>CM049839.1:31600489-32283989 GCA_027422415.1 Schizothorax lantsangensis | reverse complement strand
CTGTGGTGAGGTCTGGACTGACATGGGCAGCCATGTGTAAACAGAATCCTTCATTAAGATAAAACGCAAGAGGCAGGTCTGATAAATGCAGCAGATAAATGGCTGTGGATATTTGTCTTGGCCGTGGAAAGCGAGGTTTCATCATGGCAGCACTTGCTGGTTTCTAAGTCTTACTCTTTTCTTTTACTTGACTCCTTGTTTAGCTTCTTTTTGATGTTTTCATCTGCCTTCTTCAATTGAAACTTCTTTAATCTGTAAAGTAATAGTTCACCCCACAAAAAAAATCTGTCATTTATTCATCCTCATGTTGTTCTAAACCTGTATGACTTTTTGTGGAAAATAAAAAATATATTTTGAGATGGAAGTCAATGATGACCAAAATGGTTTGGTTACCAACATTCTTCAAAATATCTTCTTCTGGAACTCGTTTTCCTTTTTGCCATCACAACTAATGGCATGATTTTGTATCTCTTACTGTTGTCATGTAGACCAACAGAGTGTTGACCCTTATTGGGTTGGTTTCCTCTGTTCATTTATTATTTAGAGCACATTCTAGTGGACATCTGTCCATGCCATGTCCACGCAGGAAATGAAGACATCGAAATCAGGCGCAAGTTTAAAGATATCACCAGACACCCTCGTGATGGGACCACAGCATCAATTATTCACCATCTTCCAGTATTTCAGCACCCAATCAACAGCTACGATGAATTTTTATCCAGCCTTTTATTCTTCAAGACTGCAAACATATGCAGGAAAATAAGCAGGCAAGCCACTACCGTCCCAGTTTGTCTATGACCTGAATCGCCTGTCTGCATAAACACTAGTGGATGATGCTAATTAAGACGGGAGAGAAAGTCTTATTAGTATGAAAATCGAGACAGAAAAAGTTTTGAAAATAGCAGAAATGTGACTGCAAAACAGGGAAGGTTAGTAAAAGTCAGCCAGTTCTCAGTGAGATATCTGAAAGATTATTATTTTATTTTTTCCCTAAAATAGTGTCTCCGGTTTGAATAGTCGACTCCCTAAAGAGACTGAATGAGGGGTGTTTAAGCCCTCAACCAAAAGCAACTTTGAATTCAAATGAACAAAGCAGGTTTTGTTCACTGCGACCTAAAATCAATTTTATCTTAAAAATAGCAATGCTTCTGAGTGGCTTTCAATCATGACTGACATAAAACTAAAAAAACAACTGCTGTGACTCAGTCTTTAGTGGAACTGGGTGGACGGACGGGGAGCGAGACTGAAAGACAGAGCAAGCGAGCGAGGGAGTAAAGAGATGATAAATGCTCTGACAAATTAGGTTAAAGTATTAGTCTGGCTTGCGCTGGATGTAGCACTGGCAGCATAAATATGACAGAATGAACGCAGCCAAAGTTTGTTATCGAAATGCAAGTACAGGGCAGCGGTGATGCAGTCAGTGACAAATTGATGTCAGAGACTAGCATAATAAAAATCATTTACTGTTGCCGTAGTTACCCAACCCTCAGTCATGCATGCCACAATAACACTAATAACTGAACGGCAAGGTTAAATAGACATGCATGCACATGCATTGGTTTTTGTAGAGTAAACCAATATATTTTAAACAATATTTTTATGGTTCGATGTTAAGATATATAAATTATACATTGGCTAATTCATACATTTTTCTCCTTTTATAATACGGTTATTTTTTTATCTCTAAATAGGCCTCTTGTTTTTGATTACCTCTTTCTCTCTCTGATTTTCTCACTTACACGCAGTGTTGAAGGCATCTGCTTTTCTGAGCGATTTCAGCATGTGGGTGCTGATATTATCTCCCATCAGCCCTACATTGTCTTTCAGCTGCTAATTAGCCACCATTGTAGTTTTGTGGCCAATCAGAGATCTTGCTGTCCGACGAGAGTTGCTTTATTTACATCAGATAAAGGGCATAATGGGATGGGATGGATTGTGGCGATGCACATTATGATCCAAAATCTGAGCTCCTGTGCCAACTGAACAACTGGTGCAATACCATTAGGGTTATTAATTTTGATAAGATAAGCCTTGTAATGATTCATAACCCCCTAAATCTCATCTCATCCATGAATAATTTAGAGGGAATATCAGTTTATTATCTGTTAGTAGTACACATATGTTCCCTTGCCTTCATTATGCTCTGACTCTCTTGATTAGGTATAGCACATAACGTAACAATGGGTATTTAACCTCTGAGGCCTGCGGAAGGCGCTGGAGAACACAGGCAGCCGGTGTGAATAACACAGTAAATTGCCGCAACGGTCTGTAATCAAAATGCACAAACAAACAGGCTGTGATGAATGCAATTTTCATAATTTTCAGATAAGATTGCTGTCTTTTATTCGCTAGCGTTCTGTATCGCTAACATCATTGTCTGCGGAGATCTTCTGCTTTTCCAGTCCTCATGGTAATTTTGCCCCATCGTCTGTTAGCTAGCAGGCAGCAATATGGCTGTGTGTCCAATTGGAGTGGCCAATATCCACATGAAGATTTGTGTCTTTGTTTATGCTGTGGGCACAATTGTCTTAGTTTGATTTCATCGGAGTGGACGTTCATTAGTGGGAGGACAGCAGACTCATACGCATTGTTGAACAATCAGGAAAAAGTTAGCGCCTACAATTACAGACTTGAAAAGAAACTCTAATCGTCTTTGAAATAAGACAGTCACATTGTAAGATATAAAGTCTGGGGTATACACTAAAGTTTAAATGTTTTAATTTATAGACTTAAAACAGCAATATTTGGAAATATTATTACAATATAAAATACTGTTTTCCGTTTAAATATCTATTAAAATGTAATTTATTACTGAGACGGCAAATCTGAATTACTCCAGCAGCCATTACTCCAGTCACAGCCACATTATTCTTCAGAGATCATTCTAATATGTGGATTTGTTTATTATTATTATTATTAACAATAATGATAAATGTTAAATATTGATGTGATTGAATTGAATTTATTAAAGGGATAGCCCCTTTAGATGGTCCATCTCATTTTTGAGGGGGTCCCAAATATTTTTGTGGAAACAGGAGTAATTTTCTGATGAATAGAAATCGTTAGTAACATTATAAATGGCATTACTGTCACTTTTGATCAATTTTACATCCTTGCTTAATTAGAGTATTAATAAATAATAAAAAACACTTACTGACCCAAACCTTAGACAGTGGTGTATATATTCACAATTACATTACATTGTGAGAAATTAAATCATATTGTGAGATAAAGTGTCACAAATGAAAGCTATGAAGTCAGAATTACAAGAAAAATATTCTGAAACATTGTTTCACCGAGATATAAAGTCACAGTTATGAGAAAATATGTCATAAATATATAAAGTTGCAGTTTATATCTTTATATTTTGAATATCCTAAAGCAGAAATATATTTCTATATACTGTATGTATTCTATATGTCCTACATACAACAGAGTGCAAATCACTTAGAGCTGTTTTAATAAGTATATTATAGTTCAGTAATGCACTGCAAAAACACAAAAGTAAGAGGTCAGGAAAAAGCGACATTGTAATGCCTCATCAGTTATTTAACACTCTTGCTACAAAAATCACACTATCATTTATTTAATTAAGCTCTTAAGTCCATCATTTGAATAGTTTAACATTAATTGTCCCACAAGAGCCACTCGGTGCCTGCGGTGTGTCTAGCCGCATTGTCCCACCTTTCCTATTTTGTTGCGCAAATTAAAAACCTAACTTGCTTTATTGACTGTTGTAATCTCTCTGGACTGCTCAGTGTTTACTGACTAATAGCATGAGGGGAAGGTTATGCATTAGTGATGAAATCTGAAAGCTCGGTGGTTGAGTCTTCGGCGATGCTTGCTTTTCAGTCTTAACAGTGAATAGACGTTGTACTGATAAAACAAAAGCCTGAGAGAAATAACAGACTATAGGGACAGGCTGCATCTTTTATGAGCAAATGTTTGTGTCATATTAGCTTAATCTCTTTTTTAAATGGATTTTGGGGAGGTGATTTAGGAGCTTTTGCCTGGCGTGACTCTTATTGTAGTTTGGCCGGTCCAAAGTTAGTAGGACGAGTGTAAAAGTAAACAATAGCTACAAAAAAAATAGGGCTGTTAATGTGCTCAATCAAAATGCAAGCAAAACAAAACCTTTAATAAAACTTTCAGAAAACAGTAGCCGATATAATTGCCAGGTAACAGATGCAGCCCAACTAATTCATTCAAAACGCCTGGATTTCACCACTACACAGCCGACCTTCCTTTGTGTGTCAAAGTCACGCATAATGTTTTCAATTATTTGAGGTCCTTCATTTCCCACACTCCTGCCATATGGTGACCTTCAGATGAGAGAGAAGCGCCAGCACAGCGTAGCAGTAATGCTTAGACGGGAAGCGCAGCGGAAACAGGTGAGAACAAACACACGTGCGCTTTGAGTGACAGGAGCACAGAAGCGACATGTTTCAATCAAAACCGTAACATGTGGCGACGCTCAAGGTGCATCTGACAGTCGTCATTTATAAACACGCTAATTAACTCAAGCATAAAAACTTTAATGAGGGAGATGGTGCAGGTGTCACTTACACCTCTGGCTGATTACAGACGGTAAATCAGATGAAGACAATAAAACACATGGAATACAACCTGATTAACACTTTAAGAGTCACAGAAACACTCTCAAATCAAAATGGCAGCAGCATACTTTTACAAGCAGATCATAAACCACTGGCAGTGCTCCAGTAGTATATTTATACAGACGTTGAGGAGTTGAGAGAGCACTTGTAAAGTGACTGCAAATAAGCAGATGCAACATATATACAGTACAGTATATACACTACCGTACAAAAGTTTGGGGTAAGATTTTTTTTTAGCAAAGATGCATTAAATTAATCAAAAGGTCCAGTAAAGGCTTTTATAGTGCTACAGAAATATTTCTATTTGAAATAAATGCTGTTCTTTTGAAATTTTAGTAGCATTGAGATACTAGTTTTTGTTAATATTTTGAATTATATTTTATCTCATTTGCTGCTTTCATGTTAATTATAGTTAAAGCAATTTAGCAATTTTGTAAACATATAGATTGTAAACTATATAGTCTATATAGTTTTACATTTTTATCAGTTATTTTTTATTTCAGTTTTAGTTATTTCAGGTTTAATGAAAATTATATACATCGACTTGGAAATAAGCTAAAATAAAAAAAAAGTATTTCATTTTATTTAAATTTAACTAGCAAAAAAAAAAATCCATGGTTTTATTTTTAGTTAAATTAATTAATATATTAAAATAGAGAATAGTTATCTTAAATTGTAATAATATTTTACAGTATTACTGTTTTTACTTTTATTTTATAGTTTTTTATTTTAATCAAATATATGCAGCATTGGTGAGCATACAAGACTTCTAAAATCTTTTAAAAATGAAATAATCTTACCAACCTCAAACTTTTGAATGCTAGTGTATTATATGAACCATTCAACTTTATTAGTCACACAGACTTTAGTATGTTACATTTAGGATGACAGGCAGAGTGCATGATTACCATTTAAAAAAAACAGCCATGAACTGCATATGGCTGTTAAGTGATTCATAATCTACATAAAATGTCAACTATAAATATTTAATATCAAACTGGGTGACAATATTCAGTGTGTATGCTCTCATACTATGCATTATTCAACAACTTTGGAGTGTTTGGAATGCTGGGAAAGTTTTGTATCCAACTATAAATAGGCACATGATTCTCTTGAAAAAGCACGTGGTATAGCATTAGGATTGTAATGACTAATTCAGCTCACTTCTGAACAGCCACTTTCATTACATGGAGGTTTGATAAGTTCTAAACAGATCAATGCAATTGGAGCATCATTGTCTGGTAGTGTCTTCAACCTCCGCTGGCACGAAAACAGAGGAATGAGAATGAGGGAAAACAGCAGGGCTATTTTTGTACCCAACTATAAAAAGTCAAAAACATTCTTGGTAGATTCTTGAAGCACATCAGTATTAAAATTATCAAATAGAACCAAAAATAGTTGAACTGAACTAAAAATGACCTCTTGTAAAATTACTTTACAGTAAGGTTCAATTTGTTAACATTAGCCAATGCATTAAATATCACAAACTCACATTTTTTCAGCCTTTTAGTGTTGATTTATGAACATGCAGGACAACTGTTCGTAGTTATTTCATGTTTGCTCATAATACATTAATGCTAATTAATGTAACTTGAAATGTTAAAAATGTGTTAAATATGTGGAAATGAACTTTAACCTCCTAGACTAACTAATGCTGTAAAAATATTGGTCACTGTTCATGATACCTAATAAATTAAAGTTGCGATGTAACAGTAAGATCCTTTTTTTCGGATTGTGATGCACATCCGACTATGAATGTATATCCGACTGTTGTTTCACTGGAAAATCGATTTATGATATTTAAATTGAACATTACGAGGCCAAAAAAATAAAAATAAATAAACATTTACATGGATGAATCATTCACAATATGATTAATAGTAAGAATTTAGAGAATAGGGTAAAATTCCATTTCATGCCTACTTTATCTAATGCTAATGTTTCCATTCCACTCATCTCAGAACAACCAGTTACAAAATATGAAGATTTATGATGATATTGGAACATCATTGTCTAGTAGTGTCTTTTTCAACCTCATCGAGAATACAAATATGAAAATGAAGAGGGAAATGCATGTTACCATGCAAAAGCCTAAAACAATCACTAATGTTCAATAATACTGAATTATATTGTTCTAAATTGATGGATAAAGGCTCAATGCAACCAATGGCAAACAGCTGTAGTTGTGCGCAAAAATGTCTTTACATCCAAGTTTAAACATTTACTGTACTTACTCTCCTGACTTCCTTACTGAGAGGCTACTGTGCTTTGTGGCTTGATTTGGTCTTGGTTATTCCTCATGCACAATGGAAGTGCAATGGACAAGGCTCTTGTCTTTCAGTGTCTGTATGTCTCTCTTAATTGTCTTCTTTCAGAGAGCGTCCTGTTTTGTTGAGAACAGTACTTAGTTCATTAATGAGGTTTTGTGGCAACTTCGCACCTCTGCTGGGTAACACAACCTTCTTCTGTGATAGCTGGGTGAGAGCGCTGGGGTCTTGTTGAAGTGATGATCTACGCAGAGACTGGAGTGTGTCATCAATCACCATTTCAAGCCCGGAGACACTCGGTGTTCCTTCACTGCTTGCCAATTTATGCATCAAGTCCGGTTGGTTGCTCACATCTGTGGTCATTTGGTTTTGTGTATTTGAACCTTCTATACTTGTAGTGAGGACTGATTTCCCTTTAGCCTGCAGAACAGGGGGAAGTACATGGATATACATGGCTATATGAATCAAAGGCTGTTTTGTATGCAGTAGATAAACTTGATGCCCAATTCCAACAACCATTTTTCTGGACAAGACGACATGGATATTGTTTAACTGACAACAAAGATGGAGATCAGGGTTGATCTACTGCCAACTGTGCTGGCCTTTAGAAGTGTTCATTGAAGCACAAAAGTCATTAAGCAACATTAAATGAAAAGGTTTGTCGAGTATCTGTGACATTTATGTGAGTGTAGAGCATGTTTAGTGCTGACCTCTCTCTGGTGTTTGGTTGTGCTGGTCTTTGCAGTGCTGTAAGTAGATGTTCTTCCTCTGCTCAGGTTATAAGGTAACGACGCGCTCTGCCTTAGGTCTTTAGGCCATAAGTCACTGGCATGCTGCAAACACATTTATATTTAAGCATTTACAAGTTGCTTTTATCTTACATTGTGCTGAAGATTTACATTTTATCAGTCTATGCAGAATCGAACCCATGATCTTGTTGATGTCGGCGCAATGCTCTACTGTTTGAGCTTAAAGGAACACGGCAATTTCTAGCCAATCAAATATTTTACAGGGGAACATTACTAGAAAAACCATAAAGGAAATACCAGTGTTTGCTAGACAGCAAAGGTACAGAAACTTGTCATAATGTCTACTCCACCATAAAAAGTTTGGGTTGATTTCTTTAAAAGAAATTAATACTCCAAAATTCAGCTCGGTGCATTAATCACTGATGAAAAGTGACAGTAAGGACATTTAAAATGTTACAAAAAGACTTCTATTACAAATAAATGCTGTTATTTTCAAATTTCTATTCTTCACAGAATCCTGTAAAAAAATGTATAATGGTGTCCAGAAAAATATTAAGCAGCACAACTGTTTTCAACACAAATAATAAGAAGAAATGTTTCTTGAGCACTAAATCAGCATATTAGAATGATTTCTGAAGGATCATGTGACACTGAAGACTGGAGTTATAGCTTCTGAAAATTCAGCTTTGAAATCAGGAATAAATGACATTTTAAAATATATAAAATTAAAAAAAAATTATATATATTTCACAATAAATGCAGCCTTGATGAGCATTCAAAAACATGAAACAATCTTTCTGACTGCTAACGTGTGAACGGTAGTAAATTGATGTCAGCTGAACATTAATATTAACACTTGACGTGACTATAAATAGTTAAACCTATGCAAGAACAAAAATGCATTCACAATATGCAACTATGCAAATAGGAATAAGACGAGTGTAATTTAGTATGCAGATATTACGGTGACATCATCACTTCCTTTTGAATGCCAAGCAATCTATATTTTCGAACTCAAAAAAGTTTAGTAAATAGTAAATTACTTCGAAAAACTCCTTTATAATGTTTTAAGGAATATCATTACTGCCTTCCAAGCACTGTATTTATATCAACTAGGATTTTATTAATTCTCATGACATTTCTAG
The DNA here is from genome assembly GCA_027422415.1 of Schizothorax lantsangensis. Lineage (NCBI taxonomy): Eukaryota > Metazoa > Chordata > Actinopteri > Cypriniformes > Cyprinidae > Schizothorax > Schizothorax lantsangensis. The sequence goes on along the minus strand of CM049839.1, from coordinate 32,275,212 downwards.
GCCTAGAAGTCAGACTTTTACCAGATATTTTGATATTTTCCATGACAGTGGGAACTTACTGTAGGAAGAAATAGTTTCATACAAAAAATGTATACCTTACTTTTTTAAGCTTTAAGTCTCAGGCAAGTGAAATGTTTAAAACTTCCATACATTCTCGAGCAGCTCTAACTAACACTAACTTTTTGACCTTAATGATGTAGGAACAAATGTGCTGGAACATTCTGGACCTATTCCTGAGCTGAACACTCACTAAGACAGCTCATACTTTCCACTGTGACTTTATGGCCTTTGAGTTGTTCTTCACGTCTACATCCTCATTTTAGCAGCAGAAGTTCTGATCTGCCTGTTCCTTTACCTACCCAGCACTGCTCGCCAGTTTCTATGGAAACCATGCCAAGCAGAATGCTGGGTGAAATGGAAGCAGCGAGAGGTTAGAAGAGTCTCGGTGCACAGAGTATCAATTAATCTACCTGCATGGACTGCACAACCACTTTTAGTGCATGTAATAATGAGACACAGCAATATGTACACTGAATTATGGTACATGCCCTCCACTCCTCATTTACTCTACCGCTTTAAGAAACAAAAAAAACCCCGCAGCACCTCGCTGCGCCCCACCTCCCCGGAAGAGGAAAAAAATTAAGAACCGAAGCGCTTTATTTTTCTTCCTCGTATCAGTTCAAAGCCACAAAAGCAAGAATAAACCTCGACAATGAAAACAGCGAACCTGTGGGAAGTAGATAAGGATGAGGCATTAGGACCGAAGAGAGGGGCAGGAAAAATCTGAGAGGGTTAGAGGATTGGAGGAGAGATCTAAACAATGGCTAAATCATCTACTACAGTACTTCTCTGCCATCTCTTGCCTTTGGTTTAAGTTATTAATAGTGAATCAGCCGAGTCAGGCCCTCTGTGTGTAGTAGCGCCCGGCTTGTCTAAAGAAGAGTCTGCTGGAACCAGTGTTATTGTGGCAGTCTGCATGACCTTATTTCAGCTAAAAGACCTTTCCGGATAATGTGATTTATACTCCTGGAGGATGACCTTGAAAACATTCCCTCAATTCTTAGGGCTAGTTTTCGTCTAACTTTCTCTGGGAAAGGGAAATGCAGTGTTATAAAAAAGGACTGTGGGGTATCATGGCCCTTGAGAGAAAGAAGCAGCACACTTTAGAATACTAAAAATTGTACAAATAATATAATACTGAGAGACTTAAGTGTGAACAGAATGTAATGTTAACAGCATGCTAATTGCAATGAAATGAAAATGTATTATACTCTAAATTTCATAAAGTGCTTTTTGTCCCAATTATGTAGGACACCTTTATAAGTAATTTCACAATTCCTTCTATTATTTTTGAAGTACGGTTAAAGTCTAATGCCAAATATACTGGCAGTCATTGATGGAAAACTAATATGACACTAAATGTACTTTAATGTCATTTGTACTGAAACAGGTATGTGTTCTGTATTTAGTTATATTTGTAATTACACATTTGAGATAATAAATTTACAATTTAGTTCATTTAAAATATGTGACACTGGACAACAAAACCAGTCATAAGGGTCAATTTTTTGAAATTGAGATTTATACAAGCTTTATACAAGCTTTCCGTTGATGTATGATTTGTTAGGATAGGGCAATATGTGGCCGAGATACAACTATTTGAAAATCTGGAATCAGTAAAAAAAAATCTTAATATTGAGAAAATCACCTTTAAAGTTCTTAGCAATGCATATTACTAATCAAAAATATATTTTTTAATATATGGTAGGAAATTTACTAAATATTTTAATGGAACATGATCTTTACTTAATATCCTAATTATTTTGGCATAAAATAAAAAACTATAATTTTGACCCGTACAATGCATCGTTGGCTATTGCTACAAATATAACAGTTCTACTTTCGACTGTTTTTTTTGGTCCAGAGTCACATATATAAACTTAAAATGTAATATTGAATAACACAGTACAGTTTAAATATAATCAAGCGCTTTACGTATGCTTCAGTATGTTAGTTAACACATCAAAAATAAATGTGCTTTATTAAAGCTGATGATTTAAATATAATTTGAAGTAAAATAAAATATTTGACATTATTACAAACTGCACTTTTTAAAACGTAACAAAAAACATTTGAAGCATATCTGTGAAAGTGTACTATCTTTAAGAACACCTAAGTGGCCTTTATTTTATAAACATTATCTGCAAGTGCACTGTTTTAAAAGGTACTTTTAAACATTTTCTTTTCTTTTGAAATACGCTACAAGTGTACATTTGATAAAGTTAAGCACACTTCTTTTTCACAATGAAGTACAGCTGTGGTATCAGAAGGTAATACCATGTTTTCCATATTCATGTACCATGGTATTTACAAGGTACTCCGAAGTACTTTACAGGATACCTTCCATCTCCAAAAAGAAAAGTAAAAAACATGGTAATATCATGGAACTTTATGAAGCAACAAAAAAATGCCTCATTTTTGGTTGCTAAATTCGAAATAAATAGCTACTAAGTGCCAGATGTGGAACAGTACCCATCTAAAAATTACATTATAAAAATCTCTTCACAAGCCCATTTGTAACAATGTTAACTGCCCATTATGAGCACTTAGAAAACGAAGAAAGCTCACCTTCACCCTGATAATGGAGGTGACCCAGTCCTGCTGAGAATCATTCCCTTTACAGCAGAAATACCTTTTTCAGGGAGGACACACATATTCAGAACACTGAGGCACTCAAGTGTCCTATTTGAAATTCAGTCATGCAGTTCTGTGGTTCAAGTACTAAACTATACAAAACCTTAGTAAGTTTCAGGCTGAAATATTAAAAAAAAGAATCTACAAATGTTTTTCCTAAAAACCGTGCTGAAGCGTGTGATTGACTGTGTAATTAGGAACAGAGTTAATTGCACTTACCACTGCTGCTTTTCAGTATAAACAGTAAATCCCCAACTGTTGAAAATTAGTCAGAAAAACAACAACAGAAAGTATTCCATTAGTTTCACAGCATTTCATTCAGGTTCTCCACATCAATTTACAACTATATTCAGCTTTTCCTGATGGCACCATAGTCTGACCCCTTGAGAACCTCTAAAGTGCTAAGATACCATTAAATTCAGCTTAACTTTCACAGCCAGCTGACAAGCCTAATAGAAAAGATGACCTATTTTGCTTGTGTAAGAGAATTATATCAATGCTACACGGCCTGTTATACTTTACACTCTTACAGATGTAACTGTTTTGCTGACCTACTTCTCGTTAATAAATTCATGATTTATGGTCTAAATGGTTCAAACAAAAGAAAATCTGACCTTACACACAGCATTTTAGTCATTGTGGCTGACAATCAGCTGTTATTTCCACACAACTAGTCACATAATGAGCGTTAAAGTGTGTTTCTTCAACCTCTGGCACTTTGTCCCTGGTTTCTTTTATTTATTTATTTTTTAAAGAAAAAAAAAAAAACATTCATTGCCTTTCATATACAGTATTGATTTTATAGCTTCACTCTGAAAACCCAGTATAAACTATTAATTCAAAACTTGATCTTATAAAAGAATGAAATACAACATTTCAATGTGTATTGTGCAAATGATTTATATTAATTAATACAACTGTCTCCCACTTTTGACATCACTTCCACCACAACAAATACTTTTGCTTCAATTACAGTTTCATCAAAATTGAAGAGCTTGACTGAGATGAAATATGATCATTCAAGGAAAATATTACATGTAATAAAGCCATCACATTTTGTTTGGTTTCCAATTAAGCTGTACAGTCATTTTGCCATAAGTGTGAAAATATTACCAAATTGTGTGTACATTAGGTTACAAAAAAAAAAAAAATCTATCAATAAAATTAGCCTTAGAAAAGAGCCTGTCACGTGACATGTGAAAAAAGACATTGTGACCACAAATTAAAAATTTGTTGTCATGACTTGTTAATTTGTGGCCACGTTTTATTAATCTCTTATTTAAATGTGGCCACCTTTGATAAATTCATTTTTTTTGTTTTAGGAAAATCATGGCCACGTTATATTAATTATTTTGTTTCCTTGTTTTAATTTAATTAAATCATGGCCAAAAATTCATCCCACAACTTACTAATTTGTGGCCACATATTATTAATTTGTTTTAGTTAAAGTGTGGCAATGTTGTATTCATTTGTTCCCTTGTTTTAATTTAGCTAAATCATGGCCACAATTTATTTTGTGGAATGAATTCTTAATTAATGATCACGTTATCTTGTTTTGTTTTTTTCCCCTGTATGTCATGTGCAGGCTCCAGCAATGTGTAAAATGTCATTTCCACCACATTTAATCAAACACCATACACTATTTAAAATGTGGTGAAAATGTCACTGTGGTAGAAATGTTCATGACGGTTCCTGTGATGCATGTATGTCCACTGTTGGACAAAGCAAACATGAGAGTGTGAAAATGAGAAAAAGAGTCACACTCTTCCATTTTCTAGTCCAGGAAACAAAATGCCAATAGTTGAAGAAACAGCCTCAAATGAACAAAAGATAAATAGCATGCATGTTAATAGCTCAATGTAACATTAAAACAAAATAACATGCAAACAGATTGAAAGTCATTTAAGGGTAAATGCTATTGTAAGAATCATGCCGTGGATACATTCACAAGGAAAACTATGAATAAATGATCATTAAAAAAAAAAAAAAAAAAGTATTCAGCGCACTCATAAATTACACTAGTCATAAATTACAAAAACGCAACATTATTGAAATGAAACAAATCCACGGTTAACAATTTTCCCAGTAGGAGAGAGAAAAACATAGTACAGTGTATTTGCTAAATTACGTTTAATGAATTTTGTAATTGTGAGATATAAATCTGCTTTCAGAATGACTGTGATAGTCTCGTTTCTGAGGGGGGCATTTGGCACTAAACCAAGCAGCTCTGTGTGTTTGGCACAAGAGATAAAGACTGAACTCGAAGCTCATTTGAGCACAAACCTAGAGTTAATGTCAGAACATTTATGAATCGATCTTAATTACACATTTAGGCTTATTAATACATCTTTCAGTGTGGCCACACTAATTTTGAATAATTTGTTTCACACCACTGTTTGTGGGCGCTACGTGCTCCGGATTAAAATAAGTATTATAATGAGGGTTTGGGGAAGTTGTTACAAAAAGCACCAGTTTGTTGATGAACTTGAGAAAGACACGATTAGGTAGCAATTATTTTTTTTAATGTGAAAGATAATTGCGTCAAATGATTTTGTGCACTAGATAAAAGACCATTACCTGCTTGTTGGTTTCAACTTCCTTCGTAGCCCTAAGTAACATTTAACAGACTTTAATGGAGCCACTCTTTCTGGTTTGGTACTCTGTGGAAACAATAGAACATGTTTCAAAATCACCACAGGGCTTTTATTAAAAAATTATTCTGTGTCAACACATATTTTATAGTACATACAACATAGCTCAAGATTAATGCTGTTTTATTATAATGCTATATATCTATCAAAATCCTTTCCAAACAATCAACACCTAAAACTGGTTCACATAGGCCTACTGTATGCAGAAAAGTAGTGTGGAAGAAAAAAAAATCTGCTTTATTTCCCCCAGCTTATTCACTTGAATCAAAAGGGGAAAAAACTGCAATTTCCTGTTTACAGCTGTTGGGAGCCCAAGGGCATTGTGTAAACTAGCATGTGCCGACAACACTGTGTTGTTGCCTGGAAGGGATGTACTTCGTACGTAATGCACTGCAAAACACGAGCGGCTCAGGCGAACACATTGACGACAGCAAAATGAGATCTAACCGAGAATCCTAACTTACAAAAAAAAAAAGAAACAGAAAACAAAGGCATCAGAATATCAATTAAATTTCTGCTTCACAGCCAATTCCCACCTTCTTCACTTGATAATTAGCCGAATATTCCGCAGCAGCCAGAAATTACACTAATTAAGGAAAGAACAGCCTTCATTCAGAGTGTCTTCGCCTCTCCGCTTTCCCTCCATCTCTCTCTCTCTCTCTCACACTTCGCTCATATATCAGTTATTAACACATCCTGCACTCTTTAGGAGACTGTGTCTTAGCTCACGGATCGTGTGCCCCTGAGGAAGAGCAGATCGGCGTGTGCACAGAGTGAATAAAGCAAGTATGAGGAGATATTACAGAGAGAGAACCTAACAGACTGCAGTCGTTTAAATCACTGTACTCATTTTAGGGGGTATGAGAAGTCCCACATTACTTTAATTCAAAATGAAAATAGCCATTAAGGGTTTATTTGTTTCCTTTTTTTTTTCCTCCACGCTTATTACAAGCGGGCCCCTGCGATTGGCCCAAAGCAGGTAATTTCACATCCGCTGTGTTTTTTAATTACTATTTCATCTGTAAACGCATGCTAAGAAAACAAACAGCGCTAATATGAAATACCACGGTGAAAAATCTAAATTGGTAAACTGGCGACTGCTGCAGGGCCGCTGGCGAACAGAGATACTGAGCAGAGGTTGATCCCCATGAACAGCAGGGATGAAGATATTTAAACATTACCATGGGCAGAGATACTTAAAGACCTTGCGAAGCATTTTGATTTGTTAAAAGACTCTGAATTAAGAGTGAAAATGTAGGAGACGTACTTTTATGTCTTTGTATAACAGCAGTTTTTTGTCTTGTAGCACCAGGTATCGGTCCTGAAACTTATTCCCCAAAAGCAGTTTGGAAGAACCGTCTTTGAATTTGAGTTGCTCTCCTTTAATGAAATCTTTCAGTTTATCTGTCACAAACAAAGAACACCACAAAGAAAACATATTGAGTCATACCATGAACTATTTATGAGACAGAACATACAAACTATACATATACTGCAGCACTGCACCAGTGTAGCCCCCGCTACTTCAAACTCTAGCAAGGTGTCATACATTTTTAAAATGTCTAAAGTTGTACTGAAAAGCAAGCGAAATCTCATCTGCAACACATTTCCAGCTTAACACATTTGAGAGACTAGCACATACACATTCTGCCACATGAATAAACCTTTGCATCACAGGACTGCTTAATATATATTAATATCTTTAGTGAGGCATGCAGAGAAGCTATTACTCAGCGCAGGTAGAAAATTATGATTTCTGGCTGTCGTTACTGATGGTTTCAATAGGAAACCAAAAAGAGTGTAAATGCACTTTATAAAAAAAAAAAAAAAACTGCTTTGCTTTTCTGCACCTACCCCATTTATCATCAAGAGTGAAAAATTGATCTAGAAATTGGTACGGAGACTCTAAAAAGTTATGAAATTAGGCCAGAATCAGAAAACTTTGTGACTAGGGCTAGGTGATTTATCAGGCGATTTATTATATATTTGCAATGATTTTGTTGGCCACAAAGTTAATTCAGTTAATCGATTAAAAGCTCAGATTTATGAATTTATTAGGTTCCTCAACCGAAAATATTCTCAGTCTCCATGTGGGATGTTTCATATGATAAACTAAACATGAGAGAATTGAGACAGATGTCTGCAGTTTTAATAGCATCTCTTATTTAAACCTCAATAGCAAAAATTAGCGATATGGTAAAGTCTGACTAATTTCCGGTAATCAATCTGATTTTTACTTCAATGATTTATTTTAGTCCTCAGCTGAAATTGTTGGCATTGGCATTTTAATGTTTTAGTACAAATATGTTAAAATGTAAAAAAAAAAAAAAAAAAAAAATTTTTTAAAATAAACAGTAGGCTATCATTCTTCCTTGTGTTCATTTAGTATACTAAATAATAACAATGCTGAAAAATATGAGATCTATAATAACAAAATAAGCACAGCTGTAAGAATAACCACAAGCTAATCTTTGAATGTGGCTCCAATTAAACTCTGACTGTAAATGTAAGAAAACAATAAGGTTGTTTAATCTGTCGATCATAGTTTAGAGCGATCTGCTGGGGTGCATTAGGACATTCATTGTTGGTACCTGAGTTGGAATCTGTCATTTTAGAACCAGAGTACTTCTTAATGAGCAGGAAGGCCGAGCTGGGATCCTCCAGAGAGCTCCACTCCAATACCTGCTCCAGAATCTTCTCTTTGTAGTGTAAGGGCCGCTCTGAGCACAGAGAGAAATGATGAACGCAAAGCTCCATCTGACTTCTTTCACAATTGATTGCGACTCCACAGAACAGAAAGGCCAGAAACATATGCTATGCAAATATGTTAACACTTCTAGCTTCTAGCTATGCAAGCTCGATTTCACACATCATTGTGCTTCAAAACGTGTCAGAACGCAATTCATATAAGTATGTTTGATGGACTGCGTGTTGCAATGTGGAGAGCAGACATTTGTGTACAACCCGAATTCCGGAAATGTTGGGACGTTTTTTGAATTTGAATAAAATGAAAACTAAAAGAATTTCAAATCACATGAGCCAATATTTTATTCACAATCGAACATAGATAACATAACAAATGTTTAAACTGAGAAATTTTACAATTTTATGCACAAAATGATCTCATTTCAAATTTGATGCCTGCTACAGGTCTCAAAATAGTTGGGACGGAGGCATGTTTACCATGATCTCCTCTTCTTTTCAAAACAGTTTGAAGACGTCTGGGCATCGAGGTTATGAGTTTCTGGAGTTTTGTTCATTTTATTCAAATTTAAAAAGCGTCCCAACATTTCCGGAATTCGGGTTGTAAATATTGTGTATATTTATACAATATGTTCCTGGACAAACATACAAAAGAATCTCTAGAATCTAAAAAATTAATCAGCAGGACTGTATATTCTTGCATCAATTCACTTAAAAAACATACAGATTGCATGAAAAAAACAAAACAAACAAAATCCTCCTCATCATCACCACCCCCCAAAAAAACTGTTTGTGTTTGTCTCCACACAAGCATAATTATGTGGTGCAAATTTGTAATTATCGCCAGCCAATCTGACTATGATTAGAAAACACACTCAAGTGCAAAATAGATCCATTATCAAGTTGTAATTTGTAAAAAGGAAAACACAATGCTCGCTATTGGCAAAAATCACTCTTACACCACCTGTCTCTCCCTCCCACCAATGCATCACAATCTGTTAATAGTTTCGCATAACCCTCATGAAATAATAATAGTACTAATCATGCGCATTCACTTAGCTATTGAAGCATTTTAATGTGTGTGTAAGCCTTAGAGGAACATCATTAAATGCTCTAATAATTTGCTATACACTTGCTAAAAAGATGATTTATGTAGAATTCACTCGTAAGTTAAATTTAAATACTGATTTCAACTGTTTCAACAGCAGCAGGACCCTTACCCATCTCCCCATTCTCAATGACCTCAAAAGTGGTCCAGAGATCTTGAGCTTTGACCTCTATCCCCTTCATCTCCAGAGTGCTGATGGCAAGCTCGTCTGACCTCATGCTAGGAGACACCTATAGACACAGACATCAGTATTATTCTGTTTTCTGTGTTTTAAATGTCCAAGACTTCATTTCCTTGTGGAAAGGGATTGATCTACTTTTGCTGGAGGAGAAATGAGAGGAAAATAGGAAAAAAGATATCAAAGAAGTGTCAAGAGAAAAAACACTCTGAAGCAACCTCTATTAACTGAGGTTTACCTTGACTACTGATAAAACACAATTACTCTCACAATTAAATCAAACATGCCTTTGATTAACTGCGGTTTGATTTAGTCTGTGGCAGAATACCCTCTAGCTTCACACACACAGACAGCCAGACAGTCACACACACCACGGAGAGCGAGGGAAACAAACCTTGATTAAACAGCACTTCTCTGGCTCCTTTTTTTCTAAGTAGACTTCAAATATCAGGTCACCAGCAGGAGAGAACTGCAAACACGGGTAACACACAGAGAGACAAAACACGCACACAAAACTTTAAATACATACGTAATTCATATAAATATATAGTGAAAAAGAAAGAAAAAGATTGAACACAGCTTATCTAAGAAACTAAGCACCCAACTGTACAGCAGTCTTTGTGCATATAATACAAAAGCAATCAGCAGCCCATTCAGTTCAGACCAGCGTCTGTGTGTGTCTGACTAAATGACACACAGCTGGAGTCCCACACATCATTTAGCAGCATTACACAACAAAAGCTGGCAAACATCTTAGCTCATGTAAACCACAGATTAAAGCTCCTCTTCTAAACGAATGAAACTGCGTTGGCAAAATGTATTTAAATGTAGCGTAAATGACACATATGCTACTGTAACATTCTATAAGAACAGTGTATAAACACTCTTATTCAGATGTTGTGTCTTATACAATGAAACATGGTTATTTTTGCAGCCAGGGAATTGTACTAGTCAAAAGTTTGAACACAAATAGCCGAATACATGTTTCTACTATCTGATTTAGTGCAGTGGTTCTCAACCAAGAGTGTTGGGAAGTAACTAGTGACATGTAACTAAATTATGTAATTTAATAAAAAAAAAAATGTAATTGTAATCAGTTACAGTTACTGAGAAAAATTGTGTAATTAAATTAGTTACTTATGAAAATGTTAATGATTACAAACGGGGATACATCTGATTTTATTCACACACACTCAAATACAGATTTAATTGATTTCTTTCATAAATTGCAGTGACTGCTCTAAAATATGAGACACCAATGTTACAGGAGTTTAGTATACAGAATAGGACACATGCTTATTCAATAACTGTTTTATTTCCTATTTGGGTTTATGTAGGCCTATGCTTTATTTTTTAAGATTAACTATTTTTTTTTCCAAGCCATTGTTAGATGCCAGTGTTTCCTGTCATAACTATGCAATATTTGATTTCAAAAACAGTATCATAGCTATTGAACTATATCTTGTTTTGGTTTTAAATCTGTATTTAACCTCAGAATGATCTCAAAGTAAGTCTAATTTTGTGGTGGCTGTGCTTTAAAATTCAATTATTATAATCTTAATTCAAGTGATGAAAGATTTCGAAAGTGCTAGTAATCAGTGTTGAATACTACTGTAAGTTTAACCCTGCCTGGTGTACATGTTTGAAAATGATTAATAGTTGAAAACATTTTAAATTTAGAGAAGTAATCATAAAGTAATCAAATGTAATCAGTTACATTACTTGTATTACATTTCACTACTTATTACATTTTAGATAGGGTAACTTGTAATCTGTAACCTATTACATTCCCAAAGTAACCTTCCCAACACTGTCAACCAAGGGGGCTGAGACACACTGGGGGGCTTCAACAAACAGGGTGACTTAAGTTAAATGCTAAGTTAGCTGATAGCTCATCTGGTTCATATGTGAGCACCTCTGGATACTGTGCAGATGTGTATAAATATATAAACCAGTATGAAGGGCCTTAAAATAATGTGTTGGAGAATAGGTGGCCACTGAGTCAAAAAAGTTGAGAACCATTAATCTAAAGGCTTATGTTTGAAAAGAGTTTTTCCCATACATAAATGGGCCAGTGTCATGTTCTGTCCAAAATTAAAATGCATTAAAAATGCATTTCAAATGAAAATTCATCTCTTCTGTGGTGATCATGCTTTTAATTCATGAATTAAAAGTGACTTTTGACTGGTACTGTATTGTGTTTCAGTGTGTGAATGTGTTTAAGTGTTCAAAAGCTTCAAGTAATTTTCATGGGTCAGTTCCAACATTGTCCTTGCCCAAATTTGAACACATTCACTGAAACTTTTTAAACTTGGACAGTAGCAAACAAAGGAAGATTAATTTGTTTTTCAGCTTATCTGAACAAATTGTTCCTTATGGTGCCAGCGAGGTATAAAGCAGGAGACAGAAAGGCTAGGTAGCACAAAGAGCTTGCTGTTTGCTCTAATTTGCTCAAAACAATACCAATACAGGTCAAAGTGATTCTGTGACCTGTAAAAACGTAAACACACATATATTCCAACACAAGGAGGTTAAAAGCTAAATGCACACATTTATGGCCTGTAACATCATGCTTTATAAAAACCTGCAAAACACACACACACACACACCTATTTAACAGGAAGGTTAAAAGGGGTGACTTACTGTGGTGTCCTTCCACCTGGTGATAAAGCTGTTTTCTTTCTCCATTTGCCTAACCTGCTCTTCATTGACCTGTTTTAATGGACCGTCACAGATAAACACAGATTAAAGCCCCTGTGCACAGTAAACAGACCTGCTCACATCCCTAACAGCAAAGTCAGGGCATTTCAACTCTTCAAAAAGCATCCCATAAGTGGACCCGTTTGAAATGGCATGTCAGAAAACTTAAAAGTTGAATGGTCAATAACATACACAAGTGGAATGAGTTGTCAGATGATTTTAATATACAGTATAATGGCTGATAATTGATATCTAATGCTGCAAGCTCATTCTCCTATTTTTGCATTTTAGATTCTAAATGTAAATATACTGTAAAATAAATAATGCTCACTTAAAGCTAATCTTTAACTTTTCATACTGCACATTATGTTGCAATGCTTAAATGTATTTATAAGATATAGAATGATTGACTTTAAATGCTTTATTTTTATTACAATACCTTAAATTTGATATTTAAGATATTTACTTAGCAGTTTTACAACAATGGCACATTTGTTAAAAACAAATCAAAAATGTTAACATATATAGTAAACTTTTAATTTACACCTGCATGCTTTGGTGTTATGCTGCATATTACTTTAGTGCAATTTCCCATATTTTTCTCTAGATCATGGCTTTTAGCAACACTAAACTTCACGTTTCACACATTTCTCCCTCTCTCCAAAAGTACAAGCGTGTGTATGTGTGAAGCCAGGGGGCCCATGAATGTACGAGCGGGCCGAGGGGGAATTAGCACAGCGCAGCACTGTAAATCCCATTACAGAGGCACGCGTCCAAGTGCAGCACGAACACAGTCCCCTTCTTCACATACTTACACTAAAGCTGCGCATTTCGCGGTGTTGAATGGAAATGTTTTTCACTGTTCATAGCACCATGGAGTTTGTCATATACTCTGTAATGGGTAAACAGCCACAGCTTGCCAGTTTGTTATAGCCCTCTTCAAATGAAGGGTTCAACACAGACAGGCGTCTATTTTCATCAGCAATAATTAGAATGGACAAATAAGATCAATGTCTCATGTCCAATTCTTCAGTAATAAAGAGACTACAATTGACTACTAAATCAAGGTCTTGTGTATTAATAAAAAGGGTATAATGGTATAAATGATTAATTAACCCCACACACCTGTGAAAACAGCACTGTGAAATGTCTTTTGGCTCTCAAACCGTGAATATGAGGGGAGTGAATATTGGAGCGGTCTCACGTTTAGCAGGCCCTTGGGACTCAAGTGACAGAGATCAACTAGGTCTGAATCGTGAGAGAGGACACACGTTTAACTCACAGAGAAGAGCTGGATGTAATTGTTGATGAGGTCTTCCACCACGCGGGTCTCCTGAGCTGTGTGTCCCTCCGTCTGAAACAGGCACGAGGAGAAAACACATGCCAGATTCTGCGTGTTCATCTGGTTGATATGCGAGCACCTCTGGATCCTGTGCAGATGTAATATATGTGCATAAATATGTGAATACTTCTGGAAAAAGACCTACATAAATCATAGATGAGTAAACACAAACCGTGTATACAAACATATACACTTCTGAATTCACTGAATTCTGTGTGTAATGTGTAATAACTGTTGCAATTCTTGCATGCAAGCTCAAGCTTAAGTAAAGTAGTATAGCAGTAAAACTATTTTATGATGCCTAAATTACATAGATTGATTTATGTATTTTTATTATTTAATTTATTTAATTACGCTACTGTTGAAAAGTTTGCTGTCTATAGGATTTTTTAATGTTTTTGAAAGGCCTCTTATGCTCATCAAGTCAGTAAAACCGTTATATTGTGAAATATTATTAAAATTGAACATAATCTGTTATCTATTTTTGTTTAAAAATGTAATTTATTCCTGTGAAGCAAATCTGAATTTATATAAGCCATTCCTCCATTCTTCAGAACCATGTGATCCTTCAGAAAGCAATATAATACTTTGATTTGCTGTTTAAGATTTTTTTTTTTTATTATCAATGCTGAAAACAGTTGTTCCGCTTAATATTTTTGTGGAAACCATGAGGAATAGAAAGTTCAAAAGAACAGTATTTATTTGAAATAGATTTTTAATGCAAAAGTCTTTACTGCCTTTAAACTCATTATTTATTTAAGCATTATGTCCAAGTTTTAAACAAATTATTACTGATGCCAATTTTTGAACGGTATTGTATTTAGTCAAATAAATACAGCACTTATCATATTGGAAAAACCTATTTGATCAGAAAAGTTTTTGTTGGCACTGTGTTATTGTTTACAGAACTTTAATGCAGTTTTATGAAGAAAGCAACAAAAGAAAACAGGCAGGTGCAAATGCTGTGCAGACCTGAACACAGCAAAATGGTTATTGTACATAATGGGGTAAATGTTAAGCTACACTCCAAATATGTCAAAAGGGCCAATTAAGCCTTCTTCAAACAATTACAGTCATTGCAAGAATATTTCAAGCAATCTGACATACCCAGTGAGGGTTTGGAGTGCCCATGTTTACTGTGAGCTATTTAACCAGACTTCAAACATTAACACAATACCAACTGGAAATGTACTGGCTTCAGAGGATGTTATTGCAGAATGTTGTTGTTGTTGTAAAAAGGGAAATTACCTGTACAAATGCTGCAGCAGAGCACCAAGAGTTGACCTGTTGACTTTGGGTAAACTCTGAATGTAGGATGAATATTTCTGCACTCTGAACTTTTCATCCTGATCATCTGCATTTATGGACAATAAAAACTATTTAAAGTAGAAATGTAATGTGCATTCACAAAGTTCTGTTTGCATTTTACACAAATAAAAAATGCTGTAAAACTCCTTGACCAAGCCCCTTAAAGGTGCATTCAGTAGTTTGGTGCTGGTTTATATTCACACGAGATGAAGACTGCACCCATACTAATTTTCCATAAAAAGTGTTTTAATTATACATGATACGGGTCACCCCACTCAATGTATTTTGACATCATAAAATGACGAAGAGAATCCACATGCTCATTGGCTGATGCCTCTGTAGAAGTGAAGAGTGAAAATCAGACAACAGAACACACATATTATGTGCTTTTATCGTGCTTTACCAGTGGAAACTATGGGAGAATCAGTACCTCTACAGCAGAATAAGTAGAAAAGATCTGAAGCCAGAAGAGTGACAAAGACAAAAAAATAAAGACCATACTGATCCACATCGACAGATGGCAATGTGGCATCTAACACTGCTGTGGTACCTGTACTTAAACAAGTACACAAAGAATGCCAATGCAAACACTAGCTAAAGAACTACTGAATGCACCTTTAATAACAACCAACTGGACTTTAGAGTAGTTTGATCTATAATTGAACACAAATTAATGTTCATTCACAGGAACAGATTAAGTGGTTGGTAGCACTAACCAAGGGCAGAGATCCAAAAAGGGTACAGCTCTTTAGCCAATAGAGCATCTTCACTGTGAGACAGGAAGCTCTTGAGTGTGTCTGTGACGTCCTCTAGCCGGTGGTCTTGAGCTCGTAGCTTAACAACCCGAGCGTTCTTGGTAAAATCCTGCAGGAGCTGGGCCACACGGCCAGGGTCACCGTTCTTCTGGTAGATTCCCTCATAACACAAACCTGGGGGAAAAGTCAACTGTAAGAACTTTGTGAGATAACTTTATAGTGTCCTTTATGATATAATTTAAAAAATAATAATAATTTTCAGAAATTAGATACATTAAATACTTCACAATGAAATATAAATGTTTAAATATCATAGGAATATAAACAACTTACCATATTGGGTGACAAAAGCAATGCAGCTATCCACAATGATAGGAACATCATTTTTATTCATCTGCTGGTTCCCGAGAGCCATACCGTCCGTCCCAGCTGCCAACTGGATGGAAGAATGCCACAGTGCAAAGTCCTGCTTGTTTATGCCATGTATGTACACAGTTCTGTATTAAAGAAAAAGAAAAACACACACATGCACATACACATTTACAAATTAAAACATAATTCACAAAAAGAGGAGCTATGACAGCATGGCGACAACACTGTACACTACAGTTCAAAAGGCTCTTATGCTCACCTAATTGACCAAAAATACAGTAAAAACAGAAATATTATTACAATTTATAATAACTGCTTACTATTTTTATATATTTAAAAAAATATATATATTTCTGTGATCGTAAAGCTGATTTTTCAGCAGTCATTCCTCAAGTCCTGTGTCAAATGAACCTCCAAAAACCATTTCTAATAAGCTAGGTGCTCAAAAAACATTTCATATATCAATGTTAAAAATGCATATAATCAATGCTTTGATACATTTTTTCAGGATTCTTTGATGAATAGAAATTTACTTGAAACAGAAATATTTTGTAACATAAATGTCTGTTAACATTACTGTCACTTTAGATCAATTTAATGTGTCCGAATACACAAAATAAACTATTAATTCATTTATTTCTTACTTTCGATAAATAGATAAAATCCCAAACTTTTGAACGATAGTGTATGTTTACTAAAACTTAATATCAGCAGTCTTTTATGTGGCATTATGGTGTTAGGCGTCTAGTGTACTGTACCTCCCACTCTCAACCATGAGTAAGACCTGAATCTTCTCATCACCCTCCATATGAGTGGACACAGCTGAGGAAAAATAGAGGAAAAACTTTGCTGAAGCAGTCCATAACTCTATTACCTTGACAGAATGATAAAAGCACTCTGAACTAAAATGAAAAGCATTAAGAGTGAAAGAAAACAGAGGAACATGAAGTGAAACAAATGATGAGAGCTTTAGTGCTTTGTAAACTTTCCAGCTGGAGTAAGTGAAGCAGAAAGCTGAGTGCTGCTGGTCATTAGTTTTTACTGCCTCACTGAACCCATCAGACACATGCACAGTTGTACATACACATTCAGAGTCATTGATTCTTCAACTAATCTTCCTCACATCTGTCATCTTCCCACTCCCTTCTGTCTCTCTCTTTCCCTCAAGTGCCAGACCAATATTGCAAATCATATTCAATGACCGAAACTCTCTATCAATCTTTGTATTATATGTTTAATTAATTAATCAAATTCATAGAGTCAATCACTTGTGCATAAATTCCAAGATTAATCCATTTCAGAGTAATAAAAACAAAACCAAATCAAAACAGGTCAAGTGAGAACAAAATTGCTCAATTATTTTTGAAACTCCATACTCAACTAAAATCAACCGAAACATAGGAACTTAAGTGCTAAAAACAAGCACTTTAATTGTTGCACTTTAGCCATTTTCAAGGTTGGCAAATTTTGTTTACCAATGTTATTGAAAATGATTTTATTTTTAAAAAGGAAAGGAGCGTTACTGGGCACACAAGGTTTATTAAAAGCCATTACTGAAAAGAGGCAAACATTCACTATCACAGTTTGATAAAAACAAACACCACTCACTTCATCCATTTAACCTCCCTTAAACATTAACGCCCTTAACTTCTATTAAGGAATTAAAAAACAGAATTAAACCAAACAGCATTGTAGTGCTGGGGCTAGCATTGAGATTCCAATAACAGCTCTCTTAACTCTCTCTTTCTTGTTTACACATACATGGAAATTATTTACAAGGGAAGAATGACTTCAGATTAAAGGTGGCCAGTGAGCTTCCTTTCCATTTAGTGAGGGTTTAGATTATGTTGACAGATGAAAGAGAAGTCAATTTTAAAAGTAATTATGCTTAAAGTTCCCAATGGACATACGGTGTGGACCAAAAGTCTGAGACCACTAGTGAAAAGTAATTGTTATCTAATATTTCCCTTAATGACAGCAGCACTCAAGCAGCATAAACTATATGTTTGTGTAAAAAAGGTCTCCAGCATGATCTGAGATGATCCAAAGAGCATCTCGAACTTCAATCTGACCGCCAGTACAGAGTCACATGATCAATGTCACAAGTTTATTTTGATTAACTAGAAATAGTGCAGAACCTGAAATCTTTCTCAAATGTAGCTTTCAAATTTAAGGTTGTGTTTACATTTGTAGTTCATGGTACGGAACAAAAATGAAAACTATACATTTAGCTCTCGTTCGCTTAGTGTTCATTTTAACACTGAATCTAAAGATACAAAACAAAATGCATAAGGATATGGTCACAAAAGTGTAAATTTGCCCTAAATTAGATTTTTTTTAATCCCAGATTATCAATGTGGGCTCAGATTTTTGGAACCCGCTGTATATGAGGCACATTTTAAGATTTTTAAGAACAAATGGATCCTTATATCGAGAACCTGCAAGTACCTGCGTGACATTTCAGGACCATGGACAGCAAATCATTTGACAAATACTATAACATTACCATACTGTCATTCAGGACGTTTACAGGGACTATTCAGAGGTGCTTTGAAGCATTTGCTTACAAAAGACTACGAAAATTTCTTTCAAAAGCCTCTTTGTAGACAAAATATTATGTATGACTTTCAGATGTCATTTCTACACAAAGCTTTTCCACTGCTAAATGGATGAATCTGACATTGCTCTCCTGTTTATGGCAGGAGCGAGTAAAAGAGGGTGAGTTAGGGCAAGCTGTGAACTGCTGGTCTGCCTATGTCTGTGTCCTAATCTAATTTCACAGAGTTGCAACCCTTTGAGGCCCATATGTTCTGTCGCTATAGAGATCTTAAACCACTGGAGACGCTTCGTTAGCGCGCCACGCTACATTTCAAGGCTCCGCGAACTGTTGAGGCATCACCCTCTTAATCCTGCCCTGAGTATGTTGGCTTTCTGGATTTGATCCTTTTTTTGGCCTTGAACGGATTAGGGAAAAAAAAGAGATTCATTGATTTTTCCCGCCTCGTTCTAGCGCAATTGATTGAAAATGTTGCAAATCTGGTCCATGGGTGCCAAGCTCGTGTCAACTACTCCCGCCCAAACACAATTGCCATCGGCAACCACGGTCTCCCTTGGAGACAGACGAGACGTGTGACCAGACGAGTCTTTTAGAGACGTGGGAACAGAGTCAAACATTAGCACACTGAATGCCAACAAGGAAATACTAGCAATAGACAGAGAAGAAGGCACAGAAGACTAGGGCTAATATTTCAGATGAGATTTCAAGAAAATGATCGTGAGGCTCAAGGTGTCTCATGCTAATACTGAGACACTTTACCTCAGACATCACTAATGTAATTCATTAAAAGAATAGACAATATGGACAATCTTTTTAAACAGATGATCCTAAAAATGCCTACTGAGAGCATAAAATGAGTGTGAAAAAATTGCTAGAACTAAAAGTGTACATACAAACACACATTCAGTGGTCAATTTCAGGATTAGTTTACCAGAAACTATAAACTTGAATGACTTTCTTTCTTCTGTAGAACACAAAGGGAGAATAATGTGATGGATACTGTTACTTACATCCATTAGAGACTAACGCTTTCAAGCTCCAAAAAGGATGCAATAACACAATGAATGTATCATAAATGCTATGATAGCCATTGTTTAATGCTAATATTTTTCTCAAATGACCTGTTAACCACTACAGTCAGATCACTGAATCAGTAAACTAAACTTGAGAAACGGATCAAGGCCGGGTTTCCTGATAACGATTGATCTTAGCGCTTAAGAGCGTTTTCTACGAGTCATTTTACGAACGTTTGTTATTGTTCATCAAAAGCTTTAATTATAATCACACTGCACTTGAATACAGTTAAAGGTGTAATCTGCCGACTGTCCTGCAGGTGACCTCATAATTCTGTCTTACGATGCACGTAGGGATTTATGATTACTTCAGAGCACTCGTAGATATACGAAGATTTTCAAGTACTACTTAAGTTACGATGCTTTTGGGATATGGTCCGCAAGTCTAAGATGATGTGTGTGATTGTTTTTATGATCAACTTAAGCTTACGATGCTTTTGGGAAACGCAGCCCAGACCGATTTGAGAACAAACCATCGAAACTGGAATTGATCCAAGGTCTGACTCATAAAAACAGTTTGTTTGCAAGTCAGACATTGCAACTTCTCTAATTGAGTCTCATAAAGGCTAAACGGAGCAAGGACAGATGACAAGAATTTCAATTCAACTGAAAAATGTATAAAATAAAATTTCTATCTGTTCCTCAACTGTGTTTTGTTAACAACAAAAAATGAAAACCACTAAAAATTTGTAATTGAATTAAAGCTGAAATAAAAAAACATATAAATATGAGATTTTAAAAAAATTAAGCTTATTCCTTTCATTTAATTTTCATTTAAGATGAAGTACTAATATTTGTAAAAATAAAAATAAAATAAAAATGAGCTATATAATGCTACAATAAACAACACATATATAAATATAAAAGTACTAAAAATTAAACTAAAAATAAAACTGAAAATACAAAAATCAAAGCTAATTCAAAATATGAATAAATATTCTCATAGTATATAAATAATACTAAAATAGCACTTTTCCTCACACAAAGCTATCAAGTAAGTCCAAAAGACTAGAAATACAAGAGATGTTTTTGACAACTTTCATGATTTTTTTTTTTTTTGTCATTTTAGAGCTTGGCAGTCCCAGTCTCATTTACTTTCATTATATTAAAAAGAATAGCCATGATATTTTTTCAAAAACTAAACAAAAGAAAGAAAGTCATACAGTTTGGAAAACATGGATGAACTATTCCCGTAATATCTTTCATTCGACTGGTATGCATGCATATTTGTCCTCACTAAGCTCCTGTAGGCGTTTGAGTTGAAGAACTCCCTCCTCTTCATCTTCATCTCCAGAACAGAAGTAGAGTTCTGAGCCCACCAGAGCAAACCATCCCATTCGCCAATGATAAAGGTCATGACCCTCTTTATAGTGCAGTCGGCCAATAAGCTCACTGTCCTGCCTCAGCAGAGCATCTGCCCTTGGCGGGACAAAACACTGAAACGAAAGAGAAAAACATTAGAGAGAGGAGCTACGTGAGATGCGGAGAGAAAACATTTAAAAGTCAGGGGCTTGTGCAGATCACACAAAGAAGTTTCTAGTGTTTTCTGCCAAACAGAAGCTACAGCTAACCCTGGAGTTGCATTAAACCGGCATATACAGATAGAAGTACAAACACAAACACCCTTTGAACATTCCCTAGCTGAGCTCTCTTCAGCCTAGACACTAGCACCTCCACACTTCACTTAAATGGGAATACGTGTGTGTGTGTGTGTGTGTGTGTGTGTGTGTGTGAGAGAGAGAGAGGAATGAGAGGCAAGTGAGATGGATCTGTTTGAAGGAGTAATAGCATACACCCCCTCGCACAAGAAAAACACTAACACACGCCGACACAACAGGGACAAAGACACAATAAAATGACCTTCAAGAGTCGATGCATACAGCACAGTGCGGCAAACGCTGCAATTCATATTTAAACACAGACACACACATATGCTGAACCCCTACAATGTTGAAGTTGCGCTAAATCTTTTAAGAGTTATTTTATGTTAGAGTGAGTGTAACCTTGGCGATGGCATGTGTCCAATCCTGCTGTGCGTCTGAGGTCTCCGCTCCGAACACCAGCACTCTCTGAGAGCGCAGGTACAACTCAAAGGTGAACACTGGCCTGAGGGAGGTGTGGAAACAGCACAATTAACACACACACACAAAGTGACTGAAACACACACATGCCCACATGCTCACAGCTGTGAAACAGAAAGGATGGTGATTAATCTCTGTTAGTCTTTTGCTCTTACAATAAACAGCTGAACACTGGAGATTAATCCAGGGGGAAAGGTCACTCTCTTAATGGCTTTAACAGCTCTGACTTGTGGCCCACAGTTTTGGACAGGGGGATATTTTTGTTACAGTAGCAAGAGCAAAAGAATTGAAGAAAAAGGGGGATTTCAGGCTAATCGGGTTAGAGGTCGGTTTCCTCTCATTTCTTGTTAGTGTTTATTCATGTATGGAAACCATTAACAAGAGGGTGTGAGAGAAAGCGACAGATAGGGAGGGGGAACACATACCCTGTTTCGGTGATGTTCTCAGTGTTGCTGATGGCCAGGCTCACCACATCGCTGACGTCACCCCGGCCTATGGGTGTAGCGTTCTTCTCATTTTCATAGTAACTAAGAAATCCACCTTCCAACGTACACCAACGGCGGACCAGGTCTGAAACACATACAAATATACAAACATGAGATTTAACTACTGAGTACTAGATTCAATGGTAAATTCTTTATCACACTTAGTGGTACTTGTTGTTATTGCTCATACAGAAAGATTTAAACAACTTTAGTGCATAAATGCTGCACTGTTGCACTATAGACATGAATGACAGACAATTCCACAGGTAAAATCCAGTTATTTCAACAGGAATCCACATGATTAGAGTTTCACGTGAAGGTGAAAAAGTTCCCTGTGCAGATTTAGTTTGTGTTCAAATTGGTCAAGCAAATTCACCAACAGAAAGCTGCTCAGTTTGAAAGTGACTTTTATCTGAATGGAGCCTCAAGCATGCAATTTTGACCAAAATTTGGTAACATGACTGCACCTTTAGAGTTGCTTTGAAGGATGAATGTGATCAACATCCAGAACATGTTAGCAACCACATAGTAATGTGTTAAAAATATTTAGACTACATGTTACAATTGTATATGTTCATAGTAGGCTCTCTATTCACTCAGTGTACTTTAGGATTTGCTTATAATACAATTTAGAGAAACCAAAGAGTTTCTAAAGAAGGCCAGTGGCAACAACTGGGTGAGCGACGCATAAGATCGGTCTTATTTCCTTAAGTGGATATACTGTATCACACTGTTCTTAAGAATTCAGAGCAGATTTACAGCCCCTTATATGGTGGATTATCCCACAGTTACCACATTATGAATTCTTTATCTACTACTATTTTAAAGACATTAAAATAGGTTTAAAAAACCTTAAAGAATTCTTAAACATGTAAACAGCTATGATCCATAAAGAGTAACAAGAAACAGTTAAGTTTTTTGCAAAGAAAAAAAAACTGGAAATGATCTACTCAAGAAAAAAAAGAAACTTAAAAATGCCAAGTGGTTTAGCCATACATTATTCAAATGTACTTAATGAATTCAAGCTTATTTAACTTGTGTTTGTGTTCAAGTAATAAATAATTTATCAGACACTTAAATCCCTAGTGTCCTATCAGTACAGTTCACTTATTGGCTCAGTCCTTTTAGTCAGCAGTTTTCTGATTATGAGCCACAAGTATTACCCTCAACACCACTTTTACATTACACAGCCTCTTGCTGGGTGCAGGACAGGTTCTGATATGTAATGTACATGTCGGGACAAAATTATATGTAATTGTAAAATCAGATGTCAAATCAAATTACAAGTGCTTTACTCAACACTGAGAGTGTTGAGTTACAAAGCACAAGTAAATGTGACAAGACCATTTTTAATAAAACCAAAGCAAGAAATAAAAGTTTCCTCACACAGCACACGTTTAAAAACGGATTTAATAAAACAAACTGATATTTCATTATGTGAAATATCAGAAACACTTTTATGAGTCTGAATGCCTTTAAAGAGGTGTTTAAAAATGCAACAAAAACATTAATGCTACCAAAAAGCTTTTTATACCATGTTTAACATCACATAAAAGTGCAGTTTAAATCTATAAAAGATACATCAATGTTAAGGCCTGTAAAGAGAGCACATTATGTACTCAACTCCAAGAGATTCTCCACAATCTGAGAGGGCTTCTGTTCATCATAAATATTTAAATGAGATGTTACACTCTTTTTCTAACTATTACATTAAGTTAGTTAAGTATTACTAGCTTTGTTCAACACACTCTAAAATATTCAGAGTAAAAGTCATTTTCATATAATACAACTGTCATTTGTCTTGTGAAAACGCTGATGGTCTCTTTCTCAGCGGAAAGGATTGTGTGATGTTTCCAGAGGGGAGCTATTAGACAAAATAGTGGATCTTAACTCCATCCTCGTGTTACAATGACACAATGTTTTGTTCCTGACAATGCCTCACCTGATTCATTTATAAAACTGGCACTTCATTAATCCAGTTAGCAGGGTTTTGTGGGGGAACAAACTGTTCTGTCGGCAATGTCAAGACGAGAGTTAAAAAACACTAAATTATGGGCAAAGAGGGGTTATCCATGTGACATTCAGAGTGATATTTAACTTTTAAAGTGATGGGACAAAACAAAATGTTGATCAGTGAGAAACTTCAGGTGACAGCATTGGTATTTGGTGACTGTTTGGCAATATCACAACACACTAATGTGACACACAACACACTAATGGACACAAGTCCACAGGCAGCTGGCATTTACTATCAACAACTATCCAATGTGGCCGTCTCTCAGTATCGAGTGTGGTGTAATACAATAAATTGCTGGTATTTATTTCCCTCACACCTCTTCACCTCATCTGTCTGAACCTCTCCAGCTCAAATGCCACCACAGTAAGTGCACAAAAAACCCTCTTGTCACTGTCTTTTCATTTTCTTGTTTACAAAGGGTATGGATGCATAATCTCTGAACCAGTGTTCTCAGGAAACATGGAGAGGTGTCCTTTTCATTAGTCCTTATATTTGAATTTGCACATCATGTGGACAAGGGTCTTTGTCTACTTCAACTTCATCAGGGTCTTTAAGTGAAGTGAAACCATTTTAAAAATTTCACATCAACATCTCAATTCAAGTCAGGTTGCTGGGGGTCAAGCTGCTTAAAATCCAAAATGATAAAAAGAAGATCTGAAAGGCTTTTCTAAAGCAAAGTTGCACATTTAGATACTTCATACACATCTAACATGTGCTTGCATCTTGAAAAGGCTGGAGCATCCTTGAAAAAGATGTGTATATCTCCTTTGTTTCTGTTGTGTCAAGCTTATTTTCTGCAGATTTGTATACACCCATAGGCCATGGCTGTCTTTACCTGTGATCATCCAAGGTTATACAGACAGGCCTGAGAGCTGGATGTGCTGTTGAGAGAATCATTCAATTAGGTAAAATACTAATGCTGGAAAGACGAAAGAGACAGATAAACAAAGTATTAAAAAGATAGAGATGCCATTACTATTACAATCCACGTACATCTTGTTTTGTGTTGTTTGTGCACAAGAAACAACTATCAACTATACATTATCGTTCAAAAGTTGGTAGTCAGTAAGATGTTTTTTTGCTGTTTTGAAAGAAATTACTTCAGCACTTTTACATTTTTACAAAAATATATTTAAAATAAATGCTGGTCTTTTGAAATTCTATTAAAAGAATCTTGAAAAATTGTATCGTGGTTTCCACAAAAATATTAAGCAGTTGTTTCCAAAACTGATAATAATAATAAGGTTTTTGAGCATTAAGTTAGAATATTGGAATGATTTCTGAAGGATCATGTGACACTGAAGACTGGAGAAATGGGTGCTAAAAATTCAGCTTTCCCAAACGAATAAACTGCATTTTAAATTATATTAAAAAAGAAGTTATTTTTAAATGTTAATAACATAAGAGCATAAATATTAAATAATTTTACTGACCCCAAACGTTAGAACAGTGGTGTATATATCTACTATAATTTTCAAATTTCACATTAATTAGATGCCGCAACAAAACAACAAGTTATCACTTAACCAAAACACTTATATAAAATTAGGCCTACTTCACAGTGCACACATTAGGAAAACAACAATGTATCTACAACAGCAGGCTCATGCTGCTCTATATAGAAAATTAAATTATTTATGTGCTACTGTATTGCAAATTTTCTTTCATTAAAACCATACATTGTAATCAAGGGTTGTCCATTGAGAATTATTACAACTTGATGGTCACAAAATGTAATTTATGAGAAAATATGTAACATGAGGAGTGAAATCACATTTACCTCCAGATGGTAATTAATCTACACAGAATGACACTAAACCCCAAACTGGAGCTATAAACTAATTGCTGGATTCTGTCAGATTTACTGAACAGACAATGCAGTCACTATGTATGCATGGAGCCCAACAAATGTCTTCAAACAACAGAAGAGTAGTTTACTGTAGTTTATATTGCTTTAAACAACGCTACACTGCAACAAATGTTCTGAAAAGTAGGTTTAAAATGCATTTTCTGTACGAGAAGAAAAAGGCCCAGCACCAAAACACGCACCTATGCTCCCAGTAGACAGAACCACTTTGCTAGCAGTGTGAATACTGTAATCTATTAACATGGATGCAAAAATAAATACGAGCTGCTTTCACGTGCAGTGTGAAACAGACCTTAGTGTAAAACTGTTGAGAGACTGTTGAAAGAAAATCTAAAGGTCAAATCGTTGTGAGCATTTATTTATGACGTGCGAGTAAAGTGACTCATATTCATGTGAGTTCAGTGTCTGGAGCCCAGCATAGCACAGTTCAGAGGCTTAGTCATCAATGGACGTGCCTCAAAATAATCTTGTTTTATCATTTACACAGGCGGAAACCTCATGGGGGACCTCTTTCAATTGCGGATGGACATTGTTTGCTATGAAATGATCGCAACATTGATCCAGATGAAAGAAATAAATGAGTCTCAATTGAGAAGTTGCCCCAGCTCTGAGACACACAGCTACCAACAGTGACAGGCAATGGGAGCTTGTTTTAGATGCATTATCCCCTTTAGAGCATGGGGCGTTTCACAAGTACACACACACACGGAGGAATACCGCTGCATGATTTATAAAGGGGCAGATGTGGTTGTTTTCTCCTCTTCCCCTAAAAGCACGATTCCTCTGCGGGTGTCAGCGGAAGCTCAGTAAAGACACACAGAAAAACACACTCTTTCACAACGCACGCAGCCGTGCACACATCAGGGTTGGGCAAAATTTGGAATTTAATAATATGCTTTCAATTTATGAATGTAAATTTCAATTGAATTGGCAATACCCCATAGGACGTGTGACAGGAAGAGGAATTTACTGAATTAAAATTCTAATTTGGTTCAACCCAACAACAACAGATAACTCAGGAGTTCTGTTTAGCTGCCTTCTGGGAAAATGATGATAATAATAACAAATAAATAATAGAGTAAGAGAGTAAAATATTCCACCATGGTCCATAATATTACATAATTAAATACACATTTCTATAGGTAGCATTTCAAACATTGATTATTTGTATATGATGTTTCTGGAAATACACCATATGTTGTTTTATTTTATTACACAACACTTTATTATCACTATGAATTCCATTATAATTCCACATCTAGTTTGAGCAACTACAATTTCAATTAGCTGAATTCAATGAGAAACAGAATTGGAATTTAAAATACATTCTCAATTCAATTCTGAATGGTGCATAAACAATCAAAAATATCCTTTACAATGACATCCAGTATTTTAGTAATCATTAATGCTGCAGAATACTGCTTTAATTGCATTGTGAGACCCTTGTTTTGTAGAATATAAATGCCAAATAAATGGGAATTTAAAATTTAGGGAGATTAAGTAGTATAACAGAAATAGAAAGAGCAAAAGAGACAGGAGTGGATGAAAAAATCCCATAAGTATAAGTAGAAACAGAAGAGAGAGATGAACATCACAAACTGTGAACCTTGAATGTTTCAAACACTGAAGTAACATTGAAACGCTGAAGTTTAAATCAGAAATCGGAGGTTTTGATCTGTGTTTTCTGATCATGCAGTGTTAGGGAACAACTAAAAGCAGCAACATAAAAATATGGCTCAGATTAAATCCTAAACACAAATCATTGGATAGTTTTCTATTTAAAAAAAATATACTGGCCCATAAGCATATTCAGTGTGGTTGGCTACTTTTTGTTAGTAGCATGCGGTGTTTGCTCCTTGTAGCAAAAAATGTTGCTACAACTTTAAAGTGAAGTCAGTGCAACAACCAGACAGCCTCAAATCCAGCAGACCATGCTTTTATTAAAATCCTCAGAACGAAACCATAAATTATTGACATTAGGTTTTATATAGAGCATTTTAGACCATTAGCGTGAAAGGCTTTAAGGCAACCTCAATGGAAG
Source organism: Schizothorax lantsangensis (assembly GCA_027422415.1). Taxonomy (NCBI): domain Eukaryota; kingdom Metazoa; phylum Chordata; class Actinopteri; order Cypriniformes; family Cyprinidae; genus Schizothorax; species Schizothorax lantsangensis. Next base: position 32,247,280 of record CM049839.1, on the reverse strand, counting down.
AGATTTAAAAAATAATTTTTTTTAGGAATGGCACAAGCAACATTTTCCTGTTGATTAAACAAGTTTAAATGTACTGCTGAATATTTTAGAAGGGACTCTACTATTACCATTAATGTGTACCATTAATAAATTAAATAAGGTATTTTCAGCTTGACATTACAATTCTTTTATAGAGGCATGTAAGATATTTATACAATGTTGGCTTACAAGGACAAAATCAGTAAATAATAAAAGGGCAGGGTGGAGGCAGCAAACTAATGATTCTCTAGAGCTGTAAATCGGCACAAATCAGACAATAAAAAATGTTATCTGACCTACTGTTTCTAAGCAGAAGAGAACCAAAAGATTTTCTTATTTTTGTGGAGATATTTTTCTAAAGAGTCAAAGAGTGGAACTTGCAAGTGCGAAAGGCACCGTCACTATGCGAGTGTGTTGTGGGTGGTTGCCAGGGCATTGTTATGTGGTTCCTAATGTGATCGGAGTGTTTTCTAGAATGGTGCAATGCGGTTGCTATAGGGTGGGTACTAGGTGGTTGATTACTGGCCCAAGTTAAAAGAAGCCAGTCCCACATCACTATGATATTCTGGTCTATGACATGGCTCACATCCCTCCTCCATTTTCACTGCTTTAACATTACCTAGGCCAAAATTGTAAGATTTTTTGTCTATAAACACCCTTGTGAAAAAGTACACTTTAGCATACTTTTTAAAAGAGTCCTTATTACAGAAATAACATAGGCTACTTTAAAAAAATATATATACAAGAGCAAACTGAATGTAATGTTGTCAGACACTTGCATGGTAATTGCATGCTTTATTGTAGTTATAAATTTATATTACATAGTTAGCTTAACTTTTTTGGTTGCACTTTATTTAACAGTACTTGCACTTACCTGTATTTCCAGTGAACTTACCTAAGAAATTACTGGATGATAAAAGGTCACTACATGGGTTAGGTTTAGGTTCAGTGTTAATACCTAGTTATTACCCAGTTATTGTAATTACTATAAAATGTACATAACTACATGAGCAATAGGACAGTAAAATAAAGTATTACTGCTTTTTTGGTCCATTTAAGTACATATTTATTTGGAATTTCATAACTACTATTGTATTTGAAATATGAAATATGGTTGAAGAATGGCTGCAGCTGAAAGTATAGAAGTGGGGGGGGGAATCATTTGATCCCCTGCTGATTATGTACGTTTGCCCACTGACAAAGAAATGATCCGTCTATAATTTCAATGGTAGGTTTATTTGAACATGAGAGACAGTATAACAACAAAAATATCCAGAAAAACGCATTTCAAAAAAGTTATAAATTGATTTGGATTTTAATGAGTGAAATGAGTATTTGATGCCCTATCAATCAGCAAGATTTCTGGCTCCCAGGTGTCTTTTATACGGATAAGGGAGTGCTCCTAATCTCAGCTTGTTACCTGTATAGCAATCAATCAATCAATCAGATTCCAAACTCTCCACTATGGCCAAGACCAAAGAGCTGTCCAAGGATGTCAGCACATGTACATGCCCGTCTGAAGTTTGCCAATGAACATCTGAATGATTCAGAGGAGAACTGGGTGAAAGTGTTGTGGTCAGATGAGACCAAAATCAAGCTCTTTTGCATCAACTCAACTCGCCGTGTTTGGAGGAGGAGGAATGCTGCCTATGACCCCAAGAACACCATCCCCACCGTCAAACATGGAGGTGGAAACATTATGCTTTGGGGGTGTTTTTCTGCTAAGGGGACAGGACAACTGCACCGCATCAAAGGGACGATGGACGGGGCCATGTACCGTCAGGGCATTGAAGCCAGCCAGGGCATTGAAAATGGGTCGTGGATGGGTATTCCAGCATGACAATGACCCAAAACACACGGCCAAGGCAACAAAGGAGTGGCTCAAGAAGCACATTAAGGTCCTGGAGTGGCCTAGCCAGTCTCCAGACCTTAATCCCATAGAAAATCTGTGGAAGGAGCTGAAGGTTCGAGTTGCCAAACGTCAGCCTCAAAACCTTAATGACTTGGAGAGAATCTGCAAAGAGGAGTGGGACAAAATCCCTCCTGAGATGTGTGCAAACCTGGTGGCCAACTACAAGAAACGTCTGACCTCTGTGATTGCCAACAAGGGTTTTGCCACCAAGTACTAAGTCATGTTTTGCGAAGGGGTCAAATACTTATTTGACACATTAAAATGCAAATCAATTTATAACTTTTTTTTAAATGCATTTTTCAGGATTTTTTTGTTGTTATTCTGTCTCTCACTGTTCAAATAAACCTGCAATTAAAATAATAGACTGATCATTTCTTTGTCAGTGGGCAAACGTACAAAATCAGCAGGGGATCAAATAATTTTCCCCACTGTATATATGTTATGTAATCTAATTTGTAATTACACATTTAAAGAAAGTTTGAGGAAGCTGCTATTTAGTACTTATAAATATATTAAATGTAATATCAAATAACACTACAGTATTTATAATTGAGTACTTTACATGTGCTTTAGTATATTAGTCAACACATCAAAACAAGTGTACTTAAAGACATGCCAAAAGACTAAAACAGTTCTCAAAATCTCAAATGTACTTTCAAGTGAAACATTTAATTTGACGTTATTACAAAGTGCACTTTTTAAAAGTTATGAAATATTATGAAACTTAGTCATGAAAAACTCTCTTTAAATTCCTTAATTGGTCCATTAGTTCATAAATATCATATTTTCTGTAAGAATAAAAAACAGTGCTCTACAGGTGCATGTTCAATACAATTAAGCGCACTTCTTTTTTCACAAAGGGATGCATTTTATCTATACATCTTATGCAACTGTGGTTTATTTGAGAATGTTCTCAAGAACACTCCAAAGTTTGGTCATGACGTTACTGGCAGTTCAGGAAAGTTTTCAGATTCTCATCCACTTTGCTGAAGTTTCTTTTTGTGCAAAGAATAATGAGGCATCTGTTTATTATCATAACAGACGTTCTTTAAACTTTCAAACAGTCATCACATTTACTTTTAAGATACTTAGAACTGCATTAAACCATTTTCAACTATCAGAGTCTAATTCTAAAACACAGCTTGCTTATTTCCAGTGCTCATAAACACACACGCACACACACAGAGATATCGGGGAAAACAGGCAGAGGACCAAAGCGGGCTACCACAGCTTGAGACAGATGTCCCTAGGGATACAAGATAGAGACGAGCTGAAAAAAAGAAGAAGAAAAAACAAACGAGCTCCTACAGTGGAACATGTGCTCCAGATGCTTGTGTTACTCCACCAAGAGTCCAACTTAATGTAGAGCCCTTTCCTGGCCCCGTCCCTAGAGAGAACTTCTGTCTAACCACCAACGGCCCTCTCCAGATGCTTGGAAGAGAACAGCGTGAGCACAAAGGGTGCCAGAGAGACGACGGGGAAACATACTTGAAAGAATAACATCTTTGGGGGGATTTAGTGTAAGAAGAATGGGGTACTCAAATTAAGGGGGGCATAATAATATTACACAAATACGGTGCAACCATTTCCAGCCATGGGTGAGGATAAACAGGAAGCGCAGATGAATATTCATAGGTAATTATTTGGATGAATGGATAAATGAGGAGGTGGGCGTTTGGATGGATGAATGCAAGGACAGACGGACTCACCGGGTCTTCCTTTCCGGTCCAGAGTGGCCTTGCCGGCATTCACAGAGCAATAGAGAAATCCATCCATAAAAGAAGGAACATCAGCCGAAAAACTGCTGTCAAATACTGCTTCCAGCTTAGGAAAATCTATAGAGAGAAAAAACAGAGAGAGCTTAAAAAGAAAAAGGAGAACAGCTGATTAGGAATAATCCTATAATGTGGTGAGGACGAGAAATGCTGTTTATATGGAGATCAGTCGCATTATATGCAAACGCAGCTCACTATTCCTGCTGCTTTCAAGTGAAATTCAAAGTTTTTAAAAACTATTTACCTCAGAAGCTTCTTGATAACCAGTCAGTCTTCATGCAAGGTGTCAAACAGCTTTTAACAGCTAAATTTCATCCATTTTAATGTTTATTTCTCATTTTCCAAGGTTATTTATTTAGTAAGCTTGTAAAACTTCCATTCAAACAGAGGCTCAAGGTTAGAATTTGACTCTGTTCCTCTCGTTCTACTTTACCTATTTGCCTCCACTTTTAACTCCTTTTTCCGCCAACTACCTTATCACATTCTGATTCAATTAGCCACTATGCTCAGGTTCAATTTTCTTCAGGAAGGCCGGCAGTACTGACGAGATTTTATCACACATTTCCAGTCGACAACGTGGAAAAAGTTCAAATAACTTTAATTGAAAAGCCTTTTATTTGAGGGATCTTTCCATCCATCCATCTCTTCCCTCCAGCTACTGATACTTCTCTGTTCGAACGAGAAGGATTAAAAGTGATAATGAGATAGGATGGAGGGAAGTCCAATTTGGCGATCTCTGCACATGTGCCTCCAACATGCGAATTGAGAACCTGCATTAGTAATATATTCAAATGTATGCGTGTGTGTATTTTTCCATTAGACTGAGAGAAACAATGGAACTTGTTGCAAGTTGAATGTGTGTGTATGTGTGTAAAATGATGACTGAATTATCTGACTGAGAATCACATTTACAAGCCATTAAGTTAATGAGGCCATAGCTCCACACAGATTTAGAGGTTACGCAAATGTTGTCCTGCTGTTGTTACGATGTTAGTATGCTTAACAAAACATTGGCAGAACACTGTAAAACATTTGTGGCTGTGCTGATTGGAGGATAGCTTAATTAGGATCGTTGGCACACTTCCTGTAAAGGCCCCAAATGAGCAATGTAATGACACACACACAATCTACAGCTAATTATAGACACTTTCAGGGGCAATGCCGTCTTGAGGTAAGGATTTGTGTGTGTGTGTGTGTGTGTGTGTGTGTGTGTGTGTGTGTGTGTGTGTGTGTGTGTGTGTGTGTTAAAGTCGCCCATTAGCCTGTGATAAATGCAAATTGTGATGAAAATTTGACTGTGAGTACCAGACAGCGTGTATTTAAATGCAAAACAGGAAAACATAAAACTTTCCATTTAAATGTTATTTATGGTCTACACTACCCTTCAAAATTTTGGGGTCAGCAAGATTTTTTCATATTAAAGTAATTAATTTATTTCTTTATTTTTACATTCAGCAAGGATGCATTAAATTGAAGTGACAATAAAGACATTTATAATGTTACAAAAAATATCTGTTAAATAAAAACTAAATTAACTTCTTGTTCAAAGAATACTAAAAAAAAAGCTTAACAGTTTCCATACAAATATTAAGCGGCACAACTGTTTTCAACATTGCTAATAATATGAAATGTTTTTAAGCACCAGATCAGCATATTAGAATTATTACTAAAGGTTCATTTTTATAATGAAGACTGGAACAATGGCTGTTGAAAATTCATGCTTTGCCATCGCAGGAATAAATTAGATTTTAAAATATATTTTAAAAAGAAAAAGGGTTATCTGAAATTGTAATAATGTTTCACAATATTACTGTTTTTACTGTGTATGCGTTCTCAATATCTGCATTCAATATAAGTTTTATACACTTTCATGAATATTTGATAACATGTTCACTTCTGATACAACTTCATCTCCTTTTCCATCAAAAAGCCGCTAGCTATTAGATTGAATAATCAATGTCATATTAGATGACTGATTTTAGAATCTTAATTGTATATTGTATAATCATGGTGTAGTGCATACTTTGATGCTTGAAACAAAGGGGTGCTGTATGAAATGCAGTATTTTTAATCTTTATTTTTTTTTATTATTATTCATTGTGTGTTGAATAAGCTCTGCTGTGACATTTCCCTTTGGGATTAATAAAGTCAATCAAATCAAATCAATGCTGGTTGAAAGAAGTCTCTTACGTTCAACAAGGCTGCATAAATTTGATCAAAAATACTGTAAGAACTGGAATATTTCCAAATAGTATTGCAATTTTAAATATTTATTCAATATTAATACATTTTAAAATGTAAAATTTCTGTAATGGCAAAGCTGAATTTTTAGCATCGATTACTCCAGTCTTCAGTGTCACAACATCTTTCAGAAATCATTGCAATATGCTGCTTAACATTTGTGGAAACAGTGATTAAAAAAAAATCTGGATTCTTTAATGAATAGAAAGTTATAAAGAACAGAATTTATTTGAAACAGAAAATACTTTGTAACATTATAAATGTTGTGACTTATACTTATCAATTTACTGTGTTCTTGCTGAATAAAAGTATGAATTTCTTTAAAAAAATTAAAACGAACGACCCTGAACATTGTATATGTGGTGGCACGCATTTCACGGGATATTGCAAAGTACGGCGGCCTGTACACATCATGATCAACACACACCTGAGAGCTTGTTGTGGTAGAGAAACTCCATCTGCAGCCTCTGGCCTGCTTTCTGAGCCAGTAGATACGGGGTGGAGTACTTAGGGTCACCTGTTGCACACATCACATCCGCCCCACTGAAAACCAGGGCCATGGTTTGAAGGATGTCAGGGAGAACCACTGCTGCACACAGCGCCTTCGGACACACACACACACGCAACAAAACACGTTGTGTGAACACGACTGAACATCAGTGATGGGAAGAGCACAGCAGCACACAAAGACTGCACTGAAACTGACAGCACATGATGAATTAACTAACAACATTGTCAAAGGACCACTCCTTTTGCAGCTATGAAAAACAAACATTTGTTGCGTGCAGCTTTACTTGGAATCTTGGTACGGAATAACATTGACATTGACAGGAAGCGAGGCATCCAAAGAACGAATGCAGTCAGTCCAATTAAAAAGAGATGGAGGGGGAAAGAGTCAATAAATACAATAGTGTGTGTGTCTCTGAGAGCGAGCGAGAGAGAGAGAGAGAGTGTTGGCGGGAGTAATTCAGTCGAACACTGCTTTCATCTAAAACAGTCCGATCCAGCCAAGCTATCGATCTCCCTCAAACAAGCTAGATCCGCTGGAGAACAAGGACACTGAGACAGTAAACCACACACATACACATATATGTACAGAAGAATCAAAACATCTCAGACTACTAGTGAAAAGTATTATATCATTTCAAATTATTTTCTTATTTTTCGAAAAACTTACACTACCGTTCAAAGGGTAGCGTTCGTAAGATTTTTTTTTTAAGAAACTACTTTTATTAAGCAAGGAAATTATATTACAAAAAACTATTTCAAATAAATGCTGTTCTTTTGAATGATTCATTGAAGAATCCTGAAAACATATATCATGGTTACTCCAAAAATATTATGCAGCAAATCTGTTTCAACACTGTTAATAATAAGACCACCAAATCAGTATATTATAATGATTTCTGAAGGATCATGTGACACTGGAGACTGGAGTAATGACTGCTGAAAATTCAGCTTTGCCATCACAGGAATAAATTACATTTTAAAATAGAGACTTATGCTCACCAAAAAAAAATTAAGACTTTAAAAATGTACAAACCTTACCAACCCCAAACTTTTGATTGGTAGTATATGTTATAAGCATAACAAGGAGTAAAAAGCTGAACTGGAAAAATAAATAAATAACATGAATATCAGAATATTTATGTTTGCTGTATATCTGCTGTACAAGATTAAAAACACCAATTTCTTTTCATTTGGTGTCTAGGTGACCTTATAATGTTCTTCCAATGACATAAAACCCAAGGGCGTCCCTTAGTGTGCGTGTACATGTTCTCTAGGTCACATTTGCTGAAGAGACTTTCTGGAGGTCACAGATTTTAACTTTGTTGTTGACTATAATCCAGATAAAAAGACACACACATATACATACTCTATATAATCAAACAAATACAACATAATAAATTGTGCCACTGATGGCAAAGACTGAAATAAAATTCAGCAGCTGTCATTCTAGTCTTCAGTATCACATGGTCCTTCAGAAATCATTCTCTGATTTGGTGCTCAAGTACCATTACTTATTATTATTGAAAAATATATGTGCTTAATATTTTTGTGGAAACCATCTTATTTTTTACAGCAGGCTTTGATGAATAGAAAGTTCAAAAGAACAGCCTTTATTAAATAGTTTTTTCTGTAAGATTCTAAATGTCTTTACTGTCACTTTTGATCAAATTTATGTGCGTGTGTGATGCCATTAAGACGCCTTCTTTTATATGAAATGCCATTAAGATCTATCGTGGTGGGGACTTCTATCACACTGAGCAAATTATAATTCTCATCTGCTAAATCTGACCTTCACACAAACCTTTCTGCATTTTAACATTCATTTTCACATTAATTTGCATGCTTATTAAGCAGTTAAACTTTGGCTGGGCCCAACAATGCAGGCACTTTCAGGTTTTTACTCTTCCAAAGAACTTCTTCTGAATTGTTATTATATCTCATAAACTCAAAATCTCTGCCTGCCAGGCTGACTGCTGCTCGAAACTTCAGGCTGAACGAAAGTATCAGACAAGGAACTAAAATGAAAACTTAAAGACATATATCACATCAGGGCTTAAACAAAAACTTTGAGAACAGGGAGGATTTTTCTGGAACATTTTGTTTGTGTCTGTCCCAGACGTACCCTTCCATTTATAATCTAATCTCACCTCTGTACCTGCACTATATTCTTTATCTTCCTCTCACTCTCTTTGTCTCTCTCTGACACACACACACAATCATATAACTTTTTCAGAAGAACCCCTGAAAACTCCCCAGTGCTCCTCTCATCTCTCACACACGTAATCCACAGTTCCAATCCTCTCTCCCTTTCTCGCTCCTTCTCTTTTGCCCCCCTCTCCAGAAAACAAAAGCAGGCTTGATCTGTGTTAGTGCTGACGGTGAGGGAAAACAGCATCTTTTGGCTTAAAGGGGGGGTACAATGCTGTTTCATGCATTCAGAGTTGTTTACACTGTTAAAGAGTTGGATTCTCATGCTAAGCATGGACAAAGTTTTAAAAAAAAAATTTGGACGTATAACAGTATTTCTGTGCCAAAAATCTCACTTCCGGATTCGTACAAGTTTCGGATAGTTTTTTTCGATCGTTGTTCTTGATTACGTAAACGACGGTGGAACTCCTTATATGGGCATTTCTCCCGGAAGAACGCGCCCGTGCACGCATCGACCAGAGTGAGAGCGAGAGCGAGTCCATCAACGCGCTTCAATCGGCAGGCTGGCAGCACGGGACTCGCTCGGGAAGAATGTCTCTAAAGAAGTGTGTTTTTGAGGGAAAGATAACCTTGTTCAGCTTCCCAAAACAACCCACCGTTACGTGAACAGTGGATATAGTTTGTTTTTCTGGGGCAGCAATGGAGTTTCTCAAGTGTTTTGTTGACGAACGTTTTATAAACGAGGCCCAATTCGACGCTGGATTTGCACATCGTTTAATACTGAAAGATGGAGCGGTCCCAGCTATAAAAGATTGCGGTCATGATTCAGAACTGCAGATGGTAAGTGAAAAGGCATCAAATGTCTCTGTTTTGTTGGCGATCGGCGCAAGTGCTCGTCACTCTTTAGCTCCGCCCACACGGCACGCCTCCAGGAGCTCGGCTTTTTTCGGAGAGAATCGTAAATCTGTATCTTTCTTTTATAAATATGATAAAACTAAAGACTTTTTGGAGATATGAAGGATGCAGTACTACTCTATAGGTACTCAAGATTAACATGAGATTGGGTGAAACTGTGTGCGTTAGGTCCCCTTTAAGAAAGAGTAAAGCGGACAAACTCAGTAGGAGCAATCAAAACACACACAAAAAATACAGCATAATTATGAATTATGCACAGGAAATCCTGTTAACTCATAAGTCATAACACTCCCATTATCATCCGTTCAATTTCTTTAACATACTTTGTCAAGAAAAAAAAAAAAATTCTGACTAACTTTATAGCACTTTGATTGTAGTTGCATTATATAGTGCTATGCAAAAAGATTTAAAGCAGAATATTGGTTTTAACACAACCCTGGCAACCTGCACTGAAAATTGATGCGAGCCAGTTACCATGGTAACCCTAATTTACACCTGGGCTACCAGGTGAGCCAGAGGAACAACAGATGTACACACACACACACAGCGACCAACATCTCTAGCCCTAATGGGCCTTTTAATGAGGTAGAAAAAAATAACACCAAGCCAAAGGCCAACATTAGCACACAGGCTCTCTCACACACACCTTGTTGAGTTCCTCTTGAGTGTTTAGACCTTCTAGAACTTTCTTGTACTTCCTCTTTTTGTACTTCCTGCGAATAAAGGATGCACGCTGCTCCAGCGATGACTGCTTGCAAAGCTCCTCCTCTGGGGGAAGATTTGCTTTCCAGAAGCTGTTGGAATTTTTATTCCCAACGTCTAAAAACAGCTAAAGAGAAAGACAGAACATGAGAATGTATTTCACTCAAAAGGTAAGATCAAAAATGAAAATTCTGCCATCATACTCACCCTCATGTCATTCTAAACCCAGAATTTTGCTCAAAAAACATCTTAAGATATTTTTAATGAAACCTTTCCATTCCTTTATTTCCTCCATGGAATGGATTTTCAACGGAGGGATGTTTTCATTAAAATATCAGTAATATTATAGTATAGGGAGTCGGGACCAATTCTCACTATTAACTAGTTGCTTATTAGCATGCCTATTATTAACATATTGGTTATTTATTAGTACTTATAAAGCACATATTCTGCATGATCATATTCTACATCCCTAATCCTACCCAATACCTAAACTTAACAACTACCTTACTAACTATTAATAAGCAGCAAATTAGGAGCTTATTGAGGCAAAGGTCATAATTAATGGTTTGTTGATAGCAAGAATTGGACCTTAAAATAAAGGGTGACCAAAATATCTTCCTTTGTGTCTCAAAGATAAGCAAGAATCTTAAGGCTTTGGAATAATATCAGAGTGAGTAACTATAAATCAACATATTTTTCATTTTCGAGCGAACTATCCCTTTAAAATCAATATGTAAGAAGTGACTACCACAACAGATCGGTACCTCAATGAGCTCGTTGGTCCATATGCTGCTGTCTAGCTTCATACTGCGGACCTTCGAGATCCCAGGTCCCAGGAATCGATGCTGACCTGTAAACAGATACTGATCTGAACTATTCACATCTAAAACAGACAATGTTCTTTTAATGGTCAAAACTTCCTGTTAACTAAAAGTGTCCTGCTTAACCTCAAAACTGAGCACAACTTCACACTAAATGGTATAAAGCAACGACTCGTATGACACACATACAGACAGAGTCACACTCATTATACATTTCATCGTATCCTTCCCAAGCACTCTTTTCTCCAGCCTGCCACAGCTATAATTGCAAATGAAAGGCGCGAAAAAGCCATTAATTGCTAATGAATCATAAGTAATTAATTGTGTTTGTTGGTCTGCGCATTTATTTCGCTGAACTCCAGGCACCGTCGTAGTTGTTGTTTATGCGAGAAACAGATGAATTAAACATGGCAGGGAGAAACACATATTTGAATATGGAGAGTGTGATTTTCCAGCATAATTAGTAGCATTTTAGAGTACCAGTTTGCCATCAAAGATCATTAGAGCCGCCTGAGAGCCGACGGGACTAAAGATGCTTTGTGTATGTGTTAGTGTGTGTGCATTAAGGGCACTCGTTAGGGTTTTGTAGTGCCATCTAAGAAAACTTCTAAGACAGGAAAGTACCTTAAACACAGCGTTTGCTTCAATGAAACCTTATTTAAAGCATCAAAAGAGAACAAAAACCATCAGAAAGGTGGAGAAATTTCTCTTTGTTAACTTATTTGAAACTACTAAAAGAAAGGAAGAGTGAAAAATGTGCATAGCGGATGTTTCTATGGTAACCGTAGCCTCACTTGAGGAATGTCTCCAATCACAGAGTTCGATTTAAAGAGCTTATTGCAATTACACGTGTAAAGAAACAGACAAACCCGAATAAGTGTCACACAGCCAGGGATGTTGATTGATATCAGAGTGTGTCGGAAGATATAAGACGGGGGAAAACAGAAACAGAAGTGAATGAGGGGGAAAAAAGAAGTGGGAACGTTAGATAAGTATTATAAATGTGAAGATAGATCGTGAGAAAGAGGAAGTCACTTCACCTGTCTCTCTCTTTCACACGCTCTCTGTCTCCCACTGAAGACAATTTGCTCTCATTTAATCGTTAGCTGTTCGTTATATTCCCAGTATTTCACTCTCACTCTCCTAATTGTCGGCTGCAGAAGCGCAGCTAATTAAAGTGTCTGTGCCATAGATCCCATGAAGGCTGCGGTGCACATTTAGGGAAAGCCTCTCCCTACTCAATGGCTTATTCAGCAGCCGTTTGCACATGTTCAGCCACTGGTTCCTCCGGTATTGTGAACTAATGTAACATTAAATGGCTGCGTAACTGAAATAATGAGTTAATTTATGGTGTCGGAGGGTGGTCAGAATAATCTCAGCAACCACAATATCGGGAAAAAGAGCAGAGGAACTCTGGAGAGATGGAGTAAGATGGCTATGAGGAACATTTAGTCTGTATCTGTAAAAGACAAATAATGGTCGGGCTTCGGGCGTCCCGTGTGTGAGTCCTGGCTTGCGGACCTTTCCCGATCCCGTCCCCCCTCTCTCTCTCCAACTTCGTTTCCTGTCTATCTACTGTCCTATCAAAAAAAAGCAAAAATGCCAAAAAAAAAAGAAAAAAAAAAAGACAAATAATGGATAAATAGAAATCTGTTAATGTGTTGTTTTGTCACTCTCTATGATGGAACAACTGTTCCTTACAACAAGCAGTTTATCTATCCACGCTGAACTGCGGTGTAACGTGACAATCACAGCCAGTGAGAAGATATTTAATATGTCCAGTTACAATTGAAAATTTGGGGGCAATAAGATTTTAATTTGTTGCTTGAAAGAAGTCTCTTATGGTCACCAAGGCTGCATTTATTTGATTAAAAATACAATATTATTATAAATTAAAATAGCTGTTTTCTATTTTAATATATTTAAAAGTGCAATTTATTACTGTGATGGTAAAGCTGAATTTTTAGCAGTCATTACTCCAGTCTTCAGTGTCACATGATCCTTTAGAAATCATTCTAATATCCTAAATTGGTGCTCGATATTTTTTATTAACTTAAAGAAGTTCAAAAGGAAAATCCTTTGTTTGATATTGTTTAATTTAATTTGTCTTTGCTTAATAAAACTATTAATTTCTTTAAAAATAAAATCCTACTGATCCTAAACTTTTCAACAGTAGTGTTTTTGAACCAGTTTAAACAGAAGACTTTTATTGCTTCATGCTTTAGAGTGTGTGGTTAAGACACTGTGTGTTTCATGTTCCATTCCTGTTGTGTTTGTTCTTGATCTGTTCTTTGTGTTCATAATTGTTTCTTACCAGCACAATTCTTGCAGATGACCACACATAGGTTGATGGAGGCCCATTCCGGCTCAGGAGCCTGACAATCAGCGCACTTCCTGTTGGATTTGTTGAACCAAACCTTCTCCAGCACCTCATAATTGCACAACGTCTCTACGATGGACTCCTGAACTGCTTCCATCCACTCCCCTCTCTCACGCTCGGACTCCACTGTGAAACTGACACAAATTATACAAAGCTCTTACATATATGCTTTTAGACTAACTACACATTAAGTATTACTGTAGGTGATTTAAAAAAGGCAATCGCTTGTCTCTTTTTCAATGTTTTTATCACTCATCAGTTCTGAAAGTGATTCCAGCAATATTGTTCCTCTGTGCCATTATTGTTATAGTTGTGCTGTGGAAATTTAGAACGATTTAAAAATATATATATCTTCATTGCTATAGTGATTGCCCTTCCCCATACAGATTTCACATAGGGTTCAGTTGGTCATATGAATTTGCACATAGTATTGACCTTTTACGAGACTTTTATGGTGCTTCTGTGTCCTTTTCGAAGCTTTTAAGCATTCATTGTGATTGCATGGAAAAGAGCGATTAACACATTTTTCTGAATTTCTACTTTTGTCTTCCATGAAAGCAAAAAAAGTCCTAATGTTTGATGATGATATGAGGGTTAGTAAATAAATGACAGAATCCGCATTTTGGGGTAAACTACTGGATTTGTGCTTCAACTTAAAGAGATGCTTACAAATTTTAAGACAGGACCTGAAATCCCTCACCATCAGCTCTCTAAGCACTGACTCAAATATGGAAAGTTTGTGTGTGTGCATGTAAAAACAAACCAAAAACTACACACAAACTGGAAGTTCTATTTGCTTCATCCTGGCTTAAAACCTAACAGTTTGAGTCCCACTGGGGCCCAGGTCAAGTACCAGACAAATAACAATGGCAAACACCACTTTTTAAATGTTCATTATTGCATTATGATTGGCAGTGATGAGCCACAAGTCCAAATGTAAAACCCAGTAATAGCTCTGAATCCGCTTTCCATTTCCATTATGACCCCCTCTGCGCCCATTATTTTAAATGAGCACAGAGACCTTGATACGTCATTTCTGAGAAAAATTTCAAATTATTTTTGCCAACAACTAATACTAAATAGTCGTCTGGCCTCATATCGCTCAGCGTTTAGAACGCAACTACAAACAGATCGATATTATGTCCTGTCCACAAAAACAAAGCTAGGAGATAAAGAGGAAAAATCTTTAATGCGCACCAGCCAAAGAAAAGAGAGCGATAGCTTTTCATTGTTTGTTGTTGTTATTGTTGTGTCTTTTTTTTTGCCGGGGAACTGCATCAGCCATAAAAGGATCATTAAAAAACAAACACGAAAACATCTCATCGATTAGGCCTCTGCAAATGGCTGCTATGTTGGAAACATCAGCTTGTGTGGGGTCACAGGTGAGCGATGCCTGTACTGTACAGCCGTTATAACAGAGCTGATATTTATAAAAGAGCGAAAGAGGAAGCAAAAACAGATCAATAATAAGTGTGCTTCAGATGGATAGTATCAGAGCGGCAGGACAGTCATAATGAGAAAGTGGCTGCTAGAAAATAACACAGCAGGCAACAAACTCTGAAAAAATAATATTCTAAAAATGCTCAAAAAGGAGAAATCGACAGTTTCCTCTGCCTTTAATAAATCTTCACACTGTCCAGCTATGCAACCACTCAATTTCATTATAAACAGCCAAAAAAGTTTCAACAATTTGACACTAATCATTTTGCAAAGTTCAGCTGTTTAATCTATATTTTATTTTGGTTGGTGCAATCACTTATACTAAGATGTAAATCTCCTAGGAGAACGCCTTAATAAATGAACCAAGAATGTTACAACCTGGTAGTCAATGTAATAGTAAGCAAAAATGTTAGTTTACTCACGTCAGGATTGGTTAAAACAATTCATGTACAATTCCACATACAGTTGTGAGAAAAGTGAATGAATACTTGACATTCTAGGAATCTGGAGTTTTGTAGGAATGGCTCAGAAAATGTTATTTTCTATAATGTTACAAACATACGCTCACCAGCTACTTTATTAGGTACACCTGTTCAACTGATTGTTAAAAGCAAAAAATATATTTTTTTATGTGGTGGAATTTGGGATGTGGTGGAAAGGGAGAATGTGTTTCTAGCACCTTGGTAAATCTATGCCACAAAGAATTAAGGCAGTTCTGAAGGCAACCTGGTACCAGCAAGGTGTAGCTAATAAAGTGGTTGATGAGTGTATTTTAATCTTTGTTTTAGGATGTGATTAATATGATAAAAAAAATGTTTAACCTATAGACATATCTCACTTGTGATAAAAAAAATAAAAATAAATAAAAAGTAAATAAATATTCCAAATAATACATTAAATAAGTTGCTTTACCTGTAAAACACAGCTTCTGGTGACATTCCTTCACTAAATGCTCATTTATCAGTAGAACCAACATTAAACAACTATTAATCATTGTAATAATGTAAATATCAGAATCTGAATTTTTTTCCTCAATATTTAGCAATCTGATGCAATTTTGGATGTTCATGAAGTCATTTGGAATTCACTGGTGCCTAAATAAGTTTCAGGCCCTGAAGCAGAAAAGGCAGCATAATATTATACACCCTCCAGCATAGTTTAACTTTCGCATGAGATTTTGGAGTAAATACAGCATTTTGTTTTCTAGAAGATACACATTTTATATTCTCTGTATGTTGTTCGAGGACTCTTCAGCATGTTCTTGAATTTAGGATTGTAAGGACTGCACACAAATGTAGAAATAGAGTTTCATCCAGGAGTAACCTGCCTGACTCTGGACTATGGGGGCCTAAAATATCCTTTCAAAATTCCTCCCAGACTTATGTGCTTCAACAACTCTTCTTCTAAGTTTCTCTGAAATCTATTTTGATCCACCTACATTGTACTTGAAAACAATGCAGTTGTGAAGAGCAGATCAACAAAAGTTTTTAAATGGCAGAACAGGTCAATCCCACACTGGAACAGCAATCGCCTTCTTTTCAGAACTCACCTTAGAGGTTTGCAATTATTTGTCAATTTTTTTTTTTTTTTTTCAATATGACTATGCTTCAATAGTGAGTTGACTCTGTCAAATGTCTACACAGGCAGGTTCTTAAATTAACCATTTATTTCTTAGCGTGAAGAACATTTCAATAATCTGAAGACCTTTTTTATACAATAAAGAACCAACATGCGATGTTGAAGGTTCTTCATGGAACCATCGGTGCCAATAAAGCACCTTGATTTTTAAGAGTGTTGTTAGCACATTAAACACATAGGTGACTCATTTTAAATGATCTATAAGCAGTAACTGCATTAACATTTATTCAGACATCTCAAAAATATTGCTCCTTATTAATAAAACACACACACACTCAAGGGACTTAACTAATGCTCACTGTTGATCCCAACATCACCATAGTACATTATTTTTTATCGAGAAAGAACTGAATAAAATACTTTTATAATTAACAACGTTTGGCTAGAGGATAAAATGCTGTAGTTAAGTATGTAAGTAGCACACTATGGTTTTAAAAAGTCTATATATTATATTTCCTAAACTATTCTGCAAATGAAAGCATATGAAATATTAAAATGTGTATGTAATCAGAACCTGTATTTGAAATTTAGAGCATCTCTGAACTCATAATCTGGAGGCATTTGTGTAAATAAATTATTATTTGCACTAAGGAAACTTAATCCTCCAAGTTTGACCTTGAGTGAAACTTTGATGATTTTTTTTAGCATAAAGTGATATTAAGAAAGTCCAGGTAAGAAGCTTAACTCTCTTTGAAGGTCATCTGAAATCTTTAAAACAACATCTACCAGTCAACTTATGCTAATATTTCATTTTGATAAGATATTTTCTTTTTTTCTGGCCTTATGCTAATATAAAGTATATAGTATTTTAGCAGTTTACCAGAAGGATTTGAAAGGTGTAGTGATCTCAAATCCTTTCCTCTCAACTTGTTTCACACACGCAGCCGTCAGGTCCACCCCAGTGATGGCCAGCCCAGCATTAATGTCCTGTGAAAAACCAGCATAAACATCAAAACACGTAAAAAAAAATGTATTCCAACATCAGGAATTAAAATAAAGAAATGAACATAGTAAAGTAAATAAAGCAGATCAGTGCTATGTGAATGGATCAAAGCAGTCAGTCAGACTTTCAGTGTGTCTGTTTAGAACACTGTAGCTGTAGTGAATTAAGTGAGTAAGGGGAAGAAAATGCTAACTATAAAAATCGTACAAATGCAAGGACACTGTTGTGTGAGAAGGGTCAGAGGGAGCATAGAACAGACACTGGAGGGTGAATACCTGCTGATCCATTGATCAGAGTCTGAATGAATGACAAAGTTTATTTCACACAAGAACAAGCAGCAAATACACAACAAACTTTCTTTACAGACTTTACCAATTACTTCAAGGGCAATGGCAATATGAAAACCTCTCGGAGGAACAAGGGATGATTCTGGGAGGAAAGAATATGGGACAAGAAAAAAAAGAGATGACAACAAATAAAGGCTACTGTACATCCCTTTCAAGACACTATACAAGTATGTTGTGTATGTGTAAGTAGCCCTTTTTATTTTATTATTATTATTATTATCATTATTATTATTATTATATTTTACTTAAAATTTAAGTTGTGGGCAACTTCAAAACACTATCAATTTTTTTTAAATAACTCTTCAGTTAATTGTGTAATATTAAAGGGATAGTTCACCCCAAAATGAAAATTCTGTAATTAATTACTCACCCTCATATCGTTCCAAACCCGTAAGACCTTCATTCATCTTGGGAACATAAATTAAGATATTTTTGATGAAATCTGAGAGCTCTCTTATCCTCCATAGACAGCAACGCAACTGCAATGTTCCCAGACCCAGAAACGTAGCAAGGACATCGATAAAATAGTCCATGTGACATCAGTGGCTCAACTTCAATTTTGCGAAGCTACGAGAATACTTTTTGTGTGCAAAGAAAACAAACTCCCTGAGTTACCGTCTTCTGCCATTTTGGAAAGTACCATGACACATGCATGCGCTTTCCCCAGAACATAATCAACATAATCAGTGCTGTTTACGTTCAGCATGTGCGCGCTTTCTCCTGAACATAAACAACGCTGATTACATTGATTACGTTCTGGGGAAAGTGTGCGCATGCGTCATGGTAATTTCCAAAATGGTGGAAGACTGGGACTGGGAATATTGCAGTTGCATTGCTGTCAGTGCAGGGTCTGAGAGCTCTCGGATATCATCAAAAATATCTTAATTTGTGTTCCGAAGATGAACGAATGTCTTACGGGTTTGGAAATTTTCATTTTCACTAACCCTTCAAGGAATGTTAGTCTAGTTTTCTGAGTGCCTTTTAAGTAAGCCAAGCCAAACAGCAATTGAACTTGACAGCTGTGTGAAAAACATCAGCATTTGACATTTTGATAATGACTCCTTTTGTGTTTTGAGTGTCATGAGGGCTGGTTTTTCAGTAAAAGCAAATGATCTAAGAAAGATATGAACTTAATTGGACAGACCAAATGTAGTTGTGAATATGTGATATCTATCACAGCATTTAAGACACACTTGCTTTTACATGCAATAATCTAGCAAACTGACAATCAAACCTATATTTTCTGAAATTAATCTCAATTAATACCACCTAGCATTAAAGTTTTTATTGTAATTATTGCAATAATTTCACAGTCAATCATTAAATGAATGTAAAAACAGCATAAAGACAGTATTAATTTTGTTTATATTTGTTTAGTGGCATCTTTTTATGACTGAAGGCTCTATGATGTGTAGGAAATTAGATGATAGATAGATCGATAGATAGATAGATAGATGGATGGATGGATAGATGGATAGATATCAGTATTAAACAAGCTTTAGTGTTGTCGCCTGCCACTTTAAATACTCAAGCTCATTAAAGTTGTGTGGTTTCTTATTGACTGTCACTGTTTTTATCATTTATTCCAACTATATCATTAGTTATTAGTTATGGTGTGAACTTTTCTATTCTCATAATATTAGAACAACTGTTAATAATTTATAGTTATAGTTATCATCACAGTTATCATCCTTAGTCTTTAGACTTGTCTTTTAATAAGAATTCAGAATATTTCTGAAAAATGTCTCATGAATGGAAATGAACTTCTTCTTGTATCATAAGTGCACTAAAATCTTTGAGTCAACCATCTCTGTTATATTAATTAAAAGGAAAACTGCCTCAGAGAGACTCAAAGGTATAGGTTCACATGCCTAATATAACAAGACAGAGTAATGTGTGAGCAGGAGGTGTGAATAAAGTTAAAAGTTAGAGGTAAAAAGGAGCGTGCGTGAAACCGATGCACTGATGAACTCATAACCGCAGTGAGTTCATGACCAGAGCAAGACATTGAAAATTCATCCCTATAGAGCTGACAAAAGAGCTGAATTACCCATAATACACCCTGAGATCATTCATTTCTGTTTCTTTACTTATTTTACATAACCTTTTGTCCCTTTAACATTTCTTGCTTTTATGTTGTCCACAATATTTTAAAATAAAAGGCTGTTAAAGGCCTAGTGGAATGCCTTGCACAGCACAACAAAGGCTGTTGCCTTCCCATTAAGCATTTTAAATAAAATAAAACAACATAAGTGACATAAATGACCATTTGGAAAGTTTTACATACATACAGAAGATTTGACTCATAGGTTTCATATTTTTAACTGTAAATTTCAATTCAATTAAACCAATTTTCTCACAACTTTTATGTAGACGTAGCATATTTATTTTGCACAAATATAGACAATACTTTGTCTTTCTTTTTGCTGGATTGTTTATTTTTTTTCTTTCCCCTGAGCTCATAGTAATAGAATTGCCTTCTCTTTCAAGGATACTTATAATTTGGCCAAAGTAAGGTATCTAAAACTTTTCACAGATCAAGTGGATTGAATGCCATGTTACAGGAGTTACATTTGCGTTTTAGCAACCTGGATTTAAAAAAGAAAAAATGATTGACCGTTTGTTGGTCAATCCTTTACCCGCATATGCACTTCAATTATTGTTTGTCCCATGTACACGCATTCTGAATGTTGCATAGCCCTGATTTAAAAACAGCACAACAAAATGGAACAAAGAACAGGGGTCTTGAGACGTTTTTCTCAAAGTTGAACTAGATTCAACTTGATACGGTGTATTAAAATTGCAGCACATTCAGCCTACACTGTACTGCAGTGAAATTAGAAAATTAAATGCAACTAAATGCATCTCTAATAAACATCTAATGACAAACCAACTAATTGTACTTTTAGACTTTAAACATTAGCCATCAGAGACCCCTTGAAGAGGCATTCCAGTACCCATGTGTTTGGTCTTTTTGTGTTCAGTTTAAGTAAGGAAATAAAAAATCGATGTAGCACTAAACTGTAGTGGCGTCACGTGACTTGGGCTTGCCCGTTAGGTTGACTTTCATTACCTCGGGGAAACATCATGGCCTGACCTCAGAGGAGAGAAGGGCAGCACACTTCATCCTATCCAAGATGGGAAGGGGGAAAAAAAACAGCGTCCTGGGCAGCTCGTTCATCTTGTTAAATTAAATACTCCACTTCACTGAACATGAACCGAGCTGCCCACCACCACACCTTTTTCCTCTCTCTCCGTCTCCTTCTCTCCATCTTTATGCTCCTTTGTGTTTTCTTCATCCCTCAGCAGCCACTGCTGTCTTCACCTCCTTCTGTTATCCCTCTGTTCTTGTCTCTCTGCCCAGTTCCTCCTTCACTCCCTCTTTCCCTCATTCCATTTCTTTCCCCCATGCCCTCTTTTCCTCCATTCCCTCCCGTTTCTCTCACCACTTGTCGGAGTGATTGCCACGGAGAGGATTTAATGCAAAAACAATACAATCAATTTCCATTTTCACTGCTCTCTTTCTCTTTCTCTCTCCCGCATGCTAAATCGGCTGACGAAAAACAATTTCCTTGCAGAATGAAGACAAAGATGTTTGCTTGTGCTAATAAGGAAAATAATGAAAGACAAACAGAGATGATAAAGTGTGTGTGAGCGTGTATGCCGCCTATTCGTACAGAATAACATTCTCAGCTTAATCTCATTTAAAACTGAGACCAATTGGGCATAGATCACATACACATGCGTGCGAAATGTCACGGCTTGTGTGTGCATTGTAATAACTACACTCTCAGCATATGGGTTCATTCTCATAGGAGGGAGCACAAAACGGATGTTACACACTTTAAAACATGAAGTGTGAAAGTTTCAGTTATTTCACTACCGTGAGAAAACAGTCTCTAACTATCTCCACACAAACAAAGAGGGTAATAAGGAAAATGTAAGTAATAAAACAGAGAAATAACGTATAAATAGTTTACACAGAGACAGACAGACAAAAGATTGACTTATAGACAGACATACAGATTGGTTGAAGCTTAGCAGTGAAGTCTGAAGGTACTGTAGACACAAACAGACAGACAGACAGACATAAGATAGATACCTTCAAACTGCAAACAGTGAAGTAGTGAAGGGAGACAGACAGACAGACAGACAGACAGACAGACAAGGCGAAAGAAAGAAAAAGAAAGAAAGAAAGAAAGACTGGTCAAGCAATGGCTTAACACAGTGAAATTTGAAGGTAGACAGACATAAAGATAGATAAACAGAGAGAGAGACAGACAAGACGAAAGTGAAAGTGACGTGACATACAGCCAAGTATGGTGACCCATACTCGGAATTCGTGCTCTGCATTTACCCATCCAAAGTGCACACACACAGCAGTGAACACACACACACACACGTGAACACACACCCGGAGCAGTGGGCAGCCATTTATGCTGCGGCGCCCGGGGAGCAGTTGGGGGTTCGGTGCCTTGCTCAAGGGCACCTCAGTCGTGGTATTGAGGGTGTAGAGAGCGCTGTACATTCACTCCCCCCACCTACAATTCCTGCCAGCCCGAGACTCGAACTCGCAAACTTTGGATTACGAGTCCGACTCTCTAACCATTAGGCCACAACTTCCAAGAAAGAAAGAAAGAAAGAAAGAAAGAAAGAAAGAAAGAAAGAAAGAAAGAAAGAAAGAAAGAAAGAAAGAAAGAAAGAAAGAAAGAAAGAAAGAAAGAAAGAAAGAAATCAATGTCTTAACACAGTGAAGTTTGAAGGTAGACAGAAAGATAAACGGACAGACAGACAGATGGATAGATGAATGAATGAATGGATGGATGGATGGGTGGAGAGACAATTATATACACAAAAACAAAGGAAGAATAAGAAAAAAAGTAATTTACAGAGTAATAAAGTAATAGAGTTTACAGACAGACAGACAAGAAGTAGATAGATGGACATACAAGCTGGCCGAAGCAATGGCTTAGCACAGTGAAGTTTGACGACAGATAGATAGACAGATAGGTTGGGAGACACTGTACTTGGTTGTTGAGGTGTGGTAATTATTTTAAACTCATGCGGGCAGCAGCAGTATGAATCATATCAACATTTAACCGTGTCAAAAAGACCCAAAAATAAAAAATACACATATATAGATCTACCTGGTCTGTTTTACAGAGTCTGAAGCTGGTTCCCATGAGGCTGAGGTAGACTCTTCCTTTGAGGCCACGCAGCTCGACGTAGCCACTCTTGTTTGTGTTATTTTTGCGAGGCTGATGGGAAATGGAGGGCTGGGAGCTCACAGCAGACTGGAGAACCTCTAGCCAATCCTGACGTTCTCCTTAGAGGGAAGACAGAAGATGGAGGGAGGTAAGAAGAAGAAATGTGTGTGTGTCTGTGGAGGAACGCTGCAGTCTGTTTGATGTACGTTAGTGAATGCGCAGGTATGTGTGCGCGTGTGTGGAGAGACGCCATGCCATGGGAATAAAAGGGAAGGAAAAAGTGTCTAATATTATTGTTATACTTTATAAACTTTCAAATCTGCAAACAAAGCAGGTATGCAAAAGCCCCTGTGCCTCATTGCATTGTGTCTGCCTGTGTGTTTGTGTATGCGCGTGTGAGATGGAGGAAGGAAGCCTGTGAGGGTTCTCTTGTGCTGTGTTTAAATAGGGCTACAGGGGTTTGCACAAATTCATTGCGAGCACACACACTAGCCAAAAAACATTAACAGCTGGATACTCTTATCCTCTGCAGGTCTACAGCACCTGCCACATCTAGAGAGAGCGAGAGAAGGGGGGGGGGGGGGGGGGGGGGTAAGAGAAAGAGAGAGAGTGATATCTCATTTCATTAAAGGTGAGTGTTTTTGTGTACAATGTCCTTTGGCCAAGACTAAAAAAGTCCCTGTAGTCAGCAAAAGAGTTTTCAGGCGCAATATAAGTGTTAGTGCTTCAGATATATAACCACATTTGACTCTTAAAGTTTAGTTTGTGTAGCCATATCTATCCAATTCCACTTATTCTATATACTAACCCAATTTTTTTGTCAATAATAGGGTTGTCAGTTGACTACATTTTTAATTGTGATTTATCATAATTATTTGTAAATGAATTGAGTTAATTGTTAAACAATAACACTCATATGTGCTCTGCATATGTATAAACTAAAGACACCTGAGAGAGGTAGATTTTTGGCAACGGTGCTCTTTACTCGTCTCACTCGCACATCTCATTCTGTATTCCTCACACTGCCCAAGAAATGCAAAGACTGAAATAAAAACCTGCAATAATGAGATAATATAACAACTTTGCTCACACTTTATGGACATGTGTAAAGCTGTTTTGCAAGACTGCTGCTTGCGAGTTTCACTCGTAGGTGATAATTAAATAACACCATAAAAAAGTATAAATAACTTTACTTTTGTTAAATATTCCACCTGGATTTATAAATATTTATAAATATTATTAAATCCATTAAGAACATTTTTTTATTATTATTGATTAATTTTAGTTCTCAAGGACAAAAGTTTAGCTGGTAAGCATGATCCTATTTTTATAAGCAATACAGTTTGGGATCAGTAAGAAATTAATACTTCTATTCAGCAAGGAAGCATTCAATTTATCAAAAGTGACACTAAAAATATCTATAATGTTATATTTATAATGTTAATGTAATAAAGTATTTCTATTTCAAATAAATCCTTTTCTTTACAACTTTCCATTCATCAAATAAACCTGAAAAAATGTATCATGGTTTCCACTAGGGGTGACCCCGAATAGTCAACGATTCGATGCTTCGATATGAGGAGCCTGATTCGACTCCCAATCTCACAGTCGAATATTCGCGGGGTGTTAGGATCATGCCATTTTGGCTATATGGGGGTGCTCAAATGAATGATTTAACATAGAACTACTGGTTTTCTCCCAATAAGTTAATATACAGCCTATTATGATAATGCTTTAAATAAGAACCTGAAAAGAAAGAAGCTTTAAATAAATATTTTAACGTGTGTGAATAAATCCAACCACCCCCCCTATAGATTTAAGTTAAGTTTCACTTTCCATAATAGGCTACATGACCGACAGAGAAGCATCTTTGCGGCAGGGATTTAAAACTTTAACAAGACTCAAACTGACACAGGCAGAGTTAAAAACTGGATTTTTTCGATCAGGTTTGAAATCATAAGTGATTTCAAAACATGGCAGCCGGATTATATATTGTGTATTATTTATCTCGCATAAGATGCATCGCGCTGAAGTAAAGCGCTTCATTGTACAGTGATTATCAACGTGCAGCGCGAGCAGTACAAACAACAATGCATAATATTAATAACTATGACTGGGACTGTCATATACATAACATTATAATGAGAACACTATTATACTAAAACGCTGTGAATTTTTAGAGTTTGGTTGCCGTGTTTCTACACGTTGTTGCGTGAAGAACGGGTCCACAAAATAAGTTCATTCAGAGCCGCGCGGACACGTTCACATCTGCATTCGGGGCATTCTGTGCAGATAGCCTGTAAGTCGTAATATTAACATTATCTTTTATAAATAACGAAGCGTAGGCTATTCTATATTAGATAAATGAGTTAAATCCCACTGATTAAAAAAACTGTTATCAAATGCTTCATTCTACTGGTCATCTTCAGTGCGCAGCTCAAAACAGAAATGCAGAACATTAATAACTACTGTCATATAGCCTACATAACGTTATAATGAGAGCACTGCTGTAAAAATGTTTTGAATTATTAGGGTTTCGCTGGCGTTTAATGTTAATTATCTTTTAATCAAAACATAAAACATTATTTTTGTATCTGCGAGGTGTCTATTACACATTTTCGCTGTGTGTTAACGTCAGTAATTATGACTGTCTCTTTGTAATGTATTTTGCCCCGCCCCCAAACATATGATTCGACTATCAGTCGAATATCGGCAAGATTCGAAAATTCCGATTCGACTATGAAAATCCTTAGTCGGGGACACCCCTAGTTTCCACAAAAATAAACAGCACAACTATTTTCAGTATTGATAACTAGAATAAATGGTGTTTATAACGTTAATGATGAAATAAAATAATCAAAAGAACATTTATTTTTAATTGTAACAATATTTCACAATATTCCTGTAATTTTGATCAAGTAAAGGCAGCCTTAGTGAGCAAGAATTCTTCAAAGACATTTTAAATAAAATTGTACTGACTCCAAGCTTTTGAATGGTAGTGTAAAAATCACATTTAGTTTCAGGTGACTGATTCAAAACAACCTGATAGCAGAACTGAACACCCACGAGTCGCCATGAGCAAAGATGGCAGATTATATAGACTTCCTCAAAAAAAAAAAGCATTAAACTATTTTATTTTACTTTGACAGCCCTAGTTATCTCTGAAAGTGACCATGGCTTTAACACATCCTCGTAGACAGTTACTAACTGCACTTTACTTACAACGTTCCAAACCTCAAAAATTGGTGGCTGCAAAATATATTCTTCCCCTTTATCCATGAAAAAGTTGTTATTGCCAAAATATTACACTCTATTTAAAAGAAGAGGCATGCACTGCTGAAGACTGCCCAAGAAAGAATACACAGCAATGAATGTTTGCTCACTCACACACACACACATCTAAATGATCCCAGTGTGCTTGATCTCTAACACTAATTCTCATTCTTATCTTTTGTGCTCATCCCATGACCACCCACTTCTAGCTCTTTCATTCACTCACTCACTCTCTCTCTCCTCCTCACTTGTGTTTATCTTAAGATTGATGACTCTTTCAGACTGCTATAAAGCTGTTTAAAGATGCATGAGCAGATCAGACCAGTGCTCTCTTTCTGTCTCAGATTTTTTTTTTTTTTGATGGTGGAAAGTACAGTTAAATGCATGCCTAAACTGACTTCCCTCAGAGTAATTTACTTACCATGGGTCAGAGGTCATCACACAAGAGCTGGGGATAAAGTAGATGCTGAGGAGGCCATTATTTGCTGATATTCTGGGACACTATGGCACACCGCAGTGCTATTAGCCTCAAATTTACCACAATAATTGCAATGGGGAAAGCACAGGCTGTGTGAATAACATGGTAATTGATTGGCTCATGGTGAACTCCTCACCCTTACATTGTTCATTTTACCCCAAGATGTCTAAAAAAGCTAAATTATCTTACCAGTCTTAATGGCAATGAGAAAGTCAAGTTGCTCCATTTACTAATAATGACAAATAATATATATGACATACTTAGGTCTACATACAGTGGCCACAGAAAGTACTTGGAGATTCATAGCACACAAAACTACAAATATTTTCACCACAAAATAGCACAAAATCATGCTAAAATGCTATTATTAATGAACTAGCTGTGATATTAAAGTAACACTCTCAATAAATCACGACTAGAACTAACCTTCAGAGCCACTAAATGCTAACACAGTTTTAAACTGATCCTGAATTGCAGCTAAAGTACCAGACTACTCCTTAAACACCACGAGTCTCTCCATTAAAATCATAATCGGCCTTTTCAGTCTTTAAATCGGGCTATAATGAATATTAAGAAAAATATCCCATAAAATACACAGGCAATGGTGTGGCAACTATATGCACCAACAGAGTGTTTACTGTACATATTAAATCTACAGCTGTCATCATAATCATCATCATCATCATCGTCGTCGTCTCGGTTGTTTCAGCTCAGTCATAATATTGTGATCTCCTTGAGTCTGGCTGGCTTCTCCTCTCTTTAACTCTATTTGATTCAGTGTGGAAGATCTACTCAGAACATCTTATCTTATAGCAGTGATGGTAACGCGATAAAAATATGAGTGAAAAGATGATAAAAGATGAAGAGTGAGAGTGGGAGTGAATTGGTTTAAAAGAGATTAGCAGAGGGGGATCGAAACGTGAGACAGACAAAAAAGCAAAGAGGCTCACCTTCTTTCTCTGCCCGAAACACAAAGGTTCTTACAGACGTGACCACCTCAAACTTATTCTCACCCAGAGCACGAACGTGTTTAACTGCTGAAATAGGTATCAGGCCCTTCGAGTACATCTCCTGCAAAGAATGAGGGAGACAGAAAATTAATTCATAGCACAAAGTGCATATGGACAGATTACAAACTACCAGTCACAAGTCTGGGCACACTTGACTGAATTTATGTCTCTCGTGATCTCAAAAACTTCTTTATTTCTAAAAAAAAAATAAAAAAAAAAAAAAAAAGCAAACAAAACAAAAAAACACTAAGATTTTTATATATAAAAACTTGATTGACAGTGTACAAACATATTGCAACATCACTCTCATACACTGTTTCCAACAGGGACCTCAATCCAGTTATAATGCATTTGCTTTATATAAAAAAAAGAAAAGAGGGATTGAGTCAAGCACACACTCGCACACTCAAGCAGGCCTGATTCCTAATACCACTCCCCAGCTAACAGGCTCGGCACTCCAGTATTTATAGTCTGATGTTTTGTAGGGAGAGATGAGGGAAACAGAGCTAGTTGTTTAGAGAAAGGAGTGTTTGGTCTCTCTGTGTGCTTCAAACCAACATAAGCCTCCAAAGCAGCAGTAGAGCTCTGTGAGACCTCCTTTAGTCTACAGAACTCATACACAGCACTCCAGCCGCTCTGAAACAGCAGACTGTGATGGATAGAAAAGGGCAAATACTGTGGAGAACGGAAAATGAAGAGGGAGGAGGAAACGGAGACAGGAGCTCTGTTCCAAAACCTAGCGTGTAGCCTACGCAGATAACATTTTAGGCAGCATAGGTGACAAGTCTGTTCTAAAAGATAGACATTTGAATTAAGCAATCCTGTTAAATAATAAGGTAGCTTATATTGTGAAGGTGGCAATTCCAAAAGTGATAAAAGAAAGGTACACCATCAGTTGAAAAGTAAGGGGTTTGTAAGTTGAGTCTTATAGAGTGCTATTTGTATAATACACGAGATGCATCTGTGTAGGTCTTTCCAAAACACTCGCTTATGAGGTTTCATAAATTTCAGTAAAAATTAGTAAGTGATGTAGTTCATTTGGTTTAGGAATAAAGCTAGATTGAGCGACAAAGACAGGGAAAAAAGGCAAGGGAAAAGAGTTAAAGAGGGAAAAAAAGAAAGATTAATTTGTCCATTTCAGTTGGCTGTTAATTATTATGATGACCTTGCACTATTTCTAGAACTCGTCCATACAGAAATAGAAGAGAAGATTTAGTGAGGGACCCCCTCCTCAGCTGGCGCAAATGGAAGAGGTAATGCCAAAGATAGACAGTAAGAGAGCGGATGAGGGAGAGAAAGCGAGAAAGCAGAGAGAATGAGAAAGAGGGGGATATGATAGCTTGGGGATTGCTTGATAGAGAGAGAATGAGTGAAGAACCAAGGGATCAAGGAAGAGAAGCTCACAAAGCGGAGGGAGCGTAAGATTGCGAGCACGAAAGAGAGAGAAAGTGGGGTCAGAGAGAGCACCATCTCCTCAAATTAAAGCAGCATGTTAACAACGATGGCTGCAGCTAACCCTAATTATGGTAGGGGGCAGCCATCACCTCTCTCCGGGATTTCACTCCTCGCTCACTCTCTCCAATTCTGCATCCTTCCCCGCCGAACTCGCCGGCATATTAATGAGACTTCCTCTGTCTAAAATCTGGACAGCAGCGGATGAGAGGAAAGGGGGATAAAAGTGAAGAGGTGTGCTTGTTTATAGGAAGCTAAGTGGCAATAATGAGGAGCTCTCTAAGCTGGCGTTAATTATTCATTATAATTACAATTTTCAGGGTCGGAAAAATGAAGGGGGCTTAAAGAGTACATGTGCAAACGCAAGCATATCCATTAAGAGTTTAGAGACGGTTTGAGCACTTATACAAACACACATATAACAAAGACGTAAGCTGCACAAAAAGTTTATAGCAGGATTTATTTTTATGGCTTGTGCAAATCTGTGACGACGTGTCACGCTCACAGCAGTTGTTCTATATATGCACTTTGATGTTCATGAACACATACATCCGAACGTGCGATAGAGTTGACTGATGAAGTCTGCATTCACTCAGAGAGAACCAGAGAGTGCTTCTAATGCCATTAGCTTTTGTTTTTACCAGCACTGGGTTAGTTCTGCAGTGGAGCCATGGGGACACCACCTGGCAGAGGGCCGCTAATGCACTTGAGTGTGGAAAACGACTTGTAAATGCATTGTGTGCAGTAAATGTCAATATGATGCATTTGCATTTTTTGCAACTTCCTACACCAGCCAAAAGCTCATAGATGAATGTAGCATTCTAGAAGATCTTGTGCCATACACTACCGTCAAAAGTCTGAAATGATTAAGATTTTCTTAATGTTTTTAAAAGAAGTCTTGGAAGCTGTTTTCTATTTCCATATATTTTAAAACTAACGTATTACTGTGATGTTAATACTTCATTACTACAGCCATTACTCCAGTCTTCAGTGTCACATGATCCTTGATATATCTTTGATACTCAGTTATTATCAATTAATTTTGGAGGTCAATTATTAATACTGGATCTTACGGTCATTAATACTGAAAACCATTTTTTGCTGCTTAATATTTTTGTGGAAACCGTGATGCAGGATTCTTTGATAAACAGAGAGCTGAAAAGAAATCTTTCAGATCATTAAAGTCTTTGCTATAATTTTTGATCAATTTATTTTGTCCTTGCTGAATAAAAAAAAAAAAGATTATTATTTCTTCATGTGACACTGAAGATTGGAGCAATGGCTGCTGAAATTTATTTACATTTTAAAATATAGTGAAGCAGAAAACAGTTCTTTTAAATTGTAATATTTCACAATATTACTGTTTCACTGTATTTTTGATCAAATAAATGCAGCCTTGGTGAGCATAAGTAACTTATTTCAAAAACATTTAAAAATATATATATTATTCTGACTAATCGACAGGTAGCGTATAAGTTGCAGATCATGGGAAGCTCACTTTTGCCATAAGTTGGATGGACTACAACCATCAAAACCTGAGGGTGGGTGGTGAGAAAGCTTTTCCACTGGTGCTCCCAGGAGACTTTTGAGCTTTTCTGGATTTTCCACACAGTTGTACTTCAGATACGAGGTAACTGATCCCAACCCAAACATCTCCACACACCCTGCCTACCGACAGATGACTCTCTAAACCTCTCTCACTCACACATACAAACTAAAACTCATGAAAGTGTTACTTGGATCCCTAGACGTTGCAGACCTGGTCGCAAGGTTGATGAAACATCAGGTAAGTTTGGGGGAGACCATGCCTCTCCGTCCCCGAGGGTCCCACAGAGATCTAGTGGGAGTGCGGTGCTTGCCTCTCTCCCACGCTTAAGAAGGTCTCTGATTGATGAAATCATTATGTGATGTCAAGAAGCGAGCATTGATTGAGATTAACCATTTCAATCAGAGAAAAGAGACTGAGGAGAGAATGTGCCCGCTGAGGACAATAAGTTGGAGACTTTCTTTGAAACTTTCCTTAGTATTCTTGATAAGTGATGCTTGGTAAGGCAAATTCTGTTACTTGCTTTATTTTTAATATATAGAAGGAACCAGTAAGCAACCACCAAGCAAACAAACATAAGTGCAATAAAAAATGCTCAGAGGACCAACTTTTTGATGTCCTGGCAACCGCTCAAAACACCACAGCAGAGCTTCATGGTGGCCACCACTCACACAAAACATTTATTTACGAATGCAGAAGTCACCATTAACTCCTAATGCATGATGCCATCGCAGAGAAGCCTGTCTTAATTAAGAAGTCCCAGGGAACCCAGGGAGCTTGTGCTTAGTATGCACACTTTCTGCTAAATGCTACAGCTAAATCTGCCTCTTAAATATGACGGAGTGGATATTGACAATGGAAAATATGTTTCCTATAATTCCTAAATTAAGTGGCACCATGGAAGCTTTGACTCACCTGTTTCTCCAGGCAAGATATATTTACAAGATATTTTTGCATTACCGTTCAAATGTTTAGGGGCAATACAATTTTTGGTCACAATTTATTTTAAGGTTTAATTCTCTGTATTAACAAACCATTAACTACGACTTTTGCCTCAATAAACTCCTAATTTGCTGCTTATTAATAGTTAGTAAGGTAGTTGTTGGTATTGGGGAGGATTAGGGATGTAGAATATGGTCATGCAGAATATGTGTTTTATAAGTACTAATAAACAGCCAATATGTTAATAATATGCATGCTAATAAGCAACTAGTTAATAGTGAGAATTGGTCCCTATACTAGTGGGGTTTTTTTTAAGAAATTATTTTTAATCACCAAGGATGCATTCAATTGATCAAAAGTGGCAGCAAAGACATGTAAAGTTATAGAACGTTTCTATTTTAAATGCTGTTCTTTTGCACTTTATATTCAACAAAGAATGTTGAAAAAATATTGATAATAATAAGAAATGTTACTCAAGCAGCAAATCAGCATATAAGAATGATTTCTGAAGGATCAATTACATTTTAAAATAAAAAAATACATTAAAACAGAAAACAGTTACTTTAAATTTTAATAATATCTCACAATTATACATCTAAGTAAACAGGGCTTGAAAAGGGGAAGAGTAGGAGGGAAAGAGTGACTGGTATGTTTGAAAGCTAGAACAGGCCGCTCCACTGATGCTCCTCTTTTGATTAGGCTTAAAGGACTAAAAGAAAGACAAAAGCATGGTACACGCAGGTTCACCCAATGCCCCCTCCTCCATCTCTATTACAGCGTCCTCTACCCTCACTGTTTTACACTGATGATATCACCCCGGTCCTGCAACCAGTGCTGTTTCTGTCCTACTGCGATAATACTATATCTGCAAAAAGAGTGAGTGACTGTCAACAGCTATGGAAGAACATTTTAGGTTTATCCCACTGGAAGTGGAAATTAAGAGAGGGATTTGCAGCAGTTTGGACGCTCTGAGATACTTTAAACTGATTGTACATGCTGAGTTTAAAACTGACACCAGGGCTTTAGGCTTGTCTCTGCTCTCCCCATTCAAACTGAAACAAGAACATGACATGGCAGAGCCCTGTTGTGTGTGAGAATTTGCGAATGTATGTGTGTGTGTGTGTGTGTGTGTGTGTGTGTGTGTGTGTGTGTGTGTGTGTGTGTGTGTGTGTCACCTTATCGCTGTTGTAGTAAGTGAGATTTCCTCCTTCAAGCTTCACCCATCTTCTCTGAAAGACACAGTTCCTACAAGTACAAAATAAAGTGTCATCATGTTGACAAAAGTCATAACACATCATTATTCATGTTACAATATTAAACTGACTATCAGTGAGGGTGTATTATAAGGGCCATTTAATACAAAATGAATAATTTTGGCCAGTGCAACCACTCAACTGGCATTGTGGTGTGTCAACTAGCAAAATAAAGCATCAAGCAAAAGGAGGAAGAGGAAAAAAAACTAAAACAGGAAGGCCTTTTTAACAAGTGGGTTTAGCATGCATGGAAACGGATACGAAAATAAAGTGTGAAATACGCTGTGAGTTTATGCCTGCCTCTGCTGAATCATTGTATACTTGCTTTCATAAATGATTCGTACACTACCATTTGGGGTCAGCAAGATTTGTTCATGTTTTCAAAAGAAGTCTCTTTTGCCCATCAAGACTGCATTTATTTGATAAAAAAAATGTAAGTAAAAACAGAAATATTGTAAAATATCATTACAATTTAAAATCATTGTTTGCTATTTGAATATATATTTAAAATTACATTTATTCTTGTGATGCAAAGCTGAATTTTCAGCAGCCATTACTTCAGTCTTCAGTGTCACGTGACCCTTCAGAAATCATTCTAATATGCTGATTTGGTGCTTAAGAATCATTTCTTATTATTATCAATGTTGAAAACAGCTGTTCTGCTTAATATTTTTGAAGAAACCGTCACATTTTTCAGGATTCTTTGATAAAAAAGACCCCAAACTTTTGAACAAGGGGGAAATTGTATAACTAAAATCCAAGCTGTAAAATACAAATGGAAATAAAAATAAAAGAGAAACCAGAAACAGCTGTGGTACCTTCATCTTAATGTATATTCATGTATATTTTAATGACAAATTTTCATTCATTTTAAAAAAAGCTAAGCAGAATAAGGCCACTTTGCAATTACAGACTCAACATGTGATGTCAAGCTAATAAAGATAACAAAAATCCAACATAATTTGATTATCTGAATTTGAATAAATAATTAAATATCAAGCAGAAGCCATTGTTTGGATAATCGTAAGGTCACGTGGCCAGCAGGAGTTTAGTAATGCTGCTAAATGTGAAATGAGTATTATGTCATGAGAATTACAGTGGATTCAAGGTTTGGGCACTTTGCACTCAGCTCACTGCAGTGTGAAGTACAGTTCCCTGCTGTTGTGTGGCTTCAGAAGACTTGAAATATAGTGCATGAGTCATGCAGACTAAGGTCATATGAACTAAATGGCAAAGAGCTGCATGAAGTGCATCTTCTGTGTTCCAAATATAAAATAACAAGTGTATGGAGAACAACATTTTTGGGTGAACTATTCCTTAACATTGATGTGCTTTAGTACTTGACTTAAAGTATTCTCAAGAATAATCCTTAAAAAAAAAAAATATATACACAAAGAGTGCAAAGCAGCAAACAGAGGCCTGCATGATCCTTACCCTTGAGGAGAGAGTTTTTCTAGCCAGCCTGTTTTGGTGGCAGCATTACGAGTCCCATAGAAGCAGGCATAGGGAGAAATGGAAACATCTGTTATAGAAGGAAGGTTTGGTCTCAGTAGGCCTGGCAGGTCATCTTGTGCCATACTGTATTTGTCCTTCACATCTGTTTGTGGCTTGGCTAAAGCTGATGGTCCAGTGCTCGAGAGAAGAGTAGGCGGTGTAGGATGTTTAAAAGAGCATTCATTAGCCAATCGCTGACTAAGCGTGGATTCTTGGACAGTGGAGTAATCATCATCATCATCATCATCATGGACATAATGTTGCTTGGAAAGGTCTTGCTTCTTGTTATTGTGTGCTCTTTCTTGGTTTTGTGTCTGTTTGTTTCTACAAAAAAAATAAAAAATATATTAAGTTGGCATAAGGAAAAGGCAAAATGATAACATTCACAATGATTAGGTAGGTCACTTAATTTCATTTCCGTTGCTTTACGTTCTTTGAAATTATGACAATATTTAGCGAGAGGGACCCTGTTCCTAAGTAACATTAAAGGGATAGTTTACTCAAAAATGAAAATTCTCATCATCATTTTCTCACCCTCGTGTCATTTCAAACCTGTATGAGTTTCTTTTAAAAAAGACAATATTTCGAGTAATGGCTGAGCTTTTTTTTAGTCCAAACTTTTTGGTTACCAACCTTCTTCCAAACATCACATTTTGTGTTCTACAGAAGAAAGAGAGTTATACAGGTTTGCAACATAATTTTATTTTTGGGTGAACTATCGCTTTAAGAATAGATAGAGGATATACAAAGAATATTTGATAATGAACACTTCCATCACTGAAAAATAATTCACACCCAAGGTGCTGATGCTGATTGACCATTACACCTGGCCATCATATCCTACAAACCACAATGTTGTCTACAGAGATCCTCCGAATACCACAGTGGGCATAAGAAAATCTACAACCTGTGAAATCAACAAGAATTAGAGTACTCCACATACAAGTTTATTATTTTAGAATTAGGTTGTTAAAAAACTGAAGAACACTGAAGTTCACCAAACAGTTCACCTTAACTTCTGTTGATCCAGGTTCTCTTTTACTCCTTGACTGGACATAACATCGTTGACCACATCCTGAAAAACAAAAGCAATCAAGATGAAACTAAAACCAAGTCTATTTTCTAAATTCACCCTTGTTATGAATGTCTTAAGGCATTTTCAAGACCTGTAGACTAAAGGAACTTAATCGTACCATAATGTGTTACATATATATAATTTATCAGTACGAGTGAGAATCACAGCCTTGTTGGGACAGCATTTTTGCAGTGCACCCATTTCAAACAAGAGCAATGACATTTTACAATGTTTTTTCTTTGGTTTTCAAGTGCAATAAGTAATGTGCTCACCAACAGAATTAGACACTGCTGCTTTTTACATAACACATTTTCAATTATGAATTCCGACAGAGACAGTTTGGTTCATTGTACCGCTGGGTCAGACTGCTCTTTACTCACAAGCAAACCACTCCAGAGTTTGTTTTCAATCAAGCTGAGACCACCTTTTTTATTATTTTGGTGCAGATCCAAGCACAATTGTCATGTTCATATATGGCTAAATAAACCAAACTAGCAGAGAAAACAAAGCAGGTTCTAAAAACAAATGTTCCAGGTGTGAAAACACCCTTACTAAAACTGAAACTCGTGCTCTACACGTAAGGTCATTGTAAATCATGTTAATTTATATATAACCAGGGCCAGCGCCAGTTGCTTTCAAAAGATGAGTGGCTCTATTTTGATCGCTACCATAGACATCAATGTTTGTAGCCGAACTATAAACTTTTATCCCAGTATTTCTATGAATGACTGTAAGACAGAAATAATACTGTGTAGTTGAAAAGACTGTTTGTGAAGCTTTTTCTTACCTAAACATGTTAACTGTCTGCTCTCTGGATCAGCAGCAGCGCGAATGCAGATTTGAATGTTCCGGTATGATTTTTTCAAAGTTTTAATAGACACGGGCGAATCGTTGTCATTCAGAAATTAGATCGTGTGGGTATTTGAATTGAGATCGCGATCTTTTAACGATTAATCGTGCAGCTCTAGGGGGGATGCGGGGGGATGGCATCCCCCTTATCGAAAAAAATGACAAAAAGCATCCCCTCTGTAAAACCACCATCCCCCCTTACCATCCCCTTTGGATTATTAATTTTGTGTATTACGTAAAACTTATCATGCACATGAAATGTTAAAATTCTCTATTTATGATCATTTACGTACTAAATAACGTTGATTGGCAATCAGAACTTTGTACTGTAACAATCTGCGCACAAGCAGAAGCAATTTCGTCATTTTGAAGTTCTTTAAAAAGAAGACAACAGAAGGTATGATTTTTCCTTGATTAGAATTTAAAGACATTCTCCTGACATAATGTGTGTGTGACTGTGAGGGACTGAGAGCTGATATTATCCAACTTTGAGAAAAAGAAGAAAAAAAAAATAATAAAAACACGTTTTCAGAGTCCAAAAGCATTCACTGCACGATGAAGCCCATTAGAATACAGTTAGAATGCCCTTATAATTCCAGCAACAAAAAAAACCCATGTATGAGTTTTTACGTTTTTATATTCATTGCACAAGCAATGTACTTTTCTGTATATCAGCACGTGCGCGAGGCCGCAAGCACAAATGTGCTATTAGTTTTATACAACGGTACATAGCAAGCAACACGGTGTATCATTCCGTGAATGAATTCTTTCTATTGAATCAGCCGTTTTGAACCAATCGTTTGATTTGAATGATTCAGTAAGTCATTTATTAAAACAGAGACTTGCTGCCACCTACTGGCAGTATTATTGTCATATTTATTTATCCATGACAGACCTAAACCACCCAAGGTGCCAGCACAAAAACACATTCAGCAAAATATTGTTTAATTATCGATATTGACCAAAATTCCTCTATTTCAGACCCCAGAAGGAAAAAAAAAAACTTACAAATAATAGTTAATTTAATAAGGATCATTTTTCATTAAATAGAAACCTTTTTAAAAATGAGACCAATTTTGTAATAATTATTGTGTAAAATTAGCCACAGGAAACCCACTGTATATAACGTTCATTTTGACATTACAAATTCCAGCACAGGCAGGTGTCATATACACTCACCAGTTCCTTTTCTGCTGAATTGAACAGAAAAAGCTCTCCATATGGGGCAATGGGGGACAAGGTCCTTTGAAGTGATGCTGTAATTAACACAACAGGAATTAATCATTATGACAAAACAGGTTGTGGTTTTGTGGTTCCATTCTAGGAGGAGGGCAAAGGAGAAAGTAAGACAAAGAAAGAACGAGGCAAGAGGGAGAAAAGAACAAGCATAAAATGAGATCCCACACATTGTCCTTTAGCGCAGCAAGCTTGGAAAATGTACCAAAGAGGGAGCAGCTTGGGTGACTGGTTGTCAAGGTGACAAATGACCACCATATCTCTGCGGAGACAGTAAGGGGCAGCATGAATTCCAGACTGTTCCCTCCGGACAGACACACACATAGATATATAGCTAATAGACAGGGCCCCCCGCTAGATAAGACCCTACTGTAGGGTGTTTGATCTAGACGCCGCTATGTTATCTATGATAGAACTGTACTGTATTGTATCACATCTTAACCCAGTAGCAAAGGTGTCATTTCAGATCAGTGTCATCATTTATCATTATCAAGTGTTGACCTTCTAACTACAAATGATATGCTCTCTCTCTCTCTCTCTCTCTGCCCTGTTTTATCCGTCTTCTACAAGAACCTGTTTCAGGATAATTGTGTAAATCGCTCACTGAGCATTTTGGAATTGTACGTGAGACACCACAGTCATTTTTTTTTTGCCCCATTCTTTGCTGTCACCCTTAACTTGAAGACCAAAATATTATAAAACTGTTGATTAAACATTGATTTTTCTCATCTTATTTTCTGATCATCAAGTTCTCTGTTGCAAACGAATTCCCTGTTCCCAGTACTTAAAACGTTTCCTCTAAAACTTCATCTACCTTTCTATTACATTTTAGTCTCCAGAGAGTAAGAACAGAATTAGGTTGTAGATCTAGTAGATATAGGCATTATTAAACCACTTTTACACCTAAGCCTGGTTTCTGACTTCAGTGTAACTCCCAATTCCCGACTACACACACACACACACACACACATCTCGCTGAAACAATTTCCAAACTATTCCACTAGGACGCTAAAAGCACCTTTCCTGCCACAATTACAAACACTGCGACGTGTTCGGAATGGGGACACAATGGAGCATTTCAAAGCCAAAGGCAGTTTCAAAGACACACAGCAAGCTGCTGTAAGTTTGGCAAACTAGGCTTCTCCACATGCATGCATGAGGAGATAAGAGCATATTCCACTGAGAGACTGCATCCCATTTTTTTAAAAGGGTAAAAATGGCTCAATGACTCAATCACAAATCAGAAGAAAAGATATAAACCGCTGAAGCTGAAATAAAGTGAAGCGAAGTGTACCTTTCTGACTGCCTGTGGGGCAGATGGGTCCCTCAGACTTTGTGAGATGGTCATTGTTGTTTGCTGCCACATTCCTGCACACACAGTTGTAAGGAGAAAAGTGTGAATGTTTTGTGCATTTCTGATTGAATGGACAGAAAACAAACAACATTTTACAGTCCCATTCAGTGTCATCCATATTAGGACTCCACAGTACACCCATGCACTGATCACTGCAGGACAAGCATCTCTTGGGAAAAGCACTACTGTGTGTTTTCAACTGAAGGCATTTTTGGTCTTATGCGGTCTCTCAAAACACTTTAATTTGTCCACCAGCACTAGCCTGTATAATGTGATATAGGAGGCATTATGTACTTTTTGTCATTCGTTTTTGGAAGTCACGAACACTTCCACCACAGTGTCATTTGCACCACCTCCCAATTATTTTCAAACATTTTTGTTTGAAAGTATGCATTAACAAATCAAATGTAAGATTTTCACTTTAGCCCTAGAATTCCACTTAAAGTCACACAACAAATGTGCATTTTTATTAGAACAAAAATAATAACTACCATTTTCTGGCACAGGTGGGTCATTTTTTATTAATTCATTTTTTGTATATTTTTATTTAATTAAGTGGCGTAGACCATACTTGCAATTTGTCCTATTCATGTGACTATACTTAAAGGAACACTCCACTTTTTTGGAAATAGGCTCATTTTCCAAGTCCCCAAGAGTTAAAAAGTTGAGTTTTACTGTTTTTGAATCCATTCAGCCGATCTCCGGGTCTGGCGGTAGCACTTTTAGCTTAGCTTAGCATAGGTCATTGAGTCTGATTAGACCATTAGCATCACACTCAAAAATGACCAAAAGAGTTTCGATATTTTTCCTATTTAAAACTTGACACTTCTGTAGTTACATCGTGTACTAAGACCGACGGAA
This sequence comes from Schizothorax lantsangensis, assembly GCA_027422415.1. Classification (NCBI taxonomy): domain Eukaryota; kingdom Metazoa; phylum Chordata; class Actinopteri; order Cypriniformes; family Cyprinidae; genus Schizothorax; species Schizothorax lantsangensis. Next base: position 32,207,457 of record CM049839.1, on the reverse strand, counting down.
AATGAAAAGTTGCGATTTTCTAGGCTGATATGGCTAGGAACTATACTCTCGTTCCGGCGTAATAATCAAGGAACTTTGCTGCTGTACTATCTGTGCAGCAGGTGCAGTGATATGACGCAGCGCCTGAAAGTAGTCCCCAGCTCAGTAGCCTATGATATAGCTGGGGACTACTTTCAGGTGCTGCGTCATATCACTGCACCTGCTGCACTCATGGTACGGCAGCAAAGTTCCTTGATTATTATGCCGGAACGAGAGTATAGTTCCTAGCCATATCAGCCTAGAAAATCGCAACTTTTCATTTTCCGTCGGTCTTAGTACCGACGGAAAATTAGTTTTAACTCTTGGGGAGGTGTAAAATGAGCCTATTTCCAAAAAAAGTGGAGTGTTCCTTTAAACTCAACCCATCCAAGTATAGATCCACACACAGAGCGCTGTTCATTCAGTCCACCCGCCTACATTTCTTGCCTGGAAATCAAACTCTAACTGCACATAATGTAATAATTATTACATTATTATTGTAATAAAATGTTCATAATGTAATAATTTTCTCAAAACGTAATAAAATCTTGAGCTCATAATGTAATAATAATTATTTTTCAATGTAATAACAAATTTTCACATAATGTAATAGATTATTGTATGAGGAATTTATTACATTATGAACACACTGTGGCAACTTATAATGTAATCACAGTTCATATGGTAAGACCAGCACATAATTTAAAACAATGTTTGCAATATTATAATTATCTTTCAATATAATAATAATAGATTTATGTAAAATAAGCTATTACATTAAAAGAAAATAAGGCTTTTAGGCTACATTGTGAATTTTTATTTTTATAAAAATTTACTAATTTCGTGATTATGACGTGCTTCGTCATTTTTAGTTGCTTTGACCCAGAAACACATTTTATGCACCAAATTATTATTATTTTTTGAGAGAGAGATAAAGTCATTTAAATGGTTGTTATCAGGGTTTAAAGCAAAAAAAAATCCTGAGCCTGAACTTTTGGAAAACACTTGGAAAATTATGAGCTATATCACCGCTTATCAACAATAGGGGTGTGACAATACACTTAGCTCACGAGATGAGACAAAATACAGATACTTGGTTCACTAGAAAGAGACAATATTTTAATACAATTTTAAAGAAATTTTCAATGACCACATATTTGTCTTTTAATTACAAAAAGTAAAACAATGCAGTTGTATTTTGAAATATTTTAACTAATCTAGGGCTGTAACTAATGATTATTTTGGTAATCAAGTAATCTACTGATTATTTTGACAATTGAGTAATCTGATATTTTTTAGTAACACAAACAGTGAAACGATGAGGCAATAATAACTGGCTCCTATAAAATATCAAAACCAAGTAATTACAAGGTTTTATTGAACAACACTGTTAAAATACATAATGTAATATGCCTATACACAATATGAACATAACCAGCTTAAGTACATGTATTATAACAAATACCTGCAGAGGGCGCCAACGGCCTGGTGACGTTTCACTTTACAGTGTGATTAAACGATGTTTAAATCCTTTAAAGTTTAATATTTGGCCACATGCAAACTCTTAATTTTATTTTGAAACTTTTATTTTGAAATCGCGATGTACAATAAATGGCATATTTAGAAATAGGATGATGTATTGTGTTGGCAAAGGTTTATAAAATGATTTAAGTTACAAATCTAGTGAGATAATGCACACTGTTTTCACAGATGAACGTTAAAGAATTTAAATTCACAGCATATACAGAGGAAGAGTTTAGCCCCTTTCACACATACAGTCTTCACTGGTAAATTACCGGCAAGTTACCATTAAGAGATCATGTGTGAACAGGACCTTTTCAAAAATCCCGGTAAATTTGTTCTGGCAATCATATCGTTCTTATGGAGATGACATTATTACTCTGAGTTGTTTACAAAGCTCTGCTGCTTTTTAATTAGTTTTTCTATGTAAATATGCGCTAGGCTAGATGGACATCTTTGACCATTGCACCTCGCAGCTATTTAACATGTCGCGCTTCTCTATTCATCAGGGCTGCGACTCTGCATACTATTATGCGCGCCTCATGTTTATAAGAGCAACATATTCTGATTGGCTAGTAATGTTAGTTTGGTTGAGAGTGAAAGCTGTGCTCCTCTCATACCATTGGTAGGCGAACTCGTGGACTTTTTTAAATGTATAGGATTATTTTTTTCCGCAACCAACCGCTGCACGCCGGAGATCCGGCACGGTGCCGGAGAACTTTAAGCCCTGTGTTATAAAAACTTGTTTATATTCTATATATTCTTGTTTATATTCTTATCTTCACACACACAAACGGATTAATTCTAAAAGGAAATATATATATTTCCTTTAATAATATTATATTAAAGCTGCAGTCCGTAACTTTTTTTGGTTAAAAATTATCCGAAATCAATATTTGAGCAAGTACATAACCAGCCAGTGTTCAAAACTATCAACTTACTTTAGCCTGATTCACAACGGTTAGCTTATGATAATATTTTCTAATTTGAGTGGTACGGGTAGCTTTTCACGGGAAATTCGAGCATGGCACTGCGTCATTACGTCACGTCTGTAAACATGAAGAAGTTGTCCCGGCTAGTAGGCTATCGCATGTGAGGATCCTGCAGATGGCAGATCATTTATAGCCTTTTCTCACAGCAGCTAGAATAATTAAATGTATCATTTTGATGGCGGATTGTAATCCAGAAAGGATTGTGTTTATGAAACACATGTGAATGAAATTAAATTATGTTCCAGGTTTAAACATGCTTCTGATTACAGATAGCCTGAGATTACACAAGATTTGTATTTTAAAGAAAACCAGTTCGAAGGGAGCATCATTTGCTTTTTGGGTTAAAAGAATTTCTTTGAAATTTGAATGGCATGACAATTAGATTAGACTGTACAGAAATTGAAATCTACATGCTAATACACACTATACTCATAGTCACGCAATGCTGATGTTGTTAACATGAATAATTTGAGAATAAAGTATAACAATAATACTTTGCACGGTTTGATGTGATATGAGCTAAGTTAATCGATCGTTAGATTTAATCACTGTTGGTAGCGCGATTTATTGTAATGCTTTTTTTCCTCAGTTGGTCAGAACAAACGTGGCAGACTTGTTACTTACTTGTTCAGATGACAATTTAAGGTGAAAATTCTTATTTGGGTCATATATTCCAAGACGTAGGCTAGAATCTGTGATTGCGAAGTACAGTAAACATCCACACCGGTGCGTGACTGACTGCCACACATTCTAGTGCTGTGTTCGAAATATCGATACGACGATGTATTGTCACAGAGATTTGACGATACGAGTATCGATACAGCTGGCCCTGTATCGATATTGTGGCACGTGTGCAGCAGTGGACCGCGCTTAATTTCAATACAAGAACACCGTTTAAAATGTTTAACAACAAGGTTTAATCTGACCGCAGAGGAACACAACTGGGTTGCCTGATATAAAGAGACGTAATCCCCGAAATAGAGCTACCGACTTGCGCAATACAAAAATATCTGCTAAGTGTGATACTTATTTTTGTCAACCTGGCAACCATATGTACGCGCGCTCTCTCCACTGGATAAACGCGCTTGCTTTCTGAAAACACCTGCTAGCTAGCAGTTTAGCGATCTCCACTTCAATATTCTATTCTTAGAAAAGTGTAATTCATCAAGTGTTCACTTATGAGAGAGAGAGAAAGAAAGAGAGAGAGAGATGCTGTGCATGTATGAATGACCACCGCAACAGTAAAGCTGGGGCTTTAATTCCTTCAGAAACAATGATGTTACCAGCTCCTTGTTGAGAAATATAATGTAGCTCTTGAGTGATTAAGCTATTTCATTGATAAAATTGCGGGGCAGCGCTAAAAACATTGTTGCTGAATGTCTGTGTGCAGCCGCAACGTGATCTGTGTGTGTGTGTGTGTGTGTGACTGAGCGTGCGTGTGTGTGTGTGTGTGTGTGTGTGTGTGTGTGACTGTGCATGCGTGTGTGTGTGTGCGTGAGATACAGTGAGCATTAGTTTAGAACTCTTTTAATTTTAATTTTTAAATGTAGAGAGTGTGTTAATTTGTGCAATGATAACCTACCAGTAAGGTTAAGATGATTTTTTAATATATTAATATGAGTACATTGCAATATAAATTTATTAGAAGAGTACATTATTATTTATGGGCTTAAAAACAAGATACAAGCAATCAGAATATTGTACCTGGTGGGGAGTGCCCAATGTAAACATGAAACATATGCCATTACCTATATTGTACTGTGGTACAGTTATGGAGGCCATTCATAATGCAGAGGTCAACTGCCTGCTCTGCCTATAAGTTAGTTAGCAATGGCCCTATAGCAGTGGTTCTCAAACTTTTTACACCAAGTACCACCTCAGAAAATATTTGGCTTTCCAAGTACCACCATTATGACCAACATTAAAATGCAGTAGCACTATGCACAGTTAAAAAAAAAACGAGTCAGTTTTATTCCTAATAAGAATGTTTATTATTGTCAGCCTCTTAAAACATTGTAAATACACAGTTTGAACATTAACACTGCACTGTGCTTACTTCCAGGTAAATAAAAAAACTTAATTATTAAATCAAAATATATTGTACCTAAAAGTGAAATAAAAACTGTACTGTACTTAAATGTTAAAAAACTATACTTAAAGATTAAATGAAAATGTATCGTACTTAACATTTAAGTACAGTAACTTACAGTTTTTATTTAACTTTTAAATGAAAAAAGTACTTCATTAAAAAAAATAACAGGCTGTATGTGTAGCTGCAAGTAACAACAATCAGGCCACGTGACCACCAAAGCCAGCTGAAAACGACCAGCTGTGAGCGCTTGAGAGGGCAGCGTATTTTTGTTTTTTTCAGTTGAGATGCTGTTGTTGCTATGATATGGAATATCCGCTGAAGTAATATGGCAGACGCATCGTGAATGAAATGTTTCTCCAAGCATTATTTTTCATAACAATATTATTGTACTCCCGCAATTCCATCTGGTAAAGACATAAATACTCGGAGACAAGCAATATTAACTTCTCAATTGTTGTTCAGTCGTAGTACAAGCTGGGTGTGACGTATTAGTCCCGCCTCTCCTCCACTGTGATTGGTTAGCGGACTAAAAAGTGACAGTGATGAGCGCTAAGTTTTACCCAAAGTTGAACATTCTTCAACTCTTGGCGCCGAGAAAAAAAACACCCGAGTGCTCAGCATGAAAAAGACGCTCCCATTTAAAACAATTAAAAGAATTCGCTAGCCTCGAGAAAAAAAAAAACACTGGTGGACACGCGGTCTAATTTATATTTAATTCAGAGATTCCTCTGCGTACCACTAGAGGGAGCTCACGTACCACTAGTGGTATGCGTACCACACTTTTACCCCTTTTCCACCAAGGCAGTTCCAGTGCTGGTTCAGAGCCAGAGCCTAGTTTCAAACCGGTTCTTTGTCTTTCGACACCCAGAGCACCAGCTCCGAACCAGGAAAAGCGGTTCGTAAGTAGCACCAAAACATTGCTGGGCTAGAAGGAAGAACCGCTTGCGTCAGGGGCTGGGGGCGGAGTTACCGTGAACAACAAGATGAACAGAAACTTTGGACCGCCATATTTGAAATAGCAGCTAAACACAGACACGTTGGATTCACCGTGTTTGGATGCCGTTGTAGATTCGCAAAGCCATGAACGTCAATAACAACACAACGTCCGCCATTGTTGATAGTTTGTTTAGGCTTGTTCGGGATGGATCGGCGCTACGCGGACCGTTCGGTGCGAGGCATCGGGGTGCTGCGGGAGCGACTGGAAAGCTGACGGCTCTTTATGCTTTTGGATCGCTCTCGCGGTGCTTTGGTGTGTTGTGTGCCGATCGATCTGCGTGGCGTGATGCACCTCGAACAAGTCTGTTGTGTTTGGCGCAGCCGCGCTAGTGAAACGAAACATGAAACATATTCAGTGACGTAAGTCCTGGCTCTGTATTGGCTCTCTAGCCAGTGGAAAAGCAACCGGTTCTTAAAGGGCTCGCCAGTCGAACCAACTAAGAACTGGCAGTAGCACTGGCTCTGAACTAGCACCTGGTTCCTGCTGGTGGAAAGGGGGTATTTGAGAACCACTGCCCTATAGTATGCAGTGTTTAATAAACAGCTGTTTTACAAAATTTTTCTGAGGTGAAATTCAGTGCAGTCCCGTATCGTGATATGTATCGTATCGTGGCCTCTGTATCGTGATACGTATCGTATCGTGACTTTCCTGGTGATACACAGCACTAACACATTCACCTCAAAACATTAGATTCATCCGCGCTGAAGCCGTGCCGGAGCACAACCCACGCAAGGAAGATAATTCCGCAAGCTGCTGCAATTCCAGGTTTTCAAACAGAGATGGCGACAAAGAGGCAAAACCTACGGACTGCAGCTTTAAATATTATATTTTACCCTTTGCTATATTAATACTGAGTTATTTTTTACAACATAAGCTATACTTTGTACACAGTGTTGTTATTGTACACTGTTTGTCTTTTAATAGTATGTATAACTTTTTGTTGTCAAATACATTTTTTAAAAAATTTAACTAAAGCCTAAGTGTCTTTGTTTTATGTATGTATAAGAAGTAATGTACCATAATAATAATAATAATAATAATAATAATAATTGCATGAATATTTAAATCTGGTGTATTTAGTAGGTATAGTTTAAACCAATATTTTTATGTTTAAAAAAGCCTATTACAATTAGGAAAATATGACAATATTTTTGGTGAGTTTATAATGTAATAAATTTCACATAATGTAATAATTTTTATTACATTATGAGCTCAAGATTTTATTACGTTTTGAGAAAATTATTACATTATGAACATTTTATTACAATAATAATGTAATACTTATTACATTATGTGCAGTTTTTACATTATGTGCAGTTATTACATTATGAGTTTGCTGATTACCTTGATGCAGCCAGTTCAGAACAGCACTATTAGAACACTCTGCAAGTGGTTGAGGCAGACCAGAAGCTGAGGTATAACCTCTATAACAAAGATTAAGGCGTCAGACCCAAAGGTTGTGGGTTTGATTCTCAGTACTAGCAGGAAATGTAGGTGGGGAGAGTGAATGAACATTGCTATATTCCACAATCAATACCCACAACTCAATAACCACACTCAGCTTGATGCTATAAACTGCATAGTCATTCATGACAAAATGGCGCTGGCAGTGGGCCAATAAGTAAAGAAAAGTAAAGAAATTAAAAATAAAAAATAAAAAAGAGCAAGCCACCAAACCCCCACTTGCTCCCAGGCACCAAAAACGGCTACCCACTGTTCCAGGTCCACAGTGTATGTGCACTTGGATGGGTTAAACACAGAGCACAAATTTCGAGTATTGGTTACCATACTTGGCTACATGTCAAGTCACTTTCACTGTTGTACATTAAGAAATTACATTCCCATTTTTGATGTTTTATTGTCAAAGAATGTAAAAAGTCATATACTTCTGTTTTATATGTTTGGTAATGTTTCTAGAGCACAATAATGCAGTTTTTTTACATTCATAAATATTGAATTGCAAATGCTAAGCTGCATTATTGTATTTCATTTTCATTTCTCAGGTGTGATTGACCTGGTAATATACAATTTAAAATATGAAATTATATAAAAAAATAATCATCAGAAGTACAACACAAACACTCAAAGAAAAGTTAAATTATGCAAAAAAAGTCTAAATAATTTCACTCTTCTTGTTTGTGTACTTATAGTATTATCTTTCAGTTTCATTGAAAGTAACATGACTGTGACTGGGGGTGTGATGAGATCTTATGCCACAATAAACAGTTTAAATAAACAAGAAGTTAACATTGTGGTAAATTTAACAGTCAATATTATATGTTGTGCTCAATTTCGCCAAGGAAATAGTTCCAAACAAAACCTTACTGAATGAATCAGCTGTTTGAACAAATCAGGTGCAGTCAAAATGAACCTGCATTGTTTTGCATTTTGTGACTATCATTCGAATGAAATAGCTACTGTTTTTCATGATTGAAGATTTCTTAAAAATAGTGTATTGTCTTGTCTCATTCTCGTGAACCCAATATTGTGTATCGTCTCATGAGGTAAGTGTCTCGTCTCATCCCTATTTATGACATATGCTTGCATTCACCATGTCTGTGTGTCGCGGTGTCAGCAACCAAAAATATTTGACACAAATTTATTATAAAAGATGGATTTTAGGCCAAAACTAAAAACTAAAACGGTTACGTTTAGTGCTGCTCTGTTGGCGTGATTTGCCTGTGTCAGCACCTATTTTGTTAGAAAGGTACAACAAGTAAACATGGCAGCACTTTGAACACACTTTACATCACCAAAACTAGCTCATTTGGCTCATTGCCAAATAACTTTACTACAAACGGTTTAAATTAAGATCTAAGAAAAATCACACCCCGAACAGCATATGGAGTTCAGTTACCCAATTACCTAAATTAAATTACAGAAACTTTATTTTTAGTTTCTGTCCTGCTAAAGGAAAACTATGATTTCTGTAAAAAAAAAATATATAAATAAACAAAACAAAATTTCAATGCATCACTAATGACAAACAGATAAAAACATATTTATAAATGTTTCATTCATTTACATATTTACTCACCAGTCATAAGGAGGTATGAAGGGATGTTCAGGGATCTCTGGTACAGGCCTGTGTCGTAGTTTAAAGGAGTGGGAGGACCTCGGCTCGGAGGGTTCCTTAATGAAGGTGCACTGCTCATATATTTCATTTTCAACCATTTCTCCCTGAAACCCTACAGAAGCTCCTTCTGAGGAAAAGTCATCATTCTCATCTGGAACAGGTTCTTCTGAAAAGTTCTCCAGTGATTCGCTGCTGCCATGCTCAGAGGCGGAGCTAGAGCTGGAGGAAACAATGTGACATGTAACAATAGGAAGTGAATGAGGAAGTGTAGCAGAACCAATGGCCATCCGCTCTGAATCAGCAATAGTCCTTGAAGGAAGAGTTTGCCTTGTCATCTGGATGTTACTGCCCTGAGAATGCTGACCAGATGTTCCTCTCTGCTTAGCCTTGGGAAACACCTGTCTAGGTCTTGGGATCGGCTTTCTCCTCACTGGCACTTTACCTCCATCCACTTCCATCACCAGGGTCTCCAGGCTGCTTAGGATCCTCCGCCGGTGTCCTGTGGGAATATTGTCCATCTCGAGAAGCTTCTCCTCAGTTAGGCTCCTGAGGTCCTTAAAGCAATGGTAGCCAGCCCGGGCGAAGCTGGAGGCATACTGGCGCAGGTTCAGACTGGTCAGCCACAGAGTAATTTCCTGGTCGGGCTCCATAGAAGACTAGACACAAGGGTCTTCAGTGGTCATGAAGTCTACCATATGCCATTGGATGACGAGGTTACACTGAGGCAAGTTGTAAAGATGTAGGAACACACCCTAGGGAGAATAAATGTGTGTTTGTGAATAATTTTCTTTACATTAAACAAACAAACAAGTTTAGGAATTGAACAACCAAATGCCTCATCCAATTTAAGTATGAATCATCTTGACAGACTATTAAAATATGATACATTTGAAAGTTTTGTAGCATAAAAACCTGCATCTTTATAACATAGTATTTGCAGAGGTCACATGCATGAACACATACATACCATATAAGAATGGCACAATAAAATACACTGGTGCTTAGCCTTTCGGAGATTTAAAAGCAAGCAAAATAAGCCTAAGGTCTATCCATGACACTACAAGAAACCAGTGAAGCTGAAACAGGGATGATATGTAAAGTATTCTTGTTGTTCTTAGAATCAGTGCTTTTCCAGTTCATTCTGAACTAGATGCAGAAGATGTATTATTTTTTAAAAAGCATTTAAAAATAACACAATCATAAATTATGCTTCCAACAAAGTGGAATAAACCATTTTATGAGCCCTTTTATGAGCAACATAAGATTACATAAGACAAAAAATAATACTTTTTAAGATTTTAGAGTTTAGATTCAACATTTAAAGCAACAAGCCAAATTAATCTTAAAAGAATGGTCTTTATATTTGTAACCACTATCTATCTCATCCCTCACATCCCTGAAAATTGAGAACTTTTTAAGATCAGACTCTTTACAGTTTTGTTCTTCAGAGGGAATGGACAAATGTTTGTGTGTCATCTGCAACATGAATCAACGCTAAAGGCCTGTTTACAACCAAGACAATTATTTGGTTTGAAAATCTGTTGCAATAAACAATTTAATTTGAATGAACAGCATTTAGTGTGCCTGTTCAGACCGACACAAACATTTGCATGTGTCAACTGGCCAACCCATAAGACTTGCACATCATGTACCCATAAACGATGCTGTTACATAAAAATATGACTTGGTGGCACACACAAACAGTCTATTTTGCTAAGCAACGGTGAATAGCAGAGGAAGAATCCAGGCTCTGCTCTCGTCTCTGTACTCTTCTATTTGGTACAACATTTTTTTTTAAATATCTATTTTTGGCATTTTTGCCTTGTTTATTGATAGGACAGTAGTGAGACAGGAAGTGAAGTAAGCAAGAGAGGGGGGTGGGATCAGGAAAGGTCCGCGAGCCGGGACTCAAACACGGCACACCCGAAGTGCAACGGCGCTGCATGTTGACGCGCTGCCCATGAGGCTATCGGCACCAACTGGTGCAACATTTTGAAAAATAAGGCAATTACAACAAAAATCAGCAACTGTTTATAGTTACCAGCTATTTTCTGGTAACTATTTTATTTTCTACTATAAAATCAGGATGGAAATGAAATATAGATAGTGGTTATAATATATAAAACCCTTTCTTTCGAGACTAATTTGGCTTGTCGCGTCAAATGTTGAATCTAAACTTCAAAATCGGAGTATTCTATGCGGATTCAGATCTTATTCAGACAAGAATAGATCGGATAGTGTCTGTATTATCAGATAACTAACCATCCACTGCTCAAACACTTTAGTCCCTCTCACAAATATATCCATTTTCTGGCATGTTATAAATAGTTTGTATAATCACAGTATAAATGTATGAAGGTTTACAGGTACAAAGGCATGATAAATGACTAGCTGTCCACCGTGTTCTGTTCATATAGCATATATCAAATGAACTCCCTCTCAAAATTTGCTTCTCACTCCTGTAAATTTCAGGTAGTCCCTTTGGTTATGGAAAATGACTGCAGTTGTCTTTCATAAACAAATTATGCACAAGATAACCATGTTTCGTACACCAAACAAGACAATGGTATTTCACTGCTGTCTGAATGTACACATTTTGGCTATGTGAGGTATGTTCTGGTTTTTAGCTGTTTCATTTTGAAATTAATTGTATATAAATATATAAAAAACATAAAAATAAAGCACATTTCAGGATGATATGTTTTTTTTTTGTACTGTGACATTATTCCCATGACAGAGTAAACTCCCCTTTGAAACCCTAAGCTGCATTCCACAGTAAAATTCAATTAACATTTTCATAAGCATCTTTAATAATTCTTGTTCTTCCACTGCAGAGTTGTTTAAACAGAGTGACAGTAAACTTTATCAGTGATGTGAATATTAGTTCCACAGCATTTAAAGAGCTCTTTCAGTACTCCTTGGTGTTCTCTGCTTCTCCTTTTCTCAGCAATACTTCTTCATTTAGCTAAAATTACAACACTGCTCAAATATAAATAATATACATACTCTATTTAATTCCTAAGTCTTGAATGGTATTTTGCTTTTAAACTTATTGTATATATATATATATTAGGGATGTAACGATTCACTCAACTCATGATTCGATTCGATTCATGATTTTTTTATTTTTTTTACAAAATGAGATTTAAGACAATTTATAAATTAAATGCGTCCTTTTATTATTGCTTGGACAAAATGCAGCACGTTTCTTTGTGAAATTGAAATATAACACTATAATAATATACTAATATAGCACTTGCATATTATTGCTCTTTTGTTGGTTTTGATTGCTTCTATTCTCCTCATTTGTAAGTCGCTTTGGATAAAAGTGTCTGCTAAATAACTAAATGTAAATATAATGTAAATGTAGGCTAAATAACAAAACTAAATTGAAATTTTAAAACAAGCTCCAAATCAAATAAATAAGTAACACAAATAAAAGAAATCTCTTCGTATAAACAAAAGAAGGCTTTGTCTGTGCACTTTCCATTTAAAATTAGAGGCAACCACTGCATTTTAATCATGATCCAAACAAAGATGCTGCATACATGCAACATGAGCAGTTTTTAATCTAAATAAGATTGTATAATTTCGAAATTTGAAGCAAAAACAGAATGGTCTGAGCAGTTTTGTGAAACTACTGTATACATAAAAAATATCTGCATGAAATGAAACAGCAGATGAGCTGAATGAGATGCAGATTCACTCTCTGCCAGCAGGTGGCGCTTTAAGCGTTTCCTTGGTTTCTGCTGTAAACAAAGCAGCTGCTGCACTTATGAACTTTAATATGCATTATACAGAGGCAAGATGAAAAGAAAAAATACCATATAAACTTTTATAAAGACAGTAAGTTTCCCTCAGACATACATTCATATAAACTCCTACCCCTAATTGAATCGCGATTTGTTTAGCATCTCAACCGATTTGAATCGTCACATATATGAATCGATTTTCAACCGGCTCGCTGTTAATCGTTACATCCCTAATATATATTGTAAACTTATTGTATATATACTTTATTGTTGTATTGCACCAAATCCAGTGTAGACAGAATTAATGATTGTTTTGGCTTCTATTGTCTTTTGTCGCATTGCAGTGTAGACATGGTGTACGATCAACTGTTATGTCTGATAACTGCAACACTTTTTTTATATATAATATACTAATTTTATCAATCCTGGACAAGTGTCTATACTAGCCTGTAATATCAAGATTCCCTCAACATGACATTAGCACATTAGCATACTTACTTTAGGACCAGTCTTTCTCTTGCTTCTTAAAACTATAAATGAATACTGTATACTGGGAAGATATTCTGATAATATTAAATTAATGTTTGTTCTTTGTCAAAATGGTTTACATTCAGGTCAATACAGTAATAGATGTTAATGACAAGACAGCATAGCTTGCGTGTTCACATTGTTACATGGTCCTTTGCCTTTAAGCTTATAGTTTTCACAATTCCGGAAATGTTGGGACATTTTTTTAAATTTGAATAAAATGAAAACTAAAAGACTTTTAAATCACATGAGCCAATATTTTATTCACAATAGAACTAGATAACAAATGTTTAAACGGATACATTTTACACTTTTATCCACTAAATGAGCTCATTTAAAATTTGATGCCTGCTACTGGTCTCAAAAAAGTTGGCACGGGGACAACAAAAGGCTGAAAATGCAAGAAAAGATTTTGAAAAGATTCAGCTGGGAGAACATCTAGCAACTAATTAAGTTAATTGACATCAGGTCTGTAACATGATTAGTTATAAAAGGTATGTCTTAGAGAGGCAGAGTCTCTCAGAAGTAAAGATGTGCAGAGGCTCTCCAATCTGTGAAAGAGTGTGTAAAAAGTAGGGATGTGCGCTACGACTAATTTGACTGTCGTTTAAACGGAAGTTTTGTATCCGACTAGTCGACTAGTCTAAAAGCTAGAAACCCCCCAAAAACGGCAAAAAAAACAACAAAACTGTGCGTGTGTCTATATAACAGCAAACAGTTGAAATATTTAATCTTTGAATCACACTGTCAAATCCCTCAATGAATTCTGCAAAAAATAGGTCACGATTATGCCGTATGCTTGCCTCGCGTTATCATCAATTAATTTTAGGCGGACGTTTAACAGAAAAAAAGGAAGAGCATACACTCTTCATAAACCAGTGCATAGCTTATTTATTCAGATCGGCTGGAGCAATGCAGAAATTGAAAATCAATCAATAGACTGACAGAATTCTTCATTTTCATATAACGTTAGCCAACATATTAAAACGCATATTAAAACAAAAGTTTAAAACAATAGGAAAGTTTATCAAGGAATAGCATTAAAACGGCTTTTAAAAATGTACTTCATGTTGGCTATATTGTCTAAAAACAAAACAAAGCTCGTTTTACTTACTCAGACCGTGCGCATTTGTTCAGTGAATTTAACATGTTAACAAGGTCTGGCGAAAGACGGGACTAAAAAAAGCGCTCAGCAGGAACTGAAGTCACAGGCACGCAGAGAAATAACTACAAGCAAGCAGACAGTTTGAAAATATCCTGGAAATCCCGCAGCACCACCGAAGTGTGTCTTCGTTTAGAGGAATAGACGGCGCGGATAGGATCGCGGACCGCAGCGGCAGGTTGTAGTGTTTGACATGATTGACATTTGGCTTTGGCTAGCCTCCAAGCTAACGCATACATGCCTGTATTGAATATGATTACGCATAGCTCCAGTAAAGTTATTGTAAGCCAATTTGACATTACACAGTTTACAAAAAACGTTTCCATTTCCTTCTAATTCAAAATAATCCCAGACCTTGCTGGTCTTTCGCGTGGAGCTTGCCACAACTGACATGAAGAAAACGCATGTGAGGTAAAATTATAGTTCCCGCCCAGATACGCTTTTAAAAATATTTATTTAAATATTTTGATATGTATTCTTTTTCAAAAGTTTTATTTTAACTGTTCTTTAAAATGTTTTAAATGTAACGTTAAAATGATGGTAATTTGAATGATAAAATCATCTTTTTTTTCTCTCTCGTGTAGTCGACTATTGTTTTCAGTGTCGACTAGTAGGAGCTGTACCGTTTAGTAGACTAGTCGACTAGACCCGCACATCCCTAGTAAAAAGATTGTGGAATACTTTAAAAACAACGCTCCTCAATGTCAAATAGCAAAGGCTTTGCAAATCTCATCATCTACAGTGCATAACATCATCAAAAGATTCAGAGAAACTGGCGACTTAGACAACACTGCATCACTCATTAGGGGTGGGAATCTTTGGTCACCTCACGATCAGATCCGATTCCGATTCTGGGAGTCACGATCCGATTCCAGAACGATTCTTGATCTACTTTTTCCCCCCTTATTAATTAATTAGTTTACCGACTTGAGAATCTTAAAATCCTTACATTTACATATACAATAAGTACATTTACATATACAATAAGTAATTAAGTACTTTTTAAAATAATTACAAATTGATTTTTTTTTTTTAAAACAGTTGTATGTTAAGAATTTTTAACTAATATAACTTCAAAACATACAAGCAAGTAGCAAATAATAAAGAGGAGCATAGAAACATACAAACAACAAACAAAGAGTGCTTTCAGTATTTAAGATTATCTGAATGTTTTCCATTCAAGAACTGTGAGTGATTATTCTTCATCTATAGGGGAGAGTGGGGATGGTTGCAACACTTTTTGCATTTCCTTTAGTTTTTCAGAGACTGTTTGCATTAGAAAGCCATAATTTTAATACAATAAAGCCACATCAGTCGGCTACTCACCCACATTGCTGTAACATGTGCACAAATGATTATATACATACAATTTATACTTGAATAGACAAAGTCAAATGTTGCAACTGACCCCACAACAGGGCATTCATTAAAATGTAATTAAAAACATTCTTAAATATAATTTTGCAGTTTCTTTATTTTATTTGTGCATAGACATGGTCTTTAATAAGTTAAATTGGCTGTATAAAAACAAAGAATAGTAAATGGAAGAAAAAAAATCAAGTAACAAGTAACAACCTAGTCTTGGTTAATTATTACAATACATTTGAACTTCAAAATATTAATTTAATCAGAATCAAGACACTAAAATTTAATAATAGCCTACTTTTGTTAACACCTGTGAAAGGTTACTGAACTAAGGTCAGTTGCATGAACATAGTCACTAACTTAAGACTGTCTTAAGAACTAGTTTGACCAACTAGCAGCTAACCGTCCCTACACTTGACAGCCGTGATAAAACTTGGTATAATAGCTTGACTCAAAATCTTTGACACATGCTAGCTATGCCTATTAGAAGCTAAGAAAACACAGATATAAATCATATGTTTTTACAATGCTTCACGCAAACAACTTAGACAGTATGACAAAAATATTTTTGATTATTAAAAAAAAATACTTTTTTACCATGAAAATTATTTTTTGTAAAAGGAATGGTCACATGTGCCTGATTTCATCCAGTAAGGATGGGGGCTGATTTAGCATGTGAAGTATGAATATCATCACTGTAGCTCATTCCTGATTGAAGAAATAAACCATGTTGCAACCGTCCCCACTCTCCACTACTGTTGTTTATTACTATGACATTATTGACAGCGGGAGATCTATTAAGCTGCATTAACGCATGGATCTCTTTTGAAATATAAGAAGTAATGTGGTTTGTCCTGTCCGTTTAATCCCTTAAGACATAACTAGCTGTGTTTACATTAATTTAGCATAATTTTGAGACGCAAGTACATTAAACCACTTACACGGAGTCGCGCACAGCCACAAGCCGTCTTCACAAACAAAGCGCGCGTCAGCATTTGAAATTGAAAGCAGCCTTCTGTTAGTGAGGTTCAAATTTTAAATATATAAGTCCACTGCATTCCAAACCACATAAATGATGACTTCGTAGAGCATTTGTAAGGAAAATACCGACGGGCGAGACCGCACACTTCAAGTGTAACATCAAACAAAGCACGCGTCTCTCACAGCGCGTCCTGTGCAATGAAGCCCGTGAATGTCCTTGTAATTCACTTCAACCTTTCCGAACTTTGAAAGATTATTTTACGGAAGGTTCGAGTTGTGTATGTGTGTGAGGAATTGGAAGCAAGCAGAATAGCCTACATGTGTTCCCAACTGCTCCCCGGGCGCCGCAGCATTGGCTGCCCACTGCTCCCGGTGTATATTCACTACTGTGTGTACACTTGGATGGGTTAAATGCAGAGCACAAATTCCGAGTATGGGTCACCATACTTGGCCACACACCACTTCCCCCCCCCCCCCCCCTTTCCCCTTATCATTATCGTGAGCCATATATCGTGATTATATCGTATCGTGAGGTACCCTGCGATTCCCACCCCTATCCACGATGTTAGTTTAAATGCTTAACCTAGATAAATGTGCACCGACACATATCCAGTCGTTTGTGCGGAGAGTGGAAGCTGAAGCTTTATAGGACATGGAGGCGCCAGCGTGATCACTTGCATTGGAAACATTTCAAAATATGCTGTCATTTTTGCTCATAAAGGTAAGCGTAATAGGCTACATTGTTCAGAACTGTAAAGGGTCTACTTTATTTGTGTGCACTCACAATATCAACAAAACGTGCTTTTATAAAATAAAGAGAAAAAAAAACAGTTTCGGTTTTGAGCAGGAGCGCTTCTGAAAAAACCGAAACACAGCCAATGCTTGATAAATATAGTATCTATAGAAATCTTTGAATTACTACTTTAAAATGAAATTATTTGAATCAAAAACAAAAACTCTTTTATTATAAAATCCCTAAAGATGCATTTCTCTCTAAAGGCGCATCCAATGAGGAGATGGCGAGTCAGGATCATCATCAAATGCATGGATGATCCAAAATGCAGCTTTTCCCGAAGCATTGGGAACTTTTAGTAACTCCCCATGCTCCAACCTCTCCCTGATGCTCTGTATGGTCAACTGTCACCTGTATGCTAATGCGTGCATATACAGGTGCATCTCAATAAATTAGAATGTTGTGGAAAAGTTAATTTATTTCAGTAATTCAACTCAAATTGTGAAACTTGTGTATTAAATAAATTCAATGCACACAGACTGAAGTAGTTTAAGTCTTTGGTTCTTTTAATTGTGATGATTTAGGCTCACATTTAACAAAAACCCACCAATTCACTATCTCAACAAATTAGAATACTTCATAAGACCAATAAAACATTTTTTTTTAGTGAATTGTTGGCCTTCTGGAAAGTATGTTCATTTACTGTATATGTACTCAATACTTGGTAGGGGCTCCTTTTGCTTTAATTACTGCCTCAATTCGGCGTGGCATGGAGGTGATCCGTTTGTGGCACTGCTGAGGTGGTTTCTTTGACAGTGGCCTTCAGCTCATCTGCATTTTTTGGTCTCTTGTTTCTCACAATCCTCATAAGGCTGCGGTTCTCTCGGTTGGTTGTGCATCTTTTTCTTCCACACTTTTTCCTTCCACTCAACTTTCTGTTAACATGCTTGGATACAGCACTCTGTGAACAGCCAGCTTCTTTGGCAATGAATGTTTGTGGCTTACCCTCCTTGTGAAGGGTGTCAATGATTGTCTTCTGGACAACTGTCAGATCAGCAGTTTTCCCCATGATTGTGTAGCCTAGTGAACCAAACTGAGAGACCATTTTGAAGGCTCAGGAAACCTTTGCAGGTGTTTTGAGTTGATTAGCTGATTGGCATGTCACCATATTCTAATTTGTTGAGGTAGTGAATTGGTGGGTTTTTGTTAAATGTGAGCCTAAATCATCACAATTAAAAGAACCAAAGACTTAAATTACTTCAGTCTGTGTGCATTGAATTTATTTAATACACAAGTTTCACAATTTGAGTTGAATTACAGAAATAAATTAACTTTTCCACGACATTCTAATTTATTGAGATGCACCTGTATGCGTTGCGTAGCCTATTGCATAGGCGATGTATAATGCCGAGTCCAACCCGAGCCCGATCTGTAAAAAAAAAAAAATGTCCCGACTCCGCGTCGGGACTCGACAGGTTTGCAGACCTCTAATGCAAACTAAAGCTCTATCATGCAAAAAGGAAGCCATATGTGAACATGGTCCAGAAGCGCCATCGTGTCCTGTGGGCAAAGGCTCATTTAAAATGGACTGTTTCAAAGTGGAAAAGTGTTCTATGGTCAGACAAGTCCAAATTTGACATTCTTGTTGGAAATCACGGACGCCGTGTCCTCCAGGCTAGAGAGGAGGGAGACATTCCAGCGTGTTATCAGCGTTCAGTTCAAAAGCCAGCATCTCTGATGGTATGTGGGTGCATAAGTGCATACGGTATGGGCAGTTTGCATGTTTTGGAAGGCACTATGAATGCTGAAAGGTATATAAAGGTTTTAGAGCAACATATGCTCCCCCCCAGACGACGTGTATTTCAGGGAAGGCCTTGTGTATTTCAGCAGGACAATGCAAAACCACATACTGCAGCTATTACAACAGCATGGCTTCATAGTAGAAGAGTCCGGGTGCTGAATTGGGCTGCCTGCAGTCCAGATCTTTCACCTATAGAGAACATTTGGCACATCATTACACGAAAAATATGTCAAAGACGACCATGAACTCTTCAGCAGCTGGAAACCTATATCAGGCAAGAATGGGACCAAATTCCAACACCTAAACTCCAGAAACTCATAACCTTGATGCCCAGACGTCTTCAAACTGTTTTGAAAAGAAGAGGAGATGCTACACCATGGTAAACATGCCCCCGTCCCAACTATTTTGAGACCTGTAGCAGGCATCAAATTTGAAATGATCTCATTTTGTGCATAAAATTGGAAAATTTCTCAGTTTAAACATTTGTTATGTTATCTATGCTATATTGTGAATAAAATATTGGCTCATGTGATTTGAAATTCTTTTAGTTTTCATTTTATTCAAATTTAAAAAACGTCCCAACATTTCCGGAATTCGGGTTGTAGTTTAAGTTACAGAATAGGCTGCAGATGGATATGGATATTTTAGGCGCTGTTGGAGTTGTTGTAGGCAGTGCTGCAATGGCAAATTATCCAACAAACCAGTTTCCAAAATAAAAAATAAAAAAACTGTGTTATGTAATAATTAGAAAGGGCAGTATTATTGTGATATGTAATAATTTATTACACTGTTAAAGTTTTATGCATTCAATGTAATAAATTATTACATATCACAACAATACTGCCGTATGAAATGTGTTTAATTTAAGAAATTATGTCTGATTTATTTTTTCTGGTTTCTTTGTTTTATAATTTCATACAAATTTATTATGAAATATGGCAGTAATCAAATTAAAACATAAAACTTTAGCATTTTAATTAATCTTTTAAAATGCAATAAACTGACATTTGTACTTTTTTCATTTTTTGGCAAACAAAGTGCTGCACAACAGAAGTCTACAGTGATGAACACTGATAAAAAATTGTGTGATATTATTGTTTTATAAACTGTATTATTGTTGTTGTTATTATTACTTAAATTGAGAAGCACATTTTGCTGTACAACAGTAATTTATTTCTGTCATAATTTCTTTAAGTTAGACCAAACTTTTATTTTGTCGGGTTGTAGTAAAGACTTTTGAGTTATCCTAAAATAAACCAATTATAATATGAGGCACATTTTACAATTTCTTATTGAAACTTATGTAAAAAGTTTCCTTATCCTTATTTGGATATAAAAAAACTCAACAAGAAAAGCAATCTGAAAAGTAATAAGATGGAAATTAGATTCCATTACTGCAATACAGTAATTCATTAGATTAGGTCACTAAATATAGGCTACTTTACTAAAAAAAAACAGCTAATCTGTACCTAAATAATTAAAGTAACTCTACCAGACTAACTGCAAGGTATTGTTCACCAAGCATAAAAGGCTGCTTTGTTCAGATCAGTTAAAGCCTTGTTTAACAAATCAGATTTTTCAGATCTGAAAATCTGTGTCTGGGTAACTGGCAAAAACATCACAGCTTTGGCACAAACCAATGCTTTCACAACCTCTAAACCTGCACCGACATGCATCAGAGTTTTACCAGTTCAGACACAGGCACATATATTTCATGAATTACAGCGTAGCACAGCATACCTGCCAATGCAGCAATTCACTGGTTTCTTCCATAAAACAAGTTGTAGATCTGTTCCTTGACAGTCGCAGACAGCAGGGAACAAAATTATTTAGTATGCAAATAATAAAAACTAACTAACCATATAAATGGACATTGTTAGCACAAGAAAAGGCTTCTATTTTATTTTTTATTTTTTAAAAGGGAGGAGAAAATAATTTCTATATCTGTTGTTTTGGCTGTAAATTCATCTGTCACTTGGTAGAAGCAGGCAAGTTATTCAGATTATCCAGGCTGCATGACATGCTCTCATTCCAGAAAACCAGGGGAAAATAACTATCCAAGGTAAAGGAATGTTCTAATCAGACTGCATTAAATACAGCTTCACTTGCAGCAAGGAAAAGCATGCTTCTGTGCAGTGAATTATTGCCTCATGGGAGCATGAGTCTATCAAATATCAAGAGACATTTAGGCACCTTTTTCCACAAGAAAGTAACAATGTATTTAAAGCATCACAGCAAATCAACAAAAACCATAAATCACACTTGCTCTGATGAATGCATTAATTAAATTATCAATTTCTATCGAGGAATCTTATTTTGCATATTGTTATTTTGATCATTTCAAAGCATTTTTTTACAGACAGTCTGCTTGATAAACAATTGCAAACAAAACCAACTGGGACAACTTACAAAAAATACAACTAAAGGTGTGTTTCTTAAAAGCTCAAAGACCAGTAACACAAAATTGCACATCTGAACTTCATTCCACCAGTACAGACAGGTTAATCAGTTGCTCATCATTACAAGTAGCCTAGACAATATTAATCTAGACACAATGGAACACCCAAAATGCTTCACAAAACCATTAAAGCTAATCTAGCAGATAGACTTTTCCAAAACATGGTTGCAAGCTGGATTCATTTGGATGTGGTTATATTCTACACAAATGTCCCTCTTCACCTGCAAAAAAATGTTTGCAATGCCATCTTCTTGTCCTCATAACAAGCACAAGCATGTAGGCCCGTGCCTGACTTCCACTGTAAACCACAGCGTTTATAGTGTGAAAAATGTACACAAAGAATGTGCTTAAAGAAACAGCTCACCCAAAATTCGTTATTTACTCACCCTCGTGTCATTCTGTGAAACCCAAAAAGGGATGTTAGGCAGAACGGGTCTATGAAGCGAATGACCGAGACTGTCATTCCGCCTAACATCTCCTTTTCTGTTCCTCAGGAGAAAGTCATTATGAGGGCGAGAAAATAATGGCAGGAGTTTCATTTTGGGTAAACTTTAAGCGTGTGGAGATATTTCGCTTGACTACTCTGTTGTCCCCATTTTACTCTTGAGTCATACATACCAGGCATTTCTCTCCCATAATACAAATATACCACTAAAGAGCAAAGTCCAGCTATTAGACATGTTTATCCGGCGCCACGATATAATCAAATCTTCAGCATGGCACATAATAAACAGCATACAGCTGTTGATGTAAAAAAAGCATACGTAAAAAAATTAAATAAAAAAGTCTATCTGTTATGATAGCAAATGTTATCAGTATTGCAGAAACATTTATTCTGCGTGAAAACTTTGTTAGAGGATAAGTGAGAACTTTGCACTTATGAGTGTGTTTCTTTTGGCACTTCTTTTGTTTGACGGCCCGAGTGAATGAGCAACACACTACAAAACAAAAGATTGTAACCCAGTTAGTTTATTTGACTAACTAGACTGATTTATGACAATTTAAGCACAATAACATAACGCCATAAACGAAAGAAGGCGCTCAAAGCGAAATCTTGTTGTTAAGGAAAATTAAGCAGGTCTTTTCTCGAAACATACCTCAACCTTCTGACCACCCTTCTTGCTGTCAAACTGTCGCTGGCGAGAAGTTGTCACTGTCTGCTTAGTTTGAAAACGTTTGTCTTCATGCCGTAGTTTCTTTCCACCCAGCGCTCGTTCCGGATTTCGAGTCTAGGCGCGCGGCTCTCCACGCCTACCTGCGCCGGGCCACGCTGACGCACCTCGCGCCCAGCCAACCGCGCCTCAACGCTACACCGCTGTGAACATGTGGGACAAATGCCCAGGCATGTGGTAGAGTCAATTACAATTCAAATAACATGGCAATATAATAATGTTGGTAATTAGCTCAATTTACAAAAATGTCTCTTTCCCGGTCTTTGAATCAGTAAAACACCGTGTCTCTCCACGCTTCTGCATGTTGCAGCTTGATGCGCCTCCAGCGACGGATTCTGCAGGAATTCATGTGAGGTCAACACAACCACAGCGCATAATAACACAACTGCTGGGATATTCAAATACATTTACATTTCAACGTCTCGGATAACATATTTCTTTGGCATGAAAACTATTTGCATCTTGTATAACTGGAAGCACAATATAAAACGGCTAAATACCAAGAGAAGAGAGAATTCAGAAATGTGTGGTAGTCACATGTTCATGACAAATGTTATGTATCATAGCAGAATATTTAAGTCATATTACGTGATAACCTTGCACTTGGTGTATGTTATGAGAGTGTTTCTTCAACTATGGGCACTTTTGGCCCTGTTTGCTTTATATTAACAATGCCAATACGAATCACAGGAGTACGCTGTTCTGTCCTTTTGTGCTTTTTTGGCAAACATCATCAACATTTCCACCAAAACGTAATTTACACCGCTGTGATTTCGATCACAAAATGCTGTATAACACAATTGTTTACACTCTGTTAACACATAAAGTATCGCCTTGTGCAATTCAACAATTTTACCACATGATGGCGCCAAATTCCAACAATTCATTTTAAGAGCGCCTTTGCTATTTTTGTGTGTAATATTCTTATTATTCCATGGGTGTCTTATCTGAGAATATTTATGGTGGTTGTCTTCAGTAGTTTCGCGTATGTCCAATACATTTGACCACATGATGGTTTTAAAGTTCTGTAGCTTTTCAGAAGTATAGCTATTTCAAGTTCTTCTTGCATTTAGTCTGCGGGCTTTTTTCTCGCATCATATGCAAAACATTTAATTTTGTTAGCTTTAGTAAATACTGGCAGTATTTATGTGGGGCTTAATCACATTTGTAAATTTCCTGCAGTAGCTTTTATGAAAATAATATAATTTTCATGAAAGTTAGAAGCCCGCTCTGAACTGTGAGGTCATCAAAAATATGTATCACAGTTTCCACAAAAATATAAAGCAGGAAAGCTGGTTTCAACATTGATAATAATAATAAATACTTCTTGCGCATCAAATCAGCATGTTAGAATTGTTTCTGAAGGATCATTTGACACTGAAGACTGGATTAATGGTTGTTAAAATTCAGTTTTGCCATCACATTAATAAATTACATTTTAAATATATTAAAATTGCAAGGTTGTTTTTTGATCAAATAAATGCAGCCTTGGTGAACATACAGTACCTATATATAAATATATATCACTACATTTAACAATACATAGTAGCAATACACAGTATTTGCATAAGACCCTTACAGTATCTGTGCCTCATTTGGGTCAGAACAAGACTACAGGATCCATTCACTGATGTAGACATTACTCTTCTTTAGAGTTGCTCATCTCTAAGGGACACTTTTGTGTCCAGTCACACCTTCTATTTGCCATGACGACACTATTTTACAGGCCTGGAGTGATAAATACTGGGCTTACAAGTGAGAGAAGGAGAGACGGAGAGAAGAGCTACTGTGTATCACCTGCTATTTCTCTAATAATCAGATTCTCAGTTTATGCCCTCGATGAATACACTTGAAAATATGGTAGATTCAGCCAACCAGCTAATACTCTCACATAAGAACAATCTGTTAGACGTCTTACAAGAAACCGCTGAGGAACTGAGAGTTTTACAATCAGTAAAAGCAAGAGAAGAAACAAGACCTGAGAAATCCTCTAACGGTCGTAGACATTCATCTGTACTTCACGCAAGACTTTTCCAGGTCCTCAGGATATTTAGTGAGCTTCACACCCAGAGAGTGTGTGTGCTGAGAGAGGTTCTTTGCGGTACAGCAAACACACTCACAGAGCGTAGGATGTACTCTAATTTGGCACACACACTCCCAGACACTGAGTCTCAAGAGACGACAGCTGATGTAGTGCTTCATGAGAAGCTTGGGATCTTTGTGAAGGAAGGAGCGTTTCCAAACTGTGTGTGTCTGTGTGTCTTGCTTTATCTCAAAGCTTTATTTGCATGACTGTGACAGAGAACTGCATGCATAGCATTCTTATGTACTTATGTAGTGCATAAAATAGTCTAAATAAAAATATTTTAAAAGGTGTATAAAATTAAAAAAATAATTATTTTAAAACATGGGGGCTCTCTTAAAATGACAAACTCTTATGTGATTTTTTTTTTTATTCTGCAGAATGCATTAAATTGATCAAATATGACAGTAAAGTCATTTACAATGTTTCAAGAGATTTCTGATTCAAATAAATGCTTTAACTTTTTATTCATCAAAAAAATCCTGAAAAAAACGTATTTGATATGACTGCTGAAAATTCAGCTTTGCAATCACAGGATAATTAAAATATTAAAATAGAGAACAGTTATTTTAAATTGTAATACAATAATACATTTTTGCTGTATTTTTGAACAAAAGACTTGGGCAATTTTGCCTGGCAACTTTTTTTTGCAATGTTGCTTTAGGCACTTTCCCAATGAGAATGATAACAAATTTCTATCTGGATATTTGAGATTGGTCGTGGGCCGTTGATGCAACATTGCTCAAAAAGTTGTCCAATGTATCATCAGCCTTACTAGTGTAATATTAATGTAAAATATTAGTGTAATTTTATTCAATTTTCCAGAAATAATATATTTTGGGGTAAAAGCTACACCACTTCCTTGATCCTTTGGACATGGTAATAATTATAGTCATTTAGAATATTCGTGATGAATAATAATGAACAAACTTAATAAACACTATAACAAATGTATTGCGCATTGTTAATGTTAGTTAATAAAAATACTAACTGTTCATAGTTCATGTTAGCTCAGGTGCAATAAATAATATTAACAGACACAACTTTTGATTTCATAATGTGTAAGTAAATGTTGAAATTAACATGAACTAAGATAAATTATTCAGTAGTATCTTTCAATGTTACTTCACGTTAACTAATGTAGTTAACTAATGTTTACAAATGAAACCTTATTGTAAAGTGTTAACTAATATTCTATTTATGCACCATTTTAGTTTAAATTTCTTTTACTTTATTTCTTTTATTTTATACCTTTGCTTTTTATTTTTAAACCTCTTTTTTATGCAAAGTAAAGCAATAGATAAACTGCATAAATCTTTCATATGCACACTTTTGCATGGCTTGTCATGATATTATTGAATATATTGTGTTTTTTAGATGCTTCCTGTGGATCCCACTTTTACCAAGACCATGTGACTGATGTCATTTTTAACGTCCTGGAAGATATCCACGTCATTGTAAACCAGTTCAGTGAAATGAGCAGGAGGCTCGACACTGGTATTGCTTTTCTTACTGAAGTCGGTGGGGAGAGAGGTGATCTTACCAGTACTGGATCTCTGGATACTGGAGACCACATAAAACAAGAATCATGTGACACCAGTATTCCACTGGACCAGCATCTTGAAAATGTACAGTCTACAGGACTTCTAAATGGTCCAGTGAAGCACTGTACTGTGTATATGGATGACAGAAACACCAGGAAAGAGTGCTCACATGAGGAAGCAAGAGTAGACTCGCTCTATACAACTTTGGTGACTGACTCCAAGGTGTGTCTGAACGTGAATAATGAGGTGGAGGAAGAAAAAAAGGGAGAGGAAATACAGAAAAGCAGAGGAGAAGAGGGTCAAAGATTGAAGTTGGTAACTGTTGGGTAAGATTATGTATGTATATTGGGCAGGTGTGGGGAAATGAAGTTTCAAAAATGCTGTTGATCAGTCCAAAAACATCCAAAATCACATTACAGCACTTTCACTTGCTCTTGTTAATATTAGAAAATATTGGTAAAACTTTATTTTGATGGTACCTTTTGAACATTCTGTTGACTATAAGTAACATTGCACCTACATGTCAACTAACTCTCATTAGAGTATTGTAGACTGTCTGCTTAATATCTGCTAACCTTTATTATGATGATCTCTCAACAGACTGAACTGAATAGAAGTAACTTTGCAAGTACACCAACTTAATCTAATACTGTACTAACACACTCTACTGAGAGTTAGTAGATATGTAGGTGCAACTTTACTTATAGTCAACAGAATATGTTAAAGGGACCATCAAAATGAAGTGAAACCCAAATATTAAATTAATTTAAAAATATTATTCATTTCTGAACGCATAAAACGTCTGAGGAAATAATCCTGAATCCAATTGTATTTTGGTGACTCACAGACTTGCAGACAGAGCTAGATCCTCAGAGTCTACATAACCGCCCCATCAGAAGTAACAAACTCTTTGATTTGTGAGGTGGTTGATGGTCTGAGTTCCCTCATGGTGTCAGGATCTGAGGAGCTGGTCAGCACAGTTCTTCGCATACAAAACTCCAGCCATGTGAAATGTCCCTTTCCACTCACCGTAGCAGTGCCGTTCCAGGCGACTTGCCGGGGGAACTACAGAGAGATCACCGTGAAAGTGGTGGATCCAGAACAAAGAGTTAGCTATGTCACTCCTACACCTACCAAGGGTTTCTATGGAGGACAAAGGGTTTGTAATAAAGCTCATTCCGTTAGTTTTGTCCTAACAGTGGTCATTCCATAGATTGTTTGCAATGCAACAAGGTTGATCTTTATTGCAGGTGCCAGTTATAGCTTATATGATATTTGTTAAAGTATGATGGCTCTGTGTTTTTTCCACAGGGTTCATTTGCAGTGGTGCGGGTGTACTCTTTGGGTGTGTTTGCAGTTCTGTCCCGTCTGAGGACAGAGAGCTTTACAGTCCCTAAGACAGGACTGTCTCTTAAACTCAATGTGGATTCCAGGATATGCCTTGACTACTTGCCTGGATCCTTCGCCACACTAGTTCTTGCTCAAGTGACGGTACATTCAGAATTTCTTTTCAATCAGGCTACATTACACTCTTAAAAATAAAGGTGCTTCAAAAGGTTCTTCAAGCGATGCCATAGAAGAACCATTTTTGGTTCCACAAAGAACCATTCAGTCAAAGGTCCTTTAAAGAACCATCTCTTCCTTACCTTTTTATAATCTGAAGAAACGTCTTTCACCACAAAGAACCTTTTGTGAAACAGAAAGGTTCTTTATGGAACCATTTAGACAAAAAGGTTATTCTATGGCATTGTGAAGCACCTTTATTTTTAAGAGTGTACCAGTAAACCAAGTCTGTAATGAAAGACAATTTCAATCAAAAAAGAATAATAAAAAGATGTGAGAACAAGATGAGGAGTGTGAGCCTTATGTCTGATTGGAGCATGTTATATCCTTTAAGGTCATGCTTTTACAAATTTGAGCAGAAGTGTTCTACCAAAAGAATACATTTCTCACTAAGATATTTTGCTAAAATTGTATAATGTATTGCAAAGATGCTGTTTATAAGCCACCTTTCCACTGTCTACAACATTTTCATAAGATTCTTGCCTTTTGTGGCAGTCACTCAGAACTTTCTAATTGGTTGTGAAGCAACTATTACTTATTCACCATGATAAAATAAAAAATAATAAAAATAATGAATGAATGTTTTATAGAAAAGCATAGTAGGTTTTCTAGTGCTAATCAACTTAAATAATTATTTCATAATTAGAAAACAATTATTTTGGCATAATTATTCAAAACCGCCCAAATATTGCTAACTGTCATAGTTTTGATTACACAGTAAAAAAAAAAAACAATCTTAGTACTATTTCAGTCTTTCACTACTTCAGAATATTGTTTTTGATTCAATCTGTTACTTGCCATTTCTTTAATATTATTTGTGAAATTTACTACCAGTTTTGATACTTTGACATTTTGTTCTACAGTGTAAACTAAACTGCACACACCCGTACTGAAAAGCAGTTATGAAGCAGTTTTTGAAGCAGTTATGTTTATTTTTTGAAAACGTATAAGTAACTAGATAAGACAGTTTGGGGTGTGATTGTGTGCAGTTTATGTTGTAGAACAAAAAATCAATAAAAAAATAGTCCAGAGGCTTTATTTTAATCATAAATTGAAAACCCCATTATAAAACCCAATAGGAAAATCTAGAAGGAACAAGCGGCAACTGAATGAATGACTTCCTATCAGTTGTTTGTCAGAGAAAGTGAAAAGCCAGCTTAAGTGCACTCTGTGTATTGCAGACTTTCTTTTTGTCTCCTTAGGTACAGCCAGTGGATGCCTTCCTTTTATCCTCTCTGAAACCCAAAAATGATTCCCACCATGTTGCTCACACCTCAACCCCCTTACTTTACCTGGGCCATCCATCAACTCTTAAACTCAGACGACCTATGACACTTATCCTGCCCTGTCCTCCTATTTCTGGCAAGAGGAGAGCTGGAGAAGACACTGACAGACCCACTCTTATATCAGGCACTTTCTCACCCCAGCATATCAAGTATGGTCACATTCTGAACTGGAGAGGAAAAATGGTATTGAAATTAGTGCAGAAATAAAATAAGCTTTTTTTCTAATACAGGGTTGATGGTGCTTCAGTAAAGACTCATAAAGAGCAGCTTGCTCTGCTGGGCTGGACAGAAAACTGTTGGAAGGTTCTGGATAAAGTCACGATTAAGAACCTACAGAACAGCTTGGTCTGTTTTGAGCTAACAGAGAGCTATGAAAGGTACAGTGTGACCAAACCAACATGTAATCTAAAAATATTTAAAAAAAGTGAAAAAAGTATTAAATAAAAACAGAAACATTTAGCTTTCTCTGTTCTCAGGTTAATAGTCCTTCGCCTTCAGTCCTCTGTAAAATCGTCCTACCTGATTTCATTAGTTGAAGAACTGGAAGAAGCTATAAAGAGCTTCTCGGTGACTATTGTGCTCCATCATGAGCGTCTGGACCCCAGCAGTGTGGTTGTAGCCACCCTGCCCAGCAGAGATGTTAGCTGGGCATTGGGTGAACTCCAGACCCTGGGTTACTGTGGCCCTCCAGAGCCCTCGTCTGAACTCTCCATGAAGGAGGGAGAACAGCTGCTGCTCTGGTTCAGCGGGAATATAACTTGCAATGGTACATAACAAATCTTGTATTAATTTCTTTAAATCAAGTGTCTAGGGCATCAAGTGTTAGAATCTTAGGCCTCGTTTACACTGCAGGTCTTGATGCCCAATTCTGATTTGTTGCCTATATCCGATTTTTTGCACATTTTTTGACTGTCCGTTTACATGTTCTTTCAATTGTGACCCATATGCGATTCATGTATTTACACTTGCCATACCATCTGAAACATCACGCATGCGTTGTTGTCATATACCGTGTTTCCTCCTGAGAATAATATGTGACCTGTGCTGACAAAATGAGTCACAATGAGCAAATTTTCAAAAATGAGTTAGTTATTTTCACATTCTCCAAAAGACTTTTAAAATGATGCATGATTTGTTGTCATCGGACAAAAACCGAGCTACACCCATTTGAAGTCGATAAGTCAGCAAAGTTGATTATGAGAAAGATTACAGTTTTCTGAAGGTTCTGAAGCTAAATTTTCCTCCAGTTCTTTTCTTATTAATAATTAGCCTATAGTATACTATATTAATAATCACAATATAGCATTTTTTTTATTTTATCTTTGCTATTATAAATAAGAACAGATGCAAATAAAACAGAACAAATAGCCTATTAAGAAACAAATAATGCATTACCTTTATCATTTTACATCTTTAAACAAAAGCATTCATGTACGAAAAACAAATAATCAAATGTAAAAATCACTTCAGTGTGTTCATTACAAATAAATTGATAACTAAAACTACAAAAACAGTTCAATGAAGTGCACTTCGGATGAGAGTCAGCGAAGCGAGTGGAGAAAAGGTACTCCTCTCAGAAAATGTACAAATAAAGATCATTTTAGATGTTCAATTACTATTTGGAGCATTGGGGTCGCTAGTCGAGGGCGTAATGAACTAATTTTTGTGAAAACCTCAAACTCGACGAAAATCGACATTTTTCACTTTTTTTGCCTGTAGCTCAAAATAGACAGTGTGCATTTACACTCATTTTGCCAGCACGGGTCACATATGACGTTATTAAACCACGGAGAAGTACCAAATTGTCGCAGTTTTAATGACGTACAGAACACAATGCCTCAGAAAATCCGATCTGCCTGTTTACATGACAGTCACATTGGCACATATCTAATTTATATCTGATTTATTTCCACATATGAATGAGGCCTGAAACCGATCTCGAAATATCCGAATGCATGCATTTTTTTCCTGTTTACATGGTCATAGAACACATCCAATCTGTGTCACATATGAGCAAATAATCGGAATTAGGTCTCATTAATTCATGGAATTAGGATAAAAGTTTATCCACGATATGTGCCTATACTTGTTTACAGTATCTCACAAAAGTGAGTACACCCCTCACATTTCAGCAAAATATTTTGTATAATTTCTCAAGGGACAATACTGCACAAATGAAACTTGGATATATTTTAGAGTAGTCAATGTGCAGCTTGTATAGAAGTACACATTTACTGTCCTCTAAATATAACTCAACATTTAACCATTATTGTCCAAATAACTGGCAACAAAAATGAGTACACCCTAAGTGAACATGTCAAATCTTTGTCCAAAGTGTCAATATTTTGTAGGGGCACCATTGTTATCTAGCACTGCCTTAATCCTCCTGGGCATGGAATTCACCAGAGCTGCACAGGTTGTTGCTGGCATCCTCTTCCACTCCTCCATAATGACATCACGGAGCTGCTGGATGTTAGACACATGGTGCTTCTCCACCTTCCTCTTGAGGATGCCCCACATGTGCACAATAGGGTTCAGGTCTGGAGACATACTTGGCCACTCCATCACCTTCACCTTCAGCAGCAAGGCAGTTGTCATCTTGGTGGTGTGTTTGGGGTGGTTGTTATGTTGGAAAACAGTTTCTGAAGGGAGGGCATCAACTCCTGCTTCAGAATGTCACAGTACATGTTGGAGTCCATGTTTCCCTCAATTAACCGCAGCTCCCCAGTACCAGTAGTAGTCATGCAGCCCCAGACCATGATGCTACCACCACCATGCTTGACTGTAGGCAAGGCACAATTTTCTTGGTACTCCTCACCAGGGCGTCGCCACACATGCTGGACACCATCTGAGTCAAACAAGTTTACCTTAGACTCATCAGACCACAGGACATGGTTCCAGTAATTCATGCTCTTGGCCTGTTAGCAGGCTTTTTTGTTAGCCAGCTTCAGAAGAGGCTTCCTTCTGGGACGACGGCCATGCAAACTGACTTGTTGCAGTGTGTGGTGTATGGTCTGAGCACTGACAAGCTGACCTTCCACTTCTGCAACCTCTAAAGCAATGCTGGCAGCACTCATGCATCTGTTTTTTGAAGCCAGCTTCTGCACCTGACGCACAGCACAAGGACTCAACTACTTTGATCGACCCTTGCGAGGCCTGTTCCGAGTGAAACCCGTCTTGGAAAACCTCTGTATGACCCTGGCCACTGTACTGTAACTCAGTTTCAGGGTGTTACCGAACTTCTTATAGCCTCGGCCATCTTTGTGGAGAGCAACAATTCTAATTCTCAAATCCTTAGAGAGTTCTTTGCCATGAGGTGCCATGTTGAACATCCAGTGGTCAGTACTCAAAGAACCAAATTTTAACTGCTCTAAAACAAGATACACAAATTTGTATGGTCCTGTCAAGCAGACAAAAACATGAACATGATGAATAGGATGTGTGGCTTTGCATGGTTAAACGATGTATAGCTGTTATCACTTAGGGTGTACTCAGTTTTGTTTCCAGCTTTTTTGACAATAATGGCTGTAGGTTGAGTTATTTTCAGAGGACAGTAAATCTTTACTGCTATACAAGTTGCACATTGACTACTCTAAAATATATCCAAGTTTCATTTCTATAGTATTGTCCATTGAAAAGATATACTAAATTGATTGCCGAAATGTGAGGGGTGTACTCACTTTTGTGAGATACTGAATGTGTGTGTCTGTTGGAGAGCCCACAGGTAATGAACAGACAGATTCACACATAGTCACATTCCACAACCAAAGAAGGAACCGGCTGTATTTGAAATTAAAAGAAGTGGACCCCTTCGGCAACTACAGTTTTCATCACTACAAAGGTGTAATCAGTTTATTCAAGGTCGCCGAAGATCAGCTGGTTTGGAATGGTGACAGGGCAGCTGTGTCTAAGGACTGTCCTCTGGAAGAGCCTGTCTGCCAGCTGCCGTTCACTCTGCCCAAGGTAAAGTAAAGACTTGAGTCCTTAAAGGATTAGTTCACCTCCAGAATGGAAATTTCCTGATAATTTACTTCCATGTCATCCAATATGTTCATGTCTTTCTTTCTTTCTTTCGCAAAGAAATTAATTTTTTGAGGAAAACATTCCAGTTTTTTTGTGGAAAACATTCCAGGAATTTTCTCCATATAATGGACTCCAATGTTAACCAATGGGTTGAGGGTCCAAACTGCAGTTTCAGTGCAGCTTCAAAGGCTCTACATGATCCCAGCCGAGGAATAAGGGTCTTATCTAGAGAAACGATCGGTCATTTTCTTATTATTTTTTTTATTATATTTTTTAACCATAAATGCTCATCTTGCACTAGTTCTTTGATGCACATGTGTATCTTCACACATTGCATAATCAAGTTGGAAGAGTCATGCATGGTTCTTTGTTAGGGGGTTATGGCGAAAAACTCCATCTCATGTTCTCCACCAACTTCAAAATCATCTGAGATCGTTGTTTTACTTTTTTTTGTAGAGGGCGTTTGACTTTCTTTGCACGTTTGTTTTGTAAACACTGGGTCGGTATACTTCCGCCCACATAACACGTGCGTGATTACGTAATGTGTGAGGTTGAGCATTTGTGGTTATACATTTTTATTTTTATTAGAAAATGGCCGATCGTTTCGCTAGATAAGACCCTTATTCCTCGGCTGGGATCGCGTGCTGAGATCAAGCTGCATTGAAACTGCAATTAGGCCATTCAACCTGTTGGCCGCCATTGAAGTCCACTATAAAAATCCTGGAATGTTTTCCTCAAAAACCTTAATTTCTATTCAACTGAAGAAAGTAAGACATGAACATCTTGGATGACATGGAGATGAGTAAATTATCAGGAATTTTTAATTCTGGAAGTGAACTACTCTTAAATAGAAAGCAGTTCATAAATCAAGAACCATTTATTTGAGAAGCAAAATATGATATTTGTATTGAAGACAAGACAGAAACATTGACTAAGAGTTTTTGCAGTGCTTTATAAGTCAAGAGTTGTTGTTTTTTGTTACTTAGAGTCCAAGAACAGTCTTTCAACCTGTGAGTCTGAAGGTAATACAGAACAGCCAAACAGGTATGTGAAATCTTCAACCCAGGCTCATTCGATATAAGCGCCTCTATATATATTTCTGCTGCACCGTTATTACGTACCTTACTGCACGTTTCGCGGGTGTTTCAAAGTGAAATGTCCAGTGAGTGGCGCTAAAACATGGGTTCAAGACGTGACCCTGGCACATTTTTGTTACATTGATATAGGCACGTATTGCTGTGTTTGTATTACGTTCATGTGTTAGATTAGTTTACATGTATTAGGTTTATCCAATAAAGTCTTATTTATATTGAAAAGAGAAGTATCTTGTGTTTTGTGCTTACAAGTTAATGTCTTAAACTGACGATCTTCTTGTTACTGTGCTATTTAATAGTGTTTTCACTATATTTTGGATTTTAATATCCAGTGCAGAATTGATGTTATACGGCTCGTTCAGTGAATCGCAGACCGACTCCGTGATCAGCCGCAAAACAGTGATTTTGTTCAAATTCCCTATAAAATCATAAATGATTCCCTTTGAGCTAAATTGACCTATTTCCCTTACAGCATTCATACCGAAGCTCTTCATCACCTAAGTGCAACGCCATATTGCGTGAGCTACCGAGAAAACCTACCGAGTTTGAAAACTCAGGCATATGAAGCTGGATATGTGACGCTAACCTTTAAATGCATCAGTTTTCAAATCTCGCAGCATGTTAAAATTGTTTTGAATTCAAACATAATATTCCTCAATTAATTATGCGAAAATTAGGCTTTATTAATCGAAACTGTGAACCTGCAAATCATACTTTGTGTGAAAAGTACTAAAAGTTGTGGGAGTTTTACTGCCTCTGGTGTTCATTTCAAACTGCACGATTCATATGTATAAGTACGTTTTTTTGAGTTTTGCAGAAATGTAGGTAGAGGCACGTATTTCCAATGAGCATATGTTGCAAATCTACTGCACCTAAACTTTTGTGCAATCCAGCTTCTTATCTATTTTCCCCCTTTTGGCCTGTTTTGTGGTTTGCTATGATCATTCTAAAATCTTTTCCTAGTTTATATCATTTAAAAATGACAAAATAGCCTAAGTGAGGTGGCTATGGAGGTGTGTACACAAACACACAGTCTTTTTGTTTTTCAGAGCCTCTCTCAGATGAGCTGTTATCGTGGCTCTGTGATGAGCTCACCGAGGATGATGCAGCACTTCTTGTTATGTCTCTCCGTCTCTGTCGCTCCACTGTCCAGATCGCTCGACTCCATGCGCCACACAGCCTTTCACAACAGGCCTTTCGCATTCTGACAGCGTGGAGGCGGGGCCTTCCTTCCTCGACTCTGAAATGCCCCATGCTGGCCCGCTTCTTGATCCGTGCGGGAAGGTCTGACCTTGCCAGAGAGCTACTACTCAAGGAAGCTCCAGATGACAAAATGGAGGAGAGAAAAGCAGAAGAAACATGAAAACCTGGCAACCCGCAGACATGTGGCAGTAGTAGTTCTTTGACACTAAGAAATTACATATTTGGTGAACTGTTTATGAATGTGTTGTCCATAGAATAACAAAATAACAAAATCAAAAAATAAATTGATTAATTAAATACCTTTTTTCAGGCTTAAACAGGGGGTCTGTGACCCATATAAAGGGGCTGTGGTGGTACTGTAGTGGGTTTGTCAATTATTGTTTATTTAAAAACTGATTTTGTAAAAATACAAAAACATGTACGTTAAACAAAAAAATATTAAGTTCAATTAAGCTCGGCTGAATGTTTAATTGTCTCCACATTTAAATGTAAAATGTAATCAAAAATACAGTAAAGCCAGTAATAGTGTTAAATAGTATTAGTTTAAAATAACTATTCTCTGTTAGACAATATTTTAAAATGTAATTTATTCCTGTAATGACAAAGCTGAATTTTCAGCAATCATTATTTCAGTCTTTAGTGTCACATGATCCTTCAGAAATCATTTTAATATGCTGACTACAGTACACGGTATATATAAAAGCACTGATATTCATTGATGTTAATTTACTGTATTCAGGAACTGTGAATAAAATCTTTTTTTTTCATGTAATAAAAACTTATTTGAAAAAAATATTTCATGGTAACTTAATGCATACCATAGAGCAGGGGTCTTCAACTCTGGACCTCGAGATCCATTTTCCTGCAGAGATTAGCTCCAACCTGGATTAAACACAGCTGCCTGCAATTTTGTATTGAGCCTGAAGACCTTGATTAGCTTGTTCAGGTGTGTTTGATTAGGGTTGGAGCTAAACTCTGCAGGAAAGTGGACCTCGAGGTCCAGAGTTAAGGAACCCTGCCATAGAGGGTTAAAGCATTGCGGAATGTAGCCAATCACAGACATAGCTGTTGATTTCTGGAACGCAATGGCCAATCAGAGGTGACTAAGTTATAAACTCACGAATCTTCTCGACCAATGTAGCCAGCTGGAAATCGTATGACTGGTTATTTCACCAGCAGCGGGGGCTGCGAACCAGAGAGAGAGAGAGATTCCACTGAAAACTAGTTGGCATAACTTGGCAACATTGGCTGCGAGCTGTACAGATTATTTGGTCTCGCGCCACTACTTTAAAGTTTAAGCCATGAAGAATTTAGACAAGAGCAGAGCGATATTATCATCAGTTATCAAAATAGACCGCGTTATTGGTTTCAAGGTAACGTAGTCGCATTCACATACTAATCATCTTAAAACAAAGTAATACTGTTTGTGTACACTGTATAAGGCATGATAAGTTTGCGGGATAGTTTTACACGCATAAACATACCTGAAACTTTCGCCGTCACAAGTCCGATATGAATATTAGCCTATATATATATATATATATATATATTATATATATATAAACTAACCAATTACACTTGCACAATTACATTTGCAGAAAGCACATACTGAGCCTAAAATGCAAAACATAAGCCTTATTAGGGATAGAAAAGATCAATTTCAAAAACATAAATATAAAATTTGAAAAGATAGATAGATTTTTGAGATGCTAAGATCAAGTGTACCTAACTGATTAACAATTATGGTACAAAATAACAACTAAGTATCATAAATGAACAATTATTATTGAACAAGTGCAACTAGCATCTTGATTCACATGTGATGTGTACTGCTAAGCATATCGCCGCCGACAGTAGGCCTACTTTAAAATAAAAAAGTGCCTGCGTATTTACAAATACCAAATGTGGGGCAGCCTGCCTCCAAACTCCAGGCATTGGCGAGCAGAAAGCCCACATTTACCAATCGGGTAAATAGGGGTCAGCCTGATTATGACGCTTCTCTGACGACGGGGATGAATTCATCCAATACAGCAGCAGCTCGACACGCCGCTCGACACGTGAATCAAGGGTGTTGTTGTTGAAGCTGCCTGCCTTCACCAGCAGCTTTCCTCTGAGGCACGTGGAGCTGTGCATGGCTCATTCACCAGCAGGGTTTTCAGTCGAGTTGTGCAGAACATGTAAAACATTAGTGTTGAGAAGTCCCACTGATTTTACAGTTCGTTGCAAAGAACCGATTGAACGATTCTTTAAGGTTTTCGCGTAAAACGTTCTAAAACGGTTCATTAGTCATATATTGCTGTACGTTTTATTTTGAAAACTTTTATTAATATTAAGGGTGTTAATCAAATGAATGTAACTGCATGTGACCTACTTCATTCTGCTGCATTCATGATTAAAAGGGTCATAAAAAAACTACATTTGAATTGAAATGGAACAATACTAAACTCATTTTACGTATCTTTTTTTTTCCTCCAATTTATGTTTTATTAATAACGTGAGATATGACCCACTAAAAACAACATCGTTAGAACAAATACATAGAATGAATTTTCTGAAGAAGACAAAAATACGCAAGAAAACATATTGAAACATTATTAAATGTAAAAAAAAAATACATAGGGGGGTGAAATCCTATAGGAACTAATTTAGAGGGCCATTTTACATCTACATCAATCCAACAAGAATACATTGTACTGCCCACTGCATGCTTTCACTCGTATGTATCGCAACAACAGGCGCACTGCAACGTGACAACAGATGAACATGTGCCGAGCGCCCTTAGCTTTGACCAATCAGGGAATACTTCGCCGTGAATGGGCGAGATTACCCAATAGAATTCGTGGTTTGCTGCGAGCACAGCCAATAGAATTCCTCGAAGCCAGAAGCACGTATACAGATTGGAAAAGCACGTGTACTTGTGTGTGTCTGAAGTCATGGGCAAACACATCTCTAGCGCACAATAGCAGTGTTAGGCTGAAGCGTCGACTTCATAACACCAGGAATACATTCTTATACTCTACCGACACATGAAGACAGAGGAATTTCAAGAGAAAACAAAACACATCTACAAGGTAAGACCAGCACTGAGGTTATATGGAGCACGTTTCTTCTGTGTAACGTTTGGGATTGAACGTCTTATTCTTTTGACGGTTTAATTTCTATTCACATGTTTGCAACATTAGATAAGAACAAATTAGCAGAAGGTGGTACTTTGATTGAAATGTGGTTTATAAGCGTTAACCTCTATTGGCAAATCGCTTTATGCCAATTAGATCGACATTTCACAGGCTTCTGGCATCCTTCTGGTTTTTACTTTTCTTATCTAACGTTACTGTAATATACTTTTCAGCTGTATGATATATGCTCTGGAGTAATAATTTGACACTCTATACTTAAGATGGATTTTTTAATGGTAAGGAGTGGACTGTGGAGTGGATTAATGTGTCGTCTTAGTCTAACATGTTGAACCACGCATCGTTTAAAAATGTTTTAATTAGAAGACATTTAAAAAGGCTTAGTACCTGCATTAGTGTTTCTCAGACGGTTTACAAACTCCTAGGGGTTTATGAAGGAACTGCAGGGGCGCTATATATATATATATATATATATATTTTTTTTTTTTTTTTTTTTTTTTTTTTGGTGTAAAATTAAAAGAATAAAAATGCAAAACCTTTTATTTATACAAAAGTTAATGAATTAAAAAATCAATTAATTTATTAAAATAAAAAGCAGGGAAATCTGCTTAAAGACTAAAGCCTTTCGATATTCACAATAAATCTTGAAAAAACAAACTGGTCTAGTGACAGTCTACAACATGCCAGCACAGTCACACTAGATTTTAAACGTGCAGAATTATATTAGACCCTGCTATGAATAAGAGTTCGGATATGATGAAGGATATGATGTCGTCCTCCAGGGATTCTATGTTGAATAAATAATAAATGGTCGACACCCATAGCCTCGTGGTTAGTGTGTCAATATATAGGCTAGCGCACAGTTGCACATTTCAGTAATTTATTCCCAGTTACTTGATGGTTATTTTCTTTCTGTTTCTCTGGAAATTAAAAGTGATGTATAATTATTTTCCCTATTTCAGTTTAATGTGCAGTGACAACTATGTTGTTTAAAGGTGCACTAAGCGATTTTTTGCCAAACGATGTTGATATTTGAAAGTTCTAAAACAAACACGCCCACACCCCAACAGGACATAACCAATGGACCAACTACCGTCGGTGGCGCGGTGTTATATATTTATATTAATTATATATGAAACTATATTGTATATTTATTATGTATAGGCTATATGAATACAAATATATGCATGTATATATTTAAGAAAAATGTTATGTATATACATGTAAATATTTTGAAAATATTTACTGTGTGTTTATATATACATAATAAATATACACAGTACACAAACATATTCTATAAACAAAAATGTTTATTTTGGATGTGATTATTCGTTTGACAGTATGATCGTATATATATATATATATATATATATATATATATTAGGGCTGGTAATTTAATGCATTATTTAGATTAATTACTGTGATAAATAACGTGTTAAAATTAACGCATTTAATGCACTTGCCCCGCCCCAGAGCTATGTGTGTCATCTGACATTTCATACAGCTGACTGATGACAAATATGATGCAGGGCAACAACTCACTGCGTGATGGAGACTAGAGAATATAGTTAAAATGTCCCTAAAATTCAAGATATGGGGCAAAAAAATGCCCGTTTGAGTTTCCCCAATTTTTTTTATTTTTTTTTAATCTTCCAATTCTCTCTATCTATAGTCTATCTGCTATCACACACTCACTCCAACGCCTGTTTGTCTTATGAGATTAAGAGTGTTCTTGAGGGATAAAGGCAGAGAAGATCACTCAGAAATAACCTTGTAAAGTAAATGTCCAAAGTGGGTGAGCTTTCTTTCTTTTTTTCTTTCTCTCTTTTTTTCTTACTTTAAAAACCCCAGGAAATCCCAATTTGAAACACTTAATTCGAGGTGTAAACAGAGCCTTATGCTCACCAAGACTGCATTTATTTGAACAGTAGAGAGTGAGAAGGTAGAGAGTGATTTTGTGGTTCTACATGGTATTCTTGGTTACCAAGGAGACTAGAAAAAGCCTCCATAGTGGCCAACTGGGAGTGTGAAATATCTGAGCTCTCACATGCAGCATCCCGCTGAGTCTGTGCAAAATTGCTAATAACTTACAATTTACCTTGCTGAAAAACAAAAACATCCTTGTAGCACTTCCTGTTTAAGAAAAAGCTGTTCTCAAATAATATTATTCATTAACTTTTATGGGGCTACATAATAATAATACAAGATGACTAACCGGCTCAGTATGTGTTGTTGTACATGTGTATGTTTCAGACTGATGCTCACCTTTTCTTTTGTTTTTTGTTTTTTTTGTTTTTTTCTGGCAGCTGTCCTCTGAGAAGAGAGAGTGCTACAGAGACCAAAGAGAAGAAGACCGAATGGCCAGACCCTGACAAGAAGCCTAGTTTCCCTGTGGCTGTTTTTTTACACTTTTTTTTTTTTCTGCACTGTCACACTCCATCTGCCTCTGTGGCAGCAGCCAAGTCTGTTTCGTAACGACCGGTCGTGTCTCTTTTTCTGAGCTGAACAACAATTTCTGCAGTTAGCAAAAAATTGAACACTTGCGCTACTTGATTTGAGGTTCCAGAGGAGCTGAGAAAAAGGACAGGGTGTTGAGACACCTGGATACACCATGGTTTTTGTTTACAGAACAAATCTGAAGAATACTTGCATCAAAATGATTTCCCACTGTAGTTCAAGCAGTCCAACCTAGTCAACTTTCAATCTAATTCAATTTTGTGTAATCTATTGTTGGGTGAATCTTATCACCTTGGTAACGGCTTATTTTTACAGTATTATAATGAGTGATGACAACTCAGACTCCGCCCCCAGCAATGATACAGATAGAGGGGTCGAGAAAAAGGCAGGGCTTGTAAACAGGTCCTGCAGCATGAGTGAGAGTTCTTCCTCATCAAATCCGGGAAATAGCGGGACAGGATCAACTCCAGGAGGGATATCTGATCCCATAGGATCCGCAGGTGACAACCGGGGGACAAATTCCGATGATACGGATGGACTCTCGAGTGGAAATGACTCTGGGGAGAG
Source organism: Schizothorax lantsangensis (assembly GCA_027422415.1). NCBI lineage: Eukaryota > Metazoa > Chordata > Actinopteri > Cypriniformes > Cyprinidae > Schizothorax > Schizothorax lantsangensis. Next base: position 32,165,855 of record CM049839.1, on the reverse strand, counting down.
GGAAAGTGAAGGAGGGATGGAGAGAGGGAATGGATCCAGAGGCAGACAGTCGAACAGAAGTTATCAGAGTTCCTCCAGTCAGAATGGAAAAGACTCAGCCATGTGTGTGGAGACTACGGAGAGCAACAAGAGGTGAGCGAGAGATCGGTGAATGTTGTCTCAGAGCAGATGTTTGCAAAAGTGATTCGTTCTTTGTTCAAGTGTTCCTTGCTATTTTCCAGTTCTTTTAAAGCCTTACAATAGCTATGTGTGATGAACTGCTTGAAATTTAAGTCATTTATTGACTAATAATTTCCCCTCTGCTGCAGTTCCCATATCAAATATGGCATCTAAGGTTACAAGACGCTAGAGAATGGTATTTGATGTTATTGGTGTCTAGTCTGTTAAATCAAGTCAATAAATTTTGAGCTATTACATGACTTCCCAAGACTTATAGAACACCAATCATCACGTTTCTTATACTTTATGGTGCTTTTTTGACATCCCCTCGCCAAAATGTCGTCTTTTGTGTTCCACAGCAAAGAGATTTAAACAACATGAGGGTCTGGATAATTCACAACATAATTCAATTTTTTGAGTCTACCCTTCATTTTAGACTCGTCAGCCAGGGTTGTGGGGCAAATGCCCAGTATGGGGCAAACTTTCAAGGGATCCTTAAAATTATTTAGATTAATAAATTATTATTCATATATTAAAATAAACATTAATTATAATGAAATTATAATGCTAAGAAAAATCTGAAAAGTAAAATGAAATGTTTCTTTACATTTATAAGTAATACAAAAAGTTATTCCTAATTAAATGTCTAAATTCCGACTCTCTTGTTTTTGATCCCTTCTCCCTCAGCTCAAACTCTCACAGCCTCTCTCCACCCAGCAGCTCTCTGGCTTACAGCCTGTTGAGCGCCAGCTCTGAACAAGACCCGCCATCCACCAGCGGCTGCAGCAGCAATCAGTCTGCTCGCATCAAGACCCAGAAAGAGCTGATGAGAGCCTTGAATGAGCTGAAGATCCGTCTGCCACCAGAGAGAAAGATGAAGGGACGTTCCAGCACACTTAACGCCCTCAAATACGCCCTCAGCTGTGTCAGACAAGTCAAAGGTGAGTGGGAGTTTCATATGTTGGTTTTGTGTTCTATGTTTGACAGGAAAGGCACCAGATTTTTTTTCAGTGTGAAAATAATTTCTCCAGTTCAATTATAAATGAGCCATTTGTAGACTAATTGTAAACACTGTGATTGAAGCATTCGCAAATAATCACTATTTTTGGAATTCTGTTTTGTGCCTCTAGAAGCACTTCACCTATAATATGAATGGAGTTTGTGGGTCCAGTGATGTTAATGTTCATGTCAAAGCTTTTCTTCTTTTTTTATTTATTTATTTTTTGCTTTGAATCTTGCAGCCAATCAGGAGTATTATCACCAGTGGAATGTTGAGGAGTGTCATGGCTGTAGTCTGGATCTGTCCACCTTCACTGTTGAAGAACTGGACAATATCACCTCAGAATACACGCTCAACAATACAGTACGTTGACTTGCACACAAACCCATTTCTCTCTCTTGTAGTAACAATATTTAAATATTGTATGAAAAGTAGTTTCTCATCAACGCAGTTACTGGTTTTATAATTCTGTCAGCATCAACAAAGACAAGACATGAGTTACAGACACGTCCAATACAGTCTAGATGGCAAAATCATTTTGACCCAAATTTCACCTTTTCTTTTCATTTTCTCCACTTTCTCTCTGTAAAATGGTACACAGCTTTTCTCAGTCATGCATATACTTTGTACAGTATTTGTTAGAAGTTACAAAAGAGTCTCTTTTTCTCTTGTGCAGGACACTTTCTCAATGGCGGTTTCGTTCCTGTCAGGGAAGGTTGTGTACATCTCCCCACAGGGTTCATCTCTTCTGCGCAGTAAGCCAGAGAAGCTGCATGGGGTTTTGTTTTCTGAGCTTTTGGCCCCCCAGGATGTGAGCACCTTCTACAGCAACACTGCGCCCTGCAAACTACCTCCTTGGTCCTCCTGCATCGGCTCTGGTATGTTTGTACATGGTGTGTTTTGGTTGTGTTTTAGTATGTTACACTAACGTTTGACAACCAGAAAGATTAAAAATACTTTTGATCTGAAAGCGATAGTTCACCCAAAAATGACAATTCTGTGATAATTTACTCACCCTTATGTCATTCCAAACCCAAACCAAGACTTTTGTTCATCCTTGAAATACAAATGAGGATATTTTTTATGAAACCTGAGAACTGTCTCTCCACTAAAGGTCAATTCCACCAAATTTTGACACTTCAAAAAGTTAATGAAGAGATCACAATAGAAATGCATATGAATTGAGCAGTTTAATCCAAGTCTTATGAAGAGACACAATTGCTTTATATGATAAACTGATCTTATTTAGCACAGATTTAATTTAGCACACATACATGGAGCACATAAAATTGGTTGATGGCAGCTAAACCGCCCTTGCTTGACTCGAAGGAACCAGTGAGGCTGAGTTTCCATTTAACATAAGCATCAAAGTTTTGGTGCAGTGGACTTTGAGTGAAGGGACAAAATTCTCTCAGGTTTTATTAAAAATCTCTTCATTTGTGTTTCAAAGATGAACAAAAATATTATAGGTTCGGAATGACATAAGAGTAAGTAATTGATGATAAAATTTTCCGTTTTGTCAACCGTTCTGAACACCATGTCTATCGTTGCACATTTGTTACTTTTTTTTTTTTTTTTTTTTTTTTCTTGAAATGTTTCGCTTGAAAGTGTGATCGTTCTGTCATTCATAAAACAAATCATTTATGTGTGGCTTAAGTGCCGAAATAGGTGAATTCAGGTTAATTGGGACTTTTTTTCTCTGTCATCTCAATGGCAAAATGTGTCCCAATTTACCTGGATTCACCCTACATTTTTGATGCCATCATAAGTCCTCTGTTGAACCAGGACCACCAAGACCATGGCCATGCAATACAATTAAAGTCATAAACAACTTGGATCTCTCTTTTCACTAGTCTCTCCATCTGTGGACTGCACCCAAGAGAAGTCCATGTTTTGTCGCATCAGTGGAGACATCTCAACCAGTGGCGATGTAAGGTACTACCCGTTCAGACTGACCCCCTACCTGCTCACACTCCAAGACTCTGACGCAGCTTACCCTCAACCCTGCTGTTTGCTCATCGCAGAGAGAGTGCACTCGGGATATGAGGGTACATTTCTTGTTTAACAAATATATTGTTTTTTCACAATGTTTTGAACCAGATCGAAAAAAACAAATGCCTTTTTAAACTCAGTTTGGGTTTCGTTCTCTCTTTCAGCCCCTCGCATTCCTGCAGATAAGAGGGTATTCACCACCAGTCACACCCCCAGCTGTCTCTTTCAGGAGGTGGATGACCGGGCAGTTCCTCTATTAGGGTACCTGCCTCAGGACCTGGTGGGAACCCCAGTCCTGCTGTGCATCCATCCAGATGACAGACCCATTATGGTGGCCATCCATAAGAAGAGTGAGTCACTCTCCCTTCCTCTCTAACCTCTGTCTATTCCATTTCTTAGATGAGAGCAGTAGCCTTACGGCGCAACATTTAAATTTTCACTTTTCCTTTCTCTTTCAGTTCTTCAGTTTGCAGGGCAGCCGTTTGACCATGCTCCCTTGCGGATGTGCGCACAAAATGGAGAGTATGTGACCATAGACACCTCTTGGTCCTCCTTCATTAACCCCTGGAGCAGGAAAGTGGCCTTCATTGTTGGCCGCCACAAAGTCAGAACGTAAGAACTCGAGTACACACAAGATCCAAATTAACTTTTTATTAAATTTAACTAATTAAATTATTTTATTAAAAATAAAATCTTCACCACTTACAAACACACATATTCTACTTGCTGTACTCTGTACAGAGACAATGACCTCTTGATTCATTCCTTCCAGCTCTCCACTAAATGAGGACGTCTTTACCTTGCCGAGGGGTCTGGAGGAGCGGACCCTGTCACCAGACGTCACTCAGCTCAGTGAGCAAATCCACAGGATCCTGGTGCAGCCTGTCCACAGTGGCGGCTCTCAGGGCTACGGCAGCCTGGCCAGCATTGGGTCACATGAGCACCAGCCCAGTGCCTCCTCCTCATCAGACAGCAATGGACCAGGTCTGGAGGACCCCTCGCAGCTCCACAAACCTGTGAGTCTTTAAAAACACAGTCCTCAAACCCCAGTATGTTAATATTGTACATGATAGATAAAAGGCTTGTCAGAAATGGATAGTAAACACTTAAATTAAATGAACTGCTTTTCAAATAGATGACCTTCCAGCAAATCTGCAAAGATGTTCACATGGTGAAGACCAGCGGACAACAAGTCTTCATTGAATCCCGCAACCGACCTCCTCCTAAAAAACATTCCACAGCAGGTACACAAGCACTCGCAGTATATTCATAGTTACTGTAAGGACAGCCTTCAGTTTCTCAGTTTCATTTCTTTTTTGAAGGTTGTTAGTCTGAAGATGTTTTCTGTCTGATAAACAGGTGCTTTGCAAGCAGGTGAAGCAGCAGATCCGGGCAGCAGTCTCAGTCCTAGTGCTGCTCCACCCTCAAAGAGCTCCACATCCTCCATGATCGTGCAAAAGGAGCCGCCCACCACCTTCTCTTATCAGCAAATCAACTGCTTGGATAGCATCATAAGGTTTGTGTTTCATATCATTAATGCACTGAATCCTGAAGAGACAACAATGTCTATTACTGATTATGTGTTGCGAATTTAAGATTAATCATTTTATTGTATAGTGAGCATCTCTAGTCCTTGTGATGGCAATCCAATGGCAGGCCATGCACTCATGGTTTTATTTGGTTCATCAGGTATCTGGAGAGCTGTAACATCCCAAATACGGTGAAGAGGAAGTGTGGCTCTTCCTCCTGCACTGCCTCCTCCACCTCTGATGATGACAAACAGCAGGATGCTCTAAGAAATGCTAAAGGTGATGATCCAATGATAAATTAATGCAGCACAGTACTAATTCAATGAAGTTACATGTCTACAGTCTATTACAACACAACTACCATTAATTGAAATTGTTGTTACAATAAATGTGCAATTTGGCAATGAAGTGCCAGTTTTGAGCACACTCTATTTACTTAAAAGTTTACATAAATGTTAAAAGGTTACAATGGTATGTATATATGCACTAATTCAGGGGTCTCCAAACTTGTTCCTGGAGGGCCGGTTTCCTGCAGAGTTTAGCTCCAACCCTAATTAAACACACATAAACCAGCTAATCAAGGTCTTACTAGGCATACTAGAAACTTCCATGCAGGTGTGTTGAGGCAAGTTGGCGCTAAACTCTGCAGGACACCGGCCCTCCAGGACAGAGTTTGGAGACCCCTGCACTATTAGTGCATGCCATGTTTTTTGTTGAATTTCTCACAGCATGAAATACCTCATAAACACCAGCACATCACAAACTAAGGAGCACTACTATGGTGAAGATTTGACTCTGTTAATGGTAAGAGCTTTGTTCACCTTCGGAAAACAAATTAAAATATTTTTGATGAAATCTGAGAGTTCTCTGACCCTGCATAGACAACAAGGATACTACTACGATCAAGGCACAGAAACGTAGCAAGGACATCGGTAAAATAATCCATGTGACATCAGGGGTTCGAGCATAATTTTACGAAGCTACGAGAATACTTTGTGTGCAAAGAAAACAATAATAGCATAATTTATTCAACAATTCTTCTCCCCGAATTACCATCTTCCGCCATTTTGGAGAGACTGTTCTGGGGTACTTTCCAAAATGGCGGAAGACGGTAACTCTTGGAGAAGAATTGTTGAATAAATTGTTATTGTTTTATTTGCGCACAAAACGTATTCCGGCTGCTTTGTAAAATTACGTTTGAACCCCTGATGTCACATGGATTACTTTACCAATGTCCTCTCTATGTTTCTGTGTGTTGAGCGTGATAATATCGTTGCTGTCTATGGAGGGTCAGAGAGCTCTCAGATTCCATCAAAATATCTTAATTTGTTTTCCGAAGATGAACGAAGGTCTTACGGGTTTGGAACGACATCAGGAATTAATGACAGGATTTTCATTTTTGGGTGAACTAACCCTTTAATGTGTTGTAGTACTCAACCGGTCTTATGACCTTTTTTTTTGTTTTGTTTGTTTGTTGTTTTTTGATGGTCTTGCTCTTGTCACACTCTTGTAACAAATCCATTGCAGAACTGGTGTGTTTCTGAGCAACACACAGTGGTGATTTGTTACTGAATGAATCCATTGCTTTGAAATGAATTGGTTGAATAAATGATTCTGACACTCTCATGTGATTTGCCGCCACCTAGTCTACTGGTGGTTTTAGTTTGATATTCATATTCATTTTATTTTTCCATCATATTTCTATATCCAAAACGTTATTTTTAAAAGATTAATCTCTTTATGCAGTTGTAATTGTACCAATTCAGATACAGCCTCTGTGCTACCTCAGCTGTGCAAAGATGAATTCGGTTGTTAGTGAATTAATTTTATTGGTAACGGCTCAATAAGGGCTTTTCACACTTGAAATTGTTAACCCTGGGTTATTCTAAACCCCATGTAAACGGAATCATGGGTTATCTTGCCTCATGTTTCACACTGCTTATACTTGAATCCCTGAAAGTTAAAAGTTAATCCTGAAAAGATTGTTCAGTAAATGTGGATCTTTCAGATAAATTTCAGGATGCTGGTTTGGTCTTGGTCTTGATCTTGACTCGGTCTCGCCCTGTCTTGGTCTTGTCTTGGTCTTAACCTCTCAAAGTCTTGGTCTTGTCTTGGCCTCATCACACTCTGGTCTTGGTCTCGTCTTGGTCTCTTTTTAGGTGGTCTTGTCTACAACACTAGTATTAACAGATACTCTAACCTGCAGGTCCGTCTGTGTCTCTGGTAGAGGAGAGTACATTGTTACCCCCAATGGCCATGCGCAGTAAAGCTGAAAGTGTAGCCTCGGTCACCTCTCAATGCAGTTTCAGCAGCACCATCGTCCATGTTGGGGACAAGAAACCTCCTGAGTCAGGTGGGCAAGTGTGTGTGTATGTAAGAGGAATAAGAGAAGACACCAAAGACCCATTATACATCAAAGCACTCATAGCAGTCAAGTCTTTTTGTTGTTGTGGCTAGTTTTTGGGACCCTAGTTTCTTTATCTCATCCCCTCTTCTTGTTTTACCTTGCTCCCACAGATATCGTCATGGAGGAGGCCCCGTCTACTCCGAATGCTGCCACTCAGCCCCAAGTTCCTCCCACAATGATGCCCTATCTGCCCGCTAGCCTTGCTCCTGATAGGGATGCAGGGAGAAGAGGAGGTCCAGGAGGAGCAGGGGTAGCTGGAGGATCCGGAGGAGGAGAAAGGTTGGGTCTCACGAAAGAGGTCCTGTCGGCTCACACACAGCAAGCGGAGCAGAGCTTCATGTGCCGCTTCAGAGACTTGAGCAAACTCCGAGTGTTTGACTCAACCTCAGCTGTGCGCCGACAAGCAACTGTACCCTTAGCAAGAGGTGAGGATGTGCATAAAAGAAAAAGAGACAAAGCACTCAGTCTTTTATACTCACCAAGTCTGAATTTATTTGATCAAAAATACAGTAGAAAAGTAATATAGAGAAAACCGTTATGCTGCTCAATATTTTTTGTGGAAACCATGGTGCACTACCATTTAAAAGAGTGGGGGTAAGATCAAATAAACAATACTATATTCAGCAAGGATGCATTAAATTGATCAATTGTGACTAAATATTTTGTAACATTTTACATGTATTTACATAGTTCAAATAAATGCCTTTCATTGAACTTTGTATTCATTAACGATCCTGAAAAAAATGCGTCACGATTTCCACAAATATTAAGCAGCAAAAAATGTCTTCAACATTGATAATGAGAACCATTTTTTTAAAATTGAGCTTCCCTGAATCCCTTCACCTTCCCCAGCTCCACCTGTATAGTTCTGCTACTGGTTATTATATATGGTATTTGTGCAGCAGCAGTATATCTTAAAAACTCACAGCAGCGTATCGGCGTATGTAATGGATGTATCAAGTCCCTGTACTTGCTTTGATTATTGCTCAACAGTAATCTACAATAACCAACAGCAGCAGCAATTCAGCAGCGTAGCAGATCCATTCCGCCAAGACCAAATACGTTAACATTGACAAATCCATTCCCATGCTAAAATCTTCCGAGAGTTGTCATGATAGAAATTACATTTTAAAACATTCAGATGGAAAACAGTTATTTAAATTGTAATGTTTCACAATATTACTGGTTTCACTGTATTTGTGGTCAAATAAATGCAGCCTTGGTAAGCATAAGAGACTTCTTTCAAAAACATAAATATTTGTAATTATTCCAAACTTTTGACCGGTAATGTATCTCTCTTGATTTTAGGTGTGCGCTGCTCTCGTGATTACCCAGCAGCAAGTAGTATTGGGCTTAGACGTCGTCGAGGAGGCAAAAGACTAAAGCACCAGGAAACTTCAGAGCAAGTGGGTTTTCGTAGCCCAGCTGGCCCACAACAAGGCCTCCACCCTGGGTTTCCCACTCCGGACAGACCCTCTAATTCCTCCATACCCATGGGTCCTGCAGCCAGCTCTTCCTCCTGGCCCACCTCAGGGTCACAAGCTAGTGTTCCCTCTGTGCCATACCCACCCGGCATCCTTCCTTTTTATCCCATCTATCCCCCTTTCTCCCATCCCATGTCAGACCCCAGTATACAGACAGCACTACGCTTCCCCCTTCAGAACTCGCAGATGGCACCTCCCATGGTCCACCCAATGATGGCGGTGGTATTACCCAACTACATGTTCTCACAGCCTAATATGAGCATGCCTCATCACTTCTACAGCCCAAACTCAGCTTTCCCTTTCGCCGCTGCCAACACAACCTCCCCTGCGCCCTGTCAGGTCCCGACCCCTGTCCCACGTGCCCACTCGCGCCCCAGCACCCCTCAATCCTACAGCCAAAGAGAGGCCCCTGAGAGAGAAGGAGCAGAGTCTCCGCTCTTTCAGTCCAGATGCTCTTCACCCTTAAATCTGCTGCAGCTGGAGGAGTCTCCAATCAACCGGTTTGAGGTGGTGTCAGGGCAACAGACATCTCCTATGGTGGGACAAGGGGGTGGAGCAGGAGGACAGGTCTCCTCCAATCAGAGAGGTTCAGCGGTGGACTCAAAAGAGAATGAAAATGTAAGAAAATGGACTGTTGGATTAATTTGCCTGCTGATAATTTTAAAAGATGTTAAGAGATTTTATGTTTCAGTATTCTATATCAATACCAGTGAAATTTCACAATCAATACTTTTATTTTGATACCACAGCGATATTTAGTAGTAACTAATTGGCATAATATGGCAAAATAGGAAATTATTCAACCATCAGTAAAAAAAAGTGTTTGTATATAGTTTAATTTTATATCTATAACATAATACTAGCCACCTGTCAACATTGCATGAAATAAATTCATATTATCTTATATAGAATGTAAATAATGTAGTATTTTTCATAAAGAAAATGAAGAATGTTTTGGGACTATTTGAGATTATTTTAGTAAACATTTGATATTAAACCCCCCCCCCCCCAAATACTCCGTATAATTTTGCCTTTGTGAGATTCTGAATTAATCAGAACATGTAGCATTCATCAGAGAACATTCTCAATAATCAGCTGAAAGATCCTGATGTAATTTATTTAATCATATCGTTCTGTAATGGTCTGTGGTTTTAATGTCCTTTGCAGGGTGAAACAAATGAGTCCAATCAAGATGCCATGTCCACCTCCAGTGATCTGCTAGACCTGCTGTTACAGGAGGACTCTCGCTCGGGCTCTGGCTCATCAGGCACAGGCTCCTCTGGTTCGGGCTTGGGGTCTTCTGGATCAGGGTCCAATGGCTGCAGCTCTTCAGGAAGTGGAACTAGTAAGTACTTGATGATAGAATTAATTTTTTTTTGATGCATGTATTCATAAAGTTATAAATGGATATATTTTAGGCAGTGTGGATTAAAGTGTTACTTGGTATAAAGGAACCAAATGTAATTCAGTCATTTTTACTTAAGAAGCATTACATGACTTAATTTAGTTCTTTTTTGTTTTTGTTTACTTTAATATAGGAAGTAGTCAGAGCAGCCATACAAGCAAATACTTTGGCAGCGTGGACTCTTCAGAGAACAGCCACTCCCGCAAGCAGACAGCAGAGGGTGATGGAGAAGCACAGTTCATCAAATGTGTCCTACAAGACCCTATCTGGCTCCTCATGGCCAACACAGATGAAAAGACTATGATGACCTACCAGCTGCCCATCCGGTTAGTATCAACACTATACAGATTTCACAACATCACTAGGGTTGGGAATCAAATACCTGTTACATTTATTTAATTTTATTTTATTATTTGTAATATTTCATTTTATTTAATTTTTACTTTATTTTTGATTTTGTTTATTTTTGCATCAAGAGTCAAATCAATGTTATTATTTTATTTTGTTTTGGCACCTGGCATGCCTTGCAAGTTCTGCATTTATTCTTCCTTAAAATTACAAAGACAATCCAGAATCATTAAGTGGAGTCAAATCATATCCAGAATTTGATTCCCATCCCTATGCAACACCATTACTGACCTGTTATAATCTCAAACATATACTTTAATGCACCCCATTATGACGCAAAATGTCGCACATCACATGCATAGAAAAAACTGCATTATTACACTAACTGTAAAAGACTGATCCAAGTTGTAATGGAGAGAGTTAACTGACCAAGTAAATGTGTTTTGTAACAGAGACAGAGATACAGTGTTGAAAGAGGACCGTGCTGCTCTGAGAGCCATGCAGAAACAGCAGCCTCGCTTCACTGAGGAGCAGAAGACCGAGCTGAGTCAGGTTCACCCTTGGATCCGCACTGGACGCCTGCCTCGTACTGTCAATGTTTCTGTGAGTTTAAATCCCTCCGACAATAACTCCCACAATACACCACTAAACACTCAGTCGTGACTGTTTTATTTATATGCAATGTGTCTCTCAGGCATGTGTGGGCTGTAGGGCCTCTCCGCCGGTCCCCTCTGCGACTCCCTTCGATGTGGAGATCCACGAGATGGAGTTCTGCAGTGTTTTAGAGGTGACTGAAGAGGGCGCCACTGCTGAGAAACACACCCAAGCAGACACAACCTCTCCATCTTCTCCTTCAGCCTCACCCTTCTCCATGGTTGAGAATGATGGAACTATTATGAAATCACAAATCAATGACCAAGAAATGGTGATAGAAGAACAGGAAGTGACTTCACAGATCGAGGAGGAAATGGGTGCCTCACTTACACAGATGACACACTAAAGACACAATGAGTCAATGGGATTCTGATGACATTTGTGTACTGTAAATTATCCAATTGTATTTATTTCTATAAATAAATGCTAATTAGCCAGGAAGGCTGACAGATGATGAATTTAAAGCAGAAATGCTTTGTTGAAAGACTGTGATTATCAAATTCGGGAGATTTTGGTTATTGCAAAGGAATGATCTGTTAGCGGGACATTAAGGGTATGTAACACTAGACCACTCTGGATTTGACCTCGAGACACCACCTGTTCAATTCCAGTTCTAGTGACCCATTTTGTGGCGTGCTGAACAACTTTCAAATGTTGTCGAATGGGTTAAGAGCTCTTCACACCAAGGATGATGACTAAAACTATAAAGCTTTAATCTTCTAATTCTATAAGAATAGGGAAGTCCACACCACAGCTATATAACACGATGACAGATTTAACTATCACTGGAATCACTTTAAGAACAATATTTTTCCAGATGATGAATATGTTGCTAGCCAATCAGAATTCATCCAACTTTAAAGAGCTTGAGCATTTAAAGCGGCAAAGGACAGAACTGTAGCGCACTCTTATAAATAAACAACATTATCGTCCCTTGGTGTGGGCATTAATATAGTTATGGTTACAGTTATCGTAATTAGTATGAACGGACCTTTAAACTCTGTGGGGGAAAGTTGATTTAGGTGTAAGATGTGCATTTAGACGGGAGAACAGATTCACTGCCTTTGAGGACAGTCTAACTTTTCTCATCTTGTGCTTTTTGACATTTCCCAGAAGTTATGGAAATGTTGTTGTAATTTTTTTACAGGTGTATATACAAAGCAGGAATTTTTGACCAAATTTACACACCTTTTTTTTAATCGTTCTGTATATATTTTTTTTTATACATTATTGGTGCAAAATTGTTAATTGTTGAAGCTTGGATGAATTGTGTGAAATGAATTGCAGCTCCACAGAGAGTCTCATTGGTCTGTTACAGTTCACTTTCACCACTTGGATGTCACTACAGTAACCATGCCAACCATGAACTTTCAAAGAGTATTTGTAGCTCAAGGCATCTTCTTGGAGAGTAGCACTTGGTGAAGGGAAGCTCCAGAGGTCACGGACAGAAAAAGCTGCCGCCCATTTCTGGGTCGAAAGAGTGGAGGCTTTTAATGGTCTGGATGTGAACTGTACCATCAAAGAAGAGCAAGTTTTAAAAGGATAGTTCACCCAAAAACAGTTGTTGGGTTATCTTTTATGTTCATACAGAAAAAACATGGTGAACAAATTCTGACAAATTGTTTGGGTGAAATAAGGAATGTTGGCAATCAGTTGTAAGCATTTCCTCTTGTTTTACCTTTTCGCTGTCCGTTTCAGTCATGTGCTCTTTGATTTCAAGTTGTCCTTGAACAGTTTGTTAGTATTTTGTGTATTTCTTTATATATGAAAAAATAAAAAAATATGATTCACAATGTTGTGGTCTGCGACTATTCTAAGTATTCAGGTTAAAACTGGGAATTATAAGAATATAGAGCATGTATGATTGAAAAGCACGCAGTATGCTTTGGATAAGGAAGAGGGAATTAAAATAAGCAGTTTTCATACCAAACCATAGGCTTTTTGGAGACAAGAATGTCCACTGAGCTATAAAAACATACAGAGGTTTTTCCAGTCACAAACAAAAGCCCACACGCACACACATTACAAACAAATAAGTGTGATGCACACACACAAAAACCTGGTGATTATTGTACAGAGCTAAATGAGAGATATAAAAGGCATTTAATAACATGTTTGCTTGTGCCAGTGCCCTGGTAAGAAAGTTTGGCTTGACTTGCATTCTTTCCCTGCACCGCAATGTAACAACAGTCCTACCAAGAGAGAGAAATCTACAGCATATGACCACAAAGAAAACTGAACATTTCTTACACTAGCGGTGTTGTTTATCTGCACATATTTGCTCTTTTATCACTTTTCAACATCGTATGTCTGAGGATTTTACAAGCAAGGAAAACATTATTTACCCTTAAAATATAGGACTTACTGAATAGGCATATCTCAACAAAACCAGACAAACAGCTGTGGAAAGTGGTAACAGAGGGTGGTTGATGTGTTTTTATTTTTGGTTGTTTATAATTTTTCATTCAATTTTAAATGTCTATCCCTGCATCCCAATGTGCATACTATCCACCCTATCTGCCCTAAACAGTATTGAAAATTACTACTATCACATAGAATTTAGGATGGATAGTATGCACATTGGGACGCAGGCTATGTCTCTCTGATTTCACAGCAGTGGCATCTGGGATACTTAACTCTTTCCCTTCTCGCTTTTTCTCTCATTTCTCTGCCTCTCGAATCCCTCTTTCAATCCTCCTCCAGTCGTCCTCCACGCCCTTAAACTCGCCCCTGTCCTCCGTTCCCTCACTGACTTGTTCTCTGTGCCTCTTTGAGAAGAAGGATGTGGGGTGGTTTGTGCATGTGGCATTTGGGGCTTCTGTTTTTGGGGTTAGGATGGGTGCATGGACAAAGCCAGACCAACTTCACAAGGTAAGTGCGTGAAGGTTTGTGTGTTTTTGTATGTGCACTGGCACATGTGTGTGTGTGTGTGTGTGTGCGAGAGAGAGAGAGTGAATGCAAGCATTCAGCAGGAGATGTTAACATCCAAGCCTCCCATAAAGCAGCAGTATTAGAGCTGGAAATAATACAGTTTGAGGAAACATTGATTACAATTTTTCTCTGCAACCCTCAATTAGACAGGAAACACTTAATGTCCTGAAAAGTGTTGGTCAGATTTAATTATTGTATTTTTCAAGTCAACATAAATTCAGTTTAGGATTTTAGGCTAAGTTTTTTTTTCATTACCGTTAGCTGACCTCATAAACTGAATAAGAACTTGAAATGAAACATGGTAGATTCGTATGTTTTTGTATGCCGTTGTCAGTCTTTGTTATACAGTCATACACAATCTTGCAAGATGTTCCATTTGCACAATGTAATGCAAATCTCTGCTTCAGTTTCTTCTGAAATGAAGTTATTTACTGATCAGAAAAATTAATTTTCATCAGGGTGCTTGTTATTGTTATTAAACAAAATTGCTTTTGTTGTCACTGTTGTTGTATATAGTGATTTATAGTGATTATATTTGTATTTATTTTATATAGTTTAGTGATCAGTGTGTGTGCAATTACTTGGCAACCACTGCATCAAAATATCACTATACTTTTACAGGGAAATGGTAAAATTAATTCTTCGAATGTAATGTAAATCATTGGACAGTTTTTTTTTTTGTCGCACCTTCACACAGTTCCTCACAGTTATCATATGATATGATCTTATATAACACAAGAAGTAATCTTAACATAGTGATTCAAGGCCATTTCAAGCACAGGCTTGTTTTACAGTATCAACAAAAATGTCCCAGTTGTCTTGTTGTGGAATCTTTATTACTCTGTGTTGTTCAGCTCAGGCTGTACAATGTTTATGACATGCCACAAAAACCACCACATTTGTTTCTTAGACTTAATTATCGTTAAATTCATGCATTATTGTGTAACCAGCCAATAAAAGCAGCACCTGTTTAATTAAGTGATAGCTTTGATCAGTGCTGAAAAACCACGTCTGAATGCTGCTTTTGTGTCAGAGGGCTTGAGGGGTTTTTTATGCATGGATTTGTTCAGTTCTATCTTTGTTTTCTGATATTATGTAAATTTCATCGTTTGCTCTATTCCTGACTCTGAATGATGAAAATTGTGTGAGGGAGAAAGACAGTGTCAGCTCATGATTTGCTGACAGACTGACTCAACTCCAGGAAAACCATTATAAAAAGCAATATCTAGAGCTCAGTGGTTCCCTCTGTAACCTCACATCTGAGCGCGGCTGTGGTTTGTGCTTATTTCCTACTAATATGACAGAGCTGGCAGTATTAAAGTATTGCAAGTACTATAAATGTGCGAACAGGATCCAAAAATAACCCACTGAACAAAGTAAATAAAGGATCCACACATAGGATTTTAATAAGCAGTGACGTTTGTGACTGGTAATATTTAAAATGATTTATGTGTTTGTTTACGCATTCTTGTGTTCAAAAACTAAATTAAATATATATGTGATTTATTTGCATATTATTAATACTAACATTTTTTTTTTTAAATGTTCTTTTATGATGCTTTAAGAAATTCATATTTTGTATTTAGCAAGGATTAAAATAATCAAAAGGGACAGTAAGATATTTATAATGTACAATAAACTTTTCTATTTAAAAATGCTGTTCTTTTGAACTTTCTAGTCATCAAAGAATCCTGAAAAAAATAATTAAAATGTTTTTCTCAAAAATATTAAGTAGCACAACCTTTTTAAATATTGATAAGAAATATTAAAATTATTACAATGACAAATTCTGAAGGATCATGTGACACTTAAAGACTAGAAAGTTGGTTGCTGAAAATTCATCTTTGCCATCACAGGAATATATTATATTTTATAATATATTTAAATACAAAACAGTAACTTTAAATGGTTATTTCACAATAAGTTTTTACTGTATTTCTGATCAAATAAATTCAGCTTTGGTGCGCATAAAATACTCAATCAATCAATCAATCAATATGAAACTTACCAACCCCAAACTTTTGAAAGGTAGTGTAATTAATTCATTTGTATTAATTTAACAAATTATTATTATTGTAATTTACTCATTAGTGAAGACATCACTGCATTTAACATGAATCAAACATCTCTCCTTCTCATGTGTTCCTCCTCTACGCTCTCCAGGCCTGTATTCCTGTGTGGTGGTCATTTGACGACAGACTCAGGGTATGTGGCTAGTGAGGGTTTCCCCTCTCATTACAAACCAAACTCCAAATGCACCTGGTACATCACAGTAAGTCCCAGTATCACCTTCAGATGCTTTTGCTTGCCTCTGCTTCAGGCCTTACATTTTCATCCCGTCTCCTCTCCCATCAGGTTCCAGACGGTCATGTTGTGATGCTCCAGTTCAGGATCTTTGATCTAGAGGCGGATCCCACCTGCCGCTATGACTACGTGGATGTCTATAATGGACACTCGTACACGGTGCAGAAACTGGGCCGCTTCTGTGGGACGTTCCGACCCGGAGCCCTCATCTCCACCTCCAACACCATGATGCTGGAGATGGCGTCTGATAGCAGCACAGGAGGAAGAGGATTTCTGGCTTATTTCAGTGGGGGGAAACCACATGTCGATGGTGGGATGCCTTTTTAGTTTTTTTGTTTTGTTTTTGCAAATATCACAAAATGGTTAAAGGAACAAATATTTTCTCTCAGATTTTGTCCTTAAAATACTACAGGAATGTGTGTGGGATTCTTATTTATTATCATTATTTGGATACAATCATAAGCGGAACAGTTAATTCCTCTAAAATGAATCAAATCAAATTCATTGTGAATCAAGTATAAACAACAACAATACATAAAATTAAATACAGTTATTTGCCTTTGTATTGGTTTTAAAATTTGGTTGATACTAATTCTACTTCTCAGGATTAATACTAATCCTGTACACATACACTACTGTTCAAAATGTTTATTTTTTTATGCTTTTGAACGAAAAGTCTTACCAAGAAGTTTACCAAGGCTACAGTTTTCTGTTTGAATATAATTCAAAATGTAATTTATTCCTGTGATGGCAAAGCTAAACTTCCAGCAGCCATTCCTCCAGTCTTCAGTGTCACATGATCCTTCAGAAATCATTCTTCTAATATGCTGATTTCAAGAAAATATTATTATTATTGATGTTATTATTGATTATTAATGTTGTGCTGCTTAATATTTTGTGGAAACTACAATAAATTTTTTCAGGATTTTTGAATGAATAGAAAGTTCAAGAATAGCATTTGTTTGAAAAAAGAAATCTTTAGTAAATTATAAGAAATAAAGAAATCTATAAATTATAAATCTTGACTTTTGAACAATTTAATGCATCCTTGCTGAATAAAAGTATTCATTTATTTAAAAAAAAAATAGCAACTTTTGAACAGTAGAGTGGTACTGTATTATTATTATTATTTTCATAAATATCTGTTCCCTACAGAGAACCAGTTCTGTGGTGGCAGACTGACGAAGCCTCAAGGTTCATTGAAGACACCGAACTGGCCAGAATCTGATTACCCAGCAGGCATCAGCTGCTCTTGGCACATATCTGTGGAGCCCAACATGGTTAGCCTGCAACGATCAAATCACAGCTCATTTTCTCTTGCATTTGTCTCTCAATCTGTTAAGTCATTAGCGACCAATCATCCGAGAACTAATTATATGGTTTACTAGAGACGTGCTGCGATGAGATTTTGTGCATGTGGATGAATTTGAACTCTAGTGTTTGTTTATGATGACAGCATAAACAGTATATGGGAGAATATATGAAAGACCTCATTCAGTGAAAGTGCATAAGGTGGGACATGGAAAGAGAGAGAGTGAGAGAGCGGCATGAAAAGTGCATGAAAGAGCCTTTATACCTGTTTCAGAAAACTAGCTTTTTACTTACATAACTACATATTATTGTGTATTGTGTGTGTGTATCTGTACATTCCCAGGTGATTGAGGTTAAGTTTGAGAAGCTGGACTTGGAATTAGACACATACTGTCGTTATGACTACGTGGCC
Organism: Schizothorax lantsangensis; assembly: GCA_027422415.1. Taxonomy (NCBI): domain Eukaryota; kingdom Metazoa; phylum Chordata; class Actinopteri; order Cypriniformes; family Cyprinidae; genus Schizothorax; species Schizothorax lantsangensis. The sequence goes on along the minus strand of CM049839.1, from coordinate 32,147,919 downwards.
CTGTTCAACGGGGGCGAGAACGATGACTCTCGACGTATTGGCAAATTCTGCGGAGACATGGTTCCAGAGTGAGTGCAAACACAATGCACCAGATATCATTCAAATCTATTCATACACTATGACATTTAATGAGTCCTTCAAACATTATTCTAAGGACAAGGGGTTTTGTAGTTTATCTACACAGGAAAAGGATGTTGTTGATTTCTGCAAGGTCAGTCGTCCTCAGGGAAGCTTAGTGAAAGAATGTGCTTCCCAATTAGGAAATGCTTTCTCTTTACACAGTCATCTGTATAAAAATATGACCTTTGTACTGTGGAAGGTCCATGAATTGCAGATAATGTTGGATATTAACTTTAAAGATGCACTCTGTAACATTTTCTTCTTAAAAAGATTATTAATCCCAAATTAACGTTGCACAAATAGCTACAGGTTCTTTTTACACTGTGTAAATAGCAATGAAAAAGTGTAAATAGTGTTAGATGCAATTTATACTTACAGTATATGTGAATAGTGGCAGATACTATTTGCCTCTTTGTATATTGTATCACATTATAAAACAGTATATAATAACATATTCTGTATATCGCTAAAAATCAAAGGATACTGCCTCACTGGGACCTTAGTTGTCCCTATCCAAAACTCACGAATATGGCTTAAATCATGTTTTTAAATCATGTTCACCCAACTGAGATGCAGTCATATCAGTAGCCAAAAAAAATCTATTTTATTTTACGAAGCATGTTGCCTCAAGGGGGCCGAGGGGGGGCTCAGATCACACCTAATAATGGACATTTTCACTCACATATTAAATGAATTATAGTTGATGGCTAATAGCACATTACCCCCCCCAAAAAAACTATTGCTCTGCCTGATGATGCAGCCATGCCACTAGATGTCAGTATAAGTCCAAGACAGTTGTCATAAGGGTTTCTTCAATAGCCAACTAGTTGATACTTAGGAATCCATGTGTAACTGTGCTTGTTTCAGGTTCACCTAATCCCACTTAGATCCCATTTAGAGATGGGATACAACAGCTAAATAAAAACACCTTTAAGACTGTTGCTGTTATATAAATAATGTCCAATAGAGGGATGATGCAGTCATGTAGGCCAACCCTTAGTTAGCATCACTCAGGTTACCTTGACAGACAGCCAATAGGATTTTTCTATGGGCTTTTGGATTATTGCAGAAAATGAGCTCTGTGACCAAAAGGTTTATGGTTCTTACACATCAAGATAACCTTAATCCCAAATGTATACAATTTACAAACCAGAAGGAAAAGAGCTCAAGTTAAGGGATAAACAAAAGTATGCCAAGGTTGTCCAACTTCAGCATCACCACCACTTTAATATTTATTTGAAATCTACAAATTGTAAAGTTTGAGTTAGAGTAGTTTGCAAGAGTCTGAGTTCATATATAATAAGGCTTTAAAAGTGAACTAATAAGTAGATGAGTTTACCCGGTCGCTGTGGCGATATTTAATGTCACCGACAATCTCTGTAGTCCCAAGTGGTGTTTTACTGATGTATTTTATTTAATAGAATAAAATGTGCCTAATCAATGCAAATCACCGCACTCTCCCAGCTGAATTAGGTGCCAAGACCTAGATTTCTTCAAACATTACAAAGGTTGGTCTGCATTCATTAAGTCTTTTATTAGAATCAAGGCAGGAGATAAAATAGACAAACGTTTCGGCTATCTGCCTTCATCAGTGTGACAATTCTTTGTTTCTTGCTTATATAATCATTGAGAAACAAAGAATTATCACACTGACAGAGGCAGATAGACGAAACGTTCGACTGTTTTATCTCTTGCCTCGATTCTAATAAAATACTTAATAAGCACAGATCAACCTTTGCAATGATAGAATAAAATGTGAACATATCCTACAAAATTTATTTCAGGGATTCACCAAAAACCTATTCAAAAACCCTATTGTCTTAGAGAAGATGGATCCAGGAGTTCAAAAATGCTAACTCGTTTTCAGGGTTTAGGACGCATTCCTGCAGCACTCAGTAATTGTTATTTGCAATAGTTTAGCAATATAATAATGTTCTTTGTATTTCTTTGTATGTCAGTGAGGTTGTGACCAATGGAAATGAGCTGCTGGTGCACTTTGTATCAGACCTGAGTGTGACAGCTGCAGGATTTCTGGCTCACTACCAGAGTATTCCCCGAAGCTCCCGCACTGCCACGGCTACCCTGGACACAGTCCACGGGCCAAGAGTCGGCACTTCACCTACCAAACCCACGACTCCACCAGCAAGACCTAAGCCTAAAACTAAGCCCACACCAAAAGCTCCCTCAAGACAACCTAAACCTGTACCACCCAGACCAACTCCTAAACCCAGATCAAAACCTGCACCCAAGCCCAAACCAGTCAGACCTACTCCCCCAACAAGATCCGGTGCAAGAGGCACACCAAAACCTGCTGTAAAAGTGCCAGCAAAACCTACAAAGAGGCTTACACCTAAACCCACAGTCAGACCTCAACCGAAACCAACAAGTACTACAGCAAAGCCAAAAGTAAAGCCTCGTGTCAAACCAACAGCAAAGCCAAAAACCAGTCGCATCTCTAAACCTGGGAACAAAACAACAACAAAAGGTACAAATGGTTGTGTATGACCATTCAATATATAGTTTTTCTCTGTGTGTGCTACAGTACATATTTCTGATTTTATCCGTTTCTTCCAAGCCTCAGTGGCCAACCCACTGTGTTCCCTACCATGCAAGAGAATAGGCACTCTCATCACCCGCTTCTGCCCTAGTCATTTTGGTGAGTTGCTTCATTTATATCCCTTTCATCCTGCTATTTCTGTCTACTTCATTCTCCCCTAATAGCATGTCACAGACATGGACCCCGGGGGCTTTTCTATAGACTCGACAGTCATTTGAGGCCTTTAGTGCAGACAGCTGTTCGCACAGTAATGATGGATCTTAGAACAGTGCTTACAACAAACAGCTAATGTAATGGTCAAGACTCAAAATTATAATAATAATAATAATATTAAAAATAAATATTTTAATAATAATTGTATTATTATTATGTATTGTATTATTATTAATTACTTGAATAATTACATTATTAATAGCATCAGCTATAATAATAATATAGCTGTTGTTATTATTATTGTCATTACATATGAAATGTTTTTGTATTATAATTATAAATCATTGCATATTTAATGTTTCATTACTTTATTACTTAACTAATATATTACTTAATTATTTCTTAAGTTGTTTTATTATTATTATTACTTTTTTTATTGGAATCTGTATGCAATTGCAGATTGCACATCAGAAGCATGCAATCATCTGATTATCTTCCTTTATATCTCCCACAGTGTTGACCGGAAAAGTGATATCAATTACCCCAGGGTCTCAAGGAAGTGCTGAAGTCGAGGTGTCCATCATTAAGGTGTATAAGGCAGGTAGACTTAAGTTCAGAAAGAGAGGACCCACCACGTCTGCCACACTGACAGCAACATGCATGAAGTGTCCTGCACTGCGTAAAGGTGAAAGAAAACACAAAACCAGTTCAGCCACAAGCAATTGTGCATGACTTGTCTTTTGTTACTGTACAACATTTAAGAATATGTCACTGGTTCATATTTTCGATCATTTCACTGACCTTTTGTTTTGATTGTTTAATAATCATTGTGAATTTACTTTATAGGAGTGAACTATGTGCTGATGGGCCAGGTGAATGACGAAGGCCTTGGCATTCTGACCCCATCCAGCTTTGCTCTTCAGCATAAGTCAGTGCATGACAAAGCACTGGCCAACCTCACAAAGAAAACATGTTGACCTCATAACCACCCTGACCAATCACAAGCTGAATACCATTCACTCTGGTCTACTTTAATCAGGCAGGGAAAGGTCAAGTCAAATAAACTAAATACTTAATTATGAATTGTATCTTTTTATATAACTAAAGGGACAGTATTTAAGTAAACAGTTTAAGTAAATATTCTAACACTAAGAGAACAGAAGATTCTGAAATCTGTGGTATGTTATGCATCACACCAGAACCTTGCAGTCATATTCAGGGTATAAAGTACAGGGTGATTTACCATTTTATGTTTATTGTGTTTGTATTATTAGGTTACATTAGGTCTGTTTAATGTATTATGCAAACATTTTGATATGGCACAATGTATTCATTATAAACGATAAAGCTCCTTTAATTAAAGATGGATGACGTGAAATATGAATTTATCAACCTTCATCTTTTAATCAGAAATCAAAATTAAATTACTTTAACTACACATAACCTTGAGTGTATATTTGCATAATAATACTAAACCATAACTGTTAATCATATCTACATTACCATTCAAAAGTTTGGGGTTATTCAAATGTTAATGTTTCTGAAAGAAGCCTCTTATGCTCACCAAGGCTGCATTTATTTGATCAAAAAAGACAGTAAAACCAGTAATATTGTGAAATATTACCATTTAAAAGAACTAGGCCTATTTTCTATTTAGAATATTTATTGAGTAATTTATTCCTGTGATTGCAAAGCTATACTCCAGTCTTAAGCGTCACATGATCCTGCAGAAATCATTCTAATATGCTGATTGGTCCTCAGGAAGCATTTCTTATTAATATCAGTGTTAAAAAAAGTTGTGCGGAATTTGTAAAACCATGATGCAGGATTCTTTAATGAATAGAAAGTTTAAAAATAACTTTTGATCAATTTAATGCATACTTGCTGAATAAAAGTATTAATTTCTAATAAAAATAAATAAGATCTTACTGAACCATAACTTTTGAACGCTAATGTAGATTTATTACACTACCATTGACTAACACTCTCTGTAAAAACAATCATGTCATGACTTGTATGTTTTGACAACAAGGTGGAAAGAGCCACAGAGGATTTCCTCCTTGAACTAAATGTTCCAGGCCAATAGAAAACAAACAGCTGTATGTCTCCATCAAGTGGACACATCTAGAATGAGGTGTGTTTAGTGTCTGCAGTGTGCTGGAAAAGAGCCCAAAAAAGAGCAATGTAAAATGTATCCCTTAGTTAATTTCCCTACAGTTCATATAAGGTGTCTGACCCACACTATTATCTATCTGAAGATATGAGGTCATTGCTGCATATCCAGCAATTATGTATGTGTTTTATGCTTTGTGTTTCACTTTGTAAAGCATGTAGATGGCCAGAAGACAACCAGACATAGGTAGAGAGGAGGCGGGCTGTTTTGTGAAATAAGAGTCACAGCTGCTCCTGTTACTCAGCATTAGTCAATCACTCACACACACACGGATGTGTAAACGCAAATATAGTCAAATTCACACCTGCAGACGTGGAAATGTGAACATAACATCCTTCTCTCAAAGGATTTCTCAGCTTAACATTTAACTCAAAGTGCTTATTTGGTCCCTCTTTATATTAGGTGCCCTTAACTACTGTGTACTTACATTTAAATAAATAATTTGATACAATGCACTTATTGTGTAGATACATTATTTTACATTGTACTTATATTTTAAAAATACCTGCATGTAATTACATATTATAATTACACTGTTGACCCACACCTTACACCTTAACCCACCCTTAAACCTACCCATATCACCAAACCTGTCACTAACCTTACCCGTATCCCACCTCAATAGCAGCAAATGTTTTTTTTATTTTTTTTATGTAAGTACATAGTAGTTAGGGCCACCTAATATAAAGTGGGACTGCTTATCTTAGTGATTTCAACATGTATCTTATACACATAAAATAAAATACGCACACTTGTACATATTATTTTACAAAGAAACAGACAAACGTGATTTACCATTTAAATTTATTGATCTAGTTTTCATATTTTGATACAGACTGAAATAGAAGCAGTACAATAAGTCTAATATATTAATATGCAATAAACTGATAAGTATTCTAGTTTTATGTTCAAGCCTATATCTTAATAAATAAGATATATTAGCATGATCTACTTAAGTAAACCATGATTATAAACTCACACTACAGCAGTGGGCATACAGCATAGTTTCCAGTGCATTACGACTATAATCTGTCTTCTCCCCTGAGAACTACAACTGTTCTAGACAAACTGTTCTAGAACTAGATATTTCTAATCAAGTTGTTTTAAACACAGTTTTTAAATAATATTTTGGTGTTTTCTCCAGACCATACATATTTGATACAGGTTTAGTCTCTTGTATGTTTGATCTGTAGAGTATAACTATATATCTTATTACAGGTGTGAGGTGTTAGCATAAGGTGAGCAATATGACCGCACAAAGTTGCCAGACCTGCACAATGGCAAACAAAAGTAACAAGCAGCCCAACAATGCTCGGTCAAAATTGCTGAAACCTTCCGGTTCTAAAAAGTTGTCCAATTTTGTAGACAACCCAGCTCAATCTATTAAAGCAGGATAAAATATACATTGGGTCCCTGTCAAGCTCAAAAACATTAGCTCATTTATGTGCAAATCATATATTGTCAAGATTTGAATACTACGCTTGTGCAACACAGTGCAATGTAACAAATTCCTCATCTCATTATAGGATACAAACAGTATTAAGTATGAGGCTTTATAAACTCAAGTTATTAATGAATAACGAATGAATCCCTGTGAATGATGAAATACATTAAAAACTGAAGAAATGCTATATGTCCTCACACCTATTGCAACTTTTCGGCCTGCCTGACTTTGAAATTGGAGGACAGAACAACAGAGACATAACATCTTTTTTGACAGCCACAACATCTGATTCATCAATGATCTCAAGTTGTCATTCACAGCAACAAAAAGACATGTTCACACAGAAATTCACAAATATTGTTAAACCACACCAAACTCTCAGACTAAATAACCTGTATGTTTTGTCAACAGGTGTTTCACTAAAGCACTTACACTCTCTTATAAGAGCACCATTTACTCTAGATACTAAAAAAAAGTATCTGATTGGATGAAAGAAAATTCATACTACCCAGCAGAAAGACCAGTATGGCTGTATACAGTACAATAAAGCTGAATACAGCCAACTAGTAGCACTTTCTAGACCGGCACCTGAACAAAGTTTTTAATAACTATGATTTACCACAGACATTTCTGTGTAGCCCATGACTACAGTTAACCTGTGTCTTCAAAACTGGCCTTTACAGTAAAAACAGTACTTGCTGATGTTTCTCAACAATGATATGGCTTTGTTTTTCTCCTTTCAGTCTTACCATCAAGGCCTTCAACCATATGTCAAGTCATAGAGAAGCGTATACAATTAATAGCGATGCATAGTTACAGCAGATTATGATATAGCATTTCAACTGAAATCTACGGTTACTACCTATGCTGCCACACACCTTAATTAAGGTCTATAATTGAAAGTAATGATAGTATAAAGTGAAATGTAAGGTTCATTAAAAACTGTGAAGGGTGTAGTTTAGCACTGCAGTGATGTAAACTCCACCTCTCTCATTTCCCTTTGCTTCAAACACTTTGGCTGAAGCTATTTGTGTTTGTGTGCACTTCCTGTTTAAAGGGTTTGTTAAAAAGAGGGAGGAAATGTGAGTGGGCGGATGAGAGAAAAAGCCAGACAGCGATAGACAGATAGACTGAGAAAGAGAATTTAAAAGATGAAGAGTGTTGCAATATAAGGTGTCCTAGTAAAAGCTCAATAATGCGTCATTTTAAACCCATCTTGAGAGAAAATTATGAGAACTTTCTGGAACGAAAAAGTAAGTTCAACAATACAGCCCCTGGGGAGCAAATGTGGCAGAGTCAGCTTGCTGATTACAGGGCAACAAGGACTTTGACCACCCGACAGCAAAACAAGCCTCCCTCCAAAGTCCTTACAATGAAACCTGCTAAAACATTCACAATTTTTGGTCAAATAATGCCTACTGACTGAGCACTTTTTTTGGCGGCCATATCAAACTTAAAGGGACAGTTCATCCAAAAATGAATATTATGTCATCATTTTACTCACCCTTATTTCATAAAGGCTTCAAATTTGATCTCGACTTATACCAGTGTAATCATATGGATTAATTTCATGTTACCTTTATGTCCTTCTCAGAGCTTGAAAGTTCCGGGTACTATTCATAACAATTCAAATATATTGTGCTTTGCAAAAGAAAGAAAGCCATATGAGTTTTGAGACAACATGAGGGTCAGTAAATAATGACAATTACCATTTTTGGGTGACCGATCCCTTTTAAAATGATGGAAACGACAGAGTTCATACTGCAGAAATCATTAAAACATTGTTCAAAAAAATCTAAATCCAAAACAAGAATTTTAAACCTGACCAGCATACAGTGTCTCCTAATGTCCCTTTAGTTTTTTTTGCTCTGGTGCGTAGATCTGATATGCCTGCCAACCAAAACAGGCTATAATGCACGCTATGCACCCCTGCAGGAGCATCATGACCCCATAGGTGGACCAGAGTGTTGGTCCAGGGAGCCTAGGTGGCATTGTAGGTGATAGTACCAAAGTTGAGTTGAGAAGCAGGGCCTGCATCTCCACTTTGATCATTTGCAGCTCATCCAGGATCGACAGGAAGGTGCAGCAATGGAACCACTGATGGCTGTGACCCCAGATATCAAAGTTCCCTGGAGAAAAACGTTCTGGGATCTTACTGATATTAAAGAGGGCAGATACCACCAGCCAAAAGCAATGGCGGTAGAAGAAGGTAGCCATGGTGGAGAACAGATGAGGGGAGGAGGATGACAGCGAGCTTGCAGAGAGACGGTAGAAGACAGGAGTGGAGGAGATGAAAAACGGAAGGAGGAAGACAAAGGTCCGGACAGCATAGCGGTACTTCCGCCAGCACTGTCTGGTGTTACAGCAGGTGATGACACATATTATAGCGACCAGAAAAGAGGATGGGATGTAGAGGCTTTCAAAGAACAGCTGGAACTGAGTGGGAGAAGATGCAGAGGGCCAAGCCTCTTCATCAGCGTTTCGGCTCTTCCTTTGGGTAGAGTTCGGTCCACCGAATCCAATCTCTGGTATTCCTGCTTGAGGATGGATGTAGTAGTAATATGCCAGTGAGGAACCCACTGTATACGCACTAATAGTCCCATAGTCCACAAAGAAACAGATTTCACGAACGATGAGCGACATGGAGTTGAGAAGATGAGCCAGACTGCTGGCTAGCAGCAGGTACAACACCCCCAGGAAGTAGTTCCAGAAAGGGTAGAAAAAAGGATTGCTAGGTTCCGGCGCTCCTTCCCACATGAAAACCTCCAGAAAGTGAAAGGTGAACACAAAAATAGGGAGGAAGTGTGTCCAGAAGTTTCCGGTCTCATTGGTGGGACGAAAAGCAGAGACTAGGCACTGCCGTAGGCTGTAGTTGGGGAAACGATAACCAGACAGAATGAAGTTCTCAGTCACTCTCGGTGGAACGTCAGTGTGACGTAGTAATGGAAGGGACCACATGATTGGACCGAAAGACGAATTCACTGATTAGCAATAAAAATATCTCCTGAGCTTAGAATCATTGTTGAGTAAGATTTATTAAACTGAAAACATACATAGCTAGCACTACGCTGTTGAAGGTAGTCGTTAAATAAATAGTATTGCTTACAGAACGCTTGGCTGTTAAACTGTATGTCATCACAGAGGCAAAACTGTCATTTTAATAATCCTTTAGAAGCATTTATGGAGTTCATGTGCAGATTTCAGCTGGCAAAGGCAAATCCCATGGCTCAATACAAATCTCAACAGCATGTGCTGAAATGACTGAGGTTTTAGCAGAAATAAATAATCCTGCTGTTGCAAGTGCAAAGGTCAATGGCTCCAGGGTCCCTTTTTTCCGTTATATCAAGTCTTCAACGTTATCGGCTCGGTAGATTCGTTTTGAACCTATGAACGAATAAGAAACAATCGCAGAGGATGCTTCTCTACCTCTGTTCACGTCTTCCAAGTGAACGATATGGCCGTGACGTTCATGTCACCTGAGGTCCACACGACTTCGGTCACACATAAGAGCAAACAGTGAGCTTGTTTTTCAGTGCTGAAGGCTCACTGCGGCGGCATCTCTCCTGCATTAAAGCTTTTGAAAGTAGGTCATGTGGGACACCGTCAGACACCGGCCGGTCTCTGAAAACGAGCGTCACCCCTCAGTGTATTGTTCATGCTCCGCCGAGCATAATTCATCGGCCAGATTATCGCGTGCAGTCTCATATGAAGATGCACTGCTGTAGATTAGTAGACGATCTCGAAAACAGCCGTTTCATGCAGTCTCACGGCGGTGTTTTACCTTAGAACGGGAACAGAGAGCATTTCTCACGATTCAGCTGTCTGTGTGGCGGTTAATTCCTCAATTTTCGCCCATGTTAAATGCAGTTGTGCTGGTTTAAGCGTCCCTTCGCTCGACATTCGCATTGCGGTGCCGTGTGATCCGGCACGAGCTCTTTTCCAGGAAGGAGATTTTTTGTTTCTGCTCGACAGCACTTCTAAATAAACAGTCAACCGGCGTCTAGTCGCTTTATCATTAGATTGCCCTTGACTTCTTGCACAAATGCCGGCTGTGAGGTGCTGTAGGGCTGTCTGTCGCTCTCTTGTCCGGCCGTTACTCAATCAGGATAAAAGCGTCCGTGTTGCCAGCTCCGGCAAAGCAGCGCAGCACTCTACCGTGATGTGTGCGTTTATAGTCATACGAGCTGTAGTTTCTTTAGACGTGTTCAACAAATTCTCCGTCAGCAGCCAGTGTCTCTCTTTATCTGTGTTTCCCTCTCACACAGACACTTATGTATCTCTATCTTTCTCCCCCACGCGCGAAGCAAAACACTAGCTTCTGACACGAGTCTGGACTGATTTCAATAGAATGTCACAGGCCTTATTTTACCGCACAGTTAATATACTTTACAGTATGTCAAATGACAATTTTGTATTTTAGAGAAAGCATTTGTCTGTTTTAAACTTATTTTTTTTTTACTAGTTGGGCAAGCTGTTTTAAACAGCTAGCTAACAAGCCACAGACAAAAGTTGTTACATTTAAACTACTTGTATGATACATCAGATGTAAATTGATATACATCCTAAGTAGGCTAGAAAAACTATATTGCTATAGCTTTTGTATGTTTTAAAAGTGGATTAAAACAGATTTTTGTGTTTACACATAATCCATATCCGTTCTGTCACATCTGAGTAAAAAAAATCTGAAGATTTGTTACAGTGTAAACGCAGCCTTATTTACACAATACAGTGCTAGCTGAAGTTTCTCACTCTATATCCTGTACTGTGGTGGTATATTTATATATTGTACTTATAAAGAGCATTTGTAAAACCACATTGCATGGTTTAAAATGAGCAATGCTACCACCTCTTATATAATAATAGACAGGACAGTAGGAGGACAGACAGGAAATGTTGGAAAAGGAGAGGGGGGAACAGGAAAGGATCTCGAGTCAGAAGTCAAACACATGTTTTGAGCTCTTTTTGTAGTTTACTAGCAATAAAACAAATTGAATCCCCCATACATACCCATTTATTATTTCTAGGCCATCTGAATTCTTCATAATGACACCATAACATTTCATCAAACTGCTGTCACAGCAAACAGCACAGACTGTTAACCTGTTAGCTTTTCTGTTAAATTATTCACAACTCGCACCCATCTGAACTTCTGAGTCCTCCAGCATAACCATGACAGGTGGCCCTATGATGGGCAGTGAGTTGTAAGAACAGTGCTATAATTAGCGAATATTGATTTTTTTTTTTTTACACAGGCCATGCAGCTGTTGGGCCAGCTGGCAGAATGGACAGCAAATGTCTGATTGTGCTGATTTTGGATTGATTTCTAAAGCATGTTGTGATGGGACAGTATTGGTTATTTGTCAGTGGTCACTTACAGTATTTTCATACCGTTCATATCAATTTTTTTTTTTTTGGAAAAGTAGCAGTAGTAGTAGTAGTATTTAAAAAAAACTCCTCTATATTTTAAGCCTTTCTCATGTGCTTGGGCACCTCTGAAGATCATATTTTATTTAGACATTTTAATAAAATATTTAACATGTTTTCCTGTCATTTAAATGTGTATAGATCATCGGGCTTTATACTCTGTGTGGGCATACTGTAGTTCTCACATAAAGTTTTGAATACTGTGATACATATATGCAGAATACTGCCATTTTAGGAGCAATATCATAAAAATGCAGTTTATATTGAAATGTTTATGCGTATATATTCATGTGTGAACCCACATGTATATGTACTCATTAGGGGGTGGGCTTTGCTGTGTGGCAGCTGCTCGATGATTGACTGGCTGCTGTGTATTTGGTGACCACCTGCCTGAGGATTAGCCGGGGAAGGCCTCTGTGGGTACTGAAGCATACTAGTTTATAGATGAAATGGAAGATGAATTCAGTGCCTGTGGAGGTGAAATAGGAGTAGGTGCAGCAATGAAGATCAGATGTGTCGCCATAGCTATCAGATGAAACCACAGACTTCACCGTTCAGCAGAGTACATGCTTCACATACAGTACAGATCAAACCAAAACTAAGATTAAATTTGAGGCCCCCAGTGCTCTAAGACCTCAAACAAGTTGAGACTGATTCTCATCTGCAAGACTCAAGTTGTCAGGTATTTGAAGGCATGTTTTAGACACTAAACACCTGAGCATTTGAATATAACAGATTCATCCATTTGCTGTTATCTGTGGAAGTGTGTGAAACAAATTAATGCTATAGTGATGATTTATAGGTTAAATCCTGTATCAGTGTCACTGCTGACAGATAAATGACTCAACAGGAAGTGAATTGTTCCCTCAGATCTTGAGAGGACGTTGGAAAGGGTTAATCTGCAAATAGGACAAGAGGATAAGAACTGCCCTGTGGCAGTTCGCAGAATTGCATTGCTCTTATGATAAAGGCAAACGCATTGTTAAATAAATACAGTGCTAAGACCTAAGATAAACACTGAAGGTCAAATGCACTTGAATTTCAGAAGAGGAAGAACAGATGTGTATTTGTGTCACCTGATGCCTGGAGGGCGCTGATCCACGTGACGTGCGAGGGATCGTCGGTCTGAATCCTGCAGAGGTACATGACCATACACAGGTTTTGAATAGTCTTTACAACATGCTTTGTGAGTGATGCATTGTGGTTTTTCGTCCCATTCAAAAAGATCATGATCCACAAACAAATAAGTTCTTTCTTTCCCAATTTGAAACTAGACAAAACATAAAAAGCTGCTGAACTGAAAACACACACTGACATCCCACATCCGTACTCACCAATCATCAGGTCTGGTTCTGGACCCCAGTGTAAAAACAGGGCTCAAAAATAAGGTTTCTTTTTCTCCTGCTGGGACTATAGCTAAGATTTCCATTGGCCCTGCCAAATGTTTCTTGGCCCAAATAGAATAAATATTTTTAGCTGAATTAATGTTAACCTGTTTTTAACCTAAAAAAGTTATAATGCAATTCAGACAGTATTTACTATGATATACAGTGTGCCAAAATATGCGTTTGTAATTTTTTATCTTATTCTAAACGATGCTTTTTCAAGACCATCACAAGTTATGCTTGCAGTTTTGACAAAACTATTTAAGTCAAGTAGTTACCAAAGTTACCAAACTGAATATTTACATTTGTAAGACAAAAAACAGAAATGATCACTGAACATAAGATGTAACAAAACAGCACTGACCTTACAGGCAAGTTCTGAGGGAGAATGATGGATATCTATTAGAAAGATAATAGTGTAAACAGGAACTTAAATTCTAAAGTCATCCTTTGTTTTAAAGGCCAGATAACGCAGTATATACAAAGCAGGGAAATGAGGAAATGATTAAATGAGACGTCAAAGTGTATTGTAATCACCTGTTTTAACATGCTGTTCCTGAGCTAATCAGTTTCCATCCCTTCACCCTTCAGCAGTAACCAAATATGGACTATAGCTGGCAGCATGCAATAAGGAGCACTTGGCACTTACTCTTACACTCCTCACTGCTCTTATAAGTTCATTAAAGCATTCCTTCTACTACAGTTCAAGTGTACATAATATCCACAAACAGAACAACACAGACAGAGCACCAGGGAATAAATCTCCTCTGAACTAACACCCTACTTCAGCTTAAACTGTTACTTCACTTCCTGTTTCCTGCGGACATCATGTCCATTTTATTAGCACCCTGTTTACTTCCTCAAACCTTCCCTGGACACTTTCATTGTTTATTACATTTTGTGAAATACTCACTGTGAACTCTGAACTCTGTGAATTTTGTGAACTCACAGTGTCCATTTTCACTGACCACCACAGCATAAAATACAATAAAAAATCTGGGGGGGGGGGGACAATGAGGGTGAGTAATGCGTGTGTGTGTGTGTGTGTGTGTGGCTAACAGCAACTACAATAAATACAAAGCTATTCTTAGTGACTTGTGAAATGTCTAGCTGACAATGTTGTCATCCTGCAGGCTATGATAATAATTTAATCGATGTATGAACATACTTTCCACATGCCATCTCAGTCACTTTACCTAACATTAGTGAAACAAGCAGTTCTGTAATGGTACATGACACAGCCTTCTCCACTAATATCAACAAGTAATTTACAGAGCAATCATGATAAAGCACTCAGCTTTTACAGAGCAAATAGTGCAAATGAGATGTACTTGTACATAAAAGCACTTTACTGCTCCCTGATGGCCATCATCCATCAGACAGAACATACAAATGCATTTACTAAAGACATCCACAATGTTTCTCAAACACACACACAACTTGTTTTTTATTTCTCTCATAGGACAATCCATTGACTGCCATTGATTTTTATACTGCGCTAATGATATTTTCTGTCATGTAAACCTATACCATCACGCATTTTTATTTTCATTAGGACATTATTTAATATGTTTTCAGGCTGTGTGGCTAATCTCATAGAGTCTCCAAAAGAAAGAACAGAAAATGACCCGTAGCTCATTACATATCATGTTTAATTCACAATCCATTATGGGCTATTAATATAATGGAATGGACTCTACAGTCCCTTGGCATTACTGTAAAGGTTATTATGTTGTCGTACAGTTTTTGGTTGTTGCTACATTGGTTGAAGGTTACTCTAGTGTTATATTTGGTTGAGTCTTACATTTAATTGCCTAAGGAGAACTGAAGCTGAGAAGGTTGTGGCATGTGACAGTAAAACTAAAAGATTCAGCTAAAAAACACACCGTGTCAATGCATTTCATTCAGTATTTATGTGTGTCAGTGGTTTTCAACCAGGGAGCTGGGGCCCTCAGCAAAACTCCAAGAGGGCATCAAGATCACTTCAGCATTTAAAATAAGATAAAACAAGCACTTAACTATTTTTGAAGAACCAGCGTTCCCACAGTCTTGGAGCAGGATGTAAGAGGGGAGCATCATTTTAAAAGCATGATCTAGGAAAGTCATGTTAAGTAATAAAATCTTAAAATGCAATTCCCATGCTTATACTTAAAAAAAATAAAAAAAAAAAACTTTTTTTTTTTTTTATCATATCAAGATCCAAACTACTTTGTTGGGTAGAAATTGTAAGCAAATCCTTATCCTTACCTATTAAATCATTGTGCACTATATAACACCAAAACCAATTGTATATTAAAATTAATTTTCACTACGAAAATATTCATGTTTGGGATTTTGCCTTTGACCGAGGCCTGTTGTTTTGGCTTATGCAGTTATTTAAGCTTTTTCAGAGTCTTTAATACTACAGTATATCTCTCTCACTTGCCATCTTTTTCTCTTGTTTTTCTGTGTTGTGTTTTGTGGATCAGAACATGCTAAGGACATAGATCACCGGTCTTCTCAGAGTTTTGTTTGGTTGTTGTGGTTTCTCTCTCTGAGTGATACCACCACTGCAGAAATCTCAGCATGCTTTTAAATTGTTACAACCCCCACCATCTCCCCCTACTGAGATCAATCTATATCAAAACCAAAAGAAACATACGGATGATTCATTCAGCATCAACACACTCTATCCATCATAAAGAGAAAATCAATAAGTGTGTGTGGATATGACCACTGGTTAGCAGACTTGTAACAGCTACAATAAGTTTGTGCATGTTACCAAGTAATTATTTAGATTTAAAACTAAAAATACAGATACAAAAGAATGCTACTAGAATGTTAAATCTATACTGTATTTTCACCTGCTCCGGTCTGCTGTGAGCACCAGGGGGCGCTGTGGGGCAATTATGTAAATACAATAGGAGCTGTTCAGTTTACAGTCCTAAAGTCTGGAAAAGCATTAGCATTTGAGCTATGGGTTCCCTTACGAGTTTCTAATGGGTTTTTAGAATACTGGTTTTCTACCAAATAAAACATGCTATAGTTACACATTTCATATCAAAGTTTGCCAAAAACAAATTGTAATTAAAATTAATATTTAACCTATTTAAGGTAAAATATGAAATATGGAAATGCAATCAAGTAGCTGTAACCCTTACCCTAACTTATAAACACAGACACAAAAATAAAGTGACATGTACAGTACATCTATCATTAAGATATACATGAAATTGTTACATTCAATTTTCAGTAACACTTTAGTTTAGGGACCAATTCTCACTATTAACTAGTTGCTTATTAGCATGCATATTACTAAAATATTATTACTTATAAATTACCAGAGATGGAAACTCGAGTCTGCGACTTGGACTCGAGTCGCACTTAAGTCGCATAAATAAAGACTTGGGACCTGACTTGGACACGTGGACCGCTGACTCGAGACTTGACTTGGACTCGTGACTTATGAGACTCGTATAAAACGCAAGTCATTTGGTATAGGAGTTAATATGAATGTATCTCTGAGGAAAACTGGCTGTCTTAAAAAAAGTTTAGATGGGTCTCTGTGACGGCTAGAGTCATCTTGAAACACTGGAAAACTCCCAAAACCCCAGAGCTAAAAGAATGGGTCAACATAATGACTAAGACAGCTTCGCACGAATGTTTGCTTTATAAACTACATAAAATGAACAAAGCAGAGATCCCTGTGTGTATACCGGTTTGGGAAGATTTTTGGTCTTATGTGACGCTGTCTTCCCATGTGACACAATAATTTTGACCTTTTTCATTATTATTATCATTATTATTATTATTTATTTATTTTCTTAGTTAGTATTCCGTCTATCTCTGTTAATTTCAGCCACTGTATATTCTGGCCTTACATGCAGTATTTGTATAAATCTGTAATCAGTGTTTTGTATGATATTGTCATGTGATGATAACAATAAAAACTTGAATTATAAAAAAAAAAAAAAAAGTTTAGATGGTATTTTCTTTTCATCTTGCCTCCGTATAATGCATATTAAAGTAGTGTTCATAACCGCAGCTCTGCTTTGTTTACAGCGGTAACCAAGGAAACGATGTTTAATTGATGTTCAAGCGCCACCCGCTGGCAGAGAGTGAATCTGCATTAATTCAGCCTGTCTTCTCTGTCTGCTGGTTTATTTCGTACAGCTGTTTTATGTAGAATAGTTTCACAAAACTAAAGTCAGACCATTTTGTTTTTGCTTCAAATTTCGAAATTATACATTTCAATTTAGATGAAAAACTGCTCATGCAGCATCTTTGTTTGGATTGTGTTGTTTAAAATACAGTGGATGCCTCTAATTTTAAATTGAAAAAGAGCACAGACAAAGCCTTAGTTTGTTTATGAGATTTATTTCATTTGTGTAATTCATTTGATTAATTGGGGTTTGTTTTAAAATGTAGTTTTGTTGTTTGACATTTCAATTTTACAAAGAAATGTGCAGCATTTTATCTGACAGTTAATAAATGGACATCTTTTCATTTCTAATTTGTCTTAAATTTTGTTAAAGTTTTTTTTTTTTTTTGAGAAAATCATATCGTGAAATCAGTATTTCAAACTGATTTAGCCTCAATAACTAGCTGAAAGAACTGTTGCTAATAAATAGAACAAAGACTTGAGACTTGACTTGGACTCCGCTTTAAACACTTGAGACTTGACTTAGACTTGACCTCAAAGACTTGGACCTCAGAGACTTGTGAACATGTCTGTAAATTACCATACTCTACATCCCTAATCCTACCCAATACCTAAACTTAACTACCTTACTAACTATTAATTAGTGATTAGGAGTTTATTGAGGCAAAAGTCATAGTTAATAGTGAGAATTGGACCTTAAAAAAAAAAGTGTGACCAAAATTTCTTTATGTACTCTTCATCTTTAAACATTGTTTACTGTATGCAAAAAATGATAAGAAATGTTCATCATTGAAAATATTAACAGATGCGGTTTGGACAATTTTTTTTTTAATTCTCAATAATTTATAAAACTAACAGTTGCAGTCAATTACGATTGGCTAAGAAGCGTTATACACACACACCTGTGGCTTCATTAAATCAGCATTAATGCGCTATATGTTGCTGAAAAACTACATTGCTTGGCAGAAGAATGATTATTATTATTGTTATGAATAAATGGTTAAGGGATCCATTAGCTGTTCTTAAATCATTGTAAACCACTGCTTCTTAGGGCTTACTTGCTTTTTTAGACAATGAGCAATCATTTTAGGTCATATTTAGCTTTATATTAGCTTAACATTGACATTTATTCTTGTGGAAAATTAATTTTATGATGTGAAAAAAGTTTTCTGTTTTTTTAACTAACAGAAAGAACCTTTTAACATATGATAATAACAATACACAAACAGGATAAAAGAAAGCACGTTAATTGTCCTTTGACAAACTGTCATCTGTGCACAAACAGGAAATTCCTGATGGCCATTTATTGATATATGTAACATTTTACATATTACTTTAAACAATATTTCATGTAACAATGTAGACTGTTGAATCATAGATATGTGAATAAGCATATGTGTGTAGTAACCGGTCTACTGTCATACTTGCACAATAAAGACTTCATATACAGACAAAAATAAAGATGATAGAAAAGAAAATATGTCATTACTAGGATGAAAACATCATGCCTGATCTATAACAGTCATCTAATGTTGCTTACATCACCTTACATAATTTGCTTACAAATTATTACAAGTGTATATGTCTACTGTTCAACAGTTGGCCGGGTTTAGTGATCATGGAAAGATCTGTGAAAAATGGGTTTACATCACTTTAGGTGTATCTGAGAAACTTCTAACAATTTCTCCCATAAATACCTTAGCCTTTCAGTCTTCCTTCATAGTGCAGCCATCATCATGTGAACGCCGTCACTCGACCTCACCTGTGAGAATCACAAGATTGTTTCTAAACTTCACATTAGACCTAATCTTGTACTATGAGGAACCTTCAGTGTACCTTCAGAGTCCACTCAAACCTCCCTTTAGTTCAAAGTTGGACTCATCTGGTCCCGAGATATAACAATCTGGCTCTTAGTGGACCAACTCCAGCTGACTTGCAGAAAAGGGCAGTACACCACTAACATAGTAAGCAATACCCAAAGAAAGAAGGGCGATGACCACCAGCAGCAGCAGCACCCTCCAGAAGCCCAAGTCCTCCACAAACTCCTGCCAGGTGGAGCGAAAGCTGGACAGCACACCCTCGCTGTTCTGCAGGTTTGGATTCAGTAGTGAATGGCTCTCCATCGCACTAGGAACAATGGTATTTTGTTAAGAAAATAGGTACTGATACGTGTCAAATAACTAAAACATGTAAATGTAGAAATCTAACCTCTCGCTCTCAGCTATCTGCATGGCTTCAAGTTTGGAGTGGGCTCCTCTGTTGAAGCCCTTGACCTCTTGCTCTTCAAGCCCTTCCAGTAACCGAATGGCATCTTTATTGACCCCTCTCCTCTTAGCCAGCACCAGTGGTGTCGAGCCATTGTGGTTACTGTTCAAATGTCAGAGAACAATCGAGAAATGTACATAGAGTCAGATAATGATAATAATGACATCATTACTGCTACAGTAAAATAATAATAAATTAATATATCTCGTATAAAAGTATTATTCAAATCACTTTATCAAAATAAACATATGGCACACACTAAATTGATTACTAAAGCTAAAGTGACTTTGAAGAAGTATTTTATGCAAAACATGTTGTGCTGAATTTATTACTATAGCTAAAATATTTATATCAATACTTTTAATGATTTTCTTCCCGTAAATGTGTTGTTCCATCAATGTGCAATAAAATGATTTTTTTTTCTGCAATCACACACTATGGGAGTACTAAAAAGCACAGGTGTGCTACAGTATTAGCCGTGTTGAACATTACATAAACAGTAGTCACTTACCAACAAACCTCTAATTTTCTAAATAAATATATTGGCACATCTTACCAAATATCAATTTTGAGACCATTGGACACCAGGAACTGAATGGTGTCCACATGTCCACACAGATGCAGTGCAGTGTTGCCCTGATAGTCGGTGGCCAGCAGATCTGCGCCGAACTTGTGCAGGAAGCGGCAGATGTCCACATTCCCTCGCGCCGCTGCCAGATGCAGACCCGTGCGGCCCCTGTGGTCACGAATGTTGGGGTCGCAGCCAGCCTCCAGCAGACGCCTAGCGAAACTCAAGTCCCCATCGATACAAGCCTGTAGTAACGGTACACTGGTCTGCGACGAGTCATTGATGAAGACATATGACATGTCTGAGTCGGTCTCCGAAAATTCCAGCGTAACTGAAAAACACAATAATGGAGTCAATCTCATGAAGCCTGGTCATAATTTCACCCACGATAATAAACAAAAAAACAAAAACTACATTTTGCATTAAGAAGATGAGGCCTGCTTTTAGAACAATTTAGACCCATTTCTCAATCACATTTTCAAAACTGTTCACACAATGAGCACAATAGGAGTCTATGTTAGTTAAACTGTGGATCATTTATCACTGCTTTGACACAAAATGCATGCAGTGACTACTACTGTCAAATGACATGAATTCTTCTCTCACTCAGACACAACCACCTTTAAAAATCTAAAACCGTTCAACTTAGTATCAAAACTTCATAATACAACACTGAATAAGACAGCAATTAATACCATAATGAAATATAAAAACTAAAAATGAAAAGCATTTTGTACTATATATAAACAGACCATGTAACAAGTCCACACATACCATATATTTTTTTAAAAACATCCAATGAAAATGGTTGTGTAATTAAATAATTTTAAAACTAAGATAGAAATTAAATGCAACTAAGTATAATTTAGTTATTTGTTGTTGTTTTTTTGTGCCAATGTTCTGTTTGTAAATAAGAGAAGTGACCCTATTGAGTCCTGAAATAAAACATCTGACACATAACAAATGATTAATAGTCTTCAACATAGTGTAGCCGTAATGTTCTTAAATATAATTGATTACTTTTTGATTATGAGATGAAATATGACCTAGTTCTAAATGATGAGGAAAACGATGGTACTAAGACCAGCTGGTCACACTTGAATAAGTCTTAATGGATTATATTCCTCAGCAACCATGCAACATAAAGCTTTGAACTACTGAAACACTGTTTATCAAAGCACCTGCACCCTGATCATGATCTGCAGTGCTGGAGCAGCAGGATTCTGCATTAGCCAGCACACTGCTAGATGATGCTGACTAATGTAAAACCATCCATCTAAGACAAATAACAATCACAGCTGTGAGATTTATTCCTCAAAATTCAAAACAGAGACGAATCTGCTGCTAGTAAAAACCAGCTCCAGTATGTCAAATGTGATATAACGTTTGTAAACATGTCATTACTGTAAGCAGCTGTATAATACTCTAATCACTGCATGGTTATATGCGTGGATAAGAGCACTACTAACATCTGAAACACGGACTCAGCAATAAGACATATCTTCTTCACACACACTGTTATGGGTTTATATGTAAGTTACCTGTTTTGTGCAGCAGCTTCAGAGGAGAAATGTCTTATGCTTCTTCAAGTCCCGTTGCTTACGTCTGTCTGTGTTGTTTGTGAGTAACTACAGCTGCAGTGGTGACTGTGCGTTTGAGCGCGTACAGCGCCCTCTACTGCTGTGGGGCGCTGCTGCATAATCTAGTGAAGGGCGCTTTCGAAGCTTTCATGAAGCTTCGAAGCTTTTAGAATCACTCTGATTTGAATCAGTTGTTCGGAGCTTGGTTCAAACTCGCGAGAGGTTCAAGTCACGAGATATCAGCAAACGAGGCTTCGGACGTCATACTGTTTTGACTTTAGTTTCAAATAATTTCAAAATTCAATATTTTTTTGTTTATAGTCTAATTCTTGTAAATGTTGTGTTTTTTTCACTAAATAAAATATATAAAATACTGATGTTTCGCTGTTAGACTGCGAGCGTTGATCTGGTGAACCTATGAACATGTGTCTAATGGTTTTAACTGATCTCTGGGCAGTTTAAAAAAAATAATAATAATAATGCACTTTAATACGCATGCGTGTATGATACAAAATACAAAAGGTGTGTCTGTTTTAGACTTAAGTTTAGACATAAGGGAAAAAATTACTACTAATAGGTATTTCATTTTAATACAATGTTCAAAAAATATTAAGAATTTTAACATTTTTACGTATAATGATGAATCAACATGTCTTAAATTTCTGAATTACTATTCATATTGATATTTTTGATGAGGCTTGTTGAAAAACAGGAAATCCTATTAAACAGTCTGCTATACTGCTCAATAGTATGGGGTCAGGACTCAGGAGGATATGTTTTATTTTGAAGAAATTAATACTTCTCTTCCAGCAAGGACACAATAAATTGATCCAAACTTCATATTCTAAGAATCCTGAAAAAATAATTGTAAAATGTTAAGCAGCACAACTGTTTTTAACATTGATAATAATAACAAATGTATTTTGAGCAACAAATATATTGCATACTAGAATAATTCTATAAATTAAGGATCATGTGACACTGAAGACTAGAGTAATTAATGCTAAAAATAAAAAAGTATTTCCTTTGCCATGGCAGACATTTTAAAATAGAATAAATAAAATATGTATTTTAAAATATTAAAATAGAAAACAGTTTAAATTGTAATATTTTACAATATTGCTGTTTTACTGTATTTTTTTATGAAATCCAGCCTTGGTGAGCAGAAGAAGAGACTTCTTCCAAATAAATCTTACCATCCCTAAACTTTTGAATGGTAATGTATTTTTTTTATTACTATTATTACTTTTTTATTACTATGTAATCTATTATTTATCACTAAAACAAGAAGTGATAGTTTTGTCAAATTCAGTCAAATCATAATGGTATAACCAACATGCAGGAAGTCATTTTATTCTCATATGACAGGACGGCCATAATGGTAGCCCCTCAATAAGTCTCTTAAAATATATATTATCATTACAGTCAAAAATATCATATACATATATTTATTACATACATAATAAAATTTGTTCAGGTTGTCAACTTTTCAGAGGTATGACCCCAAAAATTATGAATAAATGAAGAGGTGGCAATATATTTTTTAAGGTCTAAAGAAAATATTTTTATAAAAAAATAAATAATAATTTAAAAGAACATAATCCAAGAAATATTTTTAAGAAAAAGGGTACTGGTAAATTTTTTTATTTAGATTTTAAAAAATACCCCCCTGGATGTCTATATTTATTATTATTCCCTTATAAAGGCATTCATTTTAAAGCACTGCACACATCTGAACCAAAAGCGTATGGATTTTCATATGGTAATGTGGAAATGGGCTAAAGTCATACCTTATTTTTGAAGTTCTGCCTAACATAGCTCTTCACCTGTAGAACTGTCCTAGTGCTGAATAGTTTGGCAATCTTTGTCCACCTGCGGCCAAACTGCACCTAGTAAACATAAAAAACAAAATACAATTTCATTCCTTTTTTGAGACAGAGAGAGAGAGCGAGAGAGAGAGAGAGAGAGAGAGAGTTTCCTTTGTGTTCAGAAATCATACCAGTCCTTTCTCAAAGAGATCCTTCTCCTCTTCAACCCAACAAGTTTGTCAAGTCAAGTCACCTTTATTTATATAGCGCTTTTAACAATACAGATTGTGTCAAAGCAACTTTCCAATATCAAAATAGGAAAACAGTGTCAATAATGTAAAATGATAAATGACAAGATTAAACACTCAATTTTCAGTTAAAGGCATTTCATTATTGAATTCATTGATGGCATCGTCCAGCTCAGTTCAGTTCAAAAAGTTTCTGTTCAATCAAGTCGATGATATTGCTGGAAATGAAGTGTCCCCAACTAAGCAAGCCAGAGGCGACAGCGGCAAGGAACCAAAACTCCATCGGTGACAGAACGGAGAAAAAAACCTTGGGAGAAACTAGGCTCAGTCGGGGGGCCATTTCTCCTCTGGCCAGATGACACAGCAGTTCAATTCCAACTGCTGCAAAGTTAGATTGTGTAAAGGACTCATCTGGTTCCCGTGGTCTTGTCCCGATGGCCGTCTAGGTGACAAGGTCTTCAATGGGGATCTGTCTCTGGGGCTCATCTAGTGGCGCTTTTCCACTGCATGGTACGGCACGGTACGGTTCAGTACGGCTCACTTTTGGGGGGATCTCCACTGGGTACAGTACCTGGTACTTTTTTTAGTACCACCTCGGCCGAGGTTCCAAGCGAGCCGAACCGTTATCAAAACGTGACGTGTAAACTCTGCTGATCACTGATTGGCCGGAGAAAATCGTCACTGCCTGCGTCATTGAACTTGCGGCACGAGACACAACAGACCCGCTAGATTTAAATCAGCACAGCCGGCAAAGGATCGAACACAACTGTTTTGAATGAGTGCACCTTTCTTTTAACAACCAAAAAATGGCTGTTTCGTTGTCTGTTGAGGAAGTACAGACGTTCCTCTCGTTGATAGCCGAGGAGCGGATCCAGCGAGAGCTTGATGGAGCGATGCGGAATTAAAAAGTTTTTCAGGAGTCACGGCAGTGGAGGCGGCGCAACTATGACGACACGTGAATAATCCCGCCCACTCTAAAGCGGTACTAAACTGCAGTGGAAATGCAAACCGAGCCGAACTGAGCCGTGCCGAGTCGTACCACGCAGTGGAAAAGCGCCATAGGTGTCCTGATCTCCGCTGACGTTCAGGGCTGTAGAGGTTGTCTCTAGGTGCTGATCCACCATTTGATCTGAATACGGACTGGATCGGGTGGCTACGGTGATCTCGGAATAAGAAAGAAACAGACTAATATTAGCGTAGATGCCATTCTTCTTACGATGTAACAAGTACATCGGGTGTTATGGGAAGTGGGAAGTTTGTGCTCCAGAATTCTTCACCAATGCATGGATTAAAGCAAAAAAAAAATCTTCTGACTGAAAATTTTTCCTCGGCCAAACCCCATTCCACAGCCATACCTGTCACACACCCAGTTTAAGAGCCGTGTTTTTCTTCTTGTAATTAGGAGCGCTTGTCCTTCTAATTTAAGAAATTTAGGAGCACCTTCTAATCAATAATAAAACAATTCTGATAAAAAAAATTGCCTTTTTAATACAAGGTGACATTTGACAAAGTGATTTACAGGGGCATTTTCTTTTTACCTTTGTAAATGCATTTTTCTAATTTTATTAAATGTATGCAGTGTTTAGGATATTTTCCAGCTGTGGTGGCAGGACTATTTCCCCTGGACCACGCCCCTCTCCACCTTACAATTGAATTTATTTTAACTAAAAAAAGACAAGTAAATAGTAAATAATAAAATAAGAACAAATAAATTAATTACAATCAATAGCACAAACAAAAACAATAACAACATACAAATTAAATTATTAGTACTTACATTTTTTCAGTTAGGTCTAACTATAATCTATTCAACTGTAAAATAACACTGGATAGTCTTCACTGTATAATGACAGACAGCAGCAGGTTTATTTAGGCTGCTGTCTCTTTAAGACCTCATGCATGGATCTAATATGTTACACATGGCTCTATGCTTACTTTTCTTTTTAGGAGCACTTGTCCTCCCAATTTAAAAATTCAGGAGCACCTTCTGATCAATAATCAAAAATTATGATAAAAAATTTGCCTTCCTAATACGAGGTGACATTTAACACCCTTAAAGTGATTTACTGGGGTATTTTCCTTTTACCTTTGCAATGGCATCATTTTCATCTTTGTCAAATTCAAAAATGTATGTTATAAGCTTTTTAAAAATTATATTTAAAACAATAAAATAAGTAGAATAAGACAAATAAGTTACCAATCATATGAAATTAGTATTAATAAAAAATGAATTTGTACTACAGAGGTGGCACAGAAGAACACAAAAGTGGCTTGTAGTTGTAGGTACATTTTCAGACGTTTAATGAGGCTCAGAGGTGGCATGAGTGCAATTAAATTCATAGATTCATGTGGAGATTAAAGTTTTAAATATAAAATTTTGAATACAGAAATATTAAATGAATTAAATAACTGAAATGATACGCTAAAAATGAAGCTGAAACCACCAGCAGGTGGCGGTAAGTCACTGATTTTTTCACTGAATCATTTATTCAATTGATTCATTCGAACGGCTGATTCATTCCGGAATGAAGCAAGTGACTGTCTTTATGAATGGGGAATCATGAATCACTGACTCACAAGATTCGTTCAGAAACGCAGTTCATTCATGAATGAAACACCGCTGTGTTTGCTTTTAAAGATGCGCAGCTCAGCTGTTACTTTATTTGGAACTATTTTCGTTGATGATATAGAGTAAAATCATGCAGTACTTGTTTATTGATCTGTTGTATTAAACCAATATCACATTTGCAAACTCGCTTAATAATTATTAAAAGCTGTCACTCTCCTTATCGCGATCTGTGGGCGCACAGAAAATGAGAGTTCGCGAGTGAGTTATCAATAGGGTTGGGTACCGATCTCGGTACTTTTAAGGGTACATACCGATTTGCGTCGGTACTACCGAGTATCGATTCACATTAAATCATTCGGTACCACATTTCGGTACCTGAGATTGAGAACGCATTTGGGCGCATACGAGAGAGAGAGAGACCCTGTGACATGATGTCACCCCTGCAACTCTTTAAAACACAACACACAGGGCAAACCGAAATGTTCTGAAGTGTGCTTACATTTCTAGGGTCATATGGTTTCCGTGAAAACGCGGACAGGTTGCCGGAGTCCATTCATAAAAACGGAATTTACTTTATAGTGCGGAATGCCACGGAATTCGTCCATTTTTGGATGAATAAAAGAAGGTCTGTCACTTAATTCGAATCGTGATATGAACTAGTGTATGTGAATATTAAAACGCAAAAAGACGGTTTAAATATGAATCCTGCATGTTCCGTTAGTCTCGGTATGTTTGAATGGCGGAGACGCGGTTTTGTTAACTACACAAATACTGAAGCACACGTGAACTCGCGGTGATTTTCAGCCTCTGCATCTCACTACATGAACACTTGAACACTTACAGGCTGTGAGAGTCACTTCATGAGAATTTTACAGTTTCATTTGAGAAAACTAGCATCATATCATACTGTATACACACAGAAACTTCACGGTAACCTGTCAAAATAAAAGTGCGGTTTAACATGTAAGAGAAATATAGGCTTGGTTACAGCTTCAGAAATGTGTTGAAATCATCGTTCTTGTGCAGTTTTTCACGTACATTTATTCATTCAG
The DNA here is from genome assembly GCA_027422415.1 of Schizothorax lantsangensis. Classification (NCBI taxonomy): domain Eukaryota; kingdom Metazoa; phylum Chordata; class Actinopteri; order Cypriniformes; family Cyprinidae; genus Schizothorax; species Schizothorax lantsangensis. Next base: position 32,120,432 of record CM049839.1, on the reverse strand, counting down.
CAGATTTGTACAGTATAATGTACGTCTTTATATATTCCATTTACTGTCCAATTTAAATAAAACAATTAAATGATACAAATAATTATTACAACTACATTAACCACTTAAGTGTAGAAAAAGTACAATTATTATTAAAACTTTTTTAAAGGAATATTCACACAATTTTTCTACCATTGATTAATTTTAACCAAGGTTATTTTCGTAAATGAAAACTAAAACTAAGACGAAAACGATTGATGAAAAAACAATTTCGTAAACTGAAATAAAATAAAAATGACAAAATATTTGATAGGCCTAACCTAAAAGAAACTAAACTAACAACAGTTATTGAAAAACTAACTGAAATAAAATAATAATTAACAAAAATAAATAATCGTTTTCATAATTATGTTCTCACCCCTTGCCAGAAAAATATATGAGCTGTGTGGCGGATTGCCGAAACACCTGTAAATGGCGCATCAAGCGCATGTTATCTGACGGAGAGACGCAAAGCGGTTTAAAGCAGAGTCCTGCACGGGTCCTGTTTGGTAAACGTGCACCAGCAGTACTTAAAAGAACACCCGACCCGTTATCCCACAGCAGCACTAATTTATTTCTGTACCAGACCTGAACCTTTTGACATAAAGACCGCGAGTCGCGAGCCGATCCGCACCCGCATTAATATACAACATCAGGTAGGCAAACTTATTCATTTTCTCGTGTAACACAAGCAATCAAACCAACATTAGGCATTCTAAGTTGGTGCTTTGAAGAAAAACAGACATGCAGCGCAACGTGATAATTAACAGAAAAAAGATGAGAATGCATCTTTCTGTAAACAATACAGAACTTCTAGCATCTTGTGATCACTCTGCCAGGCTTTCGAACAAACTATATCACATCATGCACACGCTAATAATTTTTCATAAATAAAGAAAATAACATTCAAATATGAGCCTTTATTGTTAAATACGATTGCCGTTATTATTGAATTTCATTAGACCCAGTTATGTATTTTTACGTGGCGGAAAAGTGAGCAAGACACGACAGTTACAATATCATAAATATGGTAAAATAAGAAAAACGACATCTAATATAACCAAATTAGGCTACATTTATTTTCATAAATATTTCAACACACCATTAGATATGACATTAAGCGCAACTTGTGTAAATTTATTTACTAAAAAGGCCTGACTCCTTCATTTGGTGTATATTTGTATACTTTTACCATCTAATCAATCTTAGCATGCGTTAATTTTGTGTAGCTAAATGTTTGCCTTACTAATTAAGTCTTTCTTTGGCCTTTGCTCTGGAAGTGATCTGTTGATTCTGCTAAACTTTAATTAAAACAAACTAAAACTAAACTATATAAAAAATGTGTTCACAAAATAAAAACTAAACTAAAACTAACAAAAATATGAATGAAACTAATAAAAACTAAACTGAATTTTATAGCAAATTTGAAAACGATATTAAAATGAAACAAATTAAAAAAATTCAAAACTATAATAACCTTGATTTTAACAGTAAACCTCTGTTTGTTTGCCAAAAAAATAAAAGGGTTTCATTTTCATTTGATTAAAAATAAATAAATATTTCATGCTTTCATTTGATTATTAGAAAAAAATAAAAACAAAAATTTCTGGAAGTAAATTTTTTTAAAAAAATTGTAGGGCCCTATTGTTCAAAATGTTGAAATTGAGAGTTTTGGACTTATTTTTTCACTGAAATAAATGTTTTTGTTATTACACAGAGAGTAAAGTACCGAAAAAAGGTACCGTTGGGTACCGGTACCGAATTCCAGGTACCGATACTGGTACTGGTACCGGTTCAAATGTGAACGGTACCCAACCCTAGTTATCAAGACACAAAAGCACGTGCAAATGTGATACATTCCGTCGGAACCTGCGGGAATGAGTATATTTATTATTAATATCCGCAATCAAGTTCTGTTCTGTGTTCTCTGCTAATAATAACCCGACTGTGAATGATGCGAGCGGAGTTACTATGTTGTCAGTGAGATCAGGGCCGTTTCTAGCCAATTTGACGCGCTAGGCGAAATCCCTATTGGCGCCCCCCCAAATTATATATATATATATATTTTTTTTTATTTTTTTTTTATTATTATTCTCAGACACCAGTTTCTTGTCACATTCAAACTGGTTGTCATAGTAACGACACTAATTTGTGGAGATTGAGTTCCACAAATCTGAATGCATTATTTGTAAATTGACTTAAGATAAACATTTTGCACAATTTATTATCTGTAATATCATTGTGTTGCCACTAGATGCCTGTATAGCCCTATGTAACAATCCCTAGTAGCTAAGACATTGCACATAATTTACACATAAATCACACATAAATTAATTTTATTACATTTGGATTTGGATACATGTTTAGATACCATCAATGGCTACTTTTTGTCTTTAGCTGTTTTTTGTTCAATTGTTTTGTTGTTGTTGCTTGAAACATTGATTTAAAGTGTCAGTTATTGCATTATTATTTCAGTCAAACCTATAAAACCCTTTGTTGCCCCAAACTCCATATAAAAGCCTGATCAGTGGGCAGTGGCATAAAAGTAATCAATGCAGCTACTTAATCCTTTGCTACTCATTAACGCGTGAACTTCCCCTTTAAATAACGTGACGCTGTGCCCTCTATGTGTATGATGCTTCTCCCATTAAGTAGTGTTTAGAAGTGACTGAACTGATCAGCATTTCGACACCTCCATAAGGATGTATTAAACTCGACAAAGCGGTTTAATAAAGGATGTATTGATCTCGTGAATTAGCAAATTTTACTATTCCAATATTTTTTAATTGGCTGTTAAAGTTTATATGGGAATATTACATGACACGCTGATCCTTTAACAATGCATTGGCGCAAAAACGTACACCTTTTGGACAAATCTCGCAACACGATTTATCAACTGCCACAAATACTGCCTAAACAAAATACTGCTTTTGTGCACTTTATTTACTGTACCAATATTTTAAATTGGCCTTTGAACTTAGCTTTATTGCATGGCAAAAAAATATAAAAAGCGTTACCTTGCCAAAGCACTGACAGAACCCACTGATCTAATGGCGTTGATGAGCGCTCCAAATACAAACTTTGCATGCAACAATCAGGCAGCAATTGACAGCGCTCTGATCCAATGGCATACAGGCATCGTCAAATTGACAGAACTCTAGCCCAATGATGTTGGGGATCCAGTGGGGGCGGCAGTCATATTTCAGGGTGACCGTGCCACTCTTATCACAACCCTGTTCAAATGTAGTGCCAGTACGTGCGCTCCAGCGATCTCCTATACTCACTGCTGAGTCTCTAGCAACCTCCAATACTCACCTCAAGTCTCAAGTGATCTCCTACACTCACCTCCAAGTATCCAGCGATCTCCTATTCTCACCTCCAAGTCTCCAGTGATCTCCAACGATCTCCTATACTCACTGCTGAGTCTCCAGCAACCTCCAATACTGACCTCAAGTCTTCAGTGATCTCCTATACTCACCTTCAAGTCTTGAGTGGTCTCCAATACTCACCTCAATTCTCCAGCGATCTCCTATGTACTCACCTTTATGTCTCCAGCGATCTCCTATACTCACCTTCAAGTCTCGAGCAGTCTCCAATACTCACTTCAAGTCTCCAGCGATCTCCTATTCTCACCTCTGAGTCTCCAGCGATCTCCTATTCTCACCTCTGAGTCTCCAGCGATCTCCTATACTCACTGCTGAGTCTCCAGCGATCTCCTATATCACCTCCGAGTCTCCAGCGATCTCCTATACTCACTGCTGAGTCTCCAGCGATCTCCTATCTCACCTCTGAGTCTCCAGCGATCTCCTATACTCACTGCTGAGTCTCCAGCAATCTCCTATCTCACCTCTGAGTCTCCAGTGATCTCCTACACTCACTGCTGAGTCTCCAGCAATCTCCTGTTCTCACCTCTGAGTCTCCAGTGATCTCCTACACTCACTGCTGAGTCTCCAGCGATCTCCTATCTCACCTCTGAGTCTCCAGTGATCTCCTACACTCACTGCTGAGTCTCCAGCAATCTCCTATCTCACCTCTGAGTCTCCAGTGATCTCCTACACTCACTGCTGAGTCTCCAGCAATCTCCTGTTCTCACCTCTGAGTCTCCAGCAATCTCCAATACTCATTGCTTAGTTTCCAGCGATCTCCTACACACCTCTGAGCCTCCAGTGATCTCCTATACTCACCAGCATGAATCTCCAGCATTTTCTGTCTCTCTCCTGGTCACTACTGCACTGGACTGTTTATTGGAGCACTTTACGCTCAACACTTTTGGTTTACCTGCCTCAGTTTATCAGCTTAATTACTTCCCTGTTCATCCCGCCATCTTCCACACCTGCTGTGTTGTGTTTCTTTTCAGATTTATTCACCTGCTGCCTTCCATTGTACTATTTCTGATATCTGCATATTTCCAGTTTTCAATAAATACGCTTTCGGTTCAACTAACCTTCTTGTTGCAATGTTTTTAGCAAAAGAGGTTGTTTTCGCTGGTGAATATTTAGTATATGAGATGCTAAACAGCCACACATTCAACATAAACAAAAAAAAAAAAGTTTGAGCATATTAATTTTAAATATTTTTAATAATTAAAAAAAATTATATTTTGAAAAAGCCAATTATTTTTATTTTATTATATATATATATATATATATATATATAATATATTCTTATTCTTTATTAGTTCTTATTATTTGTCTTCTTCCGTATCCAGCTGTATCAGGTGGCGAACCACTTTCTTTTCTCCCACTGGTAGTCGCTGCATCACAGCTTATTTGCAAATATACTGTATTATTATTTTTATTGTTGCTATTTCTCATGCACCACAGCACAGGAGGTGTTGGCCTTCTAGCTCCACCAAGTTCAGCACAACACCTCCCAAATACGTGTCAGCCTCCCACGAGAAGCTGAATTGGACCCCAACCGTCACCCACCGAGCGAAGCGTCACTATTGATCTTCACTGTCAGTGAGAGATATAAAGCAGGTATTCGCTATGGTAAGAGTGACTCAGCTGAACAAGGGTGAGTGAGAGCGTCACACCACCGGATGCCCTGATCCTTCCCATAGATATGGTGTGGAGGGACACCACTCAACATCACCATCCAAGACAGCAATCCCACGGGAAACTGAACACAGAAGCCCATCCGTCACCCACTGAGGTGCTTGAGACTACCAATTCTCTGAGATGTTGGCTTCTGTCCTGCTTTTGTATTATTATACATCTTATTATTAATATGTCACTGAAGACTATAGAGTTTGGAGTATTTCTAATAGGGCTGTCAATCCTTTAATTTTTTATTAATTACACAGTGTGGCAATTAATTAATCTAATCAATCATATATTAAACTCACATCAAATATGGCTGAGAAATTACCCACAAAAGATTATTTAAAGCCATTATTTTTTAGGTAATATTTTAATAGGTAATATTTGTGTCGGCTCAGATCTAGTAGAGGATTAATTATTAACCAATTAATTAAATCAAGGTGGCTAGAGTTCTTGCTGTGATGCATGTCATTACAGAGGATTTAGAACGCATCAAAAGCTTCTCATTTAAAGGTGCTGTATGTAGGATTGACACCTAGCGGTTGAACTAGGTATCGCAGTCCAAATTCAAAATATTGGAGACGTTTGTTTTTTTTTCCTCCTCAGACTTGACGCACGCTCAGGATGCCAGATTAAGGACACCAACAGAAACGAGTGCACATGACGATGAATGAAATGAAATACGCTGTGTTTTCCGCCAGCTGGCAACCCGGGGTGCCGAAATACAATTGGGTAAACTGGCAGTGGGTGGGTTTCACAAACCATAACAAACACAGACATTCCGGGCCGGACGCACATTTTCAAAGGAGAATAACTGACTGTAGCATTGTTTTTCAGATAAACAAGTGTAGCCCGGTGAGACTAAAAAGATGCTAAATTATTGTTTGATAGTAATATGTTTATTTACATTATAATGTGTGTATTTTATTTTTATATTATCTTTATCCTGTTTCATTACAGTGTTTTCATGTGTATGTATAGTTATATACTTATATCATTTTATTTAATGATTAATGTCTTATTTATGGGATCATGTATCACGCGGTGGAGGATGGGAGGTGGGCGTGGCGAAAAGAGGGAGGAAGGAGAGTGAAGAGACGAGAGGAGAAAAATTACGTATTACGTTAGTGAGACTAAAAGGATATTCTACACGATAATCCCGTATATCTAGAGTGAATCCTTCATCAGTGATTTGTATTTTGCTAATAAGAACTTTATTTAGCAAGTATTGGTATTATTTAGCACAGATTACACTCTGCACGTTCATCCCATGTGCTCGTGTGGTGACTAGCACGAGCCGGATCGACATTCAACGCAGAGAAGGTGAATCAGATAGCGCTCCGGGTGACCGGAAAGCCCGGAGTTCCTCTGACCACGAGGGACATATCGTCAAAACAGATAGCGCTCTGGGTGACCGGAAAGCCCGGAGTTCCTCTGTTGCTGCGGGGAAGAGCTGATAGCCACTCACATGAGCCAAAGCCACAACGTTTCTTCGTACCGCGGGACCCGTTGCGTTCGGCAAAAAACATCAGGCCTGCAACGTAGGGTGGGTGTATGAGTGAGCGCGTGAATGTGGGCCCACTTAACAGAGTTTTGTTACTGAATATAGTGAGTATTTCCTTGTACAATTTTGTTATTGAGTTGTAAATTTGTACATTTTCCAATTTAATTCCCTACAGTGTGGTTAACACTTGTGAAAATAGAAGTTTGGTTTATTTCATATTGTCCCTTCTTTAATAGGATTTGATTTGACATTGTAAACGTTTGTTTCCACATTTTTATTATTATTTTTCATTGCTTTATTTAGTTCCTTAGTTTAATATAAAAAAACTCATACAACCAGTATTGAATTCTATAGTCTTTATTGCTGCTGAGAGGAAGAGAAAGATTATATTTGACTATTAAAGTTAATTATAACAGTGACATAAAATACTTACCCAGGCCCCAGCTTTAACATAGCGGGTATCATTACTGGGGTTACATAAATTGGAGGCACCGCTGGGATTAATTTCCCTTATTATTTCAGCAGCAGCAAGAGTAGCTAAAAAAAAAAAAAAAAAAACATTTTAATTTGTATAGTACAAAGTAACAGTTTAAGTGGCTCAGCTCTAGCTATGGCTCATTTTCGGACCCCTTTCTCAGTCCCTGACTTGAAAAGTTGGTGCCGAGGAGAAGGCATTGACCCGGATTATGCCATCATTGTGAGTGGAATTCCAGAAGAAACAGATGTTTCTAAAATTGAGGAAACTATGCATTCAGTCAAAACCCTTGGAAGAGTCAGGGTAAGAGGACGGATGTATAGCCAGGAGTCACAGTCTCTGATAGTGCTGTGCGAATGTCGTGAGAAAGTGCATGCAGAGAGAATCCCTCTTGATGTATTATCTGCTGATGGATCGGACCCATGGATCCTGAGTGCTAATAGAATGGAGGGTACTGTTTTAGATGGTGGAGGGGAAAGTTTCGTCTCGCCTGATGAATCGGGGCAACGAGAAGCACATCAAGAATCAAGTTCGCCTAACTTGTTGAATGCTTCTACGCCCGAGTCTATCATCAGAGCGGTAGGTGATTTGCTTGCAAAAACCACCAAAATCTCGAGTGATAGCAGTTCCTTTAGACGTCTAAGGACCTTTTCAGGTATCACTCCCATTCCTGCTGGAGAGGATAATTTAGAGAATTGGATAGAACAAGCTATGCTCATGGTTGAGGAAAGTGATCGTTCCGAAAAAGAAAAGAAGTTAAGGATAGTCGAGAGTTTGCGAGGACCAGCCTTGGAGATTATCCAAGCGGTAAGGTTTACCAACTCAGAAGCATCTCCAAAAGAGTATCTTGCAGCTATTGAAAGTGCTTTTGGAAGCTCAGAGTCTGGTGAAGATCTGTATTTCAAGTTCAGAGCATTACGGCAACGTCATGGAGAATGCTTGTCGGATTTCCTGAGGAGACTTGAGAAAATCTTGATCAGAGTTGTACAAAGAGGAGGCCTACCTGCCCAGTTGGCTGGAAAAGCACGTCTGGAGCAACTCCTCAGAGGAGCAACCCAGTCTGACATCATGCTGCTTCAGTTACGCCTAAGGGAACGAAAGAATAACCCACCTGATTTCCTAGATTTGCTACATGAGATTCGGGAAGAGGAGGTGAGAGAAGCTGAAAGACGAAAGTCTAATCCAACAGTTCGGCAAGTGCAAATTGGAACTGAGAATTCCAAAGATCCATTCTTTCAAGCGCTTGCAACTGAGATCAAGGACTTACAGACTATGGTGGCAGAGTTAACTGTTAAGTCAAAGGAGGATGCGATTTCTGAAAAGAAACAGAAAAGCCAGCAAGCATCAGAGTTCAATGATGAAAGTTATGAAGTGCAAGCTCTGAAGAAAGAAGTAAAAACACTCAGACAGCAAGTGAAAGTGCTGGCTGTACAACCAACACCTAAAGTAGAGACAGAAATGGCTCCAGAGGGAAACCAAGCGTGTCAAGTGCATTTCACCCAGTCAAAAGAATCCGGATCTTCTAAAAGCTCAGAAGATTACTTCTGCTATAGGTGTGGGGTTGACGGACATATTGCTTCAAAATGCAGAGCTCCTGTAAATGAGAAGAAAGTGATTCAGAAACTCATTCAATCTCTGCGAAAAGCTAGAGTAAAACAGAAGAATGAGGAGGCTCCTGTAGAGGAACACAACTGTTCTGTGAAAAGAAGTGCAGTTCAAGTCAAACCAACCACAAGTATACCTGAAGGACTAGTGGGACCATCTTCGGTTATTTCAGTGAAGGTAAATGGAACAGCTTGTCAAGCTTTGCTGGATAGTGGATCTGTAGTAACCATTATCTTTGAGGAATGGTATAATAAATACCTGACTGATACTCCGATTCAACCCATTTCTGGACTAGCTGTATGGGGCTTGAGTGATGCCAGTTTCCCTTATCGTGGCTATGTGGAAGTAGAGCTGCAATTTCCAGAGAAGTGGACAGGAGTGCATCAATCCATCAGTGTATTGGCCTTAGTGTGCCCAGAGCCTCGTGGACCCAAACAGGTTCCATTACTCATAGGTACCAATGCCAGTATGTTTCAGAGGTTAGCCCAGCTTTGTAAAGAGTCTGCTGGAGTAGACATTGTTCGCACAATGCCAGTAAATCTTCAGAAGCCAAAGACATCCGAAATGGAAGTCAGAGAACAGGAAGACCCAGAAGATGCAGTGGCTGAAATTCAATGGCCAGGTCCAGGTCCACTCAGTATTCCACCAAGAAGTGAGTGTCAAGCTACCTGCAAGGTCAAGGTGATGCAATCCATTGACAAGTGTATCTTAGTTGTTGATCAGCCGTCAACTTTAAGTAGTCCTGCTGAGGTTCTAGTAAAGCCTACTATTATTCCCTCCTCCGCCATCCAAGTGAACCGATTTCCTGTGCTGCTAAGGAATGTATCGCAGAAAGAAGTCAGTATTCCTGTGGGTTCAGTGGTGGCACATGGCTACACCACTGAAGTTGCTACTAGTGTGGAGAAAGACAATTCAGCAAGAGGATCACCTATAGATCCATGCTTGTTTAATTTTGGAGATTCGCCGATTCCAAAATATTGGAAGGACAGATTATCGCAAAAGCTGTCTGAGAGGCCGAATGTCTTTTCACTCCATGAATGGGATGTGGGATCTGCTAAAGGAGTGGAACACCACATTCGCCTGAGTGACAACACACCATTTAGAGAGAGATCCCGTAGACTTGCACCTGCCGATATCGATGATATACGCCGCCATCTTCATGAGTTGTTGGCTACTGGAATCATCAAAGAGTCCAGGAGTCCATATGCTTCCCCCATTGTTGTGGCTAGGAAGAAGAACGGCACAGTGCGTATGTGTATCGACTATAGAACCCTAAATTCAAGAACCATCCCTGATCAGTATACAGTTCCGCGTATTGACGACGCTTTAGATTGTCTTACGGGCAGCAGGTGGTTCTCTGTTTTAGACCTACGAAGCGGTTATTATCAGATCAAGATGGCTGATGAAGACAAGGACAAGACCGCGTTCATCTGCCCGCTTGGGTTCTATCAGTTTGAGAGGATGCCGCAAGGAATCTCTGGAGCCCCTGCTACGTTCCAGAGATTAATGGAGAAGGCCGTAGGGGACATGAATCTGCTGGAAGTACTTGTGTACTTGGACGATCTCATAGTGTTCGGCAAAACACTAGAAGAACATGAGGAACGTCTGTTAAAAGTCCTCGATAGACTTGAAGAAAGTGGATTAAAAGTCTCCCTCGACAAGTGCCAATTCTGTCAACCTCGGGTAAAATATGTGGGGCATATAATCTCTGAGAAGGGTATTGCCACCGATCCAGCTAAGGTTGAAGCTGTGACCAATTGGAAGCAACCCACTGACTTGAAATCCCTTAGATCATTCTTGGGATTCTGCGGGTACTACAGGCGCTTCATAGCTAATTACTCCGCTATAGTCAGACCCCTTACTGAACTTACCAAGGGATATCAGCCTACTCAGCATGGTAAGAAACCTGCAAAGAACAAAGGGATGTACTTCAAAGAGTCTGAAGCTTTTGGGGACAGGTGGACGACAGAATGTATGGAGGCATTCCAGAAAATCATCCAGTGTCTTACTAACGCACCTGTGTTGGCATTTGCTGATCCAACCAAGCCCTACATTCTGCATGTCGACGCCAGCCAGAATGGGTTGGGAGCAGTTTTAAACCAGGAGAACCCAGAAGGGTTAAGGCCCGTAGCATTTGCCAGCCGCAAGTTAAAGGCATCTGAACAGCGTTACCCTGTACACCAACTTGAGTTTTTAGCACTCAAGTGGGCAGTGGTAGACAAGTTTCATGACTACTTGTATGGTGCACGATTTACAGTAAGAACAGACAACAACCCACTTACTTACATACTTACCACTGCAAAACTCAATGCAGCTGGTCACAGGTGGTTAGCTGCACTGTCCACATACAACTTCAACGTACAGTATAAACCTGGAAAAACGCACATTGATGCTGATGCTCTGTCACGCAATTTCTCTTTCACTACAGAAGAACAAGATTGGCAAGAAATATCACCTTCTGGTATCAAGGCCCTGTGCAAAACTATGAATCCCCAAAAGTGTGTAGAGATGCTGGGAGTGTCCCCTGAAGTCATACCTGAATGCTATGCATTTCCCACCAGACTAGACGTTGGTTCTCTTGAGCATTTGAGTTCCCATGACTTAATAAAAGCTCAGGAAGAAGACCCTGCTATTTCTAGAGTAAGATCTGCTGTGTTAAAAGGGCAGTTGTTATCATTGTCCAGAGACAAAGATCTTGAAGTACACCTACTCCAGAAAGAGGGATCCAAACTCGTAGTAAGAAGAGGACTATTATTCCGGGTAGTACAGCGACAACAATGCGAAGAGTGTCTTCAGCTTGTTTTACCGCAGAAGTATCGGTCCATGGTCTTACAGTCCCTGCATGATGAAACTGGACATCTAGGAATAGAGAAGACCACTGCTTTAATAAGAGATCGTTTCTATTGGCCGAAGATGTCAAATGAAATTGAACAGTATGTGAAGAACTGTGGAAAGTGTATTCTTCGTAAGACACAACCCCAAAGAGCTGCACCTTTGAAGCAGATCACCAGCAATGGTCCTATGGATCTTGTTTGTATTGATTTCTTGTCCCTGGAGCCTGATTCCAAAGGAGTGTTTAACATCCTTGTAGTCACGGATCACTACACTAGGTATGCTCAAGCTTTTCCGACGAAAGACCAAAAAGCTCTCACGGTAGCCAAAGTGTTATGTGAAAAGTACTTTGTTCATTACGGATTACCAGCACGTATACACTCGGATCAGGGACGTGACTTTGAAAGCAAGTTAATCCATGAGTTACTGAAGATGTTGGGGATTCAAAAATCAAGAACGACTCCATATCATCCCCAGGGGGATGCGCAGCCAGAACGGTTCAACAGAACTTTGCTGTCTATGCTTGGGACTCTTGACAAGTCCCAGAAGCAAAAGTGGAGTCAGCATGTCAGTCAACTAGTACATGCTTATAACTGTACCAAAAACGACGCGACTGGATATTCCCCCTATGTCCTCATGTTTGGACGAGAAGCAAGACTCCCAATTGATCTCTGTTTTTCTGTTGCATCTGAAGGCGAAGCGGAAAATTACCAGAAATATGTATCTAAGCTGAGGACAGACCTAAAAAAAGCCTATCAAGTAGCTTCAGAGGCTGCAGACAAGAGCCATCAGAAGAACAAAAGACTCCATGATAAGAGGGTTCGAGATCAAATACTTGAAGAAGGGGATCGAGTTCTAATGAGAAATCTAGGAGTCTCAGGAAAGAACAAACTAGGAAACAAATGGAGTTCCTTACCGTATGTGGTCGTCAGTAAAATGCCAAACTTACCTGTCTACCATGTAAAACCTGAGAAAGGCAAGGGAATTGTCAAGACAGTACATAGAAATCATCTTCTGCCTATCGGATACCTGGTAAGAATGCCAGAAGAGACCGATGAAAAGAAAGTACCTCAAAGACCGGCGACAAGAACCCAAACCCATCCACAAAATCTTCTCCATGAGACAGGAACAGTTGATGTAACCGTGGAAGGTAGTTATGAAGAAGATGAAGTATCGTCGGATTATGAGGATGTTGATGCATACATACCTCTAGAGACCCTGGAAGAACTTCAGAGATTATCAAAATCTCAGAATCTGAGCGCAGTACCACAGGAAAGAGTATCCATTCCAGTAGAGGGTGAACCATTCAGGAGCTGTGACAACCGTGAGGAAACACACTCTGTTGAAGATCCTGGGCAGAAGAAGATTGGCGGTAATCTGAGACGTGAAGGACTTGTCAAAGAAACCACGCGAGAAGTTGCAAGACCTAGCACTCCAGTGGTAGAAGGGAATAACTTACCTTTTCCTGAAGAACCTTACGGTGAAAAGTGTTCAAATGGTCTGGAGCCTTCTAGAGAAATTAGGTCTAAAAGAGAAATAAAGCCTGTAGTTAAACTCAGTTATGATGAATTGGGTAAATCTACAAACCGCCCAATATATACCAGTATACATAGTATGCCAGTGCACTGCCGTTCGGTTTCAGAGGGTAAGAGAAGTAAGTGTAACACTGTTTGGTGCCACCCTCTTGCTACTTGCCGTAAATGCAGTGTAGAACCTGAGAAAAAAAGAATTAAACACCTGTAAAGTCCCAAAAGTTTGATGGGGACCTCAAACATTTAGAAGGGGGAGGGTGTAGCCCGGTGAGACTAAAAAGATGCTAAATTATTGTTTGATAGTAATATGTTTATTTACATTATAATGTGTGTATTTTATTTTTATATTATCTTTATCCTGTTTCATTACAGTGTTTTCATGTGTATGTATAGTTATATACTTATATCATTTTATTTAATGATTAATGTCTTATTTATGGGATCATGTATCACGCGGTGGAGGATGGGAGGTGGGCGTGGCGAAAAGAGGGAGGAAGGAGAGTGAAGAGACGAGAGGAGAAAAATTACGTATTACGTTAGTGAGACTAAAAGGATATTCTACACGATAATCCCGTATATCTAGAGTGAATCCTTCATCAGTGATTTGTATTTTGCTAATAAGAACTTTATTTAGCAAGTATTGGTATTATTTAGCACAGATTACACTCTGCACGTTCATCCCATGTGCTCGTGTGGTGACTAGCACGAGCCGGATCGACATTCAACGCAGAGAAGGTGAATCAGATAGCGCTCCGGGTGACCGGAAAGCCCGGAGTTCCTCTGACCACGAGGGACATATCGTCAAAACAGATAGCGCTCTGGGTGACCGGAAAGCCCGGAGTTCCTCTGTTGCTGCGGGGAAGAGCTGATAGCCACTCACATGAGCCAAAGCCACAACGTTTCTTCGTACCGCGGGACCCGTTGCGTTCGGCAAAAAACATCAGGCCTGCAACGTAGGGTGGGTGTATGAGTGAGCGCGTGAATGTGGGCCCACTTAACAGAGTTTTGTTACTGAATATAGTGAGTATTTCCTTGTACAATTTTGTTATTGAGTTGTAAATTTGTACATTTTCCAATTTAATTCCCTACAGTGTGGTTAACACTTGTGAAAATAGAAGTTTGGTTTATTTCATATTGTCCCTTCTTTAATAGGATTTGATTTGACATTGTAAACGTTTGTTTCCACATTTTTATTATTATTTTTCATTGCTTTATTTAGTTCCTTAGTTTAATATAAAAAAACTCATACAACCAGTATTGAATTCTATAGTCTTTATTGCTGCTGAGAGGAAGAGAAAGATTATATTTGACTATTAAAGTTAATTATAACAGTGACATAAAATACTTACCCAGGCCCCAGCTTTAACATAGCGGGTATCATTACTGGGGTTACACAAGTATGTTAACTTAACATGTTTCCTAAATGTCTGCAAGCATATTATGGTATTTTTATGCTTTAGTAGAGTCAAAATCCTACATACAGCACCTTTAATATTCGAAAATGGTTTGCCTCTCTCGCGATGTTGATTGGTTGATGAGAGAATCGCATCTTTTAAACTGCCATGACTCGTTTTTTTGTTTTTTTTTTGTAATAACTTACATTCCTTGAGGTTCACCCTTATTTTCAACCCTCAGGGGTGGCTCCAGTAAAAGGCCCCTGTTATGATTGTCTAATATGTAATATCATTCGATAGGAAAAAGTATCCTCCACTATATCAATGTAAATATGAGCTCTATAGTTCAGTTGAACCAACGCCCATGAATAAGTTAAGTGTTTAAAAAACATTATCCATACAAAACAGTCATTTACAGAAAGCATTATGAAATCGTTTACTCACGGTTTGCTACAGCTTCTGTCAGATTCAATAAAGTTGGTTGCTTCATCTTTCAACGAATTTGTGTGAACTCTCATTACACTGTACCTCATTTACAAAACAATATTTAGTCATGAATGCCCCGAACAATCAATCATACGACGCGACCCTGGACTGCCCAATTAAAAATAAACCATCCATTCCTTCACGATCCTGCAATCCTTCCGAAGTCTGTCCGTATACACTGTACTAGTAGTACTAGTATGCAAGCGTCAAGCGAGTAAAGGCAGGTGGGCGTGGCCTATGGTGTGACAATGTGATAAAATTATTCGTTGATGCCTTGTCATATCCAAATAAGGTCAAGTAGTAGTGGCTTGTGATTGATATCGGGTTAGTTTTATAAGTTTCAGTTTTAATGTGGCAATAAGTGGTCAGGTAGGGGAAGTCAAGTCAAAGTCTGCTTTATTGTCAATTCTGCCACATGTAATCACGATAATGCACAGCTATGACCGCTTCACCCAATATAGCACAAATCAAGAGTAGAACAGAAACAGCTGTGAGATAATGAGCGGCATTGCTGATCGTGAAGCACAAGCGAAAGAATGAAAACACAAACACAGTACCCTCTGATTCGCATGCTCGTGTTGGCCGTTGGTCTGTGGATGGAATCCCGAAGACTGGTGGAGGCTCTAATCTGCCAACAGATTCTCTAATCTGAATTACAGTATTGCCACTGGATGAGATAGACTAGTGACAAAATCCAGGGCAACATACGACCAGGGGTGGGAAGGGATGTGGATAGGGTGAAGCAGACAGAAATTATAGAGATAAATTTGAAATTTAAACTGACCACCTTACCAGTGGATATTAAGCCAACAGCCATAAACAGATAATCATCATCTGCCATAGCTAGACACCAAAAACAAAAAGCCAAATGGCTGCCACTGACTGCTCACACCTGGGAACTGGCTAAGGAAATAAAGCAAGCCCAGCAGGTGCCCCCCAGGCATCTCGACTCCAGCCAGGGCTCATCTGACATGACCCTCAATGTCCCAGGTTACAGCCACCACCACATGGCTTGAGGGCAAGATGGCATCAGGAGGGGGCGCATTATCTGGGACACAGAACTGCCATGAGATCTCAACTTTGAGGTCCTCGGCGAGACCATCCATAAGTGTGCCACCAGTGCCACCGGATTCCAGCCGAGGGTCAGGCCAGAGAGTGAAGCAAGTGACAGATGATAATCTGAGGGCCAGAACTGGAAGACCATGATAAAAGTCAGCACTGGGGTGGGCAGTCCATTGACGGTGTGTTATGGCGAGAAAGAAAAGCACAACAAAAACTGGCCAAAGGAGAGAAGTGTGAGCAAAATAACTCGACAGACAGACGAGACGAGACTGGAAAACTAGACAAGACTGAGAAACTAGACTGAGATAAGGGCGTGTGTGAGCTCTAAATGATATGTTTTTATAAGGTGTCAAGATCAAAGGCACCCTGTGTAATTATATTTATGAACTTTTATTTTTTTTATTATAACAATATATCCATTTCGAATAATAAAACACAATCAGAAAGCATAATCTACCAATCAAATGAAAACAATATCAACAAAATTCATTTTTGCACTACAGAGGGACAGAAGAACACAAAAGTGGTATTTTGGTATATTTACAGACTGTAATGAGGCTCAGAGGTGGCATGAAAGCATTTAAATTCATAATAACAATGTTATGATGAGATTAATGTTTTAAATAGGACATATAAATAAGTTCTGAAATATAAAAATATAAAATTATATAAATAACTGTTCTGATACTTTAAAAGTTAAACTAAAACGGCCAGTAGGTGGCGGCAAGTGTTAAAAACTAAGCAATATACACGACACAGACTATTATTATCTTTAATATGAAATACCATTAGATATGAATTATATCATTCAAAAAGATTGTCCGGTTTTTTTTGCATTTTTTAAATTCTCATTCTTGTCAGCTGCTCTTATCGAGTTTTATGACGTAATTCATTTCTATGACAATTAGAACGTTGGCATTGCAGTATATAAAGGCCTAAAATCACTTGCTCGTTTTGTTGGTTGAAGTTTCAGAGTAATAGTAAAGTCACAAACGGTTTTATCATGAGACAGCTCAATTTATTACTAAAAGAGCTAGATATGGAGTCTGTATATGAATGTGTACTTCTAAAATACACCACCAACACGGCAGAGAATCCTCATCAGCTTGATGAGACGCCTGTCGGTCCTGGTGAGACTGATGCTGGGAGAAAGGAGAAAGAGACAAAGAAGTGCTTCTGATGGTGGCCTGTTGAGCCTGGTGAGACTGATGGACAGAGAAAGGAGGCAGAGATAGAGGAGAAAAAGAAGAATGTCTGGCAGTGGCCCATTTTCCGCTTTCCTGACCACAGAACTTCAAAATATGACCTGGTTAAGGCTGAGAAGGAGTTCAAGTGTGTGGCGGGAACATATCAGAGACATGACAATGGTACAATCATATAAATGTGTCATGATGATACAAGTGGAAATGAAAATGGCTGATTCCTCTATTACCGAAACCTCTGTTCTTCTCATCTTTATAACAAATAATCACTATCCCAAGTAGGCTGCTGCTGTCATCATCACATCAAGTATTTTAGAGTGACAGTTTAGAGATCAGAAATGTAATTACTTTAAATCACAGCATGATTGGAGAATAGTTTTATTAGGTGTCATTACCAGTCTGTGAGAATTCAATTTGAGAAACAAATCTGTTGATTTCCATTGTTTAAAGAGGTTTAATTTAGAAATCAAGTCCAAAGTGGCCCTAAATAAAGAACGGCTCCAATTTGAAGATGCAGTTTTATTAATATTATTTATTTTGAATTGATTCATATTATAGCTCCAACTTCAGAAGTCCGTCCCGCTGCTTAGGAACAGCCAGAGCAGGACGTCCTGGACAAGGGTAAGAATAATAAATCAATGAGAATTAGAAAACGTCATTATAAATTATATAAAATTTGAAATCTAAAACTGTATTTCATACTAACTACAATTGTTTACCTTTTAATAGGTCACATTTTGAGGCATTATAAAATCGGTCCCAAGCTGGGTGCAGGCGGATTTGGCTTGGTGTATGCAGGAACTCGCCTTTTTGGCTTACAAACCTTTGTATATCTCTTCAGGATTCATGAATATTATGACCTCTGCTCATGCTAACTGTTAACCCCTTGTTTTGTTGATCAGGTGGCTGTGAAGTTTTCAGTGAAGGCACCAAACATGCCATACATCACAGTGGTGAGTAGTCTACGCTCTCTGTCATTGCTTCTCAGTCACTGTTTTCAATTTATAACATCCTATATTCATGTTAATCACAGACTGCAAATGATTTGTCAGCTGTTTTGAAGTCTTTGTTTGGGAAACTACCTCCATCGAACGGCCATGTTTTCTCCTTTAGCCTGGTCATCCCAAACGCCTCCCCTTGGAGATTGGCTTGACACTCATGGCCATTAAGGGCCCCTGCGCTCCTCAAATAATTAAACTGCTGGACTGGCAAGAAGAGACAGACCACTACATCATGGTCATGGAGCGGCCCTTGCCTTGCATGGATTTGCTTAGTTTCATGGAGCTCCATGGAGGAACCCTCGATGAGGGCACGGCACAACATGTTATGCGGCAGGTCGTTCGTGCCGCTAAAGTTTGCTGTGACAACGGTGTCTTCCATCGGGACATCAAACCAGAGAACCTCCTGGTGAACCAGGACACCATGGAGGTGAAACTGATTGACTTCGGTTGTGGTGCCCTCATGAAAAAATCGTCCTTCAACGTCTTCTGTGGTATGTTACACAAACTGCTGTGTTCGTTAGCTCACAGAAACTCATGCAACATATAGTCAGCATGCTGTGGAAATGTAGTAAACATCAGACAACATCTCTTTCTTCCAGGCACAAGAGAGTTTTATCCTCCAGAGTACAAGTTCAACGGCAAATACCATGCAAAGCCCATGACAGTGTGGTCCCTCGGGATTCTCCTGTTTGAAATGGTGTGCGGGGATTTTCCCACAGCAGATGACCTGTACTTGACCGCTGCCAACATCTGGACCAGTCCAGGCCTGTCACAAGGTGAGATCTTCATCAAACAACAAAGGAGGACCATTTGAGTGCTATATCTGCTTCAAATAGAGCAGGTGTGAAGTATAAGCTAATAATGAGACATCTCTCTCTTTTTGGACAGAATGCTGCGAGCTGATTTGTGATTGTCTGCAGCCTAAGCCAAAGAAGAGGCTCACTCTGCAGAAGATGCATCTCCATGACTGGTTTAAGGTATGGAGTTCTTATAAGCTAAATGTTGTTTCATTTAATTGTTTCTGGTTTAGCTTGGTCATCAGTCATATAGTAATCATAAACCAGATGCCAAAATGTGCTGTAAATGAAATGTATTTAGACGATACATGTAATGTGTTTTTGTTTCAGGTCATGAATTAAGACAGGGAGAACATCAGAAAACGACTCCTGTCACAGCCACCCTGCTTTCTGTTCTCCGTCTGCTTTGCGTCTGCTGGACCGACATGAGTGGTCTTTCCATCCCTTCACTCAGGCCTTAATGTAGCCTATTGTAGGGCCACCACGCTCTTGACTTAAAGCAGCAATATTTGCATCTGCTTGCTTAGAGATCTGTACTTAATAGTTATTTGTATATCATTATTATATTTATATACTTTTAAGAGTCTCGTAAATTAAAGTATTTTGTAAAAAAAAAAATAAGACAACTATAAGAAATGTACAAACCCGATTCCAAAAAAGTTGGGACACTGTACAAATTGTGAATAAAAACAGAGTGCAATGATGTGGAAGTTTCAAATTTCAATATTGTATTCAGAATACAACATAGATGACATATCAAATGTTTAAACTGAGAAAATGTATAATTTTAAGGGAAAAAATTTAAATTTCAAGTTTAAAGTTGATTTTAAATTTCATGGCATCAACACATCTCAAAAAAGTTGGGACAAGGCCATGTTTACCACTGTGTGGCATCCCCTCTTCTTTTTATAACAGTCTGCAAACGTCTGGGGACTGAGGAGACAAGTTGCTCAAGTTTAGGAATAGGAATGTTGTCCTATTCTTGTCTAATACAGGCTTCTAGTTGCTCAACTGTCTTAGGTCTTCT
This sequence comes from Schizothorax lantsangensis, assembly GCA_027422415.1. Taxonomy (NCBI): domain Eukaryota; kingdom Metazoa; phylum Chordata; class Actinopteri; order Cypriniformes; family Cyprinidae; genus Schizothorax; species Schizothorax lantsangensis. The sequence continues at coordinate 32,100,455 of CM049839.1, read as the reverse complement.
TTGGTCTTCGCATCTTCCTCTTTATGATGCACCAAATGTTTTCTATGGGTGAAAGATCTGGACTGCAGGCTGGCCATTTCAGTACCCGGATCCTTCTTCTACTCAGCCATGATGTTGTAATTGATGCAGTATGTGGTCTGGCATTGTCATGTTGGAAAATGCAAGGTCTTCCCTGAAAGAGACGACGTCTGGATGGGAGCATATGTTGTTCTAGAACTTGGATATACCTTTCAGCATTGATGGTGCCTTTCCAGATGTGTAAGCTGCCCATGCCACACGCACTCATGCAACCCCATACCATCAGAGATGCAGGCTTCTGAACTGAGCGCTGATAACAACTTGGGTTGTCCTTGTCCTCTTTAGTCCGGATGACATGGCGTCCCAGTTTTCCAAAAAGAACTTCAAATTTTGATTCGTCTGACCACAGAACAGTTTTCCACTTTGCCACAGTCCATTTTAAATGAGCCTTGGCCCAGAGAAAACGCCTGCGCTTCTGGATCATGTTTAGATATGGCTTCTTTTTTGACCTATAGAGTTTTAGCCGGCAACGGCGAATGACACGGTGGATTGTGTTCACGACAATGTTTTCTGGAAGTATTCCTGAGCCCATGTTGTGATTTCCATTACAGTAGCATTCCTGTATGTGATGCAGTGCCGTCTAAGGGCCCGAAGATCACGGGCATCCAGTATGGTTTTCCGGCCTTGACCCTTACGCACAGAGATTGTTCCAGATTCTCTGAATCTTTGGATATTATGCACTGTAGATGATGATAACTTCAAACTCTTTGCAATTTTTCTCTGAGAAACTCCTTTCTGATATTGCTCCACTATTTTTCGCCGCAGCATTGGGGGAATTGGTGATCCTCTTCCCATCTTGACTTCTGAGAGACACTGCCACTCTGAGAGGCTCTTTTTATAGCCAATCATGTTGCCAATTGACCTAATAAGTTGCAAATTGGTCCTCCAGCTGTTCCTTATATGTACATTTAACTTTTCCGGCCTCTTATTGCTACCTGTCCCAACTTTTTTGGAATGTGTAGCTCTCATGAAATCCAAAATGAGCCAATATTTGGCATGACATTTCAAAATGTCTCACTTTCAACATTTGATATGTTATCTATATTCTATTGTGAATAAAATATAAGTTTATGAGATTTGTAAATTATTGCATTCCTTTTTTATTCACAATTTGTACAGTGTCCCAACTTTTTTGGAATAGGGTTTGTATAATAAATGTGTGTTTCCTTGTAGAGTTTCATAGTACTGTACATTGCCTGACATAGCCACCCTTGAGGCTCCTGGAAAAGTCATTTCAGTCACTTCTGAAACTGTTATGGCCCCACAGCTTCCTGGCATGAACTCAGGCCAAACATCTACTGTTATCTTACATCTCTCATACTTTACAATGAATGTAATTAATAAACATCAGAGATATTTAAAAATTATACATTTCACACTGTTAAATTAATTTGTTTACTTTTAGATCAACATTCCTGAGCAACAGAAATTGACCAAATTTGGCATGTTTTCTCAGACTGTCCTGTTGCTCATGTGTGCCAAGTTTTGTGATTGGACATTGTATTCACAAGAGATAGACAAATTAGTGATTATTGTCAGTTTGACACTATGTATAAACCTGTCAAAAGCATCTCATTAATAAAAAGGCTAAATAGTTAAATTGGGAATGAATTCCATGAATGGATCCCCAGCTGCAACCAGTAATGTATGGGACTGTATGTTTGTGATTAGATTAGAAGCCTGTTTTTGTTCATTCCAGACAGATTATCAAGTCTGTTAGTGGTAGGGAGTTTCAGTGACTCTTTCTGCAGGTTACATTGATACACCAGTAAGTGGCAACTAGTCTTTATGAGTGAGTCACTGAATCATTCACAGAGCATTCATTCAAAAACACTGATTCATTCAGGAATTCAGATTCAGAGTTTCAAAAAAACATCAGTTCCTCCCATTCCATTACTACTAAAAACTTACTGATATCCCAAAATTGAGTGCCAATGCTATCGGTTTATCTTTTCTTAAGTGATTTCGCCAGTCATGTGGTAATAAAGATTAAAAAGATTTACATCACAACAGTAATGCAATCAAAGACATCATTTAAAAGTTTGAATACTTTTATTTGAGAGGTTTCATACATGTACTCACTGTGAGCATTCAGATCAAACATTTACATAACTATATGAAATACTGGAAAATGTCATCCTCTCATTAAAAATATGTTTAATGCTCAGTTATTAACATTTATCGGGTTCTGAAATTATACATCTCTTTTTTTTTGTCTCACAGTAGTACAAACGTAATAATATTGTCCACTTGTGACAGCCAATCTTCACAAATGTACATTGTTTTATTTTAGAAAATAACCAAAAGCAACATAAACGGGGAAATATTATCAAATCTTTCACTATTATTAAATGTACAATGAATTGAATTTACATCTTTCAACCAAGGGGATGAAATGAATAAACCATAATCTAACCACTTACAGACACATGATGAAATGTAACAGGAACAAAAGTAAATGTATACTCAGGGCTACCAATGAGAGACTGAAAGGCTTAGTGGTCATATATCAACCAGTCTCTCTAAGAGACTGGCTAACTCAAAATCAGTCTATTTATCATCTGCAATGCACACAGTAAATTAGACATTTTATAAAAAGGAAATTACATTTTGAATTTTTTTTTTATACACATTTTTGGTCATGTAATGAATTACTGAGGCTGAAAACCTATACCTTAAAAGACCAAGAGATGATCTGTAAGGTATTATCCATCCTCATGTTTGATGGATGTTTAAATGTTCTCATCAGTAAAGAAAATTATATATCATTAGGTGAACTGGATGAATTTAGATCAAATGCATGTGAAAGAACTTTAACATATTTATTTTAAGTTCAGTGCAATTCATATAGAATATGTATGGGGTTAGACTAATCATTTCAAGTGACAACCATGAGGACAATCTTATTCATGTAGATTGCAAAGTGCTGGTTTGTCCAAGATTAACGAATGGTTTACATGAATGTGAAGAAAGCACCAAAACAGGCTACTGAAGCCAAAACATATACATGAAATGCAGTAATGTTTTCATCGTTGCATGGATTCTTTTGAAAAATCAATGTGTGTTATTCCGTGCCATCAACTGGGATTCTGGGATGCACTCTCTGAGGTAGCCGTGAATATGACCAACAACTTAAAGGAAAAGCTTTAACACAAAAACACAATGTATTATTTTCAACATAGCACCACTGTTGATAAAGAGTAAAATCTCTTTCTCCACTTCTTTTCATTCCAACCCCGATATTTACCATGGGCTCACCTTAGCCCTTTGTATTACCACTGTTGGGCATCAAGCGCATGAAATCGATTCAGTCAGTTCATGTTTGTTTCTTTTATCTTCCTCTACTCATCTCATACACTCTTCATCCAATCGTTTGGTTAAAGTCTCCTGCAGTGCATCTACCAGCTACAAGATCTTCATGCAGACTTGACAGCGACTGATGCGTGACCGGTACTCATCTCCCTTCAGCGTCTCCTGGGCAGGACCCTGGACAAACTGTTCGTTCTGCTCTACCGTGGTCAACCAGAAACTGTACTTGTTGGCGAAGTAGTGGCAGGTGCCGCGGGCTCCGTTGCACTCGATGAAGGGGGTGGCGCGGAAATCCTCCAAACAAGAACCAGGAGACACCAATGACTGACCGCCTCCTTCAGCACCAGCGGCTGTGTGCTGAAGGACAAACAAACGCTAGTGAGGAGACCTTCCAAATGTATCCAAATCATGAACATTTAAAAGTAAAGTAGTTTGTGTGAATATATTACACCATGTATAAACTGTCAACAAGTCTTATATTGTATTAACTGTCAAGTGTTTGAACATTATTTTCTACACATGAGTGAACATGTTCTACAATGTAAGCTCAGTTGATATGAATCTGCGGTTATGGTGTGTGCATTGAGGTATAAGTAAATTTTACCATAAGGAAGGAGTAACCAATCCACAGACTTCTCCAGCCCTGAGGGCAGGTCGGTATGCTGAGGTCTTGGCTATGGACAGCGATCGCATGAGATGGAGCTTCACACACTGAGCAGCGGCTAATGTACCGAGCTATCTGCTGATCTGCCACAGGCATCATGGGAATGGGTGCCGTGGTGGACAGCCAATAGGATTTGTCATTCCGACTAGCGTAGTAGCAGATCTCATCAACTGTGCAGTACAGGAAGGGGATGGTGCTGAAATGCGGCAGGCAGGAGCCGGGCAATCCTGTGAGGAAGAGAACATTTGAATTAAATTATCTTGAGGCAAGTCAACTTATTAGTACATACAATTAAAATTGTACATAAAACAGAACTATCAAAATGGTATGAAAATTGACAACACTTATAACCACCCTAGTGTCTCACCCAGGTCCTGGTTGTGTGCTTTTTCTTGCCCCTCCACATAGAGCAAACTGTAGCCCTCCCACAGCTTGGCCATGCCTTGAGGACACATGGGCACCTGGCTGGACTGACTGTGTTTCACCAAAGTATAACCGATACTGGTACTGCGCGCCGGTGGACCAGGAAGACCTTGCATTCCTGTTGTGCCACGGGCTCCTGTAGAAGATATGTGAAAGTGGAAGAATTTGAAAGGCAGTTGCAGCAGGGACAAGAGGAAATGGGTGAAATATGTAACCTGGAAAACCATAAAGAAATCTGGTTACCTTGCGCACAAAATTTATGCCTTACAAATAAACAGTTAATGAAATATACAGTTTACCTAATTTGACACTAAAATTACTTCTACCAGTGTATCCTATCTAGTCACAGTGACTGGCTCATATAATATGATTTGATAGGAAATAATCACATGAATTTAGATGTTACCACATAAAGCACATGAATGTAACACTAGATTAACGATTCTCATCTGGTTTCGCTTCAGAATCCAAATGTTACACTGGAAATCAAGTGACGCAAGACAAGGTCAAAAATGTCTATAGCACAATGTATGTTTATGCATGTTAAATGTTTATTACAAAAGTGTATTGCAAAAAATGTATATACATATAAATATTTACAGTAGTCAAACATTTGGGGTATGATTTTTCTGAAAGTCTCTAATGCTCACCAAGGCTGCATTTATTTATCAAAAACACAATTAAAAATGGTCATATGACATTATTACAATTTAAAATATTTATTTTCTATTTTAATATATTTCGTTTTTTTTTTTTATTCCTATGATATTAAAGCTGCATTTCCAGAAGCCATAACTCCAGTCTTCAGCATCACGTGGTTAGAAATCATATTAATATGTTGAGTTGTTGCTCAGGAAACATTGATCATTATTATGCTGAAAACAGTTGCTGCTTAATATTTTTGTGGAAACCATGATGCAGTTTTTTTCTGATGAATAGAAAGTAAACAATAAAAAACGAATAAGTACATACTGATAAAAAAATAAAATGTATAGCCTGAATGCACTGTAAGTCGCTTTGGATAAAAGTGTCTGCTAAACGCATAAATGTAAATGTAAGTACTAATAAGTACAAAATAGAAAGGATTTATATTTCAAATAAATGCTGTTCTTTTTAAAACAGCATTTATTTGAAATATGAATCCTCTGTATTATTATAAATGTCTTTACTGTCACTTAAGTAATTTAATGCATGCTTGCTGAATAAAAGTTTTTTCTAATAATTTCTTAATAAATAATCATCTTAATGAAGTTTGATGGCTCATACAATTATTATTATTATTATTTTTTTTTTTTTTTTTTTTTTGGGGGGGGGGGGTCTATATGGTTAGATTTTTTGTATTATTTGAATTACTACTGATCCATGATCAGAACAGATCCGTAAACCACCATTTGAGAACCACTGCTCCAAAACATTTATATAAAAGATGTAAAAGGTAGAAGAACACTCTTTGTACCTTGGGTTCCTGTGGATCCTTGGATTCCTGGAGGTCCAGGGTCACCAAAAGCTCCAGGAGATCCAGATGTACCAACAGGACCAAGTCTACCCACTGGCCCTCTGAGTCCTTTGGGACCTAGAGAATTTTCAGAGGAATTGAAATTGGAGTTAGAAGGTTAAATAATTGATCAGACTTTCAATTTCATATTTCTTACTTTTTTCTTATCTTCTGCAAAGACAATAAAAAAAACACCTCACCTGGGAATCCTGGACTGCCTGGCAGGCCTGGCATTCCTGCCTGACCAAGAAACCCATCAAGACCTGGTGGGCCCCGTTCCCCCAATGGCATACTATCAGTTATGTTACGTGCGACCACAGTTCCTGGACGTCCCTTAGGACCGGCAGAACCTAAGAGGACATTACAAAAGCTGATGTTTCAAGATTGCTCATGATTTATTAATGTTAGCTAATTTTTTTAAAGATTTCAAATGCTTACTGACCCCGTAATCCTTTGGGTCCATTCCTGCCATAATCTCCTGGTTCTCCAGGGAACCCTGGTGGTCCACGTACACCACTAAAGCCAGGGTCACCTCTTTGTCCTTGTAAATCCAGACAGCACAAAAATGAATAAATTCCAATTAATAAAATATGGGAGCATGGTTAAAGAGATGGAAAAATATTTAAAAAGTAGAAAGAAATACCTTTAAAACCAGGACTGCCTTGTAATCCAGGCGTTCCAAAACCACCGGGGTTTCCACGTGGTCCTGGTATTCCTGGTCGCCCAGGAAATCCGGCATCTCCCCTGTCTCCTTGGACTGTTCCAGGGCCTGGTGGACCAGGTAGGCCAGGACGGCCAAAGGGACCTACAAATGATCCAGTTCAACTGATTTCAATACATCACAAGAAATATGGGCAACTGCAAAAGGTTACAAGTTCATGCTCAAAGAGAAACAGATCTAAGAGGAAATATAATTGCTAGTCCTCTAGATAAAACATATTTTTGTTTTAGATATATACTGTATATATATATATATATATATAGCCCAAGAAAGGATCAGTTCAATCTTAGAGAGGCAATAAAAGTAATGAGAACAGAGAATACAGAGATGTCCTGTACCTTCTCGTCCATCTAATCCCGGAAGTCCAGGGTCTCCGGGAGGACCTGGGATATTAGAAGGACTAGGTGGGCCAGGGGGGCCTGGATTACCAGGGAAGCCTCTGAAACCAGAGGCACCTGAAAACCAAGATTTCATAATCATTAAATTAGGGCTGCACGATATATCGTTTCAGCATCGATATCACGATGTGCGCATCCGCAATAGTCACATCGCAGGATGATGCATCCAGTGTAGACAGACAGCATCACTGATTATGGGTTCTACAGTATTTTGTGGCATCTCGCGTGTCAGGTGTAGACAAGGTAAGAGCCACGCAGATGTTATGGTTGTAATTTGTTTATTTTCTATGCTGATTTACTCACCTATAAAATCACCCCAATCATTGATTTTTTTTTTTTACAAATAGAGATTAAAATCATCTGGTGATTTTTTTTCATATCGCAATATATATTGCAGAAAAACAAAATATCACAATGTGAGTTTTTTTCCAATATCGTGCAGCCCTACATTAAATACATACATGCAAATTGAAAGGGAAACTATGCTGGTCAAACAAAGCAATGGCCCCATGTTTGCTTGTTTTTTTGTTTTGTTTTATTTGGGGGGGGGGGGGGGGGGGATTCCCACTCTATTCTTTAAAGAATTAGCTAGATGGCTCAGTCTCTTGTCCATGTATACTTACTGTCATTCAAGCTATATATATGCATTTAGAGTTTTCTTTTTGAAAATGATATTTTTCCTTTATTTTAAGAGTTTCAGATACAGCCAAAGGTCTGGTGAGGTGTATGTGGTCCATACACATGATTCTCCTCACCAGTGTCTCCTCTGGATCCTTTTTCTCCAGGGCGCCCAGGTGCTCTGGGCTGTGATGAACCTCTCTCCCCCTTCAGGCCATTCACACCAGGAGCTCCAGTCCGACCACCTTCAGTCACACCTGAGGACATATGTTAAATAAGTGAGCAGTCACTAGTTTGTTCATGTTTAAAGTATAATGTAGAACCTTATATTCAGAGGTTCATCTGTAATGTACCTGGAACACCAGACAACCCCTTGGATCCTGGAAGACCATTGAGTCCATCTAAACCAGGTGATCCTGGAAAACCTGAAGTAAGATTTGAAACAGGGTATTTCAGAAATGGCAACATGCTGGGTTCAATTAGTTTGTAGAAAGATTAATGACTACAGCTGAAAAAAACATGTTTTTAGCAATATCTAACGGCAAAATTGTACAAGTTCTTGTTTAACCTTTCTCTCCTGGTGAACCTGGAGCTCCAGGACGGCCTGAATCTCCATCACGCCCCTTCTGTCCTGGATAACCAGGGAGACCCCTAATGCCTGGGAGGCCTGGTGAGCCTATAAACAAATACAACAATAAAAATAAAATTAGGAAAGCTGCTGATGTTAAAGCTGAAATAAATTCAACAGAATCATAAGTGTGGATCCAAACTTCCACATACCACCAAATCCAGGTGCTCCCGGCTCTCCAGGAAAACCTTTCTGGCCTTGAAATCCCAATATTCCTGGGAAACCAGGATCACCTGGTTCACCAGGAAGTCCTGGACCACCTAGTTATGAAAGGTAAAGGACAAAAATCTATTTAAGAAATCAGATTGGAATTTACATTATTAAAATAAAATATAGTACAAAAAATAGAAGAGTTTATAAACCATATACACACTAAGAACCTGAAAAAAAATCTTTCTAACCTGGGAATCCAGGATTTCCAATCACACCCTTTGGTCCAGGGGGTCCAGATAATTCATATGAATCACCTTTCTCACCTTAAAGACAATGTTTACAAGCATCAGACCAGTGCTTAATTTGAGCCAGATCCTGCTGGATCCTGTTTCGGAAAATGTCCGAAAAGATCTGGCATTAACAAGTGCAGTAGATCGTGACAGTGCGTGCGTGCATACGAGACAGAGCGATTGCAGGTTTATGTAGATGTATTTGGAGCATGATTTGTAGATTATGTATTGGTCCTCAACTTTCTTAAGTTCAAAATCGCTCTTGTTGATTGGTGCCTCTGCGTAACCTCAATAATTTGTTTTGTGAGCAGCGGAATGTTTGGAGAGAGTGAAATAATACCAGAAATAATACCAAATAAAGTGAAATATTATAATGCATAAACAATATAAACACTATAATCATAGCCTAGTTCCCCTCACTCCAAAACAAATCATATAAATGTAACGGTATGCAGAACAGATCAAGAATGAAAAAATAAATAAATAAAGCTAAAGAAACCAAAACAAAGTGAAACTAAAAGTACCGTTGGGCTCACGTACCTCTCTCATTTGGCACAAATCCAAATGTTTCCATATTCGCAATGTATTTTAATGTTAAACTGTTATTTATAATGTAGACTAGGCTTCATGCATGTGCTCGTAGGCCTATATCGATGGAAAAACCCATCCTCTTCACATGCGCAAAAATGCGCTTGGCATAACAGCAGCTGTAGACCGGTAGAGACGATTATATATGTTTTTTTATTTTGATAATGAACAGACTGCGATGGCAAGTTTGAATTGCTAGAATATGTGGTGTGTGTGTATGTGTGTGTGTGTGCGAGGCACCGGCGTGATCAAACAGCTGAAACATTAAATACTCCATTTTTGGTCATATAGCTAAGACCAAAAAAAGTTTAATTTTATTTTTGCACACTCACAATAAAAACAGAACATTTGTATTCTTTTTTTAAAAAATATAGCAAACAAACAGGATGCACGTTCTGTCATCTCGGTTTCCTTTCTGTGAACTTGTTTGCGGATCGCCGCGCCTCACATCTGTTTTATATCTGTTAATTATTTGTCAGATATATTTCACATATTTATACCTTTTCTATATAGAATATCTATCTATCTATATATAGTTGATGTCAACAGGTGATTGTAATTATGATTTGGTACAAAAGCAGCATCCAAGAAAGGTCTAGTCCTTTAGGAGCAAAGATGGGCCGAGGATCGCCAGTTTGCCAACAAATACGTGAGAAAATTATTGAAATGTTTAAAAACAATGTTCCTCAAAGAAAGATAGGAAGAGATTTGGATATTTCACCTTCAACAGTGCATAACTTAATTAAAAGATTCAAGGAATCTGGAGGAATTTCAGTGCGTAAAGGACAAGGGCGCAAGCCTAAGATGAACAACCGTGATCTCCGATCCCTCAGGCGGCACTGCATCAAGAATCGTCATTCATCTATAAGCGATATCACCACATGGGCTCAGGACTACTTTGGCAAACCTTTGTCAAGTACCACAATACGTAGTTACATCCACAAATGCCAGTTAAAACTGTATTGTGCCAAAAGGAAGCCCTATGTTAACAGTGTCCAGAAGCGCCGTCGACTTCTCTGGGCTCGGAGGCATCTGGGATGGACCATCACACAGTGGAAACGTGTACTGTGGTCAGATGAATCAGTATTTCAGGTATTTTTTGGGAGGAATGGACGCCGTGTGCAACGGACCAAAGAAGAAAAGGATCATCCAGACTGTTACCAGCAACAAGTTCAAAAGCCAGGGTCTGTCATGGTATGGGGTTGTGTCAGTGCCCTTGGCAAAGGTAACTTGCACTTCTGTGATGGCACCATTAATGCTGAAAAGTACATAGAGATTTTGGAGCACAATATGCTGCCTTCAAGAAGACATCTTTTCCAGGGACGTCCATGCATATTTCAACAAGACAATGCAAAACCACATTCTGCACACATTACAAAGTCCTGGCTGCGGAGGAAGAGGGTACGGGTACTTGACTGGCCTGCCTGCAGTACCGACCTGTCTCCAATAGAGAATGTGTGGCGCATTTTGAAGCGCAAAATGCGACAACGAAGACCCCGTCCTGTTGCCCACCTTAAGACTTGTTTGCAGGAAGAATGGGACAAAATTACACCTGAAACACTTCATCACTTGGTGTCTTCAGTCCCTAAACGTCTTTTAAGTGTTGTGAAAAGGAATGGTAACATTACAAAGTGGTAAATGCTTTACTGTCCCAACTTTTTTTGGAATGTGTTGCAGGTCTTAATGACAGGAAAGGATGTATATTTACAAATGACATGAAGTTGACCAGACAAAACATGACATATTTTGTGTTCATATTGTCTGCAATGAAATACAAGTCAAAGTAAATTTAGAAATCACTACTTTATTTTTTTATTAGCGTTTTACATACTGTCCCAACTTTTTCTGATTTGGGGTTGTATATTTTCCTTAAATCAACCTGATTTAATTTTTGACCCAGGGTTTGAAAACCTAGGCTGTATAATTAGGTCCATGCAGATACTTGTGAACGATGTTGTGGCATCACCGTTTAGTGACGTCATTGAATGTTCCGGGAAAACTTAAGTTGTATTGTCAGTGTCGGTCACAGCGCCTTTTAACTGCTGATTTGGATTGGGCAATGTTTCATTTACAAATTACGCACTGCATCAGACCAAAGACTATATAGAAATACAACGGTTCACTCCTATACTTATGAATGGGAGAAAGTGCAACGCGCAATATGACGGGATAGTCCCACCTTCTGAATGAAAGAGCCAGTCGCTGATTGGTAAAGCCATTGCTTCTCTGCAGCGGCCGTTAGAAGCTCCGGTTCCCATAGAAACCTGGGACTGCAACAGCAGCTGTGCATGCACAGTCATAAGCGCATTGGAGCTACGCATGCGCATTGGCAGGTCTAGCCTAAAAAATAAGCTTTTTAAATGCTATTTGAGCATAAGAAACAACATTCATGGGGCAGTTCATTTCAGATTTTGTTGCTGATTTGAAATCCTAAATTTAATCGCGATTTCAGCGAGCCGTTTTTGAGATTTCAGGATTCCCCCATTCATTTAGATTGAACTTGGTCTTGTTTGAGCTGCCCGGAGGCGTTGCAAATATGGTGGCTGAGTGAATGGACTTTCCTTGAAAGGGACTTTGATCAGACTACTAGGTCAGAAATAAGGATTATTATTATTATTCATCACAGAGATCTCACCTTTGCCACCAGATTGTCCAGGAGTGCCTGGGAACCCTGGAACCCCAGGTACACCATCATCACCCTGCAATGGAGAACAACACGAAAAGTAAGAGACAACGTTCATAACACATTTTGACAAGTGCAAGTAAAAGACCATATTAGACCCTTTGCTGATAACTGTATTAGCACTGCTGCATCCATAGTAAATTTTATACATACTTCTACTGTATTTGTGGCCTGAAAACAGGATACTTACACTCGGGCCTGGTAAGCCAGGGAAGCCCATAACTCCAGCTGAACCTTTGGGACCAGGGAAGCCAAAGGAGCCAGGAATACCTGGGAGTCCAGGCTGGCCAGGAAGACCTTTTGCCTGGTCTGCAACACCAGGTAATCCAGGAAAGCCTTGACGTCCAGGTGACCCTGGAAAACCCTTATCACCTGTTAAAAAGAAAAAAACATTTTGTTTTTACTGAGATTCTAATGACTGAATGATTGGTTCTTTTATCACAAGCTTAAATGAAAATGTCATTAATAACTCCACTGAACTCTACTCTCTACAGAACAGCTCAACATCACAAGTCCATGAACACCTTTATGCCACTAAACAGCATGGATATATCATTAGAATCTAAGGAACTGAGGTCTAATTGGATGGTCTGTCCACTTTTTGTACCTCTTGGTCCTGGGAAACCAGGCAGTCCACCACCTCCTGGGTCACCTTTTTGACCCTTTTCCAGCTGCTCTACTGGAAGCACTGGAGAGGGTCCTGGAAGACCAGCAGTGCCACGATCCCCTTTAAAACACAAACATATATCCATTAATTTAGTACATTAATTGTATTACTGCAGTGCATTTTAAAATATAATTACAATAAACCATTTTATATCTTGTTTTTTTCTGAAGTTCTGAATTATTTTTTGAGTGACTTCTATGGTTTCACTTAACTAAAAATCCACAATCAAATGTCCTGCAAGTGCCATCAATATACCTTTGGTTCCTCTTGATCCAGTTCCTCCAGGTAAGCCATCCTGCCCAGCAAAACCAGGTAAACCTTTAACACCTGGGCCACCTGGGACTCCAGCAGAACCAGGAAAACCTGGGAACCCCAACAATCCAAGAGATCCCTTCTCCCCTTGAACACAGACAAAAAATATCTACGTTATAATAATTAAAAGTAAAATGTGCTCATTATACTATTTTATGCTATTTGAAACCATCTCTGAGATGCTTGTTTCATGTCTTTGTAATAATGCACAGCATAACACATTTCAATAGTTTGGTTTTAGAGATAAAAGCATGTTAAAATGACTGCAGAAGTGAATCTAGAATAGCTTCTATTAGCAATATAACTCAAGAAAGTCAAATCAAATCAATTTAAATAAGCTCTTTCTGCAATATCATACCCTTTATTCCTGGTCTTCCAGGTATGCCTGGACGTGTTCCAATGCCAGGGGGTCCAGGAGGTCCCCTAAGTCCCTGTGACCCTGGGAAGCCAGGAAGTCCTGGTGTACCCTTTATTCCAGGCCCTGGAGGCCCTGGATCTCCTCTCACACCCTTCAGCCCTGGGAAACCTGTGGAGGAAAAAAAATAGTTAAAATATAATATAGGCATTAGCTCTGGATGTGCATAGAAATGACTTGGATTTCACTGAACTAAATTCCATTAAGGTTTTTTTTTTTAAATGAGATAGTAAATAAACTCACAATACTGTACAGGCGAACACACCAACTAAAGAAATACTTTAAAGACAGCATGCAGTACTTTAAAAACAGGTAATTAAAGAAAAAATAAAAATTCTAAAGAATTTAAGTTACTAAAAGATGCAATAAATGTTGACAAAAAACAACAACAACAACAACAACAACAACTGATATTTGCTGTACTGGGTGAACACAACATATTTCACAATTTGTGGTAATGTCAGTTTAATGTAAAGTCTAATTATAGACTGAATGTACAAGAAGCTGGAACATACTTTCATGACTAACTAAAGATGCTGCTGTTTACCAGTAGGTGGGTTTGTGGTTAAAGGCACACATCAGGGTTAAAGCAAGTTCTGATGCTAGATTGTTAGATTAGAGGCTAGATTTCTCAAATTCCTTGAACCTGAGGATTAGTACTTAAGCAGACAAGTTTTAGGCCATCTTTTACGTGTGAGTGCACTATGTGCTTCCTGCTTCATGGTACACAAACACACAAAAAGATGGGGGAATACAACCACTCCAGTGATAAAAGACCATGGATTAAAATTTTTTAATAGATGGTCAATCTAAGAAATTTCAAATTAACATTTTGCAGATACAAATAAACAAATGAATTCTGCATTGTCACTATGAACAAACTACTCTATTGGTTTGAAATAGATGCCTAAAAGGGAGAGTTCACCCAAAAATGAATATTCTGTCATCATTTTGGGTGAAATATTAATTAGGAGGACTGGAAACACAAGTGCATTAAAGGGTTAGTTCATCCTAAAATGAAAATTAGCCTGTGATTTACTCATTGACTTTCTCAATATTTTCTGGGATTTATCGATAACGATATTTTGCTGAGTGTGTTATTGTGCTGGTACCTTAAGGACTGTCGTGGACAGCCGACTCCTACATTTTTTGATATTCTTCATATTCTGTGTGGTGGTCAGTTCACACTGATAGAAATGAATCGTTTCCAATAAGTTTCCAATAAGTTTAAACTGATTTTTACATTTTATGGGCATTTTTACCTTTATAAAGCCATTTTTTCTAAAAGTGTCCATTATCTTTTGAGTCATAATTCTTACATTTAATCAGTGAATTAGACTTTTGGGTTGTTACCAAGCAAATGAAATCAGTATCAACAAAATTCATCTTTGCAATGCAGAGAAAACACAGAAGCTGCATCTGAGGTGGCATTTAGATGTATTTACACACTGTTTAATGCAGGACATGAATGCATTTAACCTGCAATTACAAATGCATAAATCATGTTTTGATATATTAAACATAAAACGTTAAATACCGTTACATAAATAACAAATAACGTTAAATAAAAAGATACTTTGAATGTGAAATTAAAACCGCCAGCAGGTGGCAGCAAGTCTCTGTTAATAAGTGAGTCACTGCGATTGAATCGAATCATTCAAATGGTTGGTTCATTCAAGAACAAAACAGCATCATGTTGCTCAGAGACGCAAAACAGTGCTGTGGCTGTGTTTGGAGTGATTTTTGTTGTCGAAATAAAGCAAAAAGAAGAAAAATGGTGTCTAAAATGTAAGTTTCTTAATTAACTTCTTGTTTATTGAACTGTTGTAAAAAAATCAATATCACATTTGTAATCATGGTGATTTTTGGAGCGTTATTTTTTGTTACTCTTCGTGTGAAATTGATTAACTAGGCTATATGAAGTGGTATAAATAGCCTATATACATTTTCTTCCTCCATGTCTTTAATTTTGTGATCATTCTAAATGTAGTGAAAGTACAGTGAAAGAACACACTCTATGCACGCGCACTAGTTGAGACTTCACGAGTCGAGACTTCACGTAATATATGCGTGCACCCTGTAGGTGTGTTTTGAATGGTTTTGGCAAAGTACTCGATAATGTCAAATCGCACATCGTTAAAACAACAATTACGATATTATCGCAGACTATATATATCACACACCCCTAGAGAGAAGTGTTTATTACGTTTGAAATATGGATATTTTTCTTACAAAAAGCTCGCTACAGGAGGCCTTTATTCACCCCCCAGAGCCGTGTGAGGCTCGTTTTATTATGGATGCACGTGCTTTATTTGACTACTTTTGGACAGTTGAACAAAAACACCCACCTACTCCCGTTCTACCGCTTGGAAGAGCCAGGATAATTTTTAATATAACTCTGATTGGATTCGTCTGAAAGAAGGAAATCATATACATCTAGGATGCCTCAAGGGTGAGTAAAACACAGGCTAATTTTCATTTTTGGGTGAACTAACCCTTTAAGAGAAAGCATTGCAAGAGTGTGAATTGTGTGTTAGAGAAACATCAACACCAAATGGAGGGCATCAGGGAGGACAATATTTCTCACCTTGGCAGCCTAGTGAAGTGACCCAACACCAAAAATAGAAGAGGGTGACACCACAAATGGAAGGACGGGAGGGTGGAAATGATGGTGATAAAAAAAGAGAAGGAGGGGAGGATGACCATAGAGAAAAGAATAATGAAAACAGATATTTTTGTGAGGAAGATCAGTAAACACAGGCTGACGAAGACTGATGAGAAGAGAAAGAGACAGTGAAACATTTTACCGCAACTCAAATCTACAGTAGTAAACAATACTCACATGAAAATTTTAATCCAACCATAACAACCCAGGTTATTAAGATAGATTGTAAAAATGATGCCTCATGACAAAGTCTAAGAAGTTGAGTAGATCTGCCAAAAATTTAAATGTGAAAGGTCTTACTGAAAAAATTGCTTACTGTAGAGCTCAAGGCAGAGTTTACCTTAGTATATGTATCTGAGCAGTTCTTGTTGAACAAATACTCATATTATTACATAAAACGCCAAAATTGATTTAATTTGGTTACCTGGAGGTCCATCAAATCCCTTAGATCCAGGTGGCCCTCTGGGACCAGGAAGACCCCCGGAAGGGATTTCTCCTGGTGGACCTATGGGGCCTACAAGACCAGGAATTCCATCCACACCTCGTTCTCCCTTTATGCCAGGAAAGCCATTGCGTCCATCATTACCTAAGGAGGAATGCATTAGCTTGATATCTAGCATGACTTATAAATGTCTAACAGGATTGGTGCTAATGATGTTGGTAGTGGCTATGTGAAAACATCTCATCAAACTTACCAGGCCTCCCTAGTAAACCAGGCACACCAGGTTGACCCTTGTCTCCTGGCTCTCCTGGTCTCCCTGGAGAACCTGGACCTCCAGGAGTGGCCCCAAGCACCACACCGGGTTCTCCCTTAGCTCCTGGCAAACCTGGAAAACCATCTCTTCCTGGAAGCCCTGGTAAGCCAGCATTTGTTATTCCTGGTAAACCTGGATCTCCTCTGGGTCCGGGGAACCCTAATCATAAGATTAAATCATAAGATTAACTCCAATTTAACTCTTTCCCCGCCATTGACGAGATATCTCGTCAATTAAGAGACTACGCTTCCCCGCCAAAGACGAGTTTTTACGGCAATCCGTGTTCTAGGTATATTACGGTAAGGAAAGCCCTAGCGCATGTCCTGAATGAGTTACGGCACTTCCGGGTCTGAATACAAGACGATCGGCATAAATGGAAGGATCAGAGAACATGTAGATCATATATACCGTATGTAGATCATGTTTTGACCATTTTGAATCTGATCGGGATGAGGTCAGTGAGAGAGATGCCTTTACAGACACAGAAACATCTCTAGTTGTGTCGTGGATGGACCGATAACCCATCAATCTGAATATGTGTGTGTGTGTGTGTGTGTGTGTATGTGTGCGTGATCTATATATATATATGTGTATGTGTGTGTGTGTGTGTGTGTGCGTCTGCCTGTTCTGTTTATTGAATGCAATTTCAGTTATTCATATAATTATTTACAGGTGAAAGAATATGACATTTGAATGTATTTTGCTTGAAAATGCACTACTTTGATAAAAATGCTTTTTTCTCAGTTTTTTGTCCAAAATGTTGTATTTCTGATGAAACCTATGTGCATTCAAGTGGTGATAAAACATGAGCACATGAAGATAGAATAAAATAGTATTTTTAATTAAAAGCAGAGGCTTGGTTCTTTATTTTGATATATAATATGTTCATATATTCATAGCAGAAAATATTCTGAGGGCCGTCAAATTTAGGTGAAATTCATCAAAAATGCTAGCAGTGGCTGGCAACTTTTTAAAAAAACGCTGGCGGGGAAAGAGTCAAAAAGATGTAGTCACATTCATGAAATTGGTCCATTGTCTCTTCTAAACAGCGTAGAGACGTAAGAAGCACTGCTCACACAGAAGACAATTTCAAACCGAAAGCAGCAAAGGATATTGTTGCTCAATGAGGTGATTTCATGTTACCAACTTGAAAATGAGTGAAATTTGCATGGGGAAATTTTTCACCCTCCTGCAAAAATCCCAATCACACAGATTCCTATTGGAATGGATGGATTTTGAATGCAAAATTTCAACAGTAAATGTTACTGCTAGGGATGCACCGAAATGAAAATTCTTGGCCGAAGCTGAACAAAATGAAACACTGGGCCGAAGGCCGAATACCGAACACTGTTTTTCGATTTTTTTTTCCCCATGAAGGCCTATTTTACAAGTTTTTTAACCATTGCATAAATTAAATAGCCAAAATGTGCTTTTCACTGTTTTGTCCTGCTTTTCAAATAAAAATAAATCTATTACAAAACAACAATTTAAAAATATTTACTTAACACTGAACATTTTTAACATTCTATCGGACATTATACCAACAAAGCACAATTTAACTTAAAATGAATAAGTTACTAAAATAATATTTTTTGGCCATTTTTGAAACCCCCTTCTTGAATCAGGCATGTATTTTTTTTACTGTACAAATAAATGCAGCCTTGCAGAGCAAAAGAGACTTATTTTAAAACAATATATTACAGATCTCAATTTGAACACTGTGTGTATGTATGTTATAATAATTGTATAGAGCTATTATAGGGTAATTATCATCATCATTATTGTCTTTTTTATTTTATTTTATATTACAGAACAACAGTAAAATGATGTCACTGTATTGTACTGTATTTTAAAATACAGTAAAAATTAATGTTGATGGAGCTTTTATTTTGGCAGACACCCACAGGAAGATCTTCGTGCTTCTTTTTGTTGACAACAGAATGCAGATATTTAAATGATTCTCATTACGAATTTGTGAAGATGTTTGTCGCACCTGTCGCGTGTCTTTTTATAAAATTATAAAAATGTTACTGAGCAGCTGAGGAGTAACAGTGTTTTAGCACAGATTTTTCTTGCGCTTTGGACTTTGAACCCTGGCGCCGTGAGCTCATGCAGCACTGTTTGAATACACGCAATTTGTGCGTGTATTAGAAAACACAATATTCTGCAGTTTATTTACTAATCGTTTGAGGCCATTTCGCGATTTCAATCATCATACAGTAACCAGCATCAACCACCTCTTCCTCTTCTCATCGGAGACATTAGATGCAGCGCTAAGCAGTCTTTCGCTGTCAGTACTTCGTGCTTGTAATGATTTTTGTGTCTTTCTCGGACAATTTTAAATACTTTCACACTGCAGACGTGTTTGCTGCATTAGTGCGCGCCTCTATTTGATCGCGTCACGTCGTTGTTCGGTACAATTTATTTGGTCTTTTCACTTATTCAGCCTGCAATTTCGGTTGCCGAACATTCGGTGCATCCCTAGTTACTGCACCTTAATACAATTTGATGCAGAATAATGAAATTGCTATTATACTTTTAAATATATGGCTAGCCCAAACAAGCTGACCAATTATATGTAAAATCTGTGGTTAGATGGCACACCCATTCACATTTGGGGCTGTAATCTTACCCTGAGGACCTGGCTGACCTCCAGAGCCTGGTTCTCCTCTCTCACCCTTTGGCCCATCAAACCCTGGGCGCCCACTTGCTCCTGGGGAACCAGGCTGACCCTTTGGCCCTAATATATTTATATACACACAAACATGCAAAAGAACACGTTTTAGCATTTTAAATGTTAAATCACTCTTTACAGTTAAATTACAACAATTATCAACTTTAATATACTTTTAGAAATTAAATTACCTGACACCCCAGGATTTCCGAAGTATCCTGGATCTCCAAGTTCACCAGGAATCCTACAGGGCAGTGGTGTTCCTGTTGACATCCATATCATTGTCAGTAACATATAAAAACTGTTAATGATGTCCCATTCCATACACATTCCCTAAAACTAACCATAACAAACCAAGTATTAAAAGATGGGTGTTTGCGTAAATTGTTAGTTAAAATGTATCTGAACACCTAAGATAAGTGAATGTTGGCTGATAAGAAAATGGACAGGAGGGAATATATTGTAACTTTAATGTGGAGGTCAGGGAGATCTCATCTGCTGTCAATTACCACAGAAAATGTTCAATGTACTTCTATAACACTTTTTAATTCATAATGTTCTGAAGCAGCTTCACAGAAAACCCGTACTTTATAAAGACAACAGAAATGTGTACAGTAATGCACAAACAATGAAAATGCTTTTCAGAGGGTTTAAAAAAATGTGCAGCTTGTATTATTCTTTTAGAACTTATAATTAAAGTGCTTATATACATTTTTATATTAATACTTCTGTTGTTGGATTTGTCCATCCATGGGTGTATATTGCAAAATTGTTTATTGGCTTTACATGGTAATCAAAAATACCAAAAAGGTGTGCAAATACCCAGATCAGGCTCAGGTGCAGGACAACTAAGTAACTTAAATGAAAAAGGAGGAGTGACGTCTGCACACTGAAAAAAGCTGCTCCAATTGAATTTATTAATAGCAACGTTTCGACCCTCAGGTCTTCATCAGGCACAATACCAATGTGGAATAAAATCAACTTTAAATAGAAACAGGTAATCACCTTAATTGGGCCCACACACAAAACCATGTGACAAGTGATACAAGTCATGTGACATAATAATATACACATACAGCTTTACTAATAATCAACAACAAATGCAGAAATAGTTCAATCACTATAAAAAAGGCTTGATATGAAAATCCTCATTCAACCCTGATGGTGATAAAGTATTTAAGGTATAAATCCAAAAACATTCCCTCTGTAATAATTTCTTCTCATAATCTCCTCCTCTTGAGGGTTTTATTACCTTCTCTATAACGATATATTGTAAAACACTGACGTTATGGCCTACTTGTCTAAAATGAGACGCTATACACTCTAAAAAAATATGGTTCTTTAAAGGTTATTTACATGCAGTAATGGTTTTATTTAGAACCGTAGCATTCCGAAGAACCCTTTTCTGGTACTGTTTAGAACCATTTTTCTTAAGAGTGTAGGACTGCGCATGTCTCCAGTTCTAATATTACTGCGATGTTCGCTAATGCGAGTACGTAATTGTCTTGTCGTTTTACCAACGTATGCAAGACCACAAGGGCAACGAATTAGATAAATCACATGAGTAGAAGCACAGGTAATAGTACCACGTATCGAAATATTGCGGCCAGTGCGTGGATGACTAAAGGAATTGCACTTATGTGTAAAGGCACACTGGACGCAATTGCCACACCTGTAATTGCCTGAAGGAAGAGTTGGAATACCTTGTTTTTTACGTGAAGGAAATTCAGATTTTACAAGCAAGTCACAGAGATTGTTTTGACGTTTAAAAACCAATTTCGGATCATTTTTAAAAACGCCTGATAATTTAGGATCACTTGAAATAATGTGCCAATGCTTATTTAAGACTCTACGAAACTCCGCACCTAATGCTGAGTACTTGATAGTACAAATGGGAGCATTAGAAAATTGCGTTTTATTAGTATGTTTTGTTCGTAAGCACTGTATCTGTGATGTATCATTGACTTTCTTCTTAGCATTATCAATCCATTCTTTACGGTAGCCACGATTCAAAAATCTTTTAGTTAAATCAGTGGATTGTTGAGAGTAAGATTCAGCTGTGCTACAAACTCTACATACACGCTTAAATTGACTGATAGGCAAACTCTTAATTAAAGGTCTAGGATGGAAACTATCGCCTCTTAAAATAGTATTGCGATCCATTGGTTTTCGATACAGATCGGTATGGAGTTTCCCGTCACATATGTATACACTAACATCAAGAAAACTAATGCTTACTGGATCGCATTCCATTGTAAAATTCACATGCTCAGTCCTTGAGTTAAGATAATTCAAAAACGTTAACATCTCTGTAGGTGTGGCCTTAGTAATCATAAAAATGTCATCAATATACCGTTTGTAAAGCAAAATCTTAGGAAAAAAGAATTAGACTCATTTAAAATAAAGTCGTTTTCAAAAACTCCCATATACAAACAAGCATAATTAGGTGCCATTTTACTACCCATTGCAGTGCCTTTCACTTGTAAATAGAAATCATCCTGAAAATGAAAAAATTGTTAGTCAAGACAATACTTGCTAAATCCAATAAGCATGCTGTACTAGGTTTTACATCCACAGATCTTTGTGTTAAAAAAAATTCTAAAGCAAGTAAACCATCAGTATGAGGAATGTTGGTATATAAACTCTGAACATCAAAAGTAGCAAGAAGCACATCATCAACAGCAAAATCAATACCATATAAAGATTCAATAAAATCCATAGAATCTCTTACATAAGATGATAACATGGGTACAAATGATTTGATATAAAAATCCACATAAGAAGAAATGTTCTCAGTGAGACTACCAATACCGCTCACAATAGGACAACCTTTCAAAGGGGTATCTAGTCCTTTGTGAACTTTGGGCAATGTGTATATAATAGGTGTAATTTTACAATATATTGTTATAGAGAAGGTAATAAAACCCTCAAGAGGAGGAGATTATGAGAAGAAATTATTACAGAGGGAATGTTTTTGGATTTATACCTTAAATACTTTATCACCATCAGGGTTGAATGAGGATTTTGATATCAAGCCTTTTTTATAGTGATTGAACTATTTCTGCATTTGTTGTTGATTATTAGTAAAGCTGTATGTGTATATTATTATGTCACATGACTTGTATCATTTGTCACATGGTTTTGTGTGTGGGCCCAATTAAGGTGATTACCTGTTTCTATTTAAAGTTGATTTTATTCCACATTGGTATTGTGCCTGATGAAGACCTGAGGGTCGAAACGTTGCTATTAATAAATTCAATTGGAGCAGCTTTTTTCAGTGTGCGGACTTCACTCCTCCTTTTTCCTTTACATGGTAATAACATGACATTTTGGAAATAATGTTATGCTGGGTACACACCACAAGATAATCGGGCTGATTTTGGGCCGATTTCTCCCCTTCCGACAATCCTAGGTAATGTCCTGATTATCTTGGTGGTTCTAAAGATTATCTTATCAGATTTTCCTGTGGTGTGAGGTGTGTTAAGAGTGACTGAATCTGCTCGGAAGAACGTCGGAGGCGCCCCGATCGTGAATCGGAAATCCTGATGTGTGGGGGGAACCCCCAGGACAAACGCGCGTATGATCTGCAGATTATCAAGTGAAACTAAGCAATATCCAATCAGAAAGCGAGCTGACAGAAGACGGAAGCATAACAAACACAGTCATGGCGCAGCACAAAAGCATTTGGACAGCAGAGATGGAGGATCAGCTTGTTGATGTGTGGCAACAGCAGGAGTGTTTATACAACGTGTCCTGTAAAACATATTTATTCTCAAGTCTCGAGAGATTTTGCGAGGTTTCCCGTGTTCACAGTCGGGACTCTTAGTTGAAAATCTGTTGGTGTGTGGTGTGCTCTCTTTGTCACATAGCAGCACACCACACACTGTAGGAGCAAAACGGTTAAATCTAGGTTTTTTTTCCTCATGTTTGTGGTCTCTCACATTTTGAAGATCTTATAAGTTTTTAAAAATCTTTTAGTGTGTACCCAGCATTAGTAAGTGCCAGAGCTTTATGCATAATTTTATCCATAGGCTCATAATAAAACGTAACAGTGTGTATTTTAGTGTTGCAATACATTGCTGCATAGACTTCCATTGTACGTGCATACAGCAGAGGCAATTTTTGCTTGTGAAGGATCTCTGCACACCCAGTCTGAAATTTTGCTCTGCGTTTTTTCGTATTCATTATCCTAAAGATTTGTCACGCACAGAAACCTGATGCATATTAATTAATCCGTTGTGAAAAATTTCACAAAACAGTAGCCTACTAAATGGAGTCTTCAAGCATTGAGGATGATTTTGTTGTCCTCTCGCTTCTTAAAAAAGAAAAAGAAAGGAAATACTGGGTCCATCCAATCCTGAGATATAGCCTAGAGAGGACGGAGAGTTCCCCCTCCTTTTATTAAGGAGCAGCGGGATTATTATGGGCGATTCAAAGTTTACTTCAGGATGTCAGTGGCTCAGTTTGATGCTTTGCTAGCGATACTAGAGCCACATATTAAAAAGTAGACCACCAACTCAGTGTGCAAGGATCTATAAACAGTGCTTTGTGCTGCGAGACGAAGTGGATGAACTTGACAATCACCATTCCGGATTTTGCCGTTCGCTTATACAGTGGCTCTGAACTGTCAAAACACCTCTCAAAATGCTTGCCACGGATGCGAAAAACGGAAAAAATACAACCCGATCCGAATTTTTTTATGATGGACAAAAATTTCGGAGGCAGTGTGTAAAAGTGATTGACATAACGTGAGGTCGTATTTATTTTTTAACGTGGGAAAATTTCGGATGAGAATTTCGGACTCAGTGTGCAAAGACCTTAAGTCAAAACATCTTCTGTGGTAATTGATGGCATATCATGGGTGTTTGTGACCAAGGTGTACAAGTGTTGGAACTAATATTGTGTTGCTACAAAGGGTATGCAAAGCAAATTTGAGTAATGGGCCTTTGATGGTGTAGCAGAGTCTTCAAAATGTGATTTATTTTCATACTTCAAAAAAAGAAAATAACCCATCCTTCCCCAGTAAAGTCAGTATAGAAGGGCTAATAACATGCACAAAGATTGTTAAATGACTCGCAATAGAGGGCTGTAATATGGCAACTACCACTTTTCCAGAATGGCAAGAGACTAACTGGATTAGACATCTCAAGCTAAAGGGAAGTCATAATGAAGGTAAGGTATGGTCGGGTTTGGTGGACACTACAGTTAAGCTGTCTGATACAGTCAGGCCATTGTAAAATGTTGATTTATATTTTACTGGCTACAGCTCTGAACTTCACATCTCACCTCCCTCTTCCAAAGAGGCATCATTAAGCCCCGCCTGCCCACAGCTGTCACCTAGTCAGAAAACATGCAAGGGCAAGAGAGATTGCAAGAGAAGCTGTCAATCAATCGGTTGAGGTATCAGTTCATTCGGGCAGCATCAATAAGAAATCAAATGCATAAGCATGAAAATTATTGTACCTTTAGTAGAGAATTAAAAAGCTCATTCAAATATTCCAGCACATTCGGTTAAAGCAGTGCAAATAAAGAAATCAAAAGAGGAACATGTGCATGGCTGCGTTAATGCCATTCCATTACTAAGAGAGAGAGATGGAGAGCATGAAGAGAAGTGAAAGGATTTGGTGATTCAGACATGGATGTTAAGACTTGTTATGATTTATTTGCACCTGCTCAATTTCTCTCTGAATGGAATGGCTTGCAAAGAGGTCACAAGTTATGTTAGCACAGGCAAAATGTAAAGATTCATTTGCACACCCATTCACTCTCACACACGTCCAAAGCTTGACAAGATGAATGCTTGTCAAGATTAGGTATAGCAACCTCTAAACTGAAGCTCTTTCAACCAAGCTCATCTTATACTGTTTAATCTTATACCGTAAACTCACAAAACAAGCTTAATATGCTAAGTGGGCCTCTTGAGGAGATTGAGAAGGCTTGTATTGACAAAATACCACCTTCATTTGTGTACATCCAATTAATTCACTGTATATGAATATATAAGTTCATTTAAAAAGTAGGCTAATCACATACATTATATGCCAGCTTATTAATCGGTAATAATAACATGTAACAATATAACAAAATCTGTATAATTTGTTTTTTGTATATAATAAAATATTTTAGACTATGTATTTATTGTTAAAGTGTTACTGAATTGTTTCTTCTACTTACCTGGAGATCCTTTAGGTCCAGGTGTTCCAGGAAGACCATTGAATCCAGGATCACCTTGTGACCCTTTGAACCCAGCTACACCAGGATAGCCAATACCAGGTTCACCCCTGTCTCCGGGACGACCTTTGAACCCTGGAATACCAGGAAACCCTTTATCTCCAGACACACCAAAACCAGGCTCCCCCTGTAGAGAAAGAACTTGAGAAATTTAGAGATCTCACTAGTTGAAAGTCAGAATCAGAATTACTACAAGCAATAAGGACCACATGTCTTCTTTAGCAATAATTACAGAGCTGATGTAATGAAATAACAGAACGAAAAAAGAAAATTAGGAAAATAAAAAAATCTACCCACAGGTAGACCTGGTTCTCCAGGGAAGCCAGGAGATCCATCCTTTCCGGGGTTGCCGCTTGCTCCAAGTGGTCCAGGAAGACCCTGTTGACCCATATTACCTTTTTGTCCTCTGCCTTCTGGGAAGAAAGAATTACCTTTCTCTCCTTTACGCCCTTTAAAGCCTCTGTTACCTGCACGACCCTAAAACAAAAAGCAAAGCAAGACCTTTTATTTTAAACAATTTTGGAAGTTACCTGACGATCCCAATGTTTCTCAATGATCAATAAGACAATATGGTATTAAATACATATTTAATATGTATTTTAATGTCCCACAGACTGTTCTCTCTGCTGCCCTCAGGAAGACGTCTCCGCAGCATCCGATCCCGCACTAGCCGACTGAGGGATAGCTTTTTCCCTCAGGCTATCAGGCTAATGAACAGCCAGAACTAATACACCCTACAGCATACTCCCACTTTACGGTATGCCACGCACTTCACTTTAACTCCACAGTTCAAACTGGACTACACGTACACACTGCACAAAATACAACAATCTGCTACCACTGGATACCATCCAATGCACATCCATGACATTTGCGTATCCAGCTTATGTACAATCTACCGCACCGTTGCACATTACTGTGTGTGTAAATATGTGTACATAATGTAGAATGTGTACATACGGTGTATAACGTGTATTGATAACTGTAAGTATGTCTAACAGTACACTGTGTGTACTGAGTATATGTATGTGTATATTGCACATTGTCATCTGTATAAGTCTGTAAGTATGTAATGGTACTGTCAATATGTTAATTGTTTCTGCACTGTCTGGAGCACGCTCTCAAGAATTTCACTCATCAAGGCACATGTGCTGTGATGATGTGACAATAAAAGTGATTTGAAATGCATTACACCGGACTCCTAAACAAACAACAAAACCTGTAACCTTGGCAGTGAACTTTTGTGATTTATATTGCACCACTCTCACCACCAAGTTGCTACCTCTCCATGTAACATCATTCAGCACCCCCCGAAAAACATCAAGGTATTAGCCCAATTGATCCAAGCTAATGTTTTAATAATTAATATCTTACATCAAGGCCCTGTGGACCACGGGGTCCTGGGAAGCCTTGGTCACCAATTTCTCCCTTCACTCCATTGAGTCCTACAAAACCCGTGGGTCCTGGAGGCCCTTGAGGTCCCTGTGCACCAATTGTTCCTCCACCCAAACAGTTGCAGTCACCATTTTCTCCTGCAAGAGTCAAGCAGGGAAGAAGGCCAAGTAAATCATTCAACATAATTGTATAAACGACACCTAATACTTCTCATTCCAGTTCCACAACAAAGTGCCTCACCTTTAAATCCTTTAAAGCCTCTGTCTCCAGGAGGGCCTCTTGGACCAGGCTGACCTGGAAAACCAGGTAGTCCAGTGGAGAACAGGTTTGCTAGATAGAAAGATAAAATAAGAAAAGTGGTAACCCACAACTGCTACCCCAAGGATCTACTTCTATTTGATTTGACCCACAAAAATTACATTCTTGGTGTGATCTAATTTTTCAAATTCTTAAGTTTCATGAAATTAATTTGGCTATCATCATCTGCAAAGGCTTACATGTACTGCCCGGTGGTCCAGGGAGACCTGGAGGTCCAGGAAAGCCCTGACTTCCAGGAAGACCTTCAGGACCATAAGAATCCCGACCTTGGTTTCCCCTCTGTCCTTTGGGTCCAAGGCTACCAATGAACCCAGAGTTGCCTGGACGACCTGAATAGAAAACCAAAACTCATGGTTAATATCATATTGACACAATAGATTCTTGACATTAGGATGTTGTGGATGGCAATGGAGTGGTTGTTCGCATGCTGCTATGCGGTTGTTTCAATGAATCAAAAATATACAGTGTGACCAGTGTAGTCCAACCAATTCCTGAACCAAAAGCCATTAAAAAGTCTGTGCAAACACCTTGTGCAAATTTTGTTTTAAACTTATTATTGAGTT
The DNA here is from genome assembly GCA_027422415.1 of Schizothorax lantsangensis. Classification (NCBI taxonomy): domain Eukaryota; kingdom Metazoa; phylum Chordata; class Actinopteri; order Cypriniformes; family Cyprinidae; genus Schizothorax; species Schizothorax lantsangensis. Next base: position 32,072,412 of record CM049839.1, on the reverse strand, counting down.
TGTCTTTATTTGACAACGTAACTGCATTTCTTTTTCCCTAAATATTTCTTTATTAAAAATACTAAAAAGTTTATTACATTTATTTTGAATTTATTATTTTCATATCCCTATTGTTTACACAGGTTTTCTGATAACCTGGTCTTTAGATGTTGTATATCCTGTTGCTTTGCTCTGTCATGTGTGGCGTTGGCGATAGTATCCTGACACCCATTGTATAAAAGGCTCCTGGAGAAAGATAGACTTTTGTTGAAACACTTCTATTTTGATAGTTTGAGGGGTGCAGTTCCTGATGCCTCCAGTAGGAGGCATTATCGTTATAGTTTGCTGCCTGCTGCGTCATTATATTACTGCGTTATCAGCTGTTTCTTCCTGCCTGTAATTTGGATGTTTGTTGGTGTTTTGTGGTTCAAAGTGTCAGTACATGACCCTAAAGTAAGTTTGCTTTGATGCATTTTATGCTATGTTTGAAGTGTACTATTTAACTTTGTACATTTGTATGGACATGCACGGACATGTAACGACTCACGTGTGATCGCTTGATAATCGAGATGTGCGATGCAATTTATGCTAAATACAGAGTGGTTTACATTATAATAGATGTTAACTTTTGATGCTGCATGCAGATTATCCATTATTATTGCTCCTTCGATAATGTTATTTGACAACTTGCATTGTTTGTTAATGCACCTGGTGCATTTAGTAATATCTTTCCCCACCATTTAAAAGTCATTTAATCTGACCAAACCCATAGTTATATAATCTTCAATTGCACATCTCCTGCATATTTAGAGCTTTGACTGTTATTTAGAGACACTAAATGTGTACCCATTTATTTTTATACTAATGTTATGTTCTTGTTATTTTTAGACTAATATTCAATACACTTTGGAAAGAAGTTCCCGTCTCTTCATTCTTTGTGTCCTGACCGACACCTCAGGAGTGTATACTGTTGTATAGTTAGAGCCAGAGCCTAGCAGTCTCTTTTCCTTTCCAACAACTGGTCCTTCGAGCCGGATTTCGGCAAACACACGCTCAGCTCCTGGATGGTGTAGCTTGCAATCATACTGCTTAATTAGTAGCTGTGTGACTGGATGATGAGCGTCCAAAACAATGGGGTGTAAGGTGGATTCATCGATGGACTCAGCTCTCCTCAAGCGACCTCCCACTCGGATTAAACTACTAGAGTTGTCCAGTTCAGGTGCCAAGGTAAGAAGGCGACTGTCAGAAGACACTGGTGTCCCTTTCTCTAAACGTTCATAGTCATTGGGGAATGACTCCTGTTGAACCCGCTTAAGAATAAGGATCTCTGCTCGACGATAATCGTCTGCATCAGGAAAGGAAGCAGAGGTAGGGTTCACCTGAATTTCCTTGGCAGTGGCATCCAGGAGTTCTTGCCAAGTATGACAGTCCAAAGCATCAGGTATACTGGATTGGGGTGGTACTGCCGTGGTGCCGCAGAAGACAGACTTCCGTAGCTCGGTGGGGTCATCTGTCGGGTCTGTACCTGGCATCACTGGCCAGTTGGCTGGATCTTGGAGTAAGAAAGGAGGTCCTTGAGACCATCTATTCATCTCGGTAAGGACATTCAGCGGTTTGCCTCTGGTGAGGTCGTCTGCGGGATTGCTAGCAGAATCCACATAGCGCCAGGAACAGTTTTCTGTTAGTTCCTGGATTTCGGCAACTCTATTGCCAACAAAGACTTTGTAGTGGCAGGATTCAGAGCTCAGCCAGGTGAGGACAGTGGAAGAGTCTGTCCATAACACTGTGGTCTCTATTTGCAAAGTCAGTTCTTTCTGAAGCAATTTAGCTAATTGCGCGGCCACAAGAGCTCCACAAAGTTCCAATCGAGGAATTGAATGAGAACGTTTGGGGGCCACACGGGATCGAGCTACCATGAATGACAGGTACACTTGGCCTCTCTTGTCAGCGGTCCTCAAGTATGCCACAGCTCCATATGCCTGTTCTGAAGCATCTGAAAATATGTGGACTTCATGGGAGGCACCATCCTTCTCCACCTCAGGAGGGACATAAGTCCTAGGTAGGGTGATGTTTGGCAGGTACTGAAGTTCATTCTCCCAAATGTGCCATGACCGCAGGAGCTCTGGTGGTAAGTTTGGGTCATCCCAACCCCTCTGTTTATTCCATAGCTGCTTGATTATGACCTTTGCTCGCGTGGTGTAGGGCAAAAGAAGTCCCAGAGGGTCGTATTGAGTAGCTAGGACCTTGTAAATGTTCCTGAGGGTGGGAGTCTCATATACTACAGGTCGGTGCTTGAATGCCAGGGTATCTGTCTGCCAGTTCCAGCGTAGGCCTAAGGTTGACTCTGATATGTCAGTCTTGTCTTGAGCTAACCAAAGTTCCAAGCTCTCAGCTTGAGCTTCTGTGGGTAAGTGACTCAGAACCCCGGGAACATTGCTGGCCCACTGTCTTATCTCAAATCCAGCTTTGGAAAGCATCTCTCTCAGTCCGTCAACCAAGTGCCTCGCCGCCTCAGGGGTGCCTAAACTCTGAAGGCAGTTGTCTACATAAAAACATTTCTCTACTGAGAACCTAATGGACTCATCAGCCATGCTGAGCTCGATCACATGGCGCTGCAGAGCATAAGTGGCACAGCAAGGACTGCATGTAGTGCCAAATGGTAACACCTGCCATTCGAAGACTTTAGGGGGCTCATCCACTTTCAGATCACGCCAGAGGAAACGCAGTAGGGGACGATCTTCAGGAAGGAGGCGGACCTGATGGAACATCGCCTTGATGTCACCACTTACTGCGACTGGATGCTCCCTAAATCGGATGAGCACTCCTAGCAATGATGCGCCAAGTGTAGGGCCAGGCAGCAGATACTGGTTGAGATTCTGCCCATGATATTGGTGGGAACAGTTGAAAACAACACGAGATTTCCCATTATGGCTGACGATGTGGTGAGGTATATACCAACATTCATCAGAGTCTGTTGTCTCTTTATTTACTTCCTGGACAGCTCCTGTCTGCTGGAGCTTCTCCATCTCTGCTCTGTAGGTCTCTGCTTTCACTGGATCCTTCAACAAACGTTTCTCAATACTGCGCAGGTTAGGCATGACTGACTCCTTAGGGGCATGCAACTGAGGCATATCCTTCTGCCGTAGTAAGGGTGTTGCCAGTCGAAGAATGCTGTTCACTTCTGAGCGTGTGTTTGCCGAAATCCGGCGCCAATATTGGATTATCCGTGGCCGTGAAGCCATTCGTCGTCACCAGCATAAGTGCTTTGAGTGTCAGCGTTGGAGAGCACAGCCAACTATTCCCTAGATGGCAGACTTGCCTTCTGCCCGTCTCCGTCTCCACAAACCTGCCTTTCACTCATGTGGTGTAGACTGCTTTGGGCCAATGGTGATTAAGATTGGGAGACGCACAGGAAAACGCTGGGGGATTATCTTCAAGTGTTTAACCACTAGAGCGGTACACTTGGACCTCCTCAATAGCATGAATTCTGATTCCTTCCTAATGGCCCTTAGGCGATTTATAGCACGAAGGGGAACACCAGCAGAACTGTGGTCAGACCAAGGAACAAATTTATAAAGGAGGTGAAAGAGAACTGAGAGAAGCCTTTGCTGAAATGGCTCCCGAGTTACAGAAACAGCTTTCTCGTCAAAGGATCCAGTTTCAGTTCAATCCTCCAGCAGCCCCACATTTTGGAGGAGTGTGGGAGAGAGAAGTACGATCTGTAAAATCAGCCCTTTATGCCACCGTAGGAACTCAATCAGTTCCAGAAGAAGTCCTGCTGACCGTCCTTCTTGAAGTGGAAGCAATTCTGAACTCAAAGCCTCTGGGTTACGTGTCATCTGATGTTGCGGACATTGACCCAGTGACACCAAACAGCCTGCTCATGGGGCGGCCAGACGGCTCCTTGCCCCAGGTAATCTACCCAGAGTCTGAATTGTTGAGTCGAAGGCCCTGGAGGCATTCGCAGGTTCTAGCTGATAACTTCTGGTCCAGGTTCATCCGAAATTACCTTCCAGGCCTCCAGACACGGCAAAAATGGCAGTCCTCTCCCCCGGACATAACAGAGAAAATGGTCGTCATGATTGTTGATCCCCAGATGCCTAGGGCCCTCTGGCCTGTTGGACATGTCATCAAGACACACCACAGTTCGGATGGACATGTTAGGTCTGCTGATGTGGATATTAAGGGACAAGTCTACACTCGACCCGTAGCACGTTTAGTGATCCTCCCAACTCTGCCAGAGAACGGAACCTGTCCTACCAGGTCACCCTAATTTAAGTCACCTTTTAGTAGGAACAAAGTTGCACAGCACCTTTGGGGGCGGCTGTATAAAAGGCTCCTGGAGAAAGATAGACTTTTGTTGAAACACTTCTATTTTGATAGTTTGAGGGGTGCAGTTCCTGATGCCTCCAGTAGGAGGCATTATCGTTATAGTTTGCTGCCTGCTGCGTCATTATATTACTGCGTTATCAGCTGTTTCTTCCTGCCTGTAATTTGGATGTTTGTTGGTGTTTTGTGGTTCAAAGTGTCAGTACATGACCCTAAAGTAAGTTTGCTTTGATGCATTTTATGCTATGTTTGAAGTGTACTATTTAACTTTGTACATTTGTATGGACATGCACGGACATGTAACGACTCACGTGTGATCGCTTGATAATCGAGATGTGCGATGCAATTTATGCTAAATACAGAGTGGTTTACATTATAATAGATGTTAACTTTTGATGCTGCATGCAGATTATCCATTATTATTGCTCCTTCGATAATGTTATTTGACAACTTGCATTGTTTGTTAATGCACCTGGTGCATTTAGTAATATCTTTCCCCACCATTTAAAAGTCATTTAATCTGACCAAACCCATAGTTATATAATCTTCAATTGCACATCTCCTGCATATTTAGAGCTTTGACTGTTATTTAGAGACACTAAATGTGTACCCATTTATTTTTATACTAATGTTATGTTCTTGTTATTTTTAGACTAATATTCAATACACTTTGGAAAGAAGTTCCCGTCTCTTCATTCTTTGTGTCCTGACCGACACCTCAGGAGTGTATACTGTTGTATAGTTAGAGCCAGAGCCTAGCAGTCTCTTTTCCTTTCCAACACCCATGTTACGTGATTTGTCCAGGTGCCTATTTCTTTGGGGTTATTCTCTTGGTTGTGAGCTCTCCTGTTTCTTTTGTGTCTGGGCCCTGACAATTTTGTCTAGTTCGGTGTCAGTTCTGGTGTCATGACCCAGATGCTCCATGTTGTGTCTTTCATTGTGGGGATGTGGCTTGGGGCGTTAATTCCCTTTCCATGTGCTCTTAGGTTAGTTTGGTGTGCTGTAATTTTATTTTTTGAGCATGTCTTGTGGTGTTTCAATTGCTCTTGTTTTGTAATTTTTGGTGGGATTCTGTCATGTTTGTTTCTATGTGCCATGTGCTCTCCAGTCTAACGTCTTGATCATGCCTTCGTTACTTTGTCAACAACCATGGTGGGACAAAAAAAAGTCCTCAACAAGCTGCATGACCTAGCCATAAAGCCTTAAAATGCAAAAGTATGTCACTAGTACCTGTGAGCAAAGCAGGTTGTCCCGGAGGACCAGGCTGACCAGGAAGCCCTGGAAAACCTGTATCTCCAGTTATCCCCGGATAACCAGGAAAGCCAGGATCACCTGGAGGACCTAGGTATAAGTAAATTGAATATTCAGTGATTATTATAGTGATTATTAATCACTGAAGACTGTACATCAACATACATATGAGTATGTACATGAGAGATTAGAAAAAGCAATTACCATATATAAGATCACAAAATTGTATGAAAGTGAATAATATTTTATTAAGATAAATGCAACCTCTATGACTACAATAAAGGTGACTCCTGATACCTTTAATTCCATCTACTGGATCCACAATCGGTCCAGGTGGACCTGTGTCTCCTCTTTCACCCTAAAAATATATTTACAATATGATACTGTGTAACATATTTCTGTTTATGAAATATATATATTTGTGTTTTTCTTGTTCCCTGTTTTTACCTTTGTGCCGGTAAAACCCTGTTGTCCTGGAAAACCAGGAGTCCCAGGGAAGCCCTACAGAGGTGAGAGAAAAGATGGTTGGTATCTAATGAAGATAGAAGAGGAAAACAGTCTAGAGTAAAGCGTTTCATATCTACCTTAATCCCAGGAAGCCCAGGAGGACCGTTCAGACCAGGTGGACCCTGCCATGTTGAACAATCCATAAAAGGAAGTTCAGGTTAATTTGAAACAAACAAAATACCACCCTATGGTAAATCACAAAATGTAGCAGTAGCATTACCTACCCTTGAGCCTGGCAAGCCCAGGATTCCCTTTTCTCCAGTCTCACCTCTGTACCCAAATGGGCCCTATATATGCACAACAATGTGTGTGTCAGTTTCAAACAGCAACATATCAAACATGAATTGGGGGAACAAGCTCTCTTTGATTACTCACTGGTGGTCCTGGTCTCCCTGGAAAACCTGGAGCACCGTCATAGCCTTTCTCACCCTAAAGAAGAGAGGAAGAGAGAGAGAGAGAGAGAGAGAGAAGAAAGAAGACTGAGAATTCATTATGTCACTTTGTGTTTTTTAAAAACAATTGACTGGGATGGGGATTAAAAAGCTTTTTTTACACCTGAAAATTAGTTCATTTTTAAACTTTTTCTCTCCAGATTTTAGTATTTTAGTGTAAAAATGGCATAAAAAGTTTAACCAATATGAGAACAATATGTACTGTGAATGCAGAAAATTTAGCAAGAGAAAACTCCTGTGAAAGAAGCTTCAATGATACTGATATTTCTATGGTCAAGAAATATTACATAACATTTAATACATTATGCAGCAATTTATTGTTGTACACATCTATTGTTGAAATACACAAATTTCAATTCAGTTGAATGTCCTTTGTTATGATTTGGGCTCCAAATGAAACAAACAAGAATCTTAAATTGAACACCTACATAATATACAGCTCAAAACTACAGCTCAAATGTTTAAGGTCGGTAAGACTTCTTTATTGTTTTTGAAAGTAGTCTTTTATGCTTACCAATCCTGCATTGATTTGATCAAAAATGCAATAAAAACAGTACTGTGACATACAGTATACCAAATAACTGTTCCCTTTCGAGGGAACTTCGAACTGCGTCCTCTAGGGGTCGCTATGGGGAATGTCGTCAGCGTGACCCGTGTCTGAAGCATACATACAAAAACACCACTTGTTGGCCGGCGACAGCCTATGACGTCACTACTGGCGCGAACCACAGTATAAAGGGGCGCCGGGAAAATACGTCATCCTCTTCTTCGTCTTCAATGACTGTTTTGTTTGAAGCGTGCAATCTACTATGGAAAAGGTAAAAACGATTTTTACTGTTACTATGGCGAGCACTAGCAAGGCGTTTAAGAGATGTGTGCATCCGTGTCCTTGTTATTTGACACCTGATGACACACATGATCTTTGCGTCTTTTGTTTGGGCGAGGAGCACGCACGCGATGTTCTCGAGGGAGCGATATGCTTGCACTGTGAGTTTTTCTCGATGAGAAAGCTCCGCTTTCGTCTGTCTCTCTTTTCGAGGAAGGAGGGGCAGCCGTCTGCTTCCCACGGTTCAGGACCCACTGTTGCCGAGGCACGGAGGGGAATGATCTCATGGGGCTCGCAGGCGGAGCTGGCCGATGAGTTAGAGAGGGGATTTCGAGCTAGCATCGCTCCCCTCACCATAGAGGGTCACCTATGAGCAACGCTATTCCCTTCCGAGCACTGTGACTCCGCTCTCCAGAGCTGTCAGTCAGCAGCTTCAGGTTGTTAGGCCTCTTTAGGCCTCCCTGTTAAGTTGCTCACTTTGCGGCTCCCTAGAACAGTTTAAATCCATGTTATGGTAAGTGCGCACGCTAAGTCTCTGTGCACTTTCTAAAAATCCACGTTGTGGTAAGATCGCACATCAAGTGTTTTGCGTTCTTTCTAAAATCCTGTACGGTAAGGGTTACGCGCTGCGGCTTCGTGCCTTTCTTTGAGTTGGTCAGGCCCCGGTTTCGCCTTGGGCCCCACTCTACCTATTTCGCCCAATGCTCTGGGCTTGAAAGACAAATTAGATCACGAGCGCTGTGATTCAGCGACCTCAGGTTGCTAGGCCTCTCTCTGCCTCGCTGTTAGGTTGCTCTCCTTGTCGGTCGAGCTAGCATTGCTCCCCTCACCATAGAGGGTCACCTATGAGCATGCCGCTCCCTTCTGAGCGTCTGAGTTCCCTCTCATGCTGAGAGTTGAGTTCTCCGCTCTCCAGAGCTGTCACAGCAGCCTTATGCTCTCCTGGTTGGTCGAGCTAGCATTGCTCCCCTCTCTGTAGAGGGTCACATATGAGCATGCCACTCCCTTCTGAAGCGTCTGAGTTCCCTCTCATGCTGAGAGTTAGGTTCTCCGCTCCCCAGAGCTCGGAATCAGCAAACTTCAGGTTGTTAGGCCTCTCTCGGCCTCCCTGTTAAGCTGCTCGCTGTGTAATGACAGCCTCTGTGATTCCCTAGAACGGAAAGAAAATCCATGTTATGTAAGTGCGCACGCTAGTCTCTGGGCACTTTTCTAAAAATCCACATTGTGGTAAGATCGCACATCAAGTGGTTTTGCGGTCTTTCTAAAAATCCTGTATGGTAGGGATTACGCACTGCAGCTTCGTGCCCTTTCTTTGAGTTGGCAGGCCCTGGTTTTGCCTTGGGCCCACTCTACCTATGTATCATAGTGATACTGACTTGAACAGGGTGTTGCTACCAAGGGTCTGTTGAGACCGTTCCCTCATTGAGCTCATGCAGAGCAAGCGGTAGCCCCTGAGTGACAGGCCAGGACCTAGCTACTATTCTAGGCACTTGGCCGTATCCCCTTAAAGGAATCTTTCTTATGATTCTAAGCCTTCGAGCTCTACCCTGGGTCCGGGAGTCCTGGCCCATAACAGGTAAGTTCAGGGTATGCAGCTCGGGTCTTTGGCCGTAGGGGATAATGTCACTGACAGCCGTCTAACCGTCCCAGGGGCAACTCCCGTAGCCGGGTAGAGTTGGTACTTAGTGCTCGCCTTTTGTGCTTGGCTTGCACTCCCCTCAGCATGGTGGCGTGGGTATTCCGTTCCCCATAGCGACCCCTAGAGGACGCAGTTCGAAGTTCCCTCGAAAGGGAACGTCTCAGGTTACGTATGTAACCATGGTTCCCTGAGAGTAGGGAACGAGACACTGCGTCCTCTAGGCGCGGTGCCATGCTTCGGACGCAAGCTTCAGACGAAGAAGTGGATGACGTATTTTCCCGGCGCCCCTTTATACTGTGGTTCGCGCCAGTAGTGACGTCATAGGCTGTCGCCGGCCAACAAGTGGTGTTTTTGTATGTATGCTTCAGACACGGGTCACGCTGACGACGTTCCCCATAGCGACCCCTAGAGGACGCAGTGTCTCGTTCCCTACTCTCAGGGAACCATGGTTACATACGTAACCTGAGACGTTTTCTATTTGATTCGGTGCTTAAGAAACATTTCACATTGTTATGAATGCAGAAATCAGTTGTGCTGTTTAATATACTGTACTGCTTTGTGGAAACTGATACATTTTTCAGGATTGTTTGATGAATAGAATGTTCAAAAGAACAGAAATGTTTTGAAATAGAAATCTTGTGTAACATTATAAAAGTCACTGTTGTCACTTTAGATCAAATGTATTCATCCTTGCTGAACAAAAGTATTTATTTAAAAAATATATGTTATAATAGTGTAAACCATTTTCAATTCCAGAATAAAAATTTCCTAATAATTTACTCACCCCCCATGTCCTCCAATATGTTCATGTCTTTCTTTCTTCAGATGAAAAGAAATGAAAAGAAAGGTTTTTGAGGAAAACATTGCAGGATTTTTCTCCATATAGTGGACTTCAATGGTGGCCAATAGGTTGAAGGTCCAAATTGCATTTTCAATGGAGCTTCAAAGGGCTCTACACGATCCCAGCCGAGGAATATGGGTCTTATCTAGTTAAAGGTCTCATATTGTACACCTTTCTGGAGTTTTATTTAGGTTTTGATGTCCTTAAGAATATATATTCACGGTATAAGTACCAAAAACCATCTCAATATATTTTTATAGCTCCTCTTTCAGGAGCTCTGGTAAAAATGGGTCGATTTGTCCTGTCTAATTAATATTCATGAGCCTCTCTTCTGATTGGCCTGTTGTTTTCTGAGTGATGCACGGCTAGGCCAACCACAGGTAACTAGGGTCATGTAGGGCTGACGTCACAACGACGAAAAACACAGGGAAAACTGCCCATTCAAACCAGCGCAGATTCGGCTACATAAGGAGCTAATATCATCTTGTTGTGATGTTGGGTGCCAGAATCGATGTAATACAGCCTCAAATTAGAAATTTGATCGCATACCTGCTGCCACTGCCAGACAAAAAACCGATGACAGCTGTGGTTAAACGAGATAAAACGAGCGGACTGGACAGAAACGGTCGTCAAAAATGCCCGCGTTTGCAGCACACACTTCTTATCAGAAAAGGTTCAATAAAGTATTGTCTTTTGTTGTTATGGGCGCGTCTGAAGATTTCTTGCATCTCACGACTGTCGTGTATGAAATAATGTCTGTGTGCATGTATGTAAAACAACAAACTGATGATTTATATATAATCATTTGTAATTGTATATACATTGTTGTGATTAATTATGGCTGGAATAATAATGTAGCTGTAAAAATAGTTGCCTGCTGAAATTGAAATGTATTTACATCTTCATCATGACTAGATAGACACGGTGAGTTTGTCTTTACTATAACGCTACATGTTAGACGTGATCCACCTCATAGTAACAATCCTGTCAGATCGTCCATCCTTTGAGTGAGTGTAACGTTACAGGTCAGCTGATCTGGTTTCGTCTGTTAAAGTTAATCTTTGCAACATGTTTCCATGTTGTTGTTGCTCATGGACGCGATGCTGTCTGGGGGTTTGGCAAAAGGACGGTGGGCGGTGCTCGGGATGGTGACCGAAGGCGGTGACTGAGTAGATCGGACGTCACATTTTTATGGAAGTCACAAGGACACGTGAAAAAACACAGCAACTTTATGCAGGCTGTGTGAGCTTTACTGTGGATTGACTGTTTTTAAACTTATATAGTAGTTACATAGCCCCTAGATCTCTGTTATAATGAAAAAAGCCAGGAAATTTCAGTTTTTACAACGATCAGTCATTTAAAAAAAAAAATGAAATAAAAAAAATTCTAAACTTGTTAACCACAAATGCTCGTCTTGCATTAGCTCGACCTCACACGTTACGTAATCACATTGGAAAGGTCACTTATGATGTTTATCATAAAAAGGTTTACAAAAAAAGGTAAAACAACAATGTTGGATGATTCTGAAGTTGGAGACAATGAGATGGAGTTTTTCGCCCTAACCTACCTTTTTGAACCGAAGTACACAGATGAAGAACTAACCACGTGTGACCTTTCCTACGTGACAATAGGTGTGTTCGACTTGAAGCGGCGCTGAAGAACTAACCACGTGTGACCTTTCCTACGTGACAATAGGTGTGTTCGACTTGAAGCGGCGCTGCGCAGAATGATCAGTGTATGACATCAAAGTACGGCGAGAGCAATTCGAAAGCATAAGGATCCATCTGCTCTCTTATCGCTCTCACGGTACTTTGATGTCATACACTGATCATTCTGCGCAGCGCCGCTTCAAGTCGAACACACCTTATGTAATGTGTGAGGTTGAGCTAGTGCAGCGTTTCCCAAACCCAGTTCCCCCCCCCCCCCGCATATTTTGCATGTCTCTCTTATTTAACACACCTGATTCAGAGAACCAGCTCCTTAGAAGAGAGCTACGTGCATGAACCGTGTTCCGATTGATATGATCCCTTCAGTGTTCATTGCTTCCTACTCCCTGAGCAGGGGAAATCCGTTGAAGTTTATTTCACTTCTGAACATTAATTCATGGATTTGTGCTGCGCAGCGTCTTCACACACAGATGAGTGTGACATCATATACCCCTGTAAATAAATACAATTTAAAATCACGTCTCGCACGCTTTAATGCCTTTTGAATGGAATATATACTCTCTTTTCGAACTGGAATGATGGCGGAATATCCGGTCATGTCCACTTCGCAGGGCACTTACGGTCGAATAGAACAAACATCGTACATGATAAGAGATACACTAAATATGCAGAGCGTTGGGGGCGCGAGGACTGAGATTGGGAAACGCTGAGCTAGTGCAAGATGAGAATTTGTGATTAAAAATTATACAATTTTTTTATTTTTTGGTAACACTTTACAATAAGGTGTCATATGTTAACATTAGTGAACGTATTAACTAATATGAACAAACAATGAACAATGCATTTATTACACTATTTATTAATCTTTGTTAATGTTAGTTAATGAAAATACAGTTGTTCATTCCTTATTCATGTTAGTTCACAGTGCATTAACTAATGTTAACACAACTTGTGATTTTAATAATGCATTAGTAAATGCTGAAATTAACATTATCTAAGATTAATAAATGCTGTAGAAGTATTGTTCATTCTTAGTTCATGTTTACTAATGTTGTTAACTAATGTTAACTAATTAACCTTATTGTAATGTGTTACCAATTTTTGTCTTTAGAAAATGACTGATCGTTTTCGCTAGATAAGACCCTTATTCCTCGGCTGGGATTGTGTAGAGCCCTTTGAAGCTGCATTAAATCTGCAATTTGGACCTTCAACCCGTTGGCTGCCATTGAAGTCCACTATACGGAGAAAAATCCTGAAATGTTTTCCTCAAAAACTTAATTTCTTTGCAATTGAAGAAAGAAATACATGAACATCTTGGATGACATGGTGGTGTGTAAATTATCAGGAATTATCCTTTAAATAGAAGTATACAGTTTCATAAAGCTAATTTAACACTTGAACCACACTTATAATGAATTCCATTGTATTAGAACAAAATATTATCTAACATTATCCACATTAGAGTGTGATATTTATACATTTGTAAGTGTGGCTGAAGTGTCCTCTTTAGGGCCGCTGTATATATGGACACATCATTTAAGCATTTCATATCACCACCAAATATGAAGACTTTACGGACACCACCCACAATATTCACCACAGGGTGAACCACAAAGTAGACGTCACCCTCCTGGATAGCAGGTCTGAGCTACAAGGGGACAAAGACACTGTAGAAAAGATTTTGAGGAGGACGGTGTCGATTGACTTCATCCTAGGTCTAGATCCTCACAGCTGCGTTTTCCTCACAAACCTTAGTTCCTTTGTCTCCTTTCGGAATGCCAACAAGCTCCACCACTCCATTGACCAGTGGGCGGCCTGGGTCACCGGGCGGGCCCACACCTCCCTGGATACGGTAACCAAGGAAGAGAGATTTTTTTTTTATATGGGACAAGATGACGGTTGATGGGGAGGCTGTTTGGAGACGGTAGCGGCGGAGCATGTTGAAGAGGTGGCATGGGATGAGAAATTTTTGAGGTTTTGAAGAAGGACGTTAAGAGGACTGTGACCACTGCCAGAGCAGCAGGGATATCAGGGTGAGGAGCAGATTAATGGACACAGGCAGAATAAAGGAGCTTTGGCAATGAACCACATATTTAACACAATAGATGTGTCTGTATCTCTCCCCATTCAATCATTATGCAACTAACCACCCTCCCTATGATGTGTTTTCAGAAAACATTCCCATAATCAAGGTATTTACAAATGTCAGTCCCAACTGATAAATGATCAGAACGTTCCAGACCATTTTCCCTGGAGCGATGATGTGGTCCAATGCCCTCTAACGCTCCTCTCTCCCCCCCATCCACACCCTCTCACCCTGGCAGTGCCCCTGGGTTGGCATCACCGCTCCCCTGTGTGTTACCTTCTCTCCTTTGTTGATAGTGCTTATTTCTGGTGCGTTAAACTGAGCGGCCGGACTGCCCCTGAGTCCCGATGGACCAACATCCCCCTGAGATCCACAACACAGACATTTGACACATTAGAGCCCAGGATTTTATCAGAGAGAGAAAGAGAGAGAAAACGTGAGAAAGAGTCTTGGTCAGGTTAAGAAAAAGATAATGGAAAAAGGGAAAGAGCAAGTGTAAGAAGAGAAAGAGTGTGTGTGAGAGAGAAACAGTAAAACTGAAAATCTTAAGATAAAAATAGAGGGACAGATGTGAAAGCAAAGGGTAGTGAAAGAGTGTGAGAACAACAGGCAGAAGAAACACTGCAAAAATCAGATTCTTGATCAGGATTTTTGCCTTATTTTCCAGTAAAAATGTCCCAACATTCTTAAAACTATATATAGTATATCCTGTTTATACTCTCAACCCATTAGCAAGTTTTGTTTTGTGTAAGAAAAATGTACTTAATGCAAGACAACTTCTCTTTAAGTCTTCATTTTGCTGCAAGTTTGCTAGTAGATTTAGCTTATGAAAAAACACCCATTTTCTTTGCTTGGTGAACATAGTTTTCTGTATTTTCCCATGTTGCAGTTTTTTTTAGTGTTTTTTTTTTTACTTATTGCAGTGTTTGAAAAAAAGGCTTCAGGTATGTCACAGCAATGAACCATAATTTGCTATTTGCTGGTCAGTAGTCAGTTTTAAAATTTCATTCCAGATATTATTTTAATTTGATTAAAAAAATGTGTAGTGCAAAATGAGTCGTCAGCATTTTTGGTAATTTTTCTCCAAAAGAGAAAGACTGTAAATACATACCATATATCTGATGAACTTTAACTTTACTGCCAATTTTTAGAGTACACTAGTGTATACAGTAGATGGATGGAACCAAAGCTAACACACACATGGACTAAAAGCCACAAAACTCTAATTTTGATTTGATGTGGTCTTTATTTGCTTTTTTTAATTTACATTTTTACTGGAAAGCCAGATAAACATAAAGAAAGATTTTTACAGAGAATAAACAGGAAAGAAGTGATAGAGAACGAAAGGTGAAAGGAAAAGTGAGAGCAATAGGACTAAGGGCTCCTTTTGTAATATTTACTGCTACAATCACATGCTTATTATCACTGCTTTATGTTGAATTTACTTCATAGATTTAACTGGCAAGATCAATAAATTTAATATAGAACTAGCTGGTCCTTGTTTTCTCTTGAGTTCAGTGGGTTAAGTGTCCCAACCAAAGGAAACAAAGGCACACAGAAGATTGGAGCAGGTGATTCCAGCACCAGCACAAACCACTCAAAAACAGTAAACTGAATAGCAGCTCAGAGACTTCACGCACTCTATGAGTGACTTTACAAGTTATACAGAAACTGCAGGTACTGTTCTGTAAACCTCTGAAATCTGTGAACTGCCATCCAAAGAAGAGGAAAATCCATTCCAAATTTTGTAGTGTTACCATGCTTATTAATACGATGCCATAGGGATACATTCTTTTACAGGAAAAGGCTTTTATTATGTGTAGCGTGTGTTGAGATGAGTGGAAACATACTGCAGTTGGGTTAAAACATATATGGAACAAGATACAGTAGGCATGCTGGGAGTACAGAACTATTTTGGAGAAAAGGGAAGACAAGAGGAAAAACTAGAGTGAGACGATATAGAGTAAGATGATAAGAATGAAAGCGTGATGTAGTGTTATTGTGCAAGACAAAAGCAGTATAATCTTTTAATATCCAGTCCTTAGCTAGCTTGTTATTAATCAGACCCCTAGCAGACTAAAATTCGAACTGAATGTTACACTATAAACATTCTCTGAGTGTGCCAGTCTCTTTAAAGAGAGTGGAGTCTTGTTTTGTAGAGATATATGAAAAAAAACATTCAATACTTGAACATATCAATTTTAGGACCCCATGAAATCAAAATGAGAGTTTGGGGCTTTTAGTCCATGTCTGTTAGTCACATTTAGCACAAATAAGCATTTGAATTAACAGTCTTCATCTTCCAGGTGAGAAAGCAAAGATATTGATGATCTGGCACTACACAGACGTTTGTCCAATCAAATGCTCTTTGGAATGAGAATGTTTCTCTCCTGCAACCAACCAGCAAGTCAAAATAACAGTTATTGGCTGTGACATAATTAAAGTGAAATTACTGTTTGAAATACAAAGGAACAAGCCATGATATGCCCTGGCCAGACTTTCTGTTTCAATAGGAAATATGTCACCATAAGACAGAAAACTTTGGTCATCAAGCAATTTCGTGGGGTCTTTAATGTCAGAGACACTCAGAGAAGTTTGTTTTCTGTGTTAGGCCAATTACAATGGCTTCAACCACCAACAAACACAAGCAATACACTTTCAGTAGAAAGAAAAAAAATGCTCTCATTAAGATAATCAAACAAAGAAGACAAACACCCAGGACTCAGCTAGAGATCTATATATAAAATGCATCTTAAAGGGTTAGTTCACCCAAAAATGAAAATTATGTCATTAATTACTCACCCTCATGTCGTTCCAAACCTGTAAGACCTTTGTTCATCTTCAGAACACAAATTGAGATATTTTTGATGCATTCCGAGAGTTCTCTGACCCTCCATAGACAGCAAGGATCCTTACAAATTCAAGGCTCAGAAACATAGCAAGGAGACCGTTAAATAATCCATGTGACATCAGTGGTTCAACCATAATTTTATGCAGCTACGAGAATACTTATTGTCATGGGCGGCACTAGGGAGGGGCTAGCAGGTGCTCCAGCACCCCCAAGAAAAACCAAAGCACCCCATAGCACCCCCATAAAAAATGAAATAAAATAAAAACATTTGACTCATTACACATTCATAACTAGGCTACTGCAATGCAATACAACGTGACGTGATTTGCAGTCGCACGTAATGTCAGCATTTTATTTTAAAAATGAATCGGTTCCTTGTGCCAAGTAGGCCTGTCCCTGACTAAAGATTTTTCTAGTCAACTTGTCGCACGTTTATATTAAATTGTGCTTATATAATAACCTACTAAACCATCTTTTAGGCATTTAGGCGTATTAGCCTATTCCGCGCTCAAGCGCACGCATAAAGCTTGCCGCAAAGCACTGGCTAAAGTAATGATTATGGAAAAAGAAGACATTTTAATTATTTATTAATAAACTAATGCTTTCTCAGTCAGTGTCGGCTGCAAAGATGAAGTTGGCGAATGCCGGCACTGACTCGCCATCTCCACAGTAATGGATGTGCCTTTGATAGAGAAATGCACCTATACATAAAGCACATCCAAAAATGACGGGAGTATTTTAAGCTCTTTACGCAAAAAAAAAAAAAAAAAGATTGCGTGGACGACCCCATGTTGTAAGCGCGATAATACTCCCACACTCCTCATAAACATTTGAAATGCACCTATAGAGCGATTTTATTATTCATAAAAAAATATATATATAATAACAACCTGTTTTGGTCATATTTACTATTAATTGCCCAGCTCCCCCTGTCATTGATCTAGCACCCCCTCAGCACCTGCGTTCAACATTTTCTGGCACCGCCCCTGCTTATTGTGCACAAAGAAAACAAAAGTAACGACTTTATTCAACAATTCATCTCCTCCGCGTCACCCTATAGCGCCATTTTGGAGTGTATCACATGCGTAAACAACGTGTGTACGCGGATACGTTGTTTACATTCAGATCAAATCGTAAACAGTGTATCCGCTTACAGTGCTGCTGACACAGAACAGCAAACGCTGTTTACATCTGTGATACTCAACAAAATGGCGCTATAAGTTGACGCAGAGGAGACAAATTGTTGAATAAAGTCGTTATTTTTGTTTTCTTTGCACACAAAAAGTATTCTCGTAGCTTCGTAAAATTACGGTTGAACCACTGATGTCACATGGATTATTTTAACGATCTCCTTGCTACGTTTCTGAGCCTTGATCATGTAAGGATCCTTGCTGTCTATGGAGGGTCAGAGAGCTCTCAGATTTCATTAAAAAAAAATCTTAATTTGTGTTCCGAAGATGAACGATGGTCTTATGGCTTTGGAACGACATGAGGGTGAGTAATTAATGACATCATTTTCATTTTTGGTGAACTATCCCTTTAAGTGTTTCTGGAAAAAGTATGCAGACAGTTTTGGATGAAATGAGGTAATTATCTGAACCTAATGACACTAATGGTGAAAACTAAAAGCAGTTGTGTGTGGAGGCCTTGCTTAGTTGTTTGTAAACTGATGAAACCCATACCTTTTCTCCTGGCTCTCCTTTGTATCCCTGACCTGGACTTCCCTGTAGAATAAGCAGAGACATTCAGCAAACCTTTATGTATGGTTATTTCAGCCATTCTGGAGTCAGAGATCACTTTTACGAAAGGAAATTTATACTTAATAATTGGCACTTCAGGAGCTACAGTTTAAAGCAGACAATTATAAGACTTCTTGTATCCGTAATGATTGCACTCTTTACTTTCATTCCAAAGCAAGTGCTCACATGTACATATATGTTTGCACACTGCCCCCTGTCTAAGAGGAGGATGAAGTGTTAAATATGACAGGATTATCTAACATAAACTATGCTATTTCAAAACTGTTCCTTAGACAGCTAAACTTACTGGAGGTCCAGGAGGACCAGGTGGACCAGCCGGACCCTGCGGAGGGAGAGAACAGTGAAATTACAGTCTTTATACTGTAGACAGATGTTTTTTTAGACAGTCTAGATAAATGTATAGATTTAATACATACAGTAAATCCATCTGGACCTCTAGGCCCCATTGGACCTGAAAATCCCACTGGACCTGGAGGGCCTTCAATGAAAACAATCTAAGGATTTTACAAAGAAGATTTAGTTACAAAAAAGCAAAATTTTGTTAGCACTTAAAGTTGCAAAAAAAAAAAAAAAAATCCCAAACAGAAAATAAGTGAAGGGAGACCAAGGTAGATCTTTCCCAAAGCTTTTCTTTAAAATAATGTCTTTTATTTTAACTTTTTGGAATTCCTTTTAAAAGAATGGTTTACAAAAAAGTAATATTCTGTCATCACTAATTTGGTTGGTGTTTGTTTGACATTCTTCTGTGGAACACAAAAGGAGAAGCTTTGAATAATATACTTGTCATTTTTCATATAATTACAGTGAAATGTAACTGAATGTTTTTGAACACAAAAAGCACTCAGTACAGCTGTATTCAAACTTCTCTGAAGCCATGTAAAGCAGAGCATTTCTATTTTCAGCTCAATTCAAGAGACATCAAAAACCTCAAAAATATTTACCACTGAGTTAAACGGTCACTTTTTTATCATATTTTATTTTGTTTTATTCATTCTTTTTTTTTTGTTATTTTGAAGTTCAGATGCCTTGGTCTTTATTTATTAAACATGACAGAGAGTAAACAAGGAATGCATTTATAGAGAACTAAACCTCTTTTTAACACTAAAAATCAATGTTCATCTCAGCCTTCTTTTAGTGTTAAAACAGCAGAAGAGTTATTAAACCCCTTACATGTACAACCCCAAATCAGAAAAAGTTGGGACAGTATGGAAAACGCAAATAAAAAAAGAAAGTAGTGATTTCTAAATTTACTTTGACTTGTATTTCATTGCAGACAATATGAACACAAAATATTTCATGTTTTGTCTGGTCAACTTCATGGCATTTGTAAATATACATCCTTTCCTGTCATTCAGACCTGCAACACATTCCAAAAAAAGTTGGGACAGTAAAGCATTTACCACTTTGTAATGTTGCCATTCCTTTTCACAACACTTAAAAGACGTTTAGGGACTGAAGACACCAAGTGATGAAGTGTTTCAGGTGTAATTTTGTCCCATTCTTCCTGCAAACAAGTCTTAAGGTGGGCAACAGTACGGGGTCTTCGTTGTCGCATTTTGCGCTTCAAAATGCGCCACACATTCTCTATTGGAGACAGGTCGGGACTGCAGGCAGGCCAGTCAAGTACCCGTACCCTCTTCCTCCGCAGCCAGGACTTTGTAATGTGTGCAAGAATGTGGTTTTGCATTGTCTTGTTGAAATATGCATGGACGTCCCTGGAAAAGATGTCTTCTTGAAGGCAGCATATTGTGCTCCAAAATCTCTATGTACTTTTCAGCATTAATGGTGCCATCACAGAAGTGCCAAGTTACCTTTGCCAAGGGCACTGACACAACCCCATACCATGACAGACCCTGGCTTTTGGACTTGTTGCTGGTAACAGTCTGGATGATCCTTTTCAGGTATTTCTTTGGTCCGGAGCACACGGCGTCCATTCCTCCCAAAAAATACCTGAAATACTGATTCATCTGACCACAGTACACGTTTCCACTGTGTGATGGTCCATCCCAGTAATGCCTCCGAGCCCAGAGAAGTCGACGGCGCTTCTGGACACTGTTAACATAGGGCTTCCTTTTGGCACAGTACAGTTATTTAACTGGCATTTGTGGATGTAACTACGTATTGTGCACACATTGACAAAGGTTTGCCAAAGTAGTCCTGAGCCCATGTGCAGTCCCGATGTCGCTTATAGATGAATGACGATTCTTGATGCAGTGCCGCCTGAGGGATCGGAGATCACGGTACTGTTCACCTTAGGCTTGCGCCCTTGTCCTGGGACAAAATTACACACTGAAATTCCTCCAGATTCCTTGAATTTTTTAATTATGTTATGCACTGTTGAAGGTGAAATATCCAAATCTCTTCCTATCTTTCTTTGAGGAACATTGTTTTTAAACATTTCAATAATTTTCTCACGTATTTGTTGGCAAACTGGCGATCCTCGGCCCATCACTACTTTCTTTTTTTATTTGCGTTTTCCATACTGTCCCAACTTTTTCTGATTTGGGGTTGTATGTGTGGCAACATTAAGAACATGGGCTTCCACACATGGCCCACCTGGGAGGATTTAAAACCACAGATAATATAAAAGATGCATGAGGTGTTGAAAATGACTGCGGGATTTTCCAAGACAGGTCTGCACTCCACACCCAGATTTACAACTACCTCACAACACATATTATTAACAGGGCTGGTAGTAAATGCCACATGAGCTGCAGTATTAACACATGCTGAATGTGGATGTGTGTATGAGTGTGTACATATAAAATGTTTGCATGTTTGATTTGCTTGGGTTTCATAAAGAATGACTGCAACTTACTTGTCCAGAAAGATCTATATAAAATGGTTCTCCTTTTTGACCTTTTTGACCAGGGAATCCCTAAAATCAAGTGAAAAAAAAAGTTTGTAATGAAAACTGATCTATATTTTTTGTCACTACATTTTCACAGCTATGCTCATGGACAAAATAGTAGGATAAAAAGTATTACACTAATAAGCAACTGAGCATGCAACATCATAGTGTTTATATCTTAGTGTCTGGTGCGTGGAGCTTTTTTTATAATAGGTTATTGATATTGTGTTATAATGAAAATGTTTGCATGACATTATTTAATCATATTTTAAATAAAGAAACACATGGGATCCTCAAAAAGAATTAAATTGGATTTTGATAAGATGATTTGTTCCATTAGTAAGTGAAATGTCTACTATTATTTAATCTGGTAAATATTATATGATACAACCTTCTTGAAATGCAGAAAAAGCCCTCAAACTTACAGGAGCACCAGGAAGCCCAGGAAATCCATCACGGGCTCTGTCGCCTGGGTCACCTCGTGTGCCATTACAGCCGTCCAAGCCTGGAGGTCCCCTGGGCCCGTCCTGACCAGGGTGTCCCTGCACAGGATGGTAAAATCAGCTTAGTTAACCACTTTCAGAGAAGGGTGAAACTATGGTAAGAGACAAGAACTGTGCACTCACTGGAACACCATCATTACCAGAAAACCCAGGAACACCCATTGGGCCCTGTCAAAAAATAAATAACACACACAAAAAGGCATTTTGTACCACCATGTACACTACACATTAATTCCTGTATTTAGATCTAATATAAAGGCACATATACATTTGTAAACAGTTTATTACATCCACAAAGTATTTCAGAATACTGGTAAATAGAAACACATATATCTGTATGTATAATAATTGCCCTCCATGAAATCTGACCTTATCTCCATTTGGTCCAGAGGGCCCATTGCGTCCTACATGGCCATTTTCTCCTTTGGGCCCAACTGGCCCTGGGGCCCCAATGAAACCCTCAGGACCACTGCTGCCCACCTGTCCAAGTTCCCCTGGTTGCCCCTACAAGGAGACAAAAATGAGTGTGGGATATAGAGGCACAGAGCCTTCATAAATAAATAGTTTTTTTTATTTCTTATTTGTAAAATCACTTAAGATAAAAGCATCTGCTAGATATATAAATGTATACGTACATGCACACACACACACACACACACACACACACACACACACACACACACACATATTTATGTGTTTGTGTGTATATATATATATATATATATATATATATGTGTGTGTGTGTGTGTATATACTGTATATATATATATATATATATACACATGTGTGTGTGTGTGTGTGTATGTGTATGTGTGTATGTATGTATATATACACACACAGTTTGAGTGTAATTAGAAAAAAAGAGAAAATGTATACAAAAATAAAATAAAATTATATATTATCTGCATAGTAAGAATAACAACATTACTTGACCTTACTGTCATAACCACCAGTAATACTCACTGCTGACCAAATGGGGGCGACACAATCCAGCATTTAAACTCAATGCAGCTGGTCTATGTACATACAGTACACAACGACTGATGAGATTATTCAGGGCATTGGTTATAAAAGGGCAGATAAAAAAACGAGTATTGACAGCAGGAAGTGTCATTTGGCAACAAAATCCTCTTTGACTCAACAGACCAGAAAAACTTATAACTTATATTAACTGATATTGGCCCCTCAAATGCGTATTGAGACTCAAACATAACCAGAAAGAAAAAAGAACTCTTCGATTTAAGATCATCTTCTTACCAGAGAAGAGCCTGGCTGTGACTGTATTTCAAGAGTGAAGACTGGCCAAATACAACCACTCCATCAGACCCCCATTATGATGTATTCCCATATAAAACAAGACTGAAGATGAGCATATGTTTTTAAAGATATTGTCAGAGCTGTGGCACAGTGGTTAGTCAACATAATGAAGAGCCAATGGAGTTATATTATGTGTCATATCCCGATTCTGATCCCCTCTCACTTGTCCCATAGAGGCAAAAAGCCCTTAAAATTATTATAGCTCTATAATGGTGATCTATTATGTGACTGGACAGCTGATGTTTTATTGATGTTTCCAGATTGCACTCCATTAGTTAAACAAGCGTTTCCATATAGCTTAAACACCGATGAGGTGAGATCACTTACTGCGTGTCTCAAACCTCTAAATTATCTAGTGAAATGTTCAAGTCAATATTTCTATATGTCTGCCAGAAAATACAAATAAAATACATTATAGCAATAAAAAAAGTGAAGTGTGTTGTCAATTGGCCACTGATGGGCACAGAGATGAGGAAAACTGCGTTTCTTGAAAGCATAAAGCACTGAACAAACCTTACGTTCAAAACACAGCGTCTAAATAAAATCATTCTGCTTGTGTAGGAAAGGTTTTCAACTTTACTGGAACTACAGTATTAAAAAATGTGCAGCTCACCACGTGGTACAATACAAAAAAAACAAGAACTGAGATCTTAACAGGATTATAGCCACAAAAATCCCATGATCCTTGGGGTTGTATGCACATTTTTGATGCAATCAGCTGTAGGCCCTTTTCAGCATACATCGGTATGCATCCACGTGCCATCACCGTGTGGATTCTTTCAAGGCACTTCTACCACAGTAAAGAAGTGTAGAGTGTGAGTGTGGAGAATTTCAGAACTATAGAATAGAAAGTATCTGTTTTAAAGCATCAGCTTTCCATACGGTCTTTTGAAGTTTCACTTTTAATGTGGTTTAATTTTATCCTTCAAGCTATTCCTCTGACAGTGATGAAGCGGGAAGAAATGTGTCACTTCTTGCCCACATCAGCAGTCAGCAGCTGAACATTCAATCTGAGGCTAAACCAGACTTGCCGTCTTGGTTTGAGGTTTAACAGTGGTTGATATTGGGAAACCACCAAGTATTAGACAAGATCTGTGTGCAGTTGAGTAATACACAGTATAATTTTCAAAAGACTCTCACCAGTTATTGAATGCTGTCAGTCTGGTGAAGATTCCCTACATATGTTCAGTGGAGAACAGACACATGAGCATACAAGCAAATGAGCAAAACTATCACATAAACTTATATTGGATCATTTATAGCAGTGGTTCTCAACCATGATGCCGGGGGCCACTAGGGGGCCTCAATACAGTTTCAAGGGGACCACAGGATGACTTTATTTAAATTAATAAATGGTTATTAATGTGTTAAAATAATCATTAATCATTAATAATCATTAATGATACATTTTTTATAGTTTTTATTAATCTTTGTTAACATTGAAAATACAAGTTCATTGTTAGTTCATGTTACTGTAGCTCAGGATTTTAATAATGTGTTAAAGTTGAAATTAACATTAAGGCGACAGTTTACACAAAAATAAAAATTCTGTCATTAATTCCTCACCCTCGTGTTGTTCCAAACCCGTAAGACCTTCGTTCCTCTTCAGAACAAAAATTAAGATATTTTGGATGAAATCTGAGAGCTTCCTGAGCCTGCATAGACAGCAACACAACTACCACATTCAAGGCCCACGTAATATGGATATTGTTAAAATAGTCCATGTGACATCAGTGGTTCAACCGTAATGTTATGAAGCTACGAGAATGCTTCTTACACGCAAAGAAAACAAAAATAATGACTTTATTAAACAATTTCTTCTCTTCCAGGTCAGTCTCCGCCACCATTAACAACAGTACTTTACACAACATTTCCACCCTCAACAACTACTGTTTTTACTGAAATACAGTTCTTGAAACTTCTGGAATCACAAAATGAATCATGGTGAATGAACTGAATCTGCTCTTTTGGCTTGGGCTTGTCATGTGCTGGTCTTAAGCAACTAGCTCCTGCTCAGGACCAGCTCATAACCAGCATATAACCAGCTCAGGACCAACTTAAACCAGCTCATGACCAACTAAGGACCAGCTCAAACCAGCTGCCATGCTTCAAAACATACCTAACCAGCACATGCCGGGGTTTGTTTTTTTTTACAGGGGAAGCGGCCCTCTAGGAACAGGAAGTGACATGGATTGGTGACTTTAGCATGGGCAACATCCATTTTCTCAGAAAACATAGAAATCTAGTTGTTTGATTCACACTAAGTGGTGTGACCTGTGAGTAGACTATTCTGATGATGATTTGAATTGCATTCCACCACCAAGCAAATGCCCCACAAACAAGCAGAAAGCTTAAAAAAACACCATAGCGCTCTTTTCTATCACCACAAGGCATTTCAAGACTGTGATCTGCTCTCATCTGTCTCCTTCACACACCGCTTGATATGGTTTCAACTTGTATACACCGATATTAACAACACGAAGATGGAAAAAATGACTTCCAGCCAAATTAACACGCACTAGACTGCTTCGTTTGTGGCACAAATCTGGCCCCTCACAATGGACACAATAGAATTCATTCTGCCTTTCTAAGCCGCCCAGTCTTACTCGCCTGGCTAGCGAGCATGCACCTCACTTCCTGTCGGAACGGCCAACAGAATCCATGAGCCAACAGATTCCCCCGGCTCAGTCCTGTTGGCTCTGAGGATTTGGTAGGAACCATTGTTCGTGGGCAGCGAGGCTCAGGCGTGATTTTACCTGTCGCGCCGTGTGTTCATCGGGAGCGGTGATGGAAGCAGCATTAGGAAACACATCAAAAAGGGGCAGGGTGCGGACTGAGTGATTCAGCCATGATAACCAGATTTCTCTGAGTGCACCACTCCGCCTGCAGAAGCGAAAGAAGCAGCAGTGCCAGGCAGACAGCAGTGAAAACACACACGCTCTGACTCAGCAGTCTTTCTCTTGTTCAAAACTTAACCCCACAGGCATGCAAATGTAATATATGAATGAGTCACGGTGTGTTTAAGTGTGCGTGCAACCTTTATAAACAGCTGGCCATTTAATGCTATAATGGTTTTATATGAGACCTTCATTTGAAAATATCTACTTTAAAGCTTTCTGGAAACATTTACCTGGTTTGTTTATTTTCTCCAGGTCTTTTTAGCAGCATAATGTAAATAAATGTGCGTTTCTGTGCATGCTTGGATGATTTTTTTTTCATCCAAGCATGCACATTTCAGCATTATATGTGTTTAAACATATCTATATATAACCATAGAAAAGAGAGTATACAGCCAAAAGGCTACAAAAAATAAAATTTAAAATGTCACCATATTTCAGACTGTAAATACAAATATTTAGAATCATATTCTAAAAATAGGAAAGCACATTACAAAAAATATATTAATAATAATTGGCTAATAAAATGTTAGAATCTGGAATTACTGCATAAAGTTGTCCAAACACACACACACACACACACACACAGCTTTCACAAGTTTCAGACATCAAACATCACTGGCTAATAGTGGCTATATATTTATATTTTCTGAACAAAATACTGTATGTGTCCGTTGTCCATAAATAAGACACTTAGAAATAAAGACTCCATAAACTATGCATATGTAATAACAATGCCAGAGGCAAAGAATGAAAAGGATTAAGAAGTGAGATGGAGAAGGAGCAATGTATGCATTACACAGTGTTTTGCAATCTACCAGCATATAGGTAATCAGATTTCATTGCTATAACCTCATATCAGATTATACATCTGAAATCAAGTACCAACAATATTATCATATCTTGTTATATGTACAGTTCTATTGCATATATGCTGGCATGAATATGATGCATTAAACCCACATTCATTTCACTATGTACGTGTTACAAGTTCTATCAACATTGCCCTCGTACTTACATATGATTTCCAGTAGGGGACAGTCTTATTTCCATAGATACAACTGACGCCCATGCAAAGAAAGTGTGGTTAATAACTAGGGATGGGAGATATGGGCTTAAAAATATATCACGATATTTCTGGTATTTATTGCGATAACGATATCAATGACGATAATTCAGGGAACGTTTCTTTAGAGAAAAGTATTATCTTTCCTATTTTTACCCCAAATAGGGTGTTGTGAGCATTACTGAGTACACACATAATGCAATCTGTTTAACATTGGACGCCGGAGGGCCCTGCGCGAAACTCCACATATCCATACAGAAGTAATACATGACGACGCACCATGAAGGTATCCAGTTTCGAATAAAACGCAAAACGGAGATAAGAGAAATTTTAAGTGAAACTTGGACAATAAACATACGATTGACAAAATATATGGTTTATCTGTGTTCTTCAATCTTGGGTATTTTTATAAGGAAAGTATATTTATTATTTCCATAGCCTTTATCGCTGTATATAATACTATACTGTGATATGAAAACGTCTCACAAAAAGAAGTATTTCAAACACGCTATGTTATTAAGTTAATTTGGAGAAAAAGCATGTCAATAAATGATATCTTTGTTGACAACAGGTTTGTAAAAGACTCATAAAGCAAAACTGTGCACACATACTGTACTACATTTATTCAGACTAATTTTTAACTAAGCTCTGACCAAACAGTTCCAGATTGTAAAAGGAGCTCGAGCTCTAACGATATACTCCACCTCATTCACTTCTGCCTTCCATGATGTCTGCACTGTGCACACAGAAATATCAACAACACTTTAGTTATTATCGCAGGAAGACTAATTCTTATCGTGGGGAGAATTTTTACCGGTATATCGCAAACGATAAGATATCGCCCATCCCTATTAATAACTAAGACACTTTCTAACAAATTCACCCTGGTAGATCAAGACGTCACCACAGGGGTCAAAGGTCACTAGGGCCAAAGGTCATGTTGGGGTCTTTGTCTTTGTTAACACTCAAATACACTGGGTCAGTCTAAACAAGTAAGGATTGTTTACACTCTGCTGGTTAATTCCTCTTGATCTGGATCAACACGACACCCAGCTGTTTACAGTTAATTGGTTTACATGCATTTTAAATGTTAAATTCAACTGAGACATTGATTCATTATTTAAATGCTTTATTATGTCAATCTTACAATTAATAGCAATAGACAGAGATAATAGATTGTAGCTCTAGTTTTGCATGTTCATTGGACTACAATCGGCCTAAATTGTGCACTTGCATTGAAAGACAGCACGATTATAACTGTGCTTGTAAACGCACTTACTGATGCATAAAACAGCTATGGATTGTGTCCCTCATGCACATCTCTGTCTATTCAAGCTGTTTGGTTAAATCATCTGTGGCCTAAACACATGACTCACGTTTGTTTGGATTGTGGTTGTATTTGAGGCAGCCCCCTCTAAAAGAAGAGCAAGGTATGGGAATGAAACAGATAACAAAAAAGGGGATAAAACAGCACATCTGTGTTTTTTTATGTGATTTTTTTTCTCCTCTATGCTGTAAAAGCTGAAAATGTACAGCTGTTACCTTAAAGGGATATTTGTCCCATAAATGAAAACAATTATAAATTATTTATACTAATGTCATTCCAAACCCATAAGACTTTCATTTATCTTCGAAACACAAATGAAGATATAGTTTATGAACTATTATTTATCTGCTCCCGATCGAGACGGAGCGTCGCCGAACTCAAATCGTAAATATCAAACATGTTTGATATTTACGACTCTTGATCGGGCTGCCTCTGACGTGATACCCGTGATAGCCAATGAGAGCGAGCAAGCGTCACTCACCGGATGATGTGTGCTTCTATAGCTGAAACCTGGCAGCCACAAACATGCCGTGAAAGCAGAGAATATCACCCATATTCTTTTGTATACTTTGTTTTTCACTGAGAAACAGAACGCGCACCAGGAGAGCCAGCTGACAATGTCGATTGTCCTCTATTTTTTTCTTCTTCTCTTCTCGTTTGATCTCGCGAGTCTCCGTGAGATCAGGTGTCACTGTGAAATCGTTCCTACAATCTTCAAGTGTGCGGTCTCGCGGTTTGCTCGAATCGTCTAGTGTGCATATTCAGAGGATTATAAGGCTAAAAATCGGTTGAACTGTCTTCATGTCTGTGGTCTCCCATGGTTTTAAAATCGGTTAAGATTTGAAAATCGTCTAGTGTGCAGCCAGCTTTAGGTTTCATTAAAAATGTCTTAATTTCTGTTTCAAAAAATGAAAGTCTTATGAGATTGAAACAACATGAGAGCAAGGAAATGAAGACAGAATTTTGTGTGAACTACCCCTTCAAGTAACATGATCTGACACTCACAAATGACTTTTATGTATCCTAATGAAATCAAGCTCAGTCATATCAAATATTATGTATAATAATAATTTTATAAATAATTTGACTTCAATGAAACCAGGTACATTAGCTGTCACCACATGAAACACGTTTTTATGTGACAAACATTTTACAGTGTACTTCAAAAAGGACTTGTTTAGAATAATATTTATCTTCTGAGACACTGTACTGGTGCAATGTTAAATGACAAAACACGTATAAATTACTTCATAATCAAGACAATTAACATTTAAACCCTTCCCTTAAAAACTAGATTGGTCCTTCTCTGTCTATCTGGGACATTAATCAAACAGTAATCAGTTCTGATCATCTCAGTATGAAATCAAAGAAAGAGAAAAGGAAGGAAACATCAGCATAAACAGACACATAATATTTCCACACATTTATCTGATTCACTGTGAGTATTTACGTGTTGAATATTTATTGTCTACTGTGACATCTTGGAAATGTTACTTATGATAAGACTAATGTAGTATGCAATGCAAGGAATAAAATATTGTACATTATATTACACAGTATGTACATTCCTGCTTTCAGACAAAGTGTCTTTTAATAATCCTAATCCATCGAGACAATATCAAGACTCCCATCACTGTTAAAGGCCAGGTTGGAGTTGCTCCAAGAGAGGACAGATTGAGTCAGAGTAGCTAAAGTGGTCACACATGCTTCGCACACATGAAAGCCAGTGTTGCTTTTCTTTGGCTGTCCTTAACCCAACCATTATATCAGCATCCTGCAACCTTTGACCTGTCTGGAAGCGGATGTTATTGGTCCAAACGAGACCAGTATGGGCGCCTGTTTTTGTTGGGTGGCTGACCAAAGAAGAACGCTCTTTAAAGATGGCTCGTCATGGCTGATGTTTGTCTTTAAGGAGGACTCTGAGACAGCTGGAAACAGATGCTTCAGGAATGGCCTCATGCAGGCAGGTGTATTTGTCTGAGAACTACAGCGGTAACACTTTCTATGAAGCTCCACTTATTCTTGACATCAGACAAAACGTGCCTTAAATAACTTTCAAGTTAGTTTTTAAAACAGCAACATATCCACTTTGAAATTAATCAAAGGTGATTGCTAGTATGTTCTTAACACCAATGTACAATTTCATTTAATTTTCTATTTATTTATATCAAAACTATAACATTACATTATCACTTACTTCTATGCGTCAACAGAGAGAGCACAATTCAATACTTCATGCAGATTAATATACACACTACTGTTCAAAAGTCTGGGGTAAACAATTTCATACTTTTATTCAGCAAGGATGCACTAAATTGTTCAAAGGTGACTTTTACATTATGAAAAAATTATATTTCCAAATAAATGCTGTTCTTCTGAACTTTCTAGTCATCAGGGAATGCTGAAAAAAAGTAAATGTATCACAAAAATTATTCCACAAGTGTTCCACAAAAATATTAAGCAGCACCACTGTTTTCAACACTGCTAAAAATAAGAAATGTTTCTTGAGGAGCAAATCATCATATTAGAGTGATTTCTGAATGATCATGTGACACTGAAGACTGGAATAATGGCTGCTAAAAATTCAGCTTTGCCTCACAGAGATAAATCATATTTTAAAATGTATTCAAAAAAGAAAAGTCCTTTAAAAGTGTAATAATTTTTCACAAAATTGCTGTTTTTACTGTATTTTTTATCAAATAAATGCAGCCTGGGTGAGCATAAGAGACTTCTTAAAAACATTAACAATCTTATTGACCCTAAACTTTTGAACATTGTGTATATATTAAACTATTAGCAGTTGCTTACAAAAACAAAACATTTCTGTGCCACAATATAATTATGTTCACATTAGGGTTGCACGATACACCGGTACTACGGTAGTATCGCGATACTAAAGCTTAAAAATACCCGCGGTGCCATCGCATTTTTTAAACGGTAGTATCGTCCATAAGGTAGTACCGTAAGATATGTAGTATGCACGGCAGCAACACTGTTTTAAACGTTCAAACGTTGAACATGCATGCCAGCAGAAACATTAGTTGATTGCCAAATGTCTTTCTGCTGTGCTCTGTGTAGTTTAGTCTGTGTATACGCTTTATATTGTATTGAGTGTTTCCCGACGCTTCAGTTCAGTTTGCAATGAGAAGTTGCACTTGCACGTCGTTGTTCATGCTGCAGTTTATCAGAAGAAAGGGTCTGATTCAGACCGTCTGATGTCATTTTAAAAAACAGCAGATCAACCATCACTTATTCAACATCATAATATCTTACAAGAAAGTATTCTCGCAGTTTTATTCATTTGACCACTTCTAGAACAGGTGAAACTAGTTCGTTTCTGGAAGCATCATCTTTGCGATCACGAACGCAATTCCATTCATCAACATAGCGGCTTTGCACTTGGTTCTTATCATTATATATATATATATATATATATATATTTATTCATTTATAATGTTATGTTTTAATATACATGCTGCTAACTTGGAAATTTCAAGATATGCGAGCAAAAAATGCTCCTGTTAGTTCGGCAATATGACACGAGCAAGAGAGCTGTTTTTGTTTCGTTTCTGTGTTCGAATCCAAATCCGTGTTGTCTCTGAATCACTGATTCACTGAGCCATTCATAAAAACAGTCATTTGATTCGCTTCTGAAGGATTCAGCCGTTTTGAAAGAATCGTTTGAATGACTCAGTGATTCAATCACGAACTTCTGCCACCTGCTGGCCGTTTTAAGTTTCCCATCTAAAAGTAGGCATATTACATTATTTTCCAACATATTTCTATTTTCAGAATTTAGTATTTAAAACATTAATCTCATAACTTTATTTATGCAATTATAAATACAGCCTAAATGTATAAATGCCACATCTAAATGTCACTTCATGCAGCTTCTGTGCAGTGCTAAGATTTGTTTAGATCATTTCATGATAACAATAGCCAGTCATTAATTCACATTAATTAAGTATTCAGAGAAAAATATTGTCTGTTTTCATTTAGTATTCTGTTTATTTATGAAATTGATTGTCTGTTTTCATTTTGTAGAATTTAATTTTAAATTAACACAATACATGCTGTTTATTTATGAAATCGTGATACTACTTGGTATTTTCGTAGAATTTAATTTTAAATTAACTTCAATACTGCTGGTATATGGTATCGTAAGACATTTTTATGGTACTTCGTGACAATCGTAGATACTTCAGCTGGTATAGTATCGTAAGACATTTTTATGGTATCGTGACAACCCTAGTTCACATGAAGCAATGTACCCCGCTGGTTAGCTTTTTGTACTTTCACATACCTTGCAGCTAGGTTTGCATTTCACCTAGCAGGTATGGTAGTCTCTATGTACAAGTATTAAATTTCAAATTCTTTGTGGTGGTTTGCAATAAAGGAGAAAAAAATGTACGGCCCTAATGTATGTGTTGTTAAGTAGTCAAATAAAGGCTGTGCTCTCTATCCTTATCCCTCCAACTCTCTCTGTTTTTTTTTGTTATCAACAATGATTTAAACTAAGATTTAACATTATTCTGCATATTTTGCCCCTAAGTGATGGTGCAAATAAATGTATGGTTAACTGGTAAACTCTCCCGTTCGCTCTCCGGCTGTTTTTGCGCTCTTCTGAAGCAGACATTCCCAGTACGGCTGACTGCACTTTTCAGAGCTCACTCACTTTGCATCGCATCACATTGGCTCCTGTTGTTTTTGGGGGCCGCAGCTCTATTGGTGGTGGTGAAGTCAGGCTCAAAGATGGTTTACCCACTCTGGCCGTGTCTTTTGTGTCGATGGATTACTGGAATCAAAGGTAATGGCAATGGGCAAATAGGTAGCTAAACAACCACACCGATTTTTTCTGCCCTGGACACTGACTGCAGCTCAATTGAGACTTGACACTGTGCCCACTTTGAGTCAGGGCTGGGTGCATTGAGTTGCAAGGGTTCAGACATTGACAGAGCAAGGCCTACTGGGTCTCTGTCATGGGTACACTGATGTTAAACTACTTGTGGTATCTGTTTGCACTAATGCAATGGCTTTATGTTGTATATTAACCATGCTTGACTGCAGCACCAAACATGCATGTCAAACCCTGTGTGACTCAAGGCCAAAAGAAAGAAAGCTTTGAGTCTGTTCTTTCAATAACTATGAAAATAAACACTACTACAGTATCTTCCTCCACACTTGATACTGAAATTATACTAGCAGACTAAAGCGAGTGGAAACATCCTGTTCTTTCTTTTATGGTTATTTATCATGGCTCCTGCCTGTGGAAAACCCTGCACTACTTAAAATAAATCATGTTGTAAGCATGTGTCAATGTTTATATCGGAAAAGGATGTGGCAGCTTTTCCCTTTGTTTGTCCTCCTGCTTGCTTAATTAGAGTTTGTGGTTCCAAACAGCAAAACAACTGCTGATTTCTCAAGATTATGTCTTATCACTGTCATGTAGGTGGCTATGAGTGGCATGTGTGTGCTCATGCTCATAAAATACATCTCTCATCTTGGAGGTGTGAATGGAACACAAGTAACCATAAATCTGACCTTGAGGGCAGTTCTGTCTTGTGTGCCAACATCTTGCATGCTCCAGGGATGATGGAACGGATGTGGTATGATGCGCTTGCATTCTGACTATGTGTGTGCATGTCTTTGTGTGTTTGTGAAGCAGCTGTTTACTCTGAATTCTCAACAGGAAAATCAGAAAGAAAAAAAATGCAGGAAAAGGCAAAAGGCAAATTAACATGACAAAAAAATAAAAGTGCACTACATTATTGTCACATGGTCAGATGACCCAAACATGGTGGCCACCATCAGGGGCACCATGCTTTTGTATGCAGAAAAACAAGAGCTTTATCTCATGTGAATGTATTAATTTCTTTAAAATTGACATCAATTGGATATTTAAGATTTGAGACATACAACATACACAATAACTCCCACTGATTTATCTTTTATCAGTCATCTCATACTGGGGTTTTAATCTGCGCCATATAAAAGTACATCATTATCCATAGTTTGTCTGTGTATTCATAATTTGTGGGCGTTGGTGTGCTGTGGTTTGACGAGCATCACATGTGCCTGATGAATCATTGATCACTATTTGAGAAAGTCATTAAAATAAAATTATGCTGTGCGCATGTGTTAAAGTGATGATGCTTATTTCAGACCTTGGTGATGGCACGGTAATAATAGTTTAATGAATTTTTAAAAACTTTCCTTATTTGCACAATAATTTCTGTTATCTCATTCCCAACCTCTCACTACATGCCTTTCTATGATAACAATTCATGTGCATATCAGCATCAAAATACACCATTCAAAAGTTTGGGGTTAGTAAAATTTTTTAATGTTTTTGAAAGAAGTCTCTTATGTATCAAAAGTACAGTAAAAATGGTAACTTAGTGAAATATTATTGCATTAAAAAACATTTTTAAAATAAATAACTAACATTAAATCAGAAAAACAGAGCAAAAACAGAAAAATTATCTCGTATTTTAACGTTAATTCAGAAAAACAACAGATATTTTTTTAGTGAATGCAAACTGTATTTTAATATATTTAAAATGAAATTTATTCTTCTGATGGCAAAGCTGAGTTTTCTTCAGCCATTACTCCAGTCTTCAGTGTCACATCAGAAATCATTTAATATGATGATTTGGTGCTCAAGAAACATTTATTATTATTATCAATGGAGAAACAGTTGTGCTGCTTAATATTTCTGAGGACACTGCTTTATTTTCTGTGATGAATAGAAAGTTCAAAAGAACAGCATTTATTTTAAATATATATTTTAGAAAGGTTTCCATTAAAGGAAAACGCCACCGTTTTTCCATATTCCAATATGTTCTTCCCTCAACTTAGACGAGTTGATATGTACCTCTCCCGTCTCAGTCCGTGCACTTAATCGCTCTAGCGCGCGGCACCACTATGCTAGCGTTTAGCTTAGCACCATTCATTTCTTAGGATCCAAACTGGGATAAATTTAGAAGCCACCAAACACTTCCATGTTTTCCCTATTTAAAGACGTTTACATGAGTAGTTACACGAGTAAGTATGGTGACCAGTGTTGGGCAGTAACTAGTTACTGTAACTTAGTTACTGTAATAATATTACTTTTTGCAGTAACTAGTAGTGTAACTGATTACTAATAAGATTTCAGTAATAATATTACAGTTACATCCATAAAACAGCTTAGTTACTTAGTTACTTTTGATGCCTCAACCCCGCTGATTTAAAATCTAACAATCAAATAATTCCTAGATCTAATTTCATAATTTTCACGACTCGCAAATGCATGTGATGTCCCCAGTGCAGCAGGCAAGCTTGGAATATGGAAAAGCTTACAATCGGCAGATATAAATATTGCATTATATTGATTTTGTCAGGAAAAAGATGATCTGAACACTGTTGTGTAAGTTGTGGCTTTACTTTACTCTGGCATTACATCCCTCTGATCAGCATGTGCTACATTATATTACTATAATTAAAAATATTTGTTGGAAAATTAAACAGTTTCTTACAAACTTATGTGATTTGATAAAATACATAATGAAATATAATCGTATATGGGAAATGGAGAAATTACAATTAGCTTCAAGATACACATGACAGTTAATGAGATTAATACAACACTTCTACTTGAATGTCACTATCAATCACTATTGAGTGTTTGTAATAACTTCTGACTGCGATCCAATGTGGATTTTGGTCAAACGATGAGGCAGAAATATGTTAGTAACATTCTAGAAGAATTTTATGTGGAAGATAGACAGTTACAACTTCTGTGGGGTGTGAAGAAAAAGTAATGTAACTAGTAGTGTAACTAATTACTGTTGCCAGAAAGTAATAAGTAAAGTAGCAATATTACTTTTGAAAGGAGTAACTAGTAATGAGTAATATATTACATTCTTTGAGTAACTAACCCAACACTGATGGTGACACAAAATAAAACGTGGCGATTTTCTAAGCGGATAAAAATAACTATAATGTGTGGCGGAAGAGCACTTTGCAGCACTTCGACCTCGGCGCAGTAATATCATCACTCCTGAAAACTCTCCCTCTCCCTCTTCCGTCAATACAACCAACGTGGCCTGCACTATCACTATCAGGGGGAGGGGGATTACTGCGCCGAGGTCGAAGTGCTGCAAAGTGCTCTTCCGCCACACATTATAGTTATCATTTTTATCCGCTTAGAAAATCTCCACGTTTTATTTTGTGTCGCCATACTTACTCGTGTAACTACTCATGTAAACGTCTTTAAATAGGGAAAACATGGAAGTGTTTGGTGGCTTCTAAATTTATCCCAGTTTGGATCCTAAGAAATGAATGGTGCTAAACTAAACGCTAGCATAGTGGTGCCGCGCGCTAGAGCGATTAAGTGCACGGACTGAGATGGGAGAGGTACATATCAACTTGTCTAAGTTGAGGGAAGAACATATTGGAATATGGAAAAGCGGTGGTGTTTTCCTTTAAGCATTTCTAGAAAGATACAGTTCTGTTATTGTATGCAATTCCCAATGTATGATTTTGAAAGACTTTGCCGTAAACAAATCAGTAAAATCAACTATCAGTCATGGCACACTGGGTGTGAGTGAGCAGGACTCAACAGTGGCCTGGATAAACTCCAAAGTCATACCAGTTCAGGAGACACGCCTTCTTGGCAAACACCCATCTCTCTCACTCCTGCACAACGCCTCACATCTCTGTGATTGGCAACCGTAAGTGAGCTGGAACTCTATATCTACGGGGTATGAATATTTCTATTCCTGCTCTTGATTAAAGCATTGTAAAGACTTGTACTTTACCAAACAAGTTCTCTGGCACTGTATAACAGTGCAACACTGTATAACACTGTATAACTTCTGCCAACAAGTCTCTCAGGCAGAAATAAATAGCTTAGTATTCGAAGTGTATAAATAAAGTATTTTCCTTAATAGTTTTTAGAATAAAATGTGAACATGACAATGCATTTAATTCTGATTTGTTTTTCAAGTCTAATCTTAAGACCATACGGTCTACTCCTATTTTGCAAGCACTCAAATCAGATATGTTTGTTCAGTCAGTGTAATATCTGGTTTATGCATTGGTTGCTACAGCAGTGATGTAGGCGTTAACACAGTTCCAAGTGACTTTCTTCTAAAACAACTGAGAGTGACAAGCCGTGAGTATGAAAATGGAAATTTTGCCTCATCGGTTCCTCATGTGGCACATGGGAAAACGTGCCTCGTGATGATTTGGAATAGCTTTGTAAACGATAAAAAAGGTCATGTATTTTTTGTGATTTTCAGGCTAAATAAATGAAACAGACTTGTGTTAATTGTGGCTAAAAATCTGATTCCAGCTGTCAGTGAACAAAGCCTATGTTTTGTGATTAATATAGCAATCACATGAGTT
This sequence comes from Schizothorax lantsangensis, assembly GCA_027422415.1. Taxonomy (NCBI): domain Eukaryota; kingdom Metazoa; phylum Chordata; class Actinopteri; order Cypriniformes; family Cyprinidae; genus Schizothorax; species Schizothorax lantsangensis. Next base: position 32,034,873 of record CM049839.1, on the reverse strand, counting down.
ATGTGATGTGGGTGTGCCCAACAAATCATATTTATTGTCAAAGTTAATCTGTTATCTTGTCAAAATACAACATCACCCTATTTCAAATTGTAATATATCTCATATATGATCAGACTGTTGACAAGCTATGATCAGGTAACAACCAACTAACAGTACAGTGACCTTGTGACCTCCAGCAGTATGTGTGAACAGGGCATTTGAGACAGTCTCGTATCAGTTTGGTTTGAACAATGAGCTCTTGCGGCTCTTGTGTGACCTGCTCTATGTTTGTTCTTGAGCTCTGTTTCTATATCTAGTGTGTCAATGAGATTGCAGTAAGAATAAAATAGAATACTGTTTGACATTCATGATTAAAAAATAAAAAGAAAGATATGAATGTCTAGATATACGTCCCTCAGTTGATTTTCATTCATGCGTCTACCTGGCACATGAGAGATGTGTTTGTGTGTGAGTCAGAAGGCACGTGCAGCTCTGAAGGTAAATTTGCAGTTAACATTGATATATGATATACTGGATGAGGTCAAGAGAGCGGTATGAACTGTCTCAACATTGGCAAACAGAATTCCTTATCACTCACCCTGCTACCCTTTAAGGGCAAACACGGGCACGGTCCACTGCAGTCCCTGCCTGCACACGGCTCCTGCAGCTTTGATCCCTGCACACACAAAAACACATAGAGAGACAAGATTACATCCTGTTCTACTGTCAAAGTCATACGTCAATACAGTACAAAGAAAACTGTACTCTGAAATTACTGATAAATTATAAGATTAAGATTTTTTTTATTTACAGAGATAACATCATTGATCAATGTGCATTCTCTTTTCAAAACTGCTATGAAATTTTATGAGCATCTATTAATTCTCAGTATCTGTGGACGTGTGTAAGAGCAACAAGTTGTAGCGTAGTTTGTGAAAGTGACTGTAAGTGTAGGATTGATCTGTTTGTCTCCCCGCAGGCTAGAGAAGATCACCTGGACAGCAGTAAGTGGTATGTGATCTCATAGAGGAACAAAAGACAAAACCCTGCTCTGGATTTTAGCCTCTGGTACAGCATACCAAAAGATCTACTTCACAAAAAATAAAAAAAGGAAGACAGGGACTAGAGGTCATTCCATTCATACTGGCAAAGACTATTCATTACCCTATACATCCCTAATGCTAAACCTAAACCTTTTTACTATAGAGCACTCACACACACACACACACACACACACACACACACACACACACACACACAAAGATACATATGAGCTCTATTGTTCCCTCGCCCCATGCTGAGATCACATTCCAAAGCATGCTTGTTTCACCCTTCCTGATAATCTATCTCTTTTCAATACTGTTTTTTTTCCCTCTGCAAGCCCCCAACTTACCATATTTATACAGTATTTGAACAGACTCTAATGTTTCATTGCCAAATGCATGCTACTGTTCAAAAGTTTGGGGTTGTTAAGTATTTTTTTTTTTTATAAGTCTCTCTTTAAGAATTCACCAGTGCTGCATTTATTTGATTAAATGTACAATAAAAACTATAATTTAATACAATTTTAAATAACTGTTCTATTAGAATATATTTTAAAATATAATTTATCCTTGTGATTTTAATGCTGAATTTTCAGCAGCCATTACCAAAGAAAAAAACTTTATTATACAGTAAGTGCATTTAATGTCGTTTTTGATCAGTTTACCATTTTATCAGATCACCATTTTAAAAATACCTATGCATTTGTTGGGTCATTAGCTAACCAGATTCCATAACACACAAAATATTTATACATAGTGTTATTAATATTACTATTAAGTGTACTGGCTGCTGGTCTGTAGATATGGCTTGGGGTTGTAATGCGATTATTTTGCTCATTATTCATTTAGCACAAGAAACATTATATGCACATAAACAAATTCAGATCTTATGTAACAACATGTCCTTTCTTAACCTGTAGGACAAGCTCTGTGAAATCCAATCCCCTTCATTCAGCAGACCTGTGAATAATGTGATCAATGAAAGCTGCACATATAAGGGTCTTTTAAGTGGTCATCCCCTGCTGGAGTTCAGAGGTCACTGGATAGCATTTCACTTTGATTAAAGGATGAAAAGGTGCAGACAAGCGGGGATGAGGGCCCCATGAGGTCTTGGACAGTGGGTACTTATCCAAAGGGTCAGGGGTGTTCGGACAGCCATCTAGAAAAAAACCTCAAAGGTCTTAAACTGATAACCAAGTCCTTATTTACTAATCACAAAGGGCATGTGTGTCCAGCGTCTGTGTGTGTGTGTGTGTGAGTGTAGGTGATGTAAGGCCCCCTGTGAAACCTGTCTCCACTCATAACGTCACATGATTCCACAAAGCCTGCGACTTTTCCAACTTGTGACCGCATTTTTTTTGTGAGGTTTTGGCTCAGACAAATAATGGAGGGATATAAAGAGAGTGAAAGCAGGAGTAAGAGAATGAGTACGGATAAAAAAAGGGGGTAAATGAGAGGAAACCAGTAAAAAGTAGGTTAGAAAGCCGGGATTGCCCCGGACAGGCCTCACCTCTCTGCTACTGATCTCCTGTTTACCACTAATTGCTCTGACAGAAACAGGCCAGAAAATCTGCAAAGAGGGATTCAGATAGAAGTAGTGACTGAGAAAGAGAGGGAACAAATCATATATCACGCAGGACAAATCCTGACCTTAGTCTGACTGCAGAAAAAGGCAAACACATAAACAAAACAATCCTGGAAACCAAAGAATTAAAGATTTTGTGAAAAATGTACAAAACATAAGAATATGAGGCTGAAACAGAAATCCAAAATCCAAAAATGTGTTTTCTATTATTATATTTCTATGTGTATTTCTATTTTTTCTGAAAGTGATTCCTTACATTTTCTAATAATTAAAAAATAATAATAGAGGATGCAAAGATATTCTTGAAATATGACTGGTTGAATTAGATAAACAAGCTCCTTCTCAAATATACATTTGGTAGTAATTTTAACCTTGTCCCATTATTTTATTTTCACATGAATTTTCTTCATTTTTTTATTTAATTCACTTAAGATATACCCTTTCTGCATCATTACTAATTACACTTTAGCAATACTGCAAAAGGTAACAATCATAGCAAAAAAAGAATTATTGAATAAAATAATCAGAATCAGAAAATAATGATAAATAATGAATGTCAACATAAATCCACAGAGGTACTCTAACGATACAAACTCATCGCTAACTGCAGAAGTATCAATATTACCTCAAAGTCAGGTAGATAGTTAAAGGGTTAGTTCACCCAAAAATGAAAATTCTGTCATTAATTACTCACTCTCATGTCCGTCCAAACCTGTAAGATCTTCATTCATCTTCAGAACACAAATTAAGATATTTTTGATGGAATCTGAGAGCTCTCTGACCCTGCATAGACAGCAACAATATTACCACGATCAACGCACAGAAACATAGCAAGGACACGTAACAAGTTAGACGGTAACTCGGGGAGAAGAATTGCTGAATACATTATGTTAGTATTGTTTTCTTTGCACACAAAAAGTATTCTCGTAGCTTCGTAAAATTACGGTTGAACCACTGATGTCACATGGACTATTTTACAGATATCCTTGCTATGTTTATGTGCGTTGATCGTGGTAATATCCTTGCTGTCTATGGAGGGTCAGAGAGCTCTCAGATTCCATCAAAAATATCTTAATTTGTATTCCGAAGATGAACGAAGGTCTTATGGATTTGTAACGACAAGAGGATGAGGAATTAATGACAGAACTTTCATTTTTGGGTGAACTAACCCTTTAAATGACAAAAAAGCAGCTGACCTGTAGACTTAAGGCCTTTCCACACTGAGCGCGAAAAAGCGAAACGAATATCGGATGCGATGACGCACTGGAATAAAACAGATTTCTATGGATGCTTCCACATAGACCGCGAACATTCACGCACCGAAAATGCAAATGTTTTTTTTCGAACCAGTCCAACGAATCTTTTCAGTTTTGCAAAGCGAAAATGGGCTGTCCAATAGGATTTGAGCTAGGATCACGTGACCGGAGCAGCTGCTGTTGCACAAAAGGGTGAGAGTGGTGGCGCTGTTTCAACAACCAGTGTAAACAAACACCGATGAAGAGTATCCCGCAAGAGAGAAGAGAGTGGATGCTGAGTTCTTATCGTTATTTGAGAACAGATTTATTCTCACATGTTCTTTATATATTAATTCTCCACTGAATTATGTGATCTGTAGGGCACCGTCCATTTTCTTCCACGTGCGCGAGTGTTATGAGTCAGAGCGCTTTCACTCTTTTTCTACACATGAAATATGAAAGCAAATAGACAAATGATTATGACAATATATTTTCTGTATGTGTTTTGTATGCAGCTCATGGTATTTTTATAGCAATAAAGGATGTTTATGACATATTAGCAGTGTAGCGTTATTAAACATAAATTGCATGTGTCTGCTTATTATAGAATCAAAATCAACTAGAGATCACACTCGGAAATTACTAAAAGCACTCGATGATGGTTTAAAGTGGGTAAGCAAATACATTAATAATTACATACATTTTCAAGTGTAGCTTGATGCCAATTGTACTTCTAATTATATTTTAGGATGTAGCCTATTCTTTTAAGCATTATAGATAGTTTGTGTCTCTGGTGTAGAACCAAACTTTGTTTATCTTAATTTAATGCTGTATATTGAGCAGTGGACGATGTTGAATCCATTTACGAGATACATATCTGAGGAAAAATGCATTGTTGGTCAGCGCCTCCTAGCGACTTTCTTAGCAGAAGGCGAACAATCGTTTCGCGCTCAGTGTGAAAGCACCGTTCCTCTGCGATTCGCCTGGCTTTTTTGCATCGTGCTCAGTGTGGAAAGGCCTTTATGGGTCTCGGGTGGCACACGGACACATATAGCGCAAAGTTAAGTGTCAAGTAATTACTCTATTCAATAACTACTACCTAATAGATTAGAGCGGACAGCAGGAGGCAATGTAGAAAGGGGAGAAGGATAATCCAACACCCCTCTCTCAATTTTAAATGGCTGATCCTGTCCCTAAAGAGATCCGCCACCTTTGTCATCCTCTTTTCAGGATGCTTAACCCACCTGGTGAGAAGTGAAAACATAAGCCATTTATGTGAATTTAGGCCCCTCTCCTGTAAGTTAAGCAAACCTCCACTACAAGGAGCAACAAGCCCCTCTCAATAGCACACCTTGACATTCCTTTGCAGCTTGTTCAGTGGAATGAATTGAGCTATTTGGAGCAGGACAAAGAGTGCAACTTAAGGCGAAATCTCTAAGCACACATATCCAGACACACACACACACTCGGCTCTGCAGGCAAAAGAACAGGATCCATTTCACATTTTGCCAAAGAAATCAATGGGGGTCTTGCCTTCCTCTTTACTGTTTTCCTTCAAAGCATAGCAGCTTGATACACCTGAAGTGTGTTTGTACATGTTTTGTATTACACCTCCTTAACTTTAGCCAACTGTTATATGCAAAGCATCATCCATAAACATTCAGTTATTTGCACCCAAAGCAATAATATGTGGGTAGAATAAGATGAACTGTACACATAAGGGTCAAATCGAGCAATTCAAATAAAGCATATCATGACTGTGACTCGGACTTGTGAAATCAGGACTGCTAGTTGTATTGGGATGTTTGGTCACCCATGTACAACAAAACAGCATGCGCAAACAAAGACCCCAAAAGGCTTAAGATTCACTGGCATATGCGTACATGTACACTTGAGAAACCCAGAGGCCACACACAGACTCTGAGAGAGGTTAACCTTTTCCTCTCAGGGTTTAGAGATATTTGTCTGCTCACATTCCCTACATCATCTGCTGTCATCAATCAATCCACCCATATCAGTGTGTGACAGAACTGAAAACAAGACACAGGAGAAGAAAGGGAAAGGATGTAAGAGAAGGGATGTTTATCTTGCTCTGCTGTGACTGATGAGCTCCTCTGACAAACAGCACAGCCCAGAGAACAGAGCAAATAAAAAATACTGGGACATGAATCTGATGTACAAATACGTCACCTGTCTGTCTTTACAAAAATACACAGTATTTGCATTTTGTTTCTGTTACACTTACAAGTTCTAACACAATATTTTATTCTCCCTTTAAAAACAAAGTCAAGATAAAGGTTCAACGCATTTATGAATTTAAGTTAATTAAGGGTGTGAGCAAAAGTGATTTTACCATGGTTCAAATTTTATTTTTATTTATTTTTTTAAACAAGATAGAAGGGTTAGAATAATTATTTTAACAGTATAATTATACATAACTCATCAAGAATGCAAACGCCAAAAAACAAAAAAAGTGAACAAGGTTTAAATTTACATGAGGTGCCTATAAAAGAGTGTGTAAACTAGAATGTTTGTCATCATGTTCCATTTATAACATATTTTTCCTGTACAAACATCTAATTAACATCTTCAAAAAACAGCGAGATTCACATCAATAAAACCTAAATTTGAAACATCACAAATCCAGCTTCAGAATGTCGTCCCAACATCTGTCAGGAAATGCTTTGCTTTTTGTGTGTTTTAACCAGATAAACATGAAGACAGTGCACAGACATCTTGACTTGCACACGTTTTTGAGATCCTTTATTTTATCATTCACATTTTATCCTCGTTTCCGCAGATTTCTAAACAGACCCCCTACAAAACAGGCTGGGCTCTTACACGTGTATCTTCAGGGTCTGCTGGTCATATGTGTCCATTCTCACAGCTGTGTTTAAACTCTCAGTACTTCACAGTTTACCTCAGGCCAAACAACCCCCTGTTCCTTTACTATCAACTGCATATACATTCGGTTTTGATGGGCTCTTAAAACCCCAGGCCCCCCACTGACAGACCCTGACCTACACATGTCTGATGTCATCCAAGTAAAACAAAAATCCCAACACAAACAACATGCTTCAAACGCCAGAATGAACTTGATGACATCACAGAAAATACTGAAGCCTACTCATAATTGCTTGTGTATGTTTCTCAGTGACTTGATGACACCTGGGAAATATATAACGACAAAATGCAAGGGAGAAATTCACCAGGTCACATCATTATTTATTTATTAATTTATTTATTTACTATAATTTTTTTAATAGATAAACAATACATACATTTTTAATTACATTATATTTTTTGCCTTACGGTAATGAGAATAAAATTTCCTATTATCTGCAGTTTGCACTTATGGTTTATAGTGGACCACTAATCACCAGGTCAACTACAACAATTGAGCAACAAATCTTGATGCTCTTTAAAAAAACTTTAGCAAAATTTAATGTTTAACCCTCTGGTGTTGTTCAGTCATTTTAGACAGAATTTTTTTTGGGGGGGAATTTAAAAAAACATCGCTACTTCTTTGGAATGGTATGAAACTCGGTGACTTATGTTAGTCGATATGTGAGCCGCCCCAAAAAATCTTAGATTCAAAAAAGCTAAATCTGAATAAATCTGCCTCAATTCAATGGATTTTAAATACCTTTGCTCTGTTTTTAACTTAAATACTGCATTAATTAAACATTTATAATGATTCAAATGAATTAAATGAATTAAAAAAAAAAAAAAAAATCTAAATTATTTTACATTTTATACAGAAAATAGTCCATAATTTAAATATAAACATGAATTATATTTATATAAAAATAAACATGGAATACACTAAAAATGCAAAATACTAAAGAAAAACATTGTTGAAATGAAATACAGTGTATTCATTTCACAAAAATAAAATTATTACACGATTCTGGCCTCCGGTCTGTTTTGACTGTGAACAACACAAGTGTGACCCCCAAATGAACAATACCAGACAGTTAAATGCTTATTTAGGAGTGACTAAATCATGGTGTAAAGCTTGGAAAAGCCAGGACATTTTTTTAATATAACCCCATTTGTATTTGTCTGAAAGAAAAAGGTGGGCGAGTAAATCACAGGGTAATTTCCAATTTTGGGTGAACTATCCCTTTAAGATAATTTAGTGTTGCTGCAGTAGCACTTAAAACAACATGTCTCCATCATTTAAGAAGATAAGTTATTTTTTCACACCATACGCATGTGTGTCAGTCAATTAAAATTATCATTAAGTGAGGTTGTTGTGGATATTACCCAGACACAGAGGCAGGCACATGACAAAATATGGCTTCCATTATTAGAGAGATTTAGTATGTCATCAACCGAGTAATTTTGGACTTTTGAAACTGACAAAGCTGCCCACAGGCACATTACATCATACTCGGAAGTCTGGGCACGCTCACTAAAGGCATGCAGGGTTGGAGAGAAGCTCTACACCCTACTCTGGCAAGCCCCAGCACCTGCCTACCTCAGGACACTGTTTTGACAGGTTCCTCAGAGCTTGGGTGTGAGGGTCTCACAGAGCTTCTAATACAAGTGATGAGCACAGCACAGATCTATGACTCCTATGATCCGACAGTAATAAATCAACAGTGGGTGAAGGTAGCTGAGCATGTACTTTGTCAGTACAGAGCAAATTCTTTCCTGCTGATCCCAGAATAGATCCTTCTCACACCTTTACACTACTGCCAGAGTGATGACTACATCCAGATCAGGTTGAGGTTTTTCCTCAGCCAATGTTGACACTGTAAGTTTAGCATGCTTGAAGTTTAGACTCATCGTTCCTCACCACTCTGAGCATTTACCTTTTGCTGCCTTTTACAAGCTTTCACATTCAGGCTCTTTTACAGCCAGACCAAGACAGCCAGCACTACCTTAGCAACTGGACCTATGGGCTACACAATCAGACAATTATATATATATACACGGCAACTATTTGTTTTCATCTGAACTCTGGTGTTTAGTGAGAGTCAATCCAGAGCATATATGAGAGAGCCAATCCCACTGCTGCCAGTGTGAACATTACCCACTTATGTGCAATCACACTGATGAAAGGTGAGGCATAGGCCTCGTAACTCCGGGCTGTAATTTCCAAGGCTAAGCGCTGGGATGCTAATAATGCTATTTGAAGTGGAAGCAGCAAGCAAAAAAAAAAAAGAGGATGAGCTCTTCCTTTCTCCATTCAGCAGAGAATTCCACACAGGGGGTCAGGAATGGTTATTAAATTTACAAAATAAATTAATGTTGGGCCACAAAATCATATCACTTTCATGTTAAAACTGCTTGCTAATGCTAAAAGCTTAGATCTGCTAATGCTATAGGATAACATACATAAAACAAACTAATAATAACAACACCAATAATAGTAAAATAATCAGTTTTTGAATGAAATATACACTACTGTTTAAACATTTGAGGTTGGTAAGAATTTTAATGTTTTGAAAGAAGTACCGTGCTTACCAAGGCTGTATTTAATTGATCAAAAATTATTACAATTTAAAATTCAGACTTCAGACTTCAGAGTCTCATGATCCTTCAGAAATAATTATAATATGCTGATTTGGTGCTCAAGAAAAATGTATTCTTATTATCAAAGTTGAAAATTGTTGTGCTGCAATTTTCAAAAAAAAATAAAAAATTCTGGACACCATAATATATTTTTTTCAGGATTCCTTGATGAATATAATGTTCAAAAGAACAGCACTTATGTAGAAATTCTTTACTGTCACTATTGTTCTATTTAATGCATCCTTACTGAATAAAAATAAATAAATCTCACTCCAAACTTTTAAACAGTAGTGCACCTGAATTAAATAATTATTGAATATGCCTTTTTAAAAATGATTAACCAATTTGGATTTATTTTTTCACTAAGCTCACCATAATGTATTCATCACGAAAGATACATGCAATTCTGCCTCCGAATTTGGTTAAAACATGTATTTTATAAGGCAGCATCAATTCAAATGCTGCCTCCATAGACACGTCACTAGGTTTTGAGCTCTGCTATTTTTAGAAAAAAAGGATGTCTCACAGTAGTGGGATCTTTTTTTGGCAGCTTTAACAGGAAGGATCACCTGAACGGTAAGCTGCCAGGATGAGAGCAAATGAATGAGGAAGAAACATATGTGTAAGACTAACGTCGGTGTGCCTCAAATACACGTCACTGAGGAAGTTTGGAATGAGCCCCAGCATCCTCAGATCCTTCTACACCTTTGAGCTCTGCTATTTTGGAAACAGCACCGCTGGCAACCGCAAAGCTCTGAAGTTGTGCGAACTGCCCGCCAATCGTTGGAGGAGCTTCCCTCCCTGTCTCACAGGCGGTGTAAGGAAAGCCAGGAGATCATGACTCCAGCCATCCATCCCACAGACTGCTCTCTCTGCTCTCAGGGAGACGTTCCGCAGCATTCCCGCACTAGCCGACTGGCAGCTTTAACAGGAAGGATCACCTGAACGGTAAGCTGCCAGGATGAGAGCAATCTATGCACAACTAATGATCTGTTGAAGAATGTGTACATAATGTATGTGTACATAGTGTAGATAACTAACTGTCTTTATAGTACACTGTGTGTATTGAGTATGTGTATGTGTATTTTGCACATTGTCTTCTGTACAGCTGTAAATATGTACTGTCTATATGTAAACTGTTTTGTTTTTTGCACTGTTTGGAGCACGCTCTCAAGAATTTCACTCACCAAGGCACTTGTGCTGTGGTGATGTGACAATAAAAGTGATTTGATTTGATTTGATTTGATTTTTGATTTGTGTGACTGTAGTGCAAGACCACTTGTGTGTGTGTGTGTGTGTGTGTGTGTCTGCTGTAAACCTTGATTAAGTTATGTTGAGGAATTCCTCATCTCCTAGTTAATGCAAACATTGAGCTGGCATAATACACACCCCCACCAACACCCTGGTTCTCAGTTGTCTTGTCTGAGCTGATTCAGCTGTGCTGGAAAGCTTTGAACTTGCTGTGAGTCAAAGAGCTCTATTTGGCTGGAAGGACACATTGATTCAGACAATACAGGGAGTGATACCAGACGTCAGTGGCTTTCACATACAGACACGTGAATATGTTTTGTGTGCTCTGCGTGTGTCTGTGCATGTCTGAATTAGTAATTCTTGCCTTTGCCTGTCGAGGGTGGCATAGAGCAACACACACCCACACACAAACATAAACACACACACACAAAAGATGTATTTAGGTGTTCACTAATGTAGAAAATTTCAGCCACTGAAACACATACATTTACTTAGCAATCTAAATGATAACATTGACAGACCAGACTTGTGAACATATAATTATAGCTTCACCTATATATATATATATATATATATATATATATATATATATATATTAGTGCTGTCAATCGATTAAAAAATGTAATCGCGTTAATCACAGTCATGGACTGTGATTAATCATGATTAATCACAAATTTAAAATACTAGGATTTACCTGTAAATGTGTTGAAATAAAGAAATGCATGACAAACTAGTTTAAGGAAACATAACCTTTCACACCTCCGCCAGGTATGAGACATAATCCTTATTATTCTTTTGTTTTTATTCAGCCATTATCAGCCTTTATACTGGCAATAAAACGTTTACCAAGCCACATCGCTTCAATCCCAGGATACATTTACCCAACTATTATCAAAAGTATTTTTAAATAAATACAACAAAACATTTTCTTGCGACCTTACGTGAAGTATTATGACAAAATGCATTATGAAGAAGAATTGGACCTGGTCTGGTGCATTAGAGCTAATATTAGCATCATGCTCCATAAGACAATTTATGAGATTAATAGTACACTTTTACTCAGAACTCACTACAACTTCCTTTTGAGATCACATGTGGAATTTGGTTGTTTACTGTTGTTAAAATATGCTTTTTATAGCCTTTTATATCGCTGCCAAAATGAGCATTTCAGATGTAAGTTACATATTCATCTCAAGAAAATCACATAGAAACCATATCCTATCGTAATCGTGTGTTTATTATCTTATATAAACTATAGTGGCTGTTGTCATGTTTATTTCTGCTGTGTTGTATGTTCTGGCTGAAACTCACGTTGTTTGTGATGTTACACGCGCCTCTCCGTTCTGAAGTTGCCAGGTGTACATTCCAAGTATGATAAATATTAGTAAAAGGATCTATTTTAATTTTTATTTGTCTATATACACTTTGGGCGGCCGCGGTAGATCATAAAAGTAGCCCAAAAAAATGCAACTCTCGGCTCTGTAATTTTTCCCGCGACTGGATTTTCAAAATAGCCCACAGGCAGCCACTTGAGCCACAGCCGCTACCCTGACAACACTGTTCGCTGTACCCTCATCACACACTGATAGATAACCTTCCGTGCTGCGATGACGGGAAGAAGTTGGGGTCAAACCTTATCAAACGATTAATTTGCGTTAAAAAAATATTAATGCGTTAAAGTTTTTAGATTAATCACATGCGTTAACGCGTTAAAGTTGACACCCCTAATATATATATACAGTATACTGTATATGTGACCCTGGACCACAAAACCAGTCTTAAGTGTAAATTTTTCGATATTGAGATTTATACATCATCTGAAAGCTGAATAAATAAGCTTTTGTTAGGATAGGACAATATTTGGCCGAGATACAACTATTTGAAAATCTGGAATCTGAGGGTGCAAAAAAATCTAAATATTGAGAAAATCACCTTTAAAGTTGTCCAAATGAAGTTCTTGGCAATGCATATTACTAATCAAAAAGGAAGTTTTGATATATTTACAGTAAGAAATTTACAAAATATTTTCATGGAACATGATCTTTACTTAATATCCTAATGAATTTTGGCATAAAAGAAAAATCGATAATTTTGACCCATACTATGTAGGGGTGGCACTACAAATATACCCCATGTATTCGTACCAAACCGTCACGGTACAGGCATCTCGGTTCGGTGCATGAGGCTTTACGGCGAATACAGGCAATTCACCCCCAATCCAGAAGGGGGCGCCCGCAGCAATGCAACGCTGTTTGATAACCGCCAGCAGAAGAACAGTGAATGCCAACGGTGACACAGAAGCGGGCGCGCTGATGTTTGGCTCACTGTATTTTATTTTGATAAACTACCAACTGGCTGTCAAGTTAGCAATGCTGGAACTGATGTGTTGTGTGTGTGTGTGTGTGTGTGTGTGCGTGCATATGTATAAAGGTCTGCTTTTATTTGTGTACACTCACAATGAAAACAAAACAGATTGTATATATATATAACATGTAATAATATGTAGTATTTTCACATCTAGATGGATTTTTTTTTTATTTGCACTACTGTCTGTTCAAAATAAATGAAATGAAACTGAGCATAGTAGATTTCTTTTTTTTTTCATGTTGTACCGAAATCGTATCGAACCGTGACCCCCGAACCGAGATACGTACCGAACCGTGACATCTGTGTACCGTGCCACCCCTAATACTATGTATTTTTGGCTATTGCTACAAATATACCCCAGCGACTTAAGACTGGTTTTGTGCTCCGGGGTCACATATATATATAGCTACTGCAGCTAATTATGCTAACTACAAACTAACCCTAAGCTAAAACAAAACTGGTTAACATTTTATAATAAGGTTTCATTAGTTAACCTTAGGTAATGCTTTAACTAACAATGAGCAACACATTTGTTAGTTAATTAATAAATAAAAAAAACTATTTGTACTATCTACTATCATGCTATTTGTAACTAAGAATGAAGATACATTTTTCTCATGTTATTTGTATGTTAAGTTTTTTTTCTCTACATTTTTGTTGTCACACCATAGGACACAGTCACATTTTTATTTGTCAACTACCCATATATATATATATATATATATGTGTGTGTGTGTGTGTGTGTGTGTGTGTGTGTGTATATATATGTATATATACACACTACAAAAGTCAGATTTAGCTTGCATCAGTATAGTCTCCTAAGTACAGTAAACCCACACACAGAAAGGGTGCAACTACCTGGACGGGAGGTGCTAAACTAGCAGCCATAATTTTCATTAACTTTTACTACTACTTCTTCAAAAAGAGAAAGATAGGTGAAAAGAAAGAAAAAAATATCCCTCCCTTCCCCCTTGTCCCTCTGTCTCCTTCAAAACAATGACCCCATTCACAGATTCCTGCAGTGGGGCCATGATCTGGTTAAAATAGCTCCCTGTCGGACATGTCCTTTGTTAGGAGACCAACTTCTTTTTTCCTTTTTTGTCATGGGCAGGGTGAATGGCTGACAACAGACTTACCTACACAGTACACACCATTAAGCCAGTCCTCCTTTGATGGCAAAAGACGCCCAGGGCTGTGAATAGAGAGGGGCGGGTGCTGAAAAAATGAGAGAAAGGAGGGAAGGAGGATGGCGAGAGAAAAAAAGATAAGGAAGAAAAGAAGACCAAAGCAGTTTCTGAAGTTCACCTTCCTCTATTTTTTTTCTTTGCGAAAGATGTTTAAGTTAAAAAAGCATTCATTCAGAAGAATCAGGGCCTAGCAAATATGACAGAGAGAAGCTTAACTTTTCTAAATAAGTGAAGAAAGGACTACAAATGGCCACAAATTCCCTGCGTGTTTTCCAGCCGGGATACATAACTAATCCTACTACACTATGAGAGCACGAAAGAGTGGAATTGTAAAAACAAGGAAAAGAGAAAATTCATAACTTACTGCTACATATGAGACAAGAAAAGATTGAGTGTGGCCTGAGGCAGACAAACAAAAGCTTGAAAAGAAAAGATGAAAGCTATCCCATGATTCTTTTGTATATTACTTTCTACTTGTTTTTCTTTGTCCCACTGCAGACTGCCAACTGACAGGTGGTTGTTTTAGAAATACTTTAGCACCACTCTAATCACTGTGTCTGTGTGTGTACGGTCACATATCCACATGTCTTGCCTGAGAACAGCACAATTCATATCGCTCAAAGTGCTCATATACACCTGACCAGATGTGCCAGTCTGTCAGAAGTCAGAGGTCAGGAATCAAAGTCTCTTGTAAACAGGGTTGAAGAAGGTCACAGCGATGGGGGAAGGAGAGATGGATGATGGGATTTAGGAAGTGAACCAGGTGTTACCAGGAGTTGTGCGGGCACTGTACTTGTGCGTTCTGCTTTATATCAAAGATATTCTCACTGTTGTTTGGAAAAACATCTGGAAGGACTACAGGAAAACATATAATTACTGACATTATGACATAATGCTCACTGACATAATGCTCATATGTGCCACACTGGTATTTACTAATCAAATCAAATCAAATCACTTTTATTGTCACATCACCACAGCACAAGTGCCTTGGTGAGTGAAATTCTTGAGAGCGTGCTCCAAACAGTGCAAAAAACAAAACAGTTTACATATAGACAGTACATATTTACAGACTGTACAGAAGACAATGTGCAAAATACACATACACATACTCAATACACACAGTGTACTATAAAGACAGTCTTAGTTATCAAAGCAATGACCAGAAACTAAATAAAAGCATTCTGGTTACTATTGAGGAAAGATGCATGAATGTTTAGTGCATGAATGTTTAGACACTTCCATTTAAAGTGACAGAGGAAAAGCAAATATCTGACCAAGTTTTAGTGACATGAACTAACCACTTCACCTCAGATTGTTACCTTAAAAAACACCAACAAGTATCCAAGAAACTGCACGCATATTTAAAATACTTATTTGCTGAAATGGCATTTAAAAGAAAATAATAAGGGGAGTGGGAGGACAGAGGGAGGTGACAAGGAATAGATGTGACCAGACACATCGGTCGTTGGTTTGCAGCTGGCAGCCACTGATTGTTATCACTCACTCTAGTGTCAGGCTGATTGGCACTGAATGGTGCTTGTTGGCTGCCACAAATCATGGCTTGTCCTAACACTGGTTGGGGTGTAGGGTGGGGGTTTAACTGTGAGACTGGACACACCCGATGTCAGTGGTGCTTTTTTTATAACAAGACCAAGCAGGTGCTGAATGAAGATGCTTAATTGAGTGAATCATCACCCGCTCCATCTCCACAAAATACATCCACTACTTCAAACCACAAACACCCACAATTAACTCAGCGTGGCTTTCAGCCGAAACATCTGCTTGATGCTAAGGATCAGTAGCACATCTACACAGGATGCAACTGCTACATAAATCAAATATTGTACATATAAAAGTCTTATGACAAATCACTGTAAAGGATTAGTTCACTTCCAGAATAAGAATTTCCTCATCCAAGATGTTCAGGTCTTTCTTTCCTCAGCTGAAAAGAAATTAAGGTTTTTGATGAAAACATTCCAGGATTTTTCTCCATATAAACCCCTTTCACACTGCACGTTGGTCCCGGAAAATTGACGGAAAATTGCAGGAGTGCCTTCAGTGTGAACGCAAACATGTCCCGGGATTAATTCCGGGATCGATCCCGGATTGGGGACCTAGTAACATTGCCGGGTTCAGTCCCGAAATGAGCTCTGTGTGAACAAAAGCCAGAACCAATGTCATAAAGGCTGTGTCGTAGTGATGATGCACGTTATCGTGCAACTCTTTTACCGGGTGTTTTGAAGGAAGATTAACGTTCACGGTGAAAAATTATGTGCAAACTGTAATGAAGCAGAGATCAGGGAGCTCCTCTCTATCCACACTGAAGCTGAGATCGTTCACCAGCTTAGTGAAACCGGAACGCGTCACATTATACGTCACATCGTAATTAGGGTTGGGTACCGTTCACATTTGAACCGGTACCGGTATCGGTATTGGTACCTGAAATTCGGTACCGTACCGAACGGTACCTTTTTTCGGTACTTTACTCTCTGTGTAATAACAAAAACATTTATTTCAGTGAAAAAATATGTCCAAAACTCTCAATTTTAACATTTTGAACAATTGCCCTACAATTATTTTTTTTTTTTTTCTTCCAGAATTTCGTGTGTTTTATTCTTTTCTGATAATCAAATGAAGGCATGAAACATTTATTTATTTTTAATCAAATGAAAATGAAACCCTTTTATTTTTTGGCAAACAAACAGAGGTTTACTCTTAAAATTAAAACAAGGTAGAAAAATTGTGTGAATATTCCTTTAAAAAGTTTTAATAATAATTGTATTTTTTCTACAATTAAGTGGTTAATGTAGTTGTAATAATAATTTTTATAATTTAATTGTTTTATTTAAATTTGACAGTAAATGGAATATATAAAGATGTACATTATACTGTACAAAAGTAATACAAGAGTAATATATTTCTGTTACATGTTAAACCGCACTTTTATTTTGACAGGTTGCCGTGAAGTTTCTGTGTGTACTCAAATGAAACGGTAAAATTCTCATGAAGTGACTCTCACAGCCTGTAAGTTCATGTGTTCTTGTCGTCATTTAGTGAGACGCAGAGGCCGAAAATTACCGCGAGTTCACGTGTGCTTCAGTATTTGTGTAGTTAACAAAACTGCGTCTCCGCCATTCAAACATACCGAGGCTAACGGAACATGCAGGATTCATATTTAAACCGTCTTTTTGCGTTTTAATATTAACATACACTAGTTCATATCGCGATTCGAATTAAGTGACAGACATTCTTTTATTCATCCAAAAATTGACGAATTCCATGGCATTCCGCGCTTTAGAGTAAATTCCGTTTTTATGAATGGACTCCGCCGTCCTGTCCATGGAAACCATATGACCCTAGAAATGTAAGCACACTTCAGAACATTTCGGTTTGCCCTGTGTGTTGTGTTTTAAAGAGTTGCAGGGGTGACATCATGTCACAGGGTCTCTCTCTCTCTCTCAGGGTCACAGGGTCTCGCAATTCGGTATGTACCCTTAAAAGTACCGAGTTCGGTACCCAACCCTAATCGTAATGTCACGTGTCTTTACGGGATCTTTATGGGATGTGTGTGAACGCACACACAGATTCCGGAAAATCACTGGCAGTGTGAATGAACCACAATCAAACGATCCCGGGACAAACCACGGGACACATTATCTGTGTATTTTCCGTGTATTTCTGTGTGAAAGAGGCTATAGTGGACTTCAATGGCGATCAGTGGGTTAAAGGTCCAAGTTGCAGTTCCAGTGCAGCTTCAAAGGGCTCTACATAAGGAATAAGGGTCTTATCTAGCGAACGAACGGTCATTTTCTAAAAAAATGAAAATTTTCACTTTTTCACCACAAATGGTCGACTTGCACTAGCTCAACCTCACACATTACGTAATCACACACTCGTGACGTGGGCAGAAGTACCAACCTAGTATTTACAAAGCGAACGTGCAAAGAAAGTTAAATGCCTTTTACAAAAAAAGGTAAAACAACAAATGTCGGATGATTTTGAAATTGGATGAGAAATTTTTCACCCTACCCTAGCTTTTTGTACCGAAGTACACAGACGAAGAACTAACCGCGCTTGACTTTTCCAACGTGATTATGCAATGCGTGAAGACACACATGCCCATCCGCAGAGCTAGTTTAAGATGGGCATTTGTGGTTAAAAAGTGTATAATTTTTATTTAGTTTTGCTAGATAAGACCCTTATTCCTCAGCTAGGATCGTGTAGAATCCTTTGAAGCTGCATTGAAACTGCAATTTGGACCTTCAACCCATTGGCCACCATTGAAGTCCATTGTATGGAGAAAAGTCCTGGAATGTTTTCCTCAAAAACCTTAATTTCTTTTTGACTGAAGAAAGAAAGATATGAACATTGTGACATGGTGGTGAGTAAATTATCAGGATTTTTTTATTCTGGAAGATATCTAATTCTTTAAGATGGAAATGTTAGGTTTATAAATATTGAGTGTGGAAGCTGAATAGTAGCACTCACTGCATGACAGATGGAGGTGCCGGTGCGGTCATTTGCTCTTAAAATACTACGTTTACACGGACATCAGTAATCTAATTATTTATCTTATTCTGAATAAGACAATATTATGCTTAAGGAGTTTACATGAGTTGCTTTTAGAATATTCCTTTAATGTTCCCGTTTTACATGCTATAGTACATAGATCGAGTAATGGCACACATCATTACGTCCCCACATCCGACGTCCCCTCCAGAATTCCAAACTTATACAGTTTTGGGTGTTTCATTTTTAATTTACTGAAAGCTTCAGGTGCAGTTAATTATTTGTTATGCTGTACGTGCAAACAGACGAAGGCATTGTTGAAGCCATGCTCTTTTGTTTGCAATCAAACGGTTGACCCCTGCCGTGTGTATCCAGTCGCAAAATGCAGCGAAAAGTCCTACAAGATGGTAATAGTGTTATTGAGGTGTGTAAATGTCTAGACTGCACGTCGATAATGCGACTAAAATAGGAATACTCCCCCTGTCTTAATTCGATTTGTGTTTACTTCGAACATGACTTTAGTCGGATTAAGGCAGTGGTTCTCAAAGTGTGGAGCACGCCCGCCAGGGGGGGCGCACGAGTATTGCAGGGGGGGCGCGGGCCATCAGCAGAAAAAGAAAATAAATAAAACAGTAAACAGCCAAAGGACGTAATTTAGAATGGGAGATGGATCGGTTTGTGAAAGGGAAGAGAAAAGCCATAGACGAAGTCGCACAGACCCAGGCAGGTGCTGTTCATTCAAAAGCTAAATGCAGAAAATATGACGGGGCATATGCATTCTTGCTCTCGGCTTCACTCACCGGACACGCGTCGCGCGGCTCGCACCGCAACAGCTCTACACTGGACGCGACAAAGCGACCGTTGTAAGTCATTTTAACTTTGTGTCAGTAAGTCATAACTAAACCGAGGCATCAGTTTAATGTCGGGGATTGTCGCGCCGCGCCGTATCCAGTGTGTAGACAGCATCACTTATTATAATGGGTTCTGCTGTAACTTATTTTGACGCTCGCGTCCGGTGTAGACACGGTGTTAATTTCGTTGGTGAGGCGGAAAGGCCTCTGTGTGTCCTATGCCTTTAGCGGACAGCATGAAACCCACAAAAATAAATAAGATAACAGAGAGAATAATAATAACAGTTATTCACTCTATGCTATTTTTCAATGTTTCAAGTGATGCAGGTGTTTTTTCCCCCCTGTAGGTATTTTAAATTAAAAAAGCATACATTTTTCATAATGTTTAGTGAAATTAGTTAGGATGGGGATTCGGGGGGGAGGGAGGGAGGGGGGGGGGGGGGGCAGATTCTTTTATAGGTTTAAAGGGGGGCATGACCAAAAAAGTCTGAGAACCACTGGATTAAGGTAATCAAAAATCTCTGTTTACATGGTAGATTCTTAATCAGAGTATTATCTTAAATAAAACTGGAATATTGTTGTCTATGTAAACATACTCAATGTTGCCGACTTCATCTCTTAAGCTAAAACCAAAGAAAGCACTGGTGTATCAATACATTATTAAAATGTTAATGCAGCCTCCTTACTGTTTTTCCCTGACATATTCATAATCATTACTTCTGTGGTGCGCTGTGGCAAGCTTTATGCATGTGCTTGAGCGCTTAGGCTATGAAGGCAATTAAAGACTCATTATAATGATTTAAATGGTTTATTAATAAATGTGCGATTAGTCGACTAATGCTTAAAATGAGCGACTACTAGTCAACCAGAAAAGTCTTTAGTCGAGGGCAGCCCTATTCCTTTATGATTGTTGCTTGTCAGACTGTACGAACATGATGGCCATGCCACACTGGGATCCCAGTCGTCATTAAATATCAGACTGTACTATAGTCAAAACGAGTTAAAAATGTATGCACATGAGAAAACTTGTCTGGAGTTTTACATTATCCAGCCATACACATTCAGTGACTTTGAGCTTCATTACACGTGGGGCTGAAATGTTGGCTATCATGAAAAGTATATGAATGGCGGCAATACCGGCGTATTTAACAAGAATAGTGTAAGCAGCACACACCCACATGAAAACAGTGGCGCAACCGGTGTTTATCATGACAAAGGCAAGTTATCATATGAATTCCATGAAAGGAGGACGGGAGCGGGAGTTTATGCGGTTAGAAGAAATCTCTAGCATTAATTCTGATCATGGCTTGTCGTGAAAAACTAAGACAGTTTGACGTTCGTCGAAGGAGAAGTCACACCACAGGACTGTGCGGCATTATTTTTTGACACTGCCAGAATATTATCAGAGGAAAATTTTTTGCGCAACGGCCATTAATTAGCTGTCGGTGAACATGTCAAACCAGCAATCAAAAACTACAGATTTTAGCCTATGATTATAGGAATCTTTTAGGATTTTCAAAATTTGTCTCAGACGAAGAAATCGTGGCCAAAATCGCACAGTGTGCGCTGGGCTTTACTCTAGGTTCCAGTCTTTAATCTGGCCATGCATTTCTTTCTCTGTGGACAGTGTTTTACCAAAGCAACTTGCTTGAAAGTGTACTCACTTCAGAATTTAGCTAAATATATAAATAAAGTACCCTTATAAGAGAAGAAGAGCCATAGAAATGGTGGTACAAATAGGTGCTATATTGGTTGGCTAATTTTACTTTCCAAGGTGTCATTGCAAGTCACTTTTTCCACTCTCATTCCTGCCCTCTAGTCTTGGCTTCCCCGCCAGGCAGTTAGGATGGAGAGATAAAGCAAAGAGAAAAGTTTGCATACAGCTGTGCAGTGCTGGGCAACAGCTGCAAATATTGCGGCAATGGTTACAACTCACAAGTGATGAGAATTCCTGAAAAAATCTTTCAAGGGAAAATGGGAAAGGTTGAAGGTCACTGTTTCTCAGCAGAGAAAACTGAGTGCTGTCATCCCAGGCTGTCAATCAAACCCTCTGTGACTTTTATGACTGTCAATAACCTTTACACCTATTTGTCCTATTCCCAAGCTCTGTTACACACCTGCACTTGGCCCTAAACGTGCTTACTCTTGATATTTGGTCAATTATTTCCACACAAATATGTTTCCAAAAATAATTGTTTTTATGACCCGCCTCCGCACCCATTTCGTCAGTGTTTCTTTTTCACGCAATCCTTTGAGATAACAGAGGAAAGATAATTAGCAGAGAGACGATAAGCATAACAACAGGAACCAGTATTTTGCAAATTAGCCTACATTTACCCCAAACATGCTTTGAACCGAGTTAGAGAATAAGACATTGATAAGATCTATCTGATAAGGAGCAGGCGTTTAAAGCGAAGTGGGCAGATAGGTGCCTTGATAGGTGTTGATGAGAGGTGTTAGATACATTAGCAAGGTAAATTTACCCAGCCTGCAGGTATTTGATTGATTCACAAAATGATAAGTTAATTTAGATTGTCAGCCTGGAGGGTAAAGATTGTCTGCATGCCTTTGTGTGTGTGTGTGTGTGTGTGTGTGTGTGTGTGAGAGAGAGAGAGAGAGAGAGAGAGAGAGAGAGAGAGAGAGCAAGAAAGAAAGAGAGATCTACAGGGATGAAAAATCTCTCGTCTCAGTCGAGGAGATTAAAGGTCCACAATGGTCTCTAGTAATATGTCTATGATGACAAGACAGAAGAACAAAGATGGAAGAGACAAAAACGTAAGATAGAGAGACAAGAAAGACGTCTTTCTGAAATTCCACAAGCTCTTCATACACAGACAGCTTTGTGTGAGACAGACGCTGAGATGGAAAACTCCATGGGAATTCCATGCGTTTAAGCTGGAAAGCATGGTCATGAGGACCTGGCCTCCTTGAAGGAGACCATGACATCACTTTGATGTTTCCTTAATATCTATTGACTGGACAAATCAAAGATTGTGAGTGTCTCTCATGGTGGGCTCCCACGCAATGCTTTAAAGAGGGAGTTTTAGAGGCCAACACATTGAGTAAATTTTAAACATTTAAATAAAAAACACACAGTTTTTTCAAGCGCTTCATAATATTTCTGAGCTTCCAAATTAGATTTTATTTAATTTGAGTAAAGAATGTAAGTCACTAGATAACTACATGGTTAGGTAATATACAAAATATTTGGGGTTGGATGTTGAATATGGAGTTGAACTTCCTTTCTTATATGGAACACAAGAGAGGATGTTTTTATTCATACAATGAAAGTAAAGGGTCAATAAAATTAGAACACACATTTATGTTCAAACAACATGTAATAGAGAATTTAGCATCCTATGACCCCTTTAATGTAATATAAAATGACTTAATTTATGCTTACGCAGAGCACATCACATATGGTAAACACAGAAGCTCATGCATGTGTTATGCGTGTGCATTATACTCTAGAACAAACAACAATGTTTTTTTGTGCAAGACACACACATTTGAGCTTCTGTATTTACCAGATACAATATGCTCTATGTATGTTGATCAACACATTAATTTATGTAAAAAAAAAGCCTAAATTAAATCTGCTCATCATATAAAATGATTGTTTCTCTTCACAAGACTTGGATTAAACCACTCAATTCATATGGATTTATTTTACAATGCCTTTATAACCTTTTTAAATCTTCTACATTTTGATGACCTGGACATTGAATGGAGGAACAGAAATCTCTCAGGTTTCATTAAAAACTATTTTAATTTGTGACTTGAAGATTAACAAAGGTCTCATGGGTTTGGAACAACATGACGGAGAGTAAATAATGACAGAAATTTTATTTTTGTGTAAACTGTCCCTTTAAATCATGATATAAGGTAGGGATGCACCGAATGTTCGGCAACTGAAATTGTTCGGCCGAAAACAGCAAAAAAAACAATTTCGGTGTTCGGCCGAATAAGTGAAAAGACCGAATAATTTGTACCGAACAATGATGTGACGCGATCAAATAGATTTGTGCACTAATGCAGCAAACACGTCTGCAGTGTGAAAGTATTTAAAACTGTCTGAGAAAGATGCAAAAAACATTACAAGCATGAAGCACTGACAGCGAGAGACTGCTTAGTGCAGCATCTCATGTCTCCGATGAGAAGAGAAAGGGGTGGTTGATGCTGGTTACTGTATGATTGAAATCGCGAAATGGCCTCAAACGATTTGAAAATAAACTGCAGAATGTTATGTTTTCTAATACAGTGTCCTCCACTAATATTGGCACCCTTGGTAAATATGAGCAAAGGCAGCTGTGAAAATAAATCTGCATTGTTTATCCTTTTTATCTTTTACTCAAAAAATTCACAAAATTCCAACCTATCATTGAAGTAAAACAATTGAAAGTGGGGCGGGGGATCTCATTGTGAAATAAATGTTTTCACTATTTCATGTTGGCCACAATTATTGGCACCCAATTATTGCAACGTCCTTTTCCCAGGGTAACAGCTCTGAGTTTTCTCCTATAATGCCTGAAGAGTTTGGAGAACACCTGATAAGAGATCAGAGACCATTTTCTTCATACAGAATCTCTCCAGATCCTTCAGATTCACAGCTCCATGACGGTGCTGCTTCTCTTCAGTTCACCTCACTCATCTTCTACAGGGTTCAGGTCAGAGGACAGAGACAGCCATGGTAAAATATTCATTTTGTGCTCAGTGACCCATTTTTGTGTTTATTTTGATGTTTGTTTTGGATTGTTGTCCTGGTGGAAGATCCAAACACGGCCCATTATAAGATTTCTAACAGAGGCAGTCAGGTTTTGATTTTTTATCTGTTGGTATTTGATAGAATCCATGATGCCATGCATCTGAACAAGATGTTCAGGACCTCCAGCAGAAAAACAGGCCCACAACATTAAAGATCCAGCAGTATATTTAACCGTGGATATGGGGTACTTTTTTATCCCTGTTTGTACTAAACTCATCTGGTGGGTTTGCTGATAAAAAGCTCATTTTTTAGTTTCATCTGACCACAGAAGCCAGTGCCATTTGAAGTTCCAGTCGTGTCTGACAACTGAATTTGCTGGAGTTTGTTTTTGGATGAGTGAGGACAATTTTTCTTGAAACCCTCCCGAACAACATGTGGTGATATAGGGGATGTTTGATTTTTTTTTTTTTAGGTTTCTGACCCCAAGACTCAACTAATCTCTGCAATTCTCCAGCTGTGATCCTTGGAGAGTCTTTGGCTACTCAAACTCTCCTCCTCACCGTGCATTAGGACGATATAGACACACGTCCTCTTTCAGGCAGATTTTTAACATCTTTAGTTGATTGGAACCTCTTAATTATTACCCTGATGGTGGAAATGGGGATTTTCAATGTTTTAACTCTTTTCTTACAACCACTTTCTATTTTGTGAAGCTCAACAATCTTGTTCTTCACATCAGAAATATATTTTTTGGTTTTTCTCATTGTGATGGATGATTAAGGGAATTTGGCCTTTGTGTTCCTCATATTTATAATCCGGTGGAACAGAAAGTCATGGCTGGACAATTTCATGCTCCTAGTCACCCTGGTGTGCTAAAAAATGTAAATATGAATGGGAATATACTTCAGAGATATTTTACTCATAAGAATTTCTAGGGGTGCCAATAATTGTGGCCAACATTCATTGGAGAAAAACATTTATTTCATCATGAGATTTTCTCCCCACTTTCAATTGTTTTACTTCAATGATAGATTGGAATTTTGTGAATTTTTTGAGTGAAAGATCAAAAGGATAAACAATGCAGATTTATTTTCACAGCTGCCTTTGCTCATATTTATCAAGGGTGCCAATATTAGTGGAGGGCACTGTACATGCACAGATTGCATGTATTCAAACAGCGCTGCATGAGCTCGCGGCGCCAGGGTTCAAAGTCCAAAGCGTGAGGAAAATCTGCGCTAAAACATTGTTACTCGTCATTTGCTCAGTAACATTTTTGTAATTTTTTTAAAGACATGCGACAATGTGATACGTGCATCAAACATCTTCCCACATTCGTAATGAGAATCATTTAAATATCTGCATGCTGTATTCATAAATGTTAGTATTGAAATTTTACTGTTGTTCTGTAAAATAAAAGAAAAAATAAGACAATAATAATGATAACATTAATTACCCTACAACAGCTATACATTTATTATAACATTCACACATAGTGTTCAAATTGGGATCTGTAATATATTCTAATGTTTTAAAAGAAGTCTCTTCTGCTCAGAAAGGCTGCATTTATTTGTACAGAAAAAAATACATGCCTGATTCAAGAAGGGGGTCCCAAAAATGGCCAAAAAATATTTTTAGTAACTTATTAATTTTAAGTTAAATTGTGCTTTGTTGGTATAATGTCTGCTAGAATGTTACAAAATGTTCAGTGTTAAGTAAATATTTTTAAATTGTTGTTTTGTAATTTATTTTTTTATTTGAAAAGCAGGACAAAACAGTAAAAAGTACATTTTGGCTATTTAATTTATGCAATGGTGAAAAAAATGGCAAAATAGGCCTTCATGGGGAAAAAATGCGAAAAACCATGTTCGATATTTGGCCTTCGGCCTTCGGCCCAGTGTTTCATTTTGTTCGGCTTCGGCCAAGAATTTTCATTTCGGTGCATCCCTAATATAAGGTCCTACCGCGCCACCAGTAGTGCTTATTTAATATGAGACTAAACACTCCCATCTACAAACACAGACATAGACAGAAACGTACTACCCCCACCTGACAAGAAGGAGAGATAAACATGGGGTCAGAGACAAAGTAGGGGAAGAGAATGCAGGAGCTTTAAATAAGGGCTCCTTTTTAGCAATGGGGGTTCACTTGGATGCTAACCTCGTAAAACCAGAGTGATTTGTGATTAGCTTTATTTGGCTCCTCTGCTGGCAGATATTCAATTATTGCCTGTCTTTCTCCTTTGTCAAAAAGGTCACGACACAGTGTTTTTATATAAGCGTAAATCAAGTGAAATATTTCTTTCCTCTAGTGTAAACAACAGATAAGATAGATCTGAGAACAGCAAGAGCAGAGGGAGAGGCAGGTTTAAAGTAGGAGCTCCCCTGCCATATGGATGCTGAAGTCCAGTTGGTGGAGTGGACAGTGAAAGGGTGTTGATGGTCCCACAGCAGGAGCTGAGTGGAGCTCATGACACAAAGTGAGACCTCCCACACCCCTTTCTGTGGGGTCCTTTACAATGATAATTGGAGACCTTCCTTGGCCACAGAAAAACATTACAGTTATCCCCGCCACAGCAAGCCCACCCAGGGAATAAAGATAGAGAACCACTACATACAGCCCGCTGTGATTTTATCCTACATCCTGGACAGATACGTCTGAAGGACGCCACTCCTAAAAACAGTAGGAACAGCCATTTCTTCACCACCTGCTGCTCTACACACCCACTACATTTTAACATATATAAAGCAGCCCTTTTGAAACTCATTAGCAATTTCAAAACTATTGTTCCATTAGATCTGCTGAAGCAGGAAAAGTCATCTCACAATTACTAATTTAAATCAGAAAAAAAGGATGACAGCATCCTAACTCTAATGAAACCACATTAATGTCTGGGGGTGGATTCATGAAAATCTTCTTAAGATAGAAGTTAAGAAATGTCTTAAGACAAATTCTCATAAGAATCTTCCTTAGTTCAAATTTAGAAAATTTAATCTCTCAAATAATACTGTCACGGTGCACACAGCAGGGGGGAACAAGGACACACAGACGAGGATTAAACTCAAATAATAGTCTTTAATGCAGACAAGGCAAGACAAGGCAGACAGGAAACACCGGGAGTAACGAGTAGACCAGACGAAATCTAACTCAATAGACAGGACTATAAATACACAGGTAAATCATAGATAATTAGACAAACATGGCTGGACAGGAATTAACCAATAATCACATCAGACAAGGACAGGAAACAAACCAAATAAGGACACAAGAGGCGGGAACACATGACACACACAACAGAACCCTGATATAACTCCCTCCTCCCGGAAGGCGTGTCCCACGCCGTAACAGTTCCACCGGGGAGGGGGGGTGGGCGCTCTGGAGGCCCCTCAGGACAGACACGGACAGGAACACAGGACGGGAACCTCCAGAGCGGAACAGACAACGGAGGCCATGGCGGAGATGGGAGCTCTGAAGGCCATGGCGGAGCTGGGAGCTCTGAAGGCCATGGTGGTGCAGGAGCTCTGGAGGCCATGGCAGGTGGTCTTCGCGGCCATGGCCTCATCCCTCGGCCAGGCCACTCCAGCCGGAACCCTTCTACTCAGCTGGTATCAGGAGCACTCCGGGGCTAGACACAGAAACAGGACAGGAAAGCCCTCCAGGGCCAGACAAACAGGACAGGACATCCCACAGGAAGGAAGCCCTCCTGGGCGAGCTAGGAAGCTGAGGCTTCTACTGGGAATGACATGACATCAGGGGCCCTCACAGGTTCCCCCAGCTACCTGCTTCCACTTCTGCGACAGGGGGGCAGGCGGCTAGAATGGCCTCCGCGGCCACAACAAGAGGAGCCGCCTGTCTCCGTGGACAAGACCGCAGATTATGTTCCTGTGGGCACAACAAGACAAACACGGCATTGACGTGTGGACTGGATCCACGGGGCTAGGGTTAGCGGCGGCCTGAGTTCCGGCGGGCACTGAGTCAGAGGCGGGCCGGCGGGCTCAGAGGCGGGCCGGGGGGCATTGAGTCATTGAGTCAAAACGGCGGGCCTCACGACACAGTGTTTTTATATAAGCGTAGGTGAATCGGTTAGGTCTGGTCTTCTGTCAGTGATTAAATATTTCTTTTCCTCTAGTGTAAACAACAGATAAGATAGATCTGAGAACAGCAAGAGAACACAGACACACACAACAGAACCCTGGAGAGGCTTTTGGATTTTATTTAGCAGTTTTATTCTTAAAAATGCTTGAAACACTCCATATGGAATGCCACATGGCACACAAATGTAACTAAATAAAACCTTCAACTACACATTGTCATATGGGTAACACTTTCAATAATCATAATGATTTATGTTTCACAAACTGTAAGTAGACAACACAGTTTCTCCTTAATTTTCATGAAAATCTGTTTGACTTCATTTTGCAGTATAATGTTGCTGCCTACTTTTCGAAATGAAGTTCACAACGCAGTTGGTGGAGTGGACAGTGAAAGGGTGTTGATGGTCACGGACAGCAGCCAAGCAGGAGCTGAGTGGAGCTCATGACACTTAAAGTGAGTAACTCACTCTTGTTCCAGTATATCACTTAAGAATCCCTTTCTGTGGGGATATCCTTTACAATGATAATTGGAGACCTTCCTATTTTGTGAAAATGTATGATTATTTCCTGCACTAAGGTATGTGAAATCAATTTTAAAGAATGGACTGCACAATATAATAGTAATAAATGGCGCTCTGGAGGCCAGGGGTTGAATGACTTCTGATTTTTTAAAGTCGACTTTTATGTGATGAAAGTCGAGTCGAAGTCGACTAGACGCTGATGACGTCATTAATGAACAAATAAGTCTGGAGCTGTGACAAACACCTTGTGCACAGCTATGGCATGACACAGCACTGCCCACATGGCTATTGCTCCTATAACAGCTTATTTTTATCAGTTCTTTCATCTTTGGGTCGTTATATTTCTCACAGATTTCTGCTCGTTCTAAATCAGATACAGATTAGTAGCACAGTAAAGATTACATTCATATGAATGAATGCATTAGTGAGAGCGATTGTGTGTGTGAATTAATTCTACCTGGCAGCGTCTCTCTACTAGTAGTGAAGCTCTGGGATTTAGTTATTAAGAAATATATGCTTAAACTTTTCAGTTTCTAAGCTATTTTATTGAGAAATCACAGAAAAGTGTTGACAATACATTTCCGCGCTGAATGATTCTGTGCGCGCGATTTGCGTGTGATGTATTGTACGCGCTACTGTCTGAAGCCTATGTGTGTGCGTTACAGTGCAGCAGCGCATTAGATTAGAACAGCGATTAACTTACCTGTACAATAAGCTGTTTAAAACGTGCATTCTCCCGTTCAATTTCGAACATCCAGTAATATAATCACACATGTCTTGTGGAGCGCTTTCAGAGTATGAATTAATTTGTAATTTTAACTGTTTGGAAATGGAGCATAAATGTGGATTTCTTATCCTGTTGCACCCTCTATAGGACCAGCGACTAGTCGACGTCAAGCTTAAAGCGTCAAGATTCAAGAGAGATTCAAGATTTTATTTGTCACATACCCAATTATACAGTATATAACCAGCAGTATAACCGTCATGGCAGAGCACTGAAGTCGACTAGTCGATTAGTCGGTGCAACCCCTAGTAGGTACAATGTTTTCTATACTAACAATGCATTTGATTTTTATCCAAAGCTACAAAAAACTCTCTTCAAAATATACAGTTTACAAAATATATGTTTACCCTGAAAAATACTGAACTCAGTACAGACAGTGAAGCAGCTGATTATCATCAAATGCAGCATGTGAATCCAGAGTTCCCAGGGGGCTGCAGAGGTTAACGTCAGGCCATTAGGTGCACTTACCCTCTGGGCTTGATGATGCATCCCTAAAATGCTGTAGAGGTCGTGAACACGTAAGTTTGACTAGGGTGAAGAGAGTGAAAGAGCTTATTTTCCCTGTCTGTTTGGGTGCGTGTGCACTGGATTTGGTGAGGCCTGTTAAATCCAGGATTAGCTATGAAAGTGCTAAAGGTTCTTCATGTGAACAGAAAGAAAAATAACTATTTTACAAATATCAAGGTTACAAATTAACCACCCATAGTTATTGCCTTCAAACCCTCTCTCGTTTATATAAATGAAATGTGAATTGAGAAAAAGCATTGCATTTCCTTTGTCACCTGGGAACATTCTTTTCATGCTTTCTCTGAACCGTTGATTAATGAGAGCACTAAACCTCAACTGAGCTGGTCTGAACTCGACAGACAGAGCGTTCTTAGCTCATGGCATTTCCAAGACATTCGCTTGGTTCACAGTAGCCAGTCGCTCACCTTCTTTGTCATTACTGAGAAATCACATTAATTGACATGAATTCTTTCAGGTGGTGCATACAAATGTGACAGAGACTGCTTTATTTAATAACGTCAACAAGCTCCTGTTAATCGAGAAAGATTAGGGCCGAATAGGTGAGGTCAGGCCACATCGTGAGGTATTATGTCTAAGATTTACACTAATGCCAGGAAACATTCCACCAGATACAGCAGAACTAAATCAACAAGAACAGGGCACTTTTCAACACTTCGCTACAATTTTTCATTAAATGCGGCTAAACAACTTAACTATGTTGCTCTCCTTCACCCATTCTGGCTTGTGGTAATACGAAACTAAACAAAAGTTTATGCACTGTCCTTTGGTGGTCTCTGCAAGATATGCCCTCTCCTGACCTTTCATGGACTATGGGAACAACACTGGTCACTATGGAAACCTGTTTAGCACAACAAGGGGAGGGTGTGTCAGAAAATCTTTAGTGGCTAATAAGGTGAGAGTGAAGACATTGAGGTTTAAAAGGTTTAACAGAGAGGAATCCAAAGCCAGGTGTAATGCACTTTTGTTACTTCATAAAGGCTTGATAATATAAAGGAACAAGTATAAACATTATATGAAGTATATGGCAAGCAGGCCTGCTCAGTGGACTGCAAAGAGGGGGTTGAGTGAATGGGAATAAGCTGGCTGCTCTTAATGAAGAGGTGGAAAAGGCTGTTGAAATATGGTCGCCTACTGTGACACACTGTTGCTTGCTGGCTGCCAGTATGGTCCCCCTGACAACATAGAAAGCACACTTGCAATCACAGATAAAGACCAAGTATGGCAAGTGTTTCAGTGATTAAAGTCTCTACAGGCAGACGACAATTATGCTTTTGAATTAACAAAGCTCATAGGCAATTAGTCAAAGATTGTTTAAGGATTTCAGCTGCGCTGAAAAAAGGTTGGAATACTTAAGAAATAACAATAGCAAAAATGCATACATAAAGTATATTCTACAATGTAAATATTGTGCTTCAACACATCAAGATTTTCCACAAATTATCCTGCCAAATTTAAGCAGAATAAAACTAACTTTTTTGTTTCCCATGATTTCATATATGCAGTGAAAATGAAAAACAAACTTCCTTTGTCTCCCTGCTAATCTCTCCTCACCTCCTCTTCTAATCTTCCTCAATTGAGAAGTATGTAGAGAAAAGCTTGACATGTTTCTGCAAAGGTAAAATTATGTGTATCCCATCTTTTTAAGCCGACACACTATCTCTTTATTCACATTGTTTTACTCTAAT
Source organism: Schizothorax lantsangensis (assembly GCA_027422415.1). Classification (NCBI taxonomy): domain Eukaryota; kingdom Metazoa; phylum Chordata; class Actinopteri; order Cypriniformes; family Cyprinidae; genus Schizothorax; species Schizothorax lantsangensis. Next base: position 32,003,026 of record CM049839.1, on the reverse strand, counting down.
TGTGGGATAGAATTTGTGGAAGTCTGCTAAGCTTTCTGCTGAATTCAGGGGAGTGATAATTCCATCACCAAAGTGACAAAATATATTATTATTAAGGAAAAAACTACAACACAATACAGTTTGACAGTAAACATTATTCATAGCTGATTAATAAGCACACATTTCTGTTAAAGCACAACTGTTAAAAAGATAGTATGAATGTGTATATGAATTAAATCCATACTACATCATCATGTGGCTTAAGGCATCAGTTGTGACGCTTTCTAGCCATTCACGACTCCTCTTTTGAGGCCTCATGGGACAGTAGTAGGTCATCCATGTACTTTTCCGGGTACTTATAAATTTGATTATTTCACATATTGTTTTTTACTTTCTACTGTATATATACAAGAAGTAGGCATATTCGGATACAGGGCAGGTTTATAATATATAGAGACTTTTATCAGGCACATTTTTTTCGGCCACACTTTATTTTAAGGTCCAATTCTCGCTATTAACAAACCATTAACTACGACTTCTGCCTCAATGAACTCTTAATTTGCTGCTTATTAATAGTTAGTAAGGAGGAAGTTGTTAAGTTTATGTATTTGTAGGATTAGAGATGTAGAATATGGTCATGTGCTCACTGCTTTATAAGTACTAATAAACAGCCAATATGTTAATAACAGGCATGTTAATAAGCAAGTTAATAGTGAGAACTGGTCCCTATACTAAAGTGTTACCATTCTTTCTTAGTGATTTACCCTGGGAGAACTTTTGGTGTTGGACTGACGTGCTTGTCTGAATACTGATATGAGGGTGTAAGTGATCAGCTCTGCTTCAGATTGTGGGTGTGGAATGACAGGAGCTGATGTGCTGTGTATGTTGAGTATGTTGAGTTTTACGCTAGGTTTTCAATACCGAAGGGGCCTTTCTTTGCCCGGTTGACTTTCTGGCATCTGAGGTTAATGACAGTGCAATGAGGCCCAGTCTGAAGTTGGGAGCCCCCCATCACATAACAAATCATCACATGAACCTGTGCTAACGTGCAAACGTACATGTGTTTGTATGTGCCCATCTTAACTTCACAAAAATACATTTGTGGACTCCTCGCTGTCTTTTGTTCATCAGTATGTTCATCAGTTCAGGCTTTGGTTTGACGTTTTAAGAAATGCTGTTTATCGTCATGATTATCTGATTTTTGACAAATGATTGTCACTGGGCATGACCAGATAGACCCTTTCAGACATTCCATGCTACATAAACACACGTTCACACGCAAACACTCAAAATTCAGTTTCTTTCAGACTGGATTAATAATGCACTGTAATGTTTTATTTTGCACTGGCCATTATAGATATAAGGAAAATAGACAGTTATCAGTTACAAATGCCACTAAATGCGCTATTTACAGTCAGCCATAACTAATTTATTCTGTAAGTGTCATGTAAATTCATGTAAAATGTAATAGCTTTCATTAAGAGGCAGATATTACTAATTTCGGTAACACTTTAGAATAGGGAACACTTATTCACTATTAACAACGACTTTTCCCTCAAAACATTCCTAATTTGCTGTTTATTAATAGTTAGTAAAGTAGTTGTTAAGTTTGGGTATTGGGTAGGATTAGGTATGTAGAATAAGGTCATGTAGAATAAGGCATTAATATGTGCTTAATTACTTATAATAAATGACTAATATTCTAGTAATATGCATGCTAATAAGCAACTGGTTAAGAGACCCTAAAATAAAGTGTTACCCTGATTTCTTTATCTTTTGTGTGAGTCAAAATTATTTTAAACATTTTTGAGAGTACTATTCATTTCTTTATTGCGCATTGATTTAAAATGTAATACAAATTATATCCTTCTTAACTAACACTGTGGTGGATGAGTGATTAATAGCAGTGCTGGCCATATTTATGAATCTATAAATCAAATGCTAATTAATCAAAGCTTTGGAAGACAACACATTTTTTAAAGTTCATCTTTAAACAACATTCGCAACTTTAAAACCTTGTATTATAATCAAAGTTAAAGCAGGTTTGATGGACAGAGACATCACAATCCTCTGAGATCTGAAAGCATGTTTGATGAATGGGGAAACGTGAAGGAGAGCAAGGGTCAAACAAAGTAAAGCACCAAGTGAAACAGTAGCTCAGTAGCTCTATTTCAGGGAAGCCTTTAACACTGCAACAGACCTAAGTGGACACTCGTTGGGTTCTTAACAGAGAACCCGGGGTGAAACGTTCAAAAATAGCCATCTTTCAGATCTATAAATGGCTGTGTATGTGTGTGTTCTCTCCTCTTACATGTTTGTTAATTTTACAACTCAATAAGTTAAGAATTACTTCAGGAAAAACCCGTTTGTGTGTTCAGTGTAAGAAAAATATTTACAATCGATCTTGTGCCATCTAATTATGTTTTCACAGGTGTTGAGCAGTTCCCTGGGCTTTCCATTACAATTATTATGATTGAGATCTGTTTAGAGGGTAAATTCCAAACATATACCAGCTTGTTGTGTCATGAAAAAGTTTTTTTTCTCCCATTGGCTTTTGGATACACTTCAATGTCAATATTTACAGTCAATAAGACTTTAGAGGAAAACAACCCTTAATAGATATTAATACCAAGGAATGCATCTTGAAAGTTTAGAGTCTTCCAGGTATGTCATTCCCTTAGCTGGGAAAATGAATATATGAAGGGATGGACGGATTCAGAGGAATGGGGAGTGGGTGAATAAAGATAACATTCAGAGCTCTGCTAACATGTCTTAGCATGAGACCCCATGGGGTGCACCTGAAGATCGCCCATTCTCACAAAAACAAACACGCTCAGCATGTTATCTGCATTCTTGTTCCAGGACTCTATAGATGTCACCAACCACATCTTTGGTCAATATCAGATCTATCACCCCACTTCTGATTTCAAGCCATTTAAAATCCATTCATGGCATTCCATTCATGCTCCGCCTGGCACCTCAGGCAGTGTGCTGCCAAACCCCCCCACCGACCAGTGTGTTATTGAGATGATTAGGGTCAGTAACGTAGCAGAATCTTGGCCCGTGGCAACCCCTCAGCAAAGCTTATTTCAGCCCAACAGTCTGTGGAGCCCAGGGCAAGCACTGACATGACCCCCTATCAACAGAGTGATGAGATAATTAATTAATTTTTAAAGCCAGTTTATCAATTCACACATTCGACTTTTGAGCCATGCTTATTGGTGCATTCTTAACTGTTTCACACGTAAGTTTAAAATATTTTGGCCGAGCCCCAAGGCATCAGCAGGTCAACTGTTAATTTAGAATATATCACATTATTTCCATGATGACATGTCAAGCTTGTCATATGACAACCACAGTAGCACTGTATGAATAATGTTTGATGTGAATAGCCTATAACACGTCATCAAATTATGTTTAAAATGATTATTAATGCTTATTCCATAGAAATTAGTCTGTATTTTATGAAAAAAATATATGAATAAACCTTTTAAATGTATATATATTTTTAATTTTTTGCTACTACTTGTGTGTATTTAAATGTCTGAACCCTAAAAAAATGATGGTTGAAAACACTATCTATCCATCCATCCATCCATCCATCCAGTATATTAGAGCTGCTTGACATAGATAATTTGAGGAAGAGAGGATGGACATTGTTATAGGGTCAAATGTATCAAATAATGTGAACACTATGATGCACTATTGATATAAAGACAAAAATAAAAGCAAAGCAAAGGCTGTGACTGTGAATTTAGCAACAGTAATGACTGCATTTTACAACAATCATTGATTGTGCTGATTTTGACGTTAAGTTTGGGTTTTAGGGAGGAATGAATGTGTGCCACTGTAAAGGGAAAGAAGTTGCGCTAGAAGAAAGGAGGATAGTTTTTAATAGTTTTACCTCATATGTTCTTCTTATGATCCTTGGAAGCCAAATCGAAATCAACAATAAAATTACAACCTGAATTCCGGAAATGTTGGGATGTTTTTTAAATTTGAATAAAATGAAAACTAAAAGACTTTCAAATCACATGAGCCAATATTTTATTCACAATAGAACATAGAGAATATAACAAATGTTTAAATGGAGAAATTTTACACTTTTATCCACTAAATGAGCTCATTTCAAATTTGATGCCTGCTACAGGTCTCAAAAAAGCAAGAACTTTTGAAAAGATTCAGCTGGGAGAACATCTAGCAACTAATAAAGTTAATTGACATCACGTCTGTAACATGATTAGCTATAAAAGGGATGTCTTAGAGAGGCAGAGGCTCTCAGAAGTAAAGATGGGCAGAGGCTCTCCAATCTGTGAAAGAGTGCATAAAAAGATTGTGGAATACTTTAAAAACAATGTTCCTCAACATCAAATTGCAAAGGCTTTGCAAAATCTCATCATCTACAGTGCATAACATCATCAAAAGATTCAGAGAAACTGGAGAAATCTCTGTGCGTAAGTGACAAGGCCGAAGACCTTTGTTGGATGCCCGTGGTCTTCGGGCCCTCAGACGACACTGCATCACTCATCGGCATGATTCTGTCATTGACATTACTAAATGGGCCCAGGAATACTTCCAGAAACCACTGTCGGTAAACACAATCAGCCGTGCCGTGTCCTCCGGGCTAAAGAGGAGGGAGACCTTCCAGCGTGTTATCAGCGGTCAGTTCAAAAGCCAGCATCTCTGATGGCATGGGGTGCATAAGTGCATACGTTATGGGCAGCTTGCATGTTTTGGAAGGCACTATGACTGTTGAAAAGTATATAAAGGTTTAAGAGCAACATATGCTCCCCTCCAGATGACGTCTATTTCTGGGAAGGCCTTGTGTATTTCAGCAGGACAATGGAAAACCACATACTGCAGCTATTACAACAGCATGGCTTCGTAGTAAAAGAGTTCGGGTGCTGAATTGGCCTGCCTGCAGTCCAGATCTTTCACCTATAGAGAACATTTGGCGCATCATTAAATGAAAAATACGTCAAAGACAACCACAAACTCTTCAGCAGCTGGAAACCTATATCAGGCAAGAATGGGACCAAATTCCAACACCTAAACTCCAGAAACTCATAACATCGATGCCCAGACATCTTCAAACTGTTTTGAAAAGAAAAGGAGATGCTACACCATGGAAAACATGCCCCCGTCCCAACTATTTTGAGACCTGTAGCAGGCATCAAATTTGAAATGAACTCATTTTGTGCATAAAATTGTAAAATGTCTCAGTTTAAACATTTGTTATGTTATCTATATTCTATTGTGAATAAAATATTGGCTCATGTGATTTGAAATTCTATTTGTTTTCATATTATTCAAATTTAAAAAATGTCCCAACATCTCCGGAATTCGGGTTGTAGCTTAATATCACAGCCACAGTTCTTTTCTCTATCATCACAATTAAACAAGGCTTTCATATTGTGCACTCTGTAGCTCCTCCACGTAAGCGCTATCTTTTCTGAATTGCGAATAGCAAAAATGCATCATAGACAAATGTCCTAATATTATTGCATAAAAAACAGTGACTCTGGCGAAAGAAAATGTCTATATAGCTATATTAAATGTATGTGTATTTTCTTAATTTCTCCAGTACTGATAGCAGAACCGTTAACATCAGAGCTTATCGATCCACCGGACTTTCATAATTTAGCCCCGGGGCCGATTAAATACCGGGTTTCGATACCCATCTCTAGCTGTAACTGACAAACAGGTTCTTAGGGGCAAATATTGTGTTCTCCATATCTGAGTAGGATGATTATGTAGTGAAAGCTTTTTCCCCAGTGTCACAAATGAGACTTCCGTTTCACCTAGATCTTCTAGAGATCTTATATTTATTTCATTAATTTAACAATACATTTGCATGTTCACACTATTCTGATGTTGGTGAATGGTCACATGACATGCAGGTAAACAAAATAAAATATTTAATCTTTTTTGCACTTTATTTTGATTGGTTTCATTTTAAAATGATTTATTTTAATTTCACATTTTTATAGTTTAATTATTATCCCTGTAAATTTTCCGTCTTCACTGGTTTTAAAAAAAAAAAATGTCTAAATTTTTTGCCACAATAACAGTCCATGATCCATGATACTGCAACCTGCATATCTGCAGTTTCAATATGAACATGTCTTATCGCATTCTAAATTATTCTACCCACATTCATTTTATAGCTCTATACTTTTGCTATATGACAACAGCTGTCTTGTGTATGTCTGTTTTTATTTCTCCCAAAGATTTTTTAGAGAAACATTATAGGCATAATAAAGAACTCCAGCTCTAAAAGAGCAACAACTGAGCAAAAAAATAACTTTCCTCTGGGAATCTACTGGCTGCTGAAGTTTTAACTTAAGTTTATGAAGGAGCTTTAGGGCAGGCATAGGTCTATCCTCCATATGCTCCTTTCGGACCAAAGTATGTGTATAGGAAAACTTTGCTGGCCAGTGTGAAACAGAACTTGAAAGCTAGAGTAATATCACAGGCCCATGTCAAGGAAAAGATGAGTAGGGGAAGGGGACCATGGACCATTGGTGTGATCTCAGTTGCAGTGCTCTAAAAGCTGTTAGTTCAGCTTGTTTCTGTAAACTCTATTTGGCCTAGCTTTCATACTTTGGAATATAAGAAAATATTGTTCATTTTAGCAATCACACTTATGGACTCATATTTTTCCAGTTGAAAAAAATAAAAGAGAAAGCACAATGTGCTAGGAAAACATAACCCAACCATGTAGAGTGTCAAAGCTCTCCAGCTAGGTATCATAGATGAGCATATATTACAGGATGATTCATTTATTCCAAGTGGGGAAAAAAATATTTTTTTATGTGGTGAGCGAGAGATCCTGCTGATTTAAAGCTTATACAACCTCTAAGGTTTACATGTATGATTTAAGAAAACCGTGTTAGTTTTTTGTACCTTTTGTGATGGAAACCCATATGTAGCTTGTAAAAACATCCTAGCATGTTCTAGCACATTTGGGTCCACACAACACGGAACAGAGTTTATAAACAGCATGTAAATAAAAAATATATTACTTTTCCAATGTTTGACTAACTGTCCAAACATGTGAGACTATAAATGTAGTGTCTATATGCATGACACATGTAAGGCATAGAAGGTTCGCTATATGTAAGCCAACTTTTCTAAAGAAAATGTCTGATAGAAGAATCCAGAGAAAAACTACTAAAGCAATTAATTTTACAATTTTTACAAGCTGGATAAAAATGCTAATAAAATTGACAAAATAGAAGCAATTACTGTATTGTTTGACTCGAGGCTCTGAGGGACAGAAGTAAAGTCCACTGTATTGGTTGTAATGTTCAAGTGACAAAACATTTATTTATTTGTTTATTTATTTATGTACTCTAGGAAAAGAAAAAAATGTACTGTTTAATATGAAGGAATTTTGCACATATATTTTTCACAGGTGGTTTACCCGTATTTTGAATAACACATTTCAATGTGTTGTATTTTTGGTTAAAGAAAATGTCTGTACACTTAATGGATGTCCTGACAGAAATTTCCAGTATGTTTCTTTGCTTTTCTACAGAATGATTTTTTCCACAGTGTTTATTTAAATGTACTAATTTTCTTTCTCCATTTTACTCTTTGCCATTCATGACGACTCATTTCCTAACAGCTAGGGATGGGAGAAAAAAATCGATTCACCTAACTATCGTGATTCTTTTTTAAACGATTTAAAAATCGATTGGTTTACCTCAGAATCGATTTTTATTTCATAATTTTATTTTTCCTAAGAGGTGGTGGGGAGAAGTTAGCACTTTGTAATTCCAACAGAGGGCGAAATATATAAGTGTGTTCAACTTGGAGCAGCACCGCGCAGACGATCAGCGTATGAGATCAAAGTACCGCGAGACCGATTCGAAAGCATGCAGAGCCGTCATTATATATAGATCAGTGGGAGCCGTCTGCTCTCTGTAGCTCTCGCGGTGCTTTGATGTCATACAACGATCATTCTGCGTGCGCAGTGCCGCTGCATTAGACAGCGTCATATATGTTTCATGCCGGCGCGAGAAAGCAAAACCATGACGGAGGCAGAGGATCAAACCTCTTCCAGAATTCTTTCTGCACCTTCACGTTTTGAATCCCAAATGCCGGGAAAACATGACTAAACATGACTGAAACGGTATGCAAAGTAACATAGCACTTTATTTTATTTCAGAAAGTATTTTTTCTGCTCATTTTGTTGAACATTTGACTATTATATTCATGTGCAAGTTCAGGGTTTTGGTACTTTAAAGTTTCATGGTTCAAGGTACTTTAAATATACACCGTATATTAAATGTGCTCCTGAAATAAAAGTTTAGAAAGATGTGATGCATTGTTTTTGTTAATATGACTCATCATACACAGTCTCTTTTAAGGGTATAATCAACTATTTTCCATTGTCTAGTCTTTAATAAGCAAACAAAAATCACAATAAATTGTAATATCGAATCGCAATAGTGACTGCTAAGATGTGTGTTTTTTTTATTGGGACAGTCTGTATATTAAGTGTATCATTCAACTTTTTCCCATGGTCTAGAGCAGGGGTGGGGAACGTTGATCCTGGAGGGCCACTCTCCTGCAGAGCTTAGCTCCAACCCTGAAAAAGCCTGGGGAAAAAATACCTAATTGCATCCTGAAGACCTTGATTAGCTGCTTCAGGTGTGTTTGATTAGGGTTGGAGCTAAACTCTGCAGGGACACCGGCCCTCCAGGATCAACGTTCCCCACCCCTGGTCTAGAGTTAAAAACAAAAATCCCAACACATAGCAATATCGAATCGCAATACTTGTAGAATCGAAATTCTTAAAAAAATCACAATACATATCATATCGGCACCCAAGTATCGTGATAGTATCGAATCGGGGGGTAGGTGTATCGTCCCATCCCTACTAACAGCAATGCTATATCAGTGATTACTAGACATTGTTGCACGCCAACAAAGCAGGACAGACCCCTTACCAAACATGACTATCTGGAGATATGCGGACTTCTCTTTGGATGAGATACTGAAGCCATCCAAGATTACATGCATCTAAGATTAATTTTATTCAAACTTCAGATGAAGACTCATAAAGTGAAACTGGCATTTTTACATCACTTTCAACAGACAAGAAGAGTCTGGAAAAGCCGCAGCTGGCTTGGTCTCTTACGATGGCTGAAGGAAATTGAGCATCACAGACTGTAGGCCGACACTGTGCAGACCACCTGAGCGCTACAGGAAACCACCACTCAGCAGTAGGTCAGAGTCTGCGGCTTTGAAGCCACACCAGGGAAACATTAAAACTCAGTTTGAGTTAGAGAAGAGGGCAGTGACTGGCCTTTTGCAAGTCCCAAGAGCACAAAGTGTTAAGAGAAGGAGTCTCTTTTCCATCACCGCCACAGGAAATCAGCACTAGGCTTTGAGCAGTGGTCTGAATCCCCCTGGGAAGCCAATTTATAGCTCAACAAAGTCCTGAAGCTGCAGCTAATGGTTTACACCACACAAGCCTGGTGAGTAGGGCTGGGCAATTTTTTTTTGTCGATTAATCGTTTTTTTTAATGACGTCGATTCGATATCGATTCTCAAAAGCTGCGAATCGATCTTTTCTGGTATTTATTTTAGCACACATTTAAAACAAGATCTGATTAATGTGATTCTTATCATTAGTCTTCTCCGCTAGATGTCACCCTTATTTACCTTGCGCGATGTTACAACAGAAATCCCGTCATTCATTCAGAGCTTATCATGGTGGAGATACTTTTGATGAGAACCAAGAACAAAGCCATCCACGTGATTCGTAATGCTCAGGTGAAATGCTATAGTAATACTACAAATCTGTGGAAGCATTTGATATCACGCATGAGGCGCCATGATTTCCGCAATGAATGAATGGATGGCGGATGGCGCGACGCACTGTTTGTTAACTACACACATACTAATGCGCGTACAACGCTCGCGGTGTTTTCATCTTCTGCCGTCTCACTGTATGATGATATTAACAAACTGCTGCTCTGAGAGTCATTTCATTAGCATTTTACAGTTTAATTTGAGAAAACTACCGTCATATCACATGATACACAGCAGCTGCAAGTTCCTCACGGCAACCTGTCAAAATAAAAGTTTAGTTTAACGTTAAGAGCAGTCTTAAAGTCGGCATGAAATCAAAATTGACTATTCTTATTTTTTGATGGAATACTGTAGTGTTTATTATAAAGAATTTATCTGTGCACTTTTTTTTTAATTCATGTGCCCTCGTAATCTTTAATCAAAAACGTTAACCTCCCCTCCCCCTCAAAACGACTCCTCTACTCTTCTGGTCACGAGTGATGGCGCAAGGGCGGAGCTAGTGATGTGAGGGGTAAACACTGGGATAAACGACAGGCTGATGCTTCACTTTATAGCACTGACACCAGTCATGAGGGAGTACGTTACCCTTAAACACTGAAAGGATATTAGGATATTACAACAACATTACTCTTAGGACATCGCACACTAATTTGTTTCATGAATATGATTTAACCTGATGGAGGATGATTTAACCTCAGTCATTCAGGCACTCTCTCTCTATTTCTCTCTCTCTCTCTCTCTCTCTCTCTCTCTCTCTTTCTCTCTCTCTCTCTCTCTCGCGCGCTGTTTAGGCATGTTTTGTGCCGTTGATCGTGGTCGTCATCCCTAATAAATAAAACATTTATTCATGCTTGGGTGTCGGCGGTGAATCCAGTGACGAGAAATCCCCCACCACTAACTGCAAACTGGCATTTCACATCTGCCTCCATTTTCCAAACTTCCAACGATCCAATCAATTCCCGAATGACGAAATCAAGTCCCGCCCTCTCATTTCAGATGCCGTTTCACTCAGATATACGTCACAGTAGAGAAAAAAGGACGGTCGCAACTTCCGTTTCATGCCGACTTTAAGACTCAATGCTACTACTACTAATAAATATTAATAAATCTTTATTTTTAAAGGAATAATCCCATTTGTTTTCTTTTTAATTTTAGCAGTAAACCTCTGTTGTGCAGCACTTTGTTTGCCAAAAAATAAAAGGGTTTAATTTCATTTGATTAGGATAAATTAAATTAATGTTTTATGCCTTCATCTGATTACCAGAAAAATTAAGAATTTTATAGGGCCCTATTATTGTTTAAGAAAGGACCCTATACAAAAAAAAGAATAGGTTTAAAATACAGGCCTGTGGTTCTTAAATTTATTTTTATTAATTCACCATTTGTAAACTGATGTTTACTGTTCTTTTTTTTAGAAATATCAATAGCTTTTGTATTAAAACTATATTCACTGAATGTAATCAAAAAAATAGAGAATCGAATCGAATCGAATCGAGAGCTTGCGAATCGAAATCGAATCGAATCGGGACATCTGAATCGATACCCAGCCCTACTGGTGAGGTTGAAGTCCAATATGGTTTGAAGACTGTGATACAGATGTAATTATTTCAGCCAGGATGGGGGCATATCTCTGAATCAGTTCAATGGATCGTTAAACACAGTTAATCAGCAATGCAAGTATGTTGTTATATATTTCCCATTAACTAAAGGTAATGCCCTCCCACGTTGGCTCAAACAGGGCTAAAAAAAGAGAGAGAGACCCAAAAGAAAGTTCTCGACTAAGGAAATGACCTGATGTGCGGAGATTCCTTAGAAGAAGTGCTGAAGTCAAAACATGCTGCTCCTGAACTTCAAACAATGTAGTAAGCCTTGAGCCAAACTCATCTTTGTGTCTGTGTCCTACTGACACCCGCAGTGTTTCTGACCACAGTTTGGCGTAATCCATATTACAAAGCTGGATGTTAATGAATGAACAGAACAGAGACAGATTGTATACACTTCCTCCCAGACTGCCGGAGTCCTGAGGCAAACAGAGTTAGTTGATAATTTACAGCACTGCAGGATGTGTGGAATACGCTCATGTTTGGTTGTCATTATTACGGGATAAACATAAATACATGTATGCACGCATGTATATGTATAATGTCCTCCAACCAGTTACATGTCCTCTTTGACTGATAGGACAGGGAAGGCTGAAAAATATGAAAATATGAAAAAAAATGTCGCAAATGAGAATTCTGTTTCTCCTAGATCAGGGATGCTGTGGTTAGTTGAACCCCTTTATATTTACTTTTTTTAATATTTAGTTAAATATTTACTTGAAGAACTCATATTTTAAATTAATATTTCAATATTCAGACATTGAAATATTTTAGAATTTATTTAATTATTATCCTTCTATAAATTTCACGTCTATTGTAGTTTCAGAAAAAAATCCAATAATGTCTGTATTTATCACAATACTAAAGTCCACGATACTGCAAGTTTTCAATATGAACATTTCTTATCAAATTTTTCCAAGACCAAGTCATCTAAATTATTCTATCCACATTAATATTATAGCTTATACTCTTGCGTATGTCTGTTTTCATTTCTCCTTAATATTTTTTAGAGAAGCAGAGTTGAGATTACAAAACTCCAACCAAAACTAAAAGAGCAACTTCTGAACAATAAAACTGTCCTCTGGGAGTCTACTGATTGCTGAAGTTTTAAATACAAAAACAAGCAATAAGAAACTGTACAAATATACCTTACTGAATTAACATAGCATGATGTTCTTATTAAAGATAACTGCTTGAAAACTTCCTAAGGGGGTCACGGAAAGAGTTGGGGACACATTGTGTATCGATATTGAGATCAACCAAGTACTTCCTGTGCTGTGACCTGGTTCTGAACCAACGCATTAGAGCTTTTCTTCACCAGAGGTACAAATCTCGGCCATTAACAGAAACCACAGACCACATTTGGTTGTAAAACATGGTGAAACATAATGACTTGGCTGGAGGACACTCAACCAACCAATGAGCTGACAAAATTTGCGCACAGTAAGTAAAAACTCAAACCCACCCAACCATTTCTGAAACAGCTCAAATCATTAGAATTTAAAAATCTTTAAACGTGAAGACCACCACTTCATTTCCTTCTTCATTCTCTCCACTCCCCCCTGTGATTACACCACCACATTGATATAATTAACGACCAGTACATTGTCTTTTACAGGCCGAAGGAGTAAAAAGAAAACCTGCAGGATCTGCCTTAAATCTGCCTTGGAGCAGTAAAGCAGGAACAGACAGGTGAGACCGACAGGTAAAAAGGTCGTGGAGAGAGTGATGAAGAACATTCATCTTTCAAGACAGGATAGAGGGGCGACAAGAGGGGGAAGAAGAGAGTAAGTAAATGGTGGTCTCAAGAAAGATATGATATTCTTGGATTAAGCAGGAGGGTAAATGTTTGAGAAGGAGAAAGAAGAAAGCATCAGAGCTGAGGGTAATAATACAGAGGATCAGAGGTGGTGTGTGTGTGTGTGTAGTACTTCGCTGGGGTGGGTGGTGCAGGTGAGGGGGTTCAGCTGCTTAGCCAACGGTTGGAGACTAAGCTGAGGCCTGCCCCTGTCACGGATTTGGGAATGCCATCATGGGAATGTCTAGCTCCAGGGCATTAGGTCTGGAGGGGGGGCTGATGTATACCATTTTTTATTCCATCTTAACATCCGCAAGCGATGTAGAGCACTGTAACTCCAAATGATTGCAGCCGTATATATTACCCCTAAAATGATCTCTAATTTAACAATAATGTGACACGCATACTTTCGATGCTTTATGCATGATAGTACTTGACTGTGCTGAGCTAAACTACGCTATAGTAGATTACACTGTAATATTACAGATTCACACACTGATTTTTGAGCTTTGGAATTGTTTGTTAAGGTAAGCATAAGCAGTACTTTATATCCTGGAATATAAGTCAAGTTTTTTTCATCATCTGAAACGTGCTGTGGCTTATATTCCAAAGTGACATGAATGTAATGCACTTCAAGCATGCAGAACATGAGCAAAGTGCACACATTTGGATTTGTGCCGGATGAGAGAGGTATGTGAACTCGAGTTTATTTGCATATCACATTTCCCACATGACGACAATTTATAAGGTTGAGAATGTTCATTTTATTTAGCGGTATTTTACATTATTTCTGAATAATAATAAAATGCGAGTTATACACTAACGTGACTTATCTTTGTTTTTCCTCTCAACTATGCATTTTTGACCCAGAGCAACTTGCAGAATTATTTTCCTGAAAATAGAGTACTATTATTTATGGTCAGGGTAACGAATATGATCCTGAGTATGTTGCTCCAAACATGTATGACTTGCTTTCTTCTGTGAAACAAAATATTTAATCCCAAGTCAATGGGATCCAGTGTTATTTGGACCTCTTCAAAATATCTTGTTTCGTCTTCCATGGAAGAAAGTGCATCATACAGGTTTGGCATGGCATAAGTGAATAAAATTTCACTCTCATGTTATTCTTACAATTTTTGCCAGACATACAATAAAATAGCTATAAAAAAAAACAAGCCTAAAAAATATATACATTGGCGCTTGTATAATCATACAAAGTAAAGAATTCTGGGTAAAGAATTGAGGAGGAATTAAGGAGATCCTGTACAATAGATATGTGGGGGGAAAAAACAACAGAGGGAAGAAAGGATGATGTAGTCCCGTAGAGAGGGAGGGGAGGCCAAACACAGATGAATAAACAGAGCTATTCCAATAACAGGTTTTCTTACAGCACAATGCAGAGTAACTGCAGGATGCATTAATTAGACAGATGCAGTATAATTGTGGTATTTACTTGCTTTCTCACTGTTAATACTTATTGCCAGTATGAAATATTAGCATGCTTCTTTTTATGTCTATATTAGACTCTTTCACAACAATGGTGAACATATAGATGAATCAAAGTGTGCTAGGGGGTTTTGCCCTGAGGGTGCCAATTCACTCTGAAGGTTATACGGATGACAGAGAAGGGTGGGGTACATGAAGGAATTGAAAGAATGAGTGAAAGCAAACCAGCCATCAACAAATGAAAGAAAAACAGAGAGAAAAGCAAAAATCCATTTCAAAGCAAAGAGTAAATCCAGCCCAAGGCTACAGTGACATGTATGTACATACAGTAAGACAAGGTATGTACAACAAACTAAAACAACATAAACATAAACCCACCTATAAGTTTCGATAAAAGGGGGCCCCCTTTAAGCAGAAAAAACTCTTAAACCCTGAGGGCAATTTGTATTTTCTTCCATCAATCCATCAATCTTTCATCTGTCTATTTTTCCATGCTCTCACTGTGAGAACTGCATTTGCTCATCATTATAAATGCTTATTCTCTGTATGTCTCATTCATTTCTTTCTTGAAAAGAAAGCAAATATCACTAAGGTTGATGATACATGGGGCAACTTTGGGCAATGTTGCGGTCAACGGGCAACCAGGTGAGACACAGGGCCTATGACCAATCTAAAGTATCCAGATAAAATTTGCTCAAAAAGTTGCCCCATGTATCATGAGCCTAATACTGCTCTTACTTTGGGGTAGAGGTTTAAACAAATATCCACACCCACAAAACACCTCCTGCACCATCAATGCAAGGAACATGAATGATTCAAATTATTTAACTTGTTGAAGAGAAGTGATGATTTCTTAGATTTTTTTGTTTGTTTGTCAGTAATAAACCACATTGCAATGCCCTAGCAGTTACCCAGAATGCTGTAACAAATGCACAACAATGCACTAAAGTAGTAATTTTCTGTTTATTATTCCTTTGTCCTTTGCTTTCTTTTTTATTTCTTTTACAGTGTTTCAGAAACCCATGAATGAAGGAAAGAATGTTAAGATGCTCTCTCCACACACGCTCACTCTGTTCCGTAGTGTAACCTTCGACCCTTTGTTTGCTTTGAACATGAGTGAACATGGATCTTGGTGAGCTCTATCATACATGTAGAGTTGATGGCAAGACAAAGACAAAAATGTCACTGGCATACCTTTAGTCCTGTCACTCTCATAAATCAGCTGTGGAGGAGAAATCTGTCATCACCTCCGAGACTTTAATCTCCCAAATCTCTGGAATTTATTACTGACACTTTTGAAGAGCTATTGCTGCATAATTTGAAAGGTTCAACGAGAAGAAGGAAATTACAGAATGAGGGAGATCAGGGTAGAAGATATAAAGATAAAAAGAGACCATAAGTTAAGGAATAACTTGGGAAACGCTATGGGAGCTATAGGAAACGGTAAGGGAAAGAGACACTCAGCAGGCCTTTACAACTTATGAAATTAAATTATCCTTAGCAGCCGAACATGTCACAGTAGCATGCTGTGATTTATACTCATGTTGTATTGATTGTAACAGCAGGACATTATAGAAGAGCCTGGCTGGAGATGTGACAGAGTAAAGCAGTAAAAGCCAGGCCACACACGTGGTCCCACAAACATACACAGGTCTACATACAGATGCTATCCATCGTCATGGAAGATGAAAAAGCAGTAAAACGGTCTGCTTTTTGGCACTGCAAAAATGTGCAGATCTAAAGGATCCCTCTCATGTACAACCACAAGCCTCTGTACAGTAAAAGCAGGCCATGTAAAGAGTAAAGCTCTCACTGACATTAAGATGAACTAATTTCTGCTCAGTAACTAAACCAAATCTGATGAGGCAAAGAGAGAAACATGTAGGAAACAATAAATGAAGCCACCTGGCAAGTAAACTACAAGAAATCCTGCTCAAATCTTTCCATTTATTATCAAGAAAAGAAGGTTGAAAATGGATGATACATAAACAATGACATTGGTACATTTAGGACTAGAATAAACATGAATGCTTATAGACTTTATCAGGAAGGAAACTGGTGAGATGGCAAAAGGGAAAGAAAGAATACAAAACAATGTGAATGCAATGCAGATCTTTTTATACTACTGTTTTAGAAATTAAGAAAACAATTAAATAACATTGGCATTGTGTGTGTGTACCTCACTTTAGGTCATTCCAGGGGAACTGTTGCAGGCTAATAGCCATAAAAAATATCTGACAGCTCACTATGTTGTCACTAAATTTAATTTCTTACTAAAAGTAATTTAGACCATTAACATGATATTTAACATTCGACAAACACAGAAACAGCCCTCAATTTGTTTGACAGCTAGTCTATCTCAATCCACTTATCCTACTATCAAATAGAGGGACATAAACATTACCTACTGGTGTTACAGCTTTTAAATGGATGGAGGGGACATGAGAATTTGTGCCCCAGGGAAGGTTCAAATGGAGAGAAGCACTAACAAATCACAAAGCAATCACAAAGTGTCTCGATCTGACCTGGAGGAATGTTCTAGAAAGCGACACCTGCAGCAAAGAAAAGTGCAGAAAAACTCTCAACACGTTGTACTAGGCAGCCCAGGAATTTCTCATGGGGGAGGAAGCATGGGGTGTCCTCTGTGATAACACTAAGACAATATTCACACAAAAAGCACAACGGTCCCTTGTAAAACTGTGAGAAGTGAATGATAATAGTCTAATAATGAAAATAACTAAAAGATTAGTCATGCATGTTTTTGTGTCTTTTTTCATTAAACTCCACCTCCCTCTCCTTAACACTGACCTAACATTAATCTGTTATCCCATACCTAAAGTAAGCAGTTATTTTATGTGACAATAAAACTGATATTTTACATTAAATATTCTAAACAAGCCCATTTTTATTCCAAGCTTTAGGGAATTTTAAAGGGAAATTATCCCTTACTCTATGTGCACCTTGTTACTGGAATCCATTTCCTTTGGCTTAGTTAAAATACTGAGAAATGATCTATGTAACTATCTGCACAGTGCTCAAGAACAAAACCCCTCAGCTAAAGTACTTTAACACGCATTCATGTTTTTCTAGATCGCATAAACCACTTTATATCTCTTTCTCTCTCTCTCTCTCTCTCTCTCTCCACTGATATGGTGAGTAGGAGAGGTAGTTCTCATCCAAATATTTCCACTGCGGTTTCTTACATGCTGTGCTATAGAACACATCAAAAAGACTCTTCCAGTAATAAGTAGGACAGGATACTATCAAAAACACTATCAGTCTGTTTTAGAAAGGTTATGAGATATAATTGACTGTTTTGCCAAAATGATTTAGATTATTTGTATTAATCAAGAAAAGTGAATATAAGACGCAATCATTGCAAGAACAATGCTTTCGAGTGTCTGCAGATAAGAACTGCCAGGAGTGATGGCTTATCTGTGCATATTTATCAAAATAAAAGATATGGAGTACATTCCATATGTCCTTATATAAATATTTAAACTGCTACCCTACTCAGTTTATGATATCATATTTATATTGTAGCATTATCAAATACACAAACTCTAGATTTTTCTAAAACATCTTTCCTGATGTGCAACACAAAGAGTGAGACTTTATTTTAAAAGGGTCCAATGAAATCTTTAATCTGGTGTTTCCAACTAGATACCAGTTTCTTCTTGCCTCTTGACAAATTTTTAATGGCATTTGGCTTGAAATATTTGTAAATTACCCTATTATATTACTATTCTTAAAAAGATCAAATAATACAATTTATCAACAAAACATTTGCTTAATCATCACAAATTCTTAAAACTGAGAGATTACACTAAAAGCAAATAAACTGCGTTTTTTTATATAGTTTGACAGTAACATTCAAGTTTAATTTTCTAAAGTCTTCTCTATAGTCTTGAGGCATGCTCCTACTTTTATTTCACTAGTTCACTAATACCTGGCTCCTTGTATTTCCCTGCTCATCATAATCCAGTTAAAGAATTTGGGTCAATTAACCCTTTAAAACCCATGTAGAAGCTTAAAATTGCTGTTAAATATCAGCACACTGCAATAAAGCTTGATTGTTCTTGCCCGTAGGAAAAAAAGGAATGCTAAAACCATTCACCTAAGACCCTGACCTCTGTCTTGACCCCCATCAAAGACTCCTAAGAACTTTTTTCCTCATTCTTGCTGACCTTATCTGAATGATGTTGGAGGTCTGACCCTCTACAAGGTCCATCTACCTCCGAAACGTTTGAGTTGAAGTGATGTCTACATTAGGAGTTGTTTAAAGAAAACTGAGTCACTGTCCAGAAAACGTTCACTTTGCTGACTTTTACTTCCCGAACATCTATTAAACATGGGTGCATGAGGTACATTTTTTTTTAGATCTGAACTCGTTTCTTGGTCTAAGATCTACTCTGATATTGGAAAATAGGTCATGCAAATTGGTAAGGCCCACTCTCTTAAGTCCCCATCAACAACATTGGTGTCCCACAGGGATCACTGCTTGGCTTCTTACTGTTCTCCATCCACACCAAAAAACTCAATTGTGTCATCTAAATTTTCAGTTTCTCATATACTGTACTAAATACTGACAACAATCAACTGCACGTCATTTACACCAAATGCCTCTGCATTCACAGAGAGTACACTTGGTATTAACAAGCACTTCAAATGCAGCTCCTGTGACCACGTGTTTGGATTCTATCTCTGATTTTATGACCACATACCAGGGATGTGCAAAATTCTGAATTAAGAACTGGCTCCTTATCAGTTCTTGAGTGTGAGATTGAATTGGCCACCCCACACAGGAAGTTGAACTGGAACCTAAAATGGATTTACAGGTAGTAGAATTTACTAATTATTTTTACAAGTACTGGCATTTTGGGAAGTGCTCTTCTACTATGGACAATAAAACTATAGGCAACGTAAATAAACATTATTAAATTATTTTATTAAAAATAAACAAGCATCTAAAGGCACACATTCTGTAGGTGACATTTCAAACAGATATACATTTAAAGTGAGGTGATAGGTGAAAATGAGTCAAGACCTCCCAATAGCAATTTTTCTCCATTTTCATACACAACATCCTAATTGACTCCTAGCTGACACACTTACCATTGTGGACCATATTGAAGCAAAACTGTCTTCCTGCTTCATGCTACACAAGGAACTTGAGAGAAATCCAGCCCTCCATTAATTACTACTCTGCTAAGCTGTTTGTTACTGCAGGCTCTAATTATTTCATGACTAGACTACACTGCAACTACTCACCATCCCACCTGCATTACTCTCACGTCAGTTTGAGCCCATCCAAAATGCCACTCGATAAGTGTTTAACCTCTATATATTCTCTAATGTCATGCTCTCTACAATTCCTCCCATTAACTGATAGAATTAAATACAAGACTCTGTTTCTATTTCCCACGCCCAGGCCACTCCTTAACTTCTACAGGCATCCAGAACAATCACAACCTACATTCAAATAAAGCCTCAAGAGACAACTTTTCATAATTCACCTTTATAAGGATTCACACTAAAATTATGTGAAACAATTAGGCTAAACATGCACCTTATTACCTCCAAATATTGCCCACCAATTAGCACAATTTGATGTCTCTACTAATCTTTAAATATTTGTCTGTAGCTAAAAAAAAACGATTTCAAAAGGTATACTGCTATAATCACTTTAACATGAGCCAAAGATAATAAATTGTCAATAATTTATGCATACTAAATGTGCAGGCAAATTCTACTGAAAAAAAATAAAAGAGGAAGAGTAAAACATGAGCATATATTTAAACATCAATGAATGACATACTTATTAGGAATACTGAGTGTCAGTATGGTAGTAACAGGGTAAATGGGTGTGGCAGAGAAACAGGGTACTTTGCATATTAATTAGAAGGAGGAGTGTTTTGTCAGTTTGGTCATGAGAGGACTGAGACACTTCACAAATCATCAAACACGAAAATACACTGAAAAACTAATGATTTTTAACAGTAACTAACCATTTAAAAGGCACACAAACAGTTTACACAAAACTTCACAGGTTGTAATTTGTGAAGTGATTGTGTCTTGTTAAAACATTAAAATGTGTTTGCAAAAGTTAACCCAAACATAATGAGCCAAATGTATATTACTAAGAACAACTTGGAGTTTCAGTTAAATAACAAATGATCCAACCTATACTTGCGATAAAATCCACAAGGGGAAGTACTGTGTTTTAATAATGATAGAAGACTTACCCCTTGAGCAGACACTGTATACAAGACAACTGGTAACACAAAACTCCTGTGAATAGAGATAAACAAAACCATCATATGTGCTCTAAAGAAATAAAGCGCTTCATTTAACTCGGTGACTAAATCTGACAGTCCACTATTTAACATCCAAGTGTCTGAATTTGTAACCAAGCGTAATAAAATGACATCTCTAGATATAAATGTACTTACCAAAGCTTCATTTTGCAAAGATTTGAGGAAAACGCAGGTAATGTATCCTCGGCGTCTTCACGGTAAGCCTCTGTTAATGGCTTCAAACCTATTCATTTGAGAATCCGGTGAGCGGTTCGTCCACTTCGAAGGGCAAGAAGTGAGATAAGGATAAATATAAACAATTAGGGCCTAAACGAGAGATGAAAGTATAATTTTGCACATGCAATAAGTATTTTATGAAGATTTGCTTTTGTGTGTCCTCTGAGAATAAGAGAAGTTCACTCACAAGAAAGTTCTGTTGGAACGCTCTCCTCGCGGCAGAGTCGATTCACGCTCCGCTGCAAGTGCGCTGTGTTCTGAGAAGAGGGCGGGATTTCCAGCCGTCAATCATCCGCGCCTCACGCTTCTGCCTCTAAACAAACAGCGATAACAACCAAACTTATCAGTAAACACTGTGCCACTCATGTAAGCTGAAATATCATGAATGTAGCCTATATCTCACACACACGACTGGACGTAATAAAACAATGAAAATTACATAAACTGATCAGAGTTGATTCAAGTAACTCCATACAGATTAATGCATGTCTAACTCAATATTAATAATCAGTAATAGGCTGCAAAATGACTAATTTTAACTTTAAAATAGCAGAAGAGAACAAGTAAACCTTCCTATGAAGTCTATCTCCATTTGTTTCAGCAAATGTAACTGCAACAAATATATCGGGCAAAAAGTGAACTTTAAATATAGCCTTTTTTTCTGGTAGCATAGCCTACATCCTTCTGTTTGATAGCATAATTGCCTCGAAAAAAAATGAATGCAAATATATTTGTCTGTGATGCGTCCTCCGCCACGACATATCTAACAAATCCCCTTATAAAATCAAAAGAAAGAAACAGTGAGTAAAATAATTTATATTAATGGTTTATCCAACAAAAAGCCCCAAAAGATATTTAAATGTAACTTCTCATCCTCCCATGACTTTAAAGCTTAAAGTTTGTGGGGATCTAGAATGTTTTCTGGCGGAGGGATATGAAGTAGTGCGGTGCGCAGGTTAAGGGGATTCAGTAAAGTGACGCTTACAGTTATTGCGAGCGCTGCCAGCACTGGACAGCCTTGAGACTTTACAAGAATTCCTCTGTAACTTTTGAAAAAAACGTGCTGGTTCTGCAGTTAGCTTAACGGAGGAATATGATAAGTTCAATAAGTGTTCATAGTTGTAACTGTCAAAGTTAAGAGGGCAGATTCTTTGAAAATCAGTATGAACTTAAAGGGTCTCGGCGCGGTGTTACTGGTGTTTCTCACTATAAGTTCAGAGGTGCGCAAATCAGAGTCTGCGGTAAGTAATCATTGCTTGTTACTTCTTTTAGTTATATCTTAAAGAGAAACAACTGTTGCCATTGCTTTGGATCAATCACACGCTTTAGCTAAAGTTTATAAACACAGGTTACTTTATAACCTGAAAGTATTGGTTTCCTTGAGATCGCTAACAAGTGCGAAACTTCTGTGTGACTCGAAACATGGAATATTCATCTGCAATCGTTAAGATACAATCCGTTATATTTGTTTGCCTCTACTTTATTGAGTGCAAGTGCAGAGATATGCTCATCATATTTTAATAGTCCCAACTGCATGTAGAAACATGTAGGATGTTCTTTTAAATGTTGGATATAAAATAGCAACTTTATTTAAGATATCATTTAATAATATTTGTAAAGTTTCTAACTCTCTGTTAACTCTTGTCAATATTATAGGCTATCTGTCTGTTTTTATTTTTGTTGTTTTTGTGTTTGCTTATTAATTTTTTTACTTATGTATTTATTATCAGTAGTTTTTTTTCATAAATACACATGTAGTCATTCTCATGCTCATAATATTGCATATTGGTTAACCTCACAGTGGTTATGTTAAATATATTTTCTTAGCAGTGGTTTCTGGTATAAGCGAATGGGTTGCAATCTGATTACTGAACTGTATTTGTATTTGCACATTACATGTGACATTATTGCCAAATTAAATGCCAGTTATTTACTCATCACAAACCTGATGTGAAATGATAAGGAATAATTGTTCTCATCTGTAAAATTTCCATATGAACCTATTCATTGAGCACAATTTTGCTGTCTTGTTAGCCACTACACCAGAGCGTGATCCTGGTCAATATGACATGCTTTGCATTAATATATCCTGATTGGATACATTGTCACAAATACACAGATGTGGCATCACTATGTGGCCGATTCATTGTCCCGCTGTCAGAGTAGGCAGTAGCAGGAGGCAGACAGGTGAGGACATGTTTAGGGAGGGACCTGTCCTAGAGGTACAGATACAGCAGGGACAGAAGAGCACATGTGGTGACCTTACAACAAAACACATCATGTTCCTGCATTTCTCAAAGGGCATTGTTGTGCACCAGTCCCAACGGGGAGTGTAAATGTAGCTTGCACTTCCCTTGTGGCTGTTGAATTGTCTTGATTCTCAATAAGAATTCTGGAGCTCTTTAATTTTACTCCTAAGGTTCCGCCCAATTTCTGTTTCTCAGTTTACAAGGTGAAAGGTGGCATCTGTCATTCATAGAGGGAGGAGTTTGCTAGCCATCAGGATAGGCATGTAGACATATAGTGCCGCCCATCCCCCGAGACCAAGACTGCACGACCCTCAGGTCTATTCAATAAGTGAATCTAACCACAGCCTATTGTTCACACAACCTCTTAACCCCGCAAGTCCTTCAAAAAAATGCCAGTTTATACGTACCACCCCCCAGTCCAGTATGTCTCTGTGTTTGCCTGATGTGGATTATCAAGGAGACAGTGTGTGGCACTGATTATTTAGGCCAATTCCAAATTTGAAAGATTTGTTTTATAATGTAACACAAATAGATCTATCATTTAGGTTACAGTTCCTTGCTTTGGCTTTTGCTCAGTGATGCTTTTCAAAGATACAGTTAGTGAATCTGATAATAAGGCAAATTAGTTTAGAAACATGATGGACACCAGGGTCATCGCTAGACCCCTTTTACTGGGACATGGGGACAGTAATACCGCTGTGTCCAAGTAAACTATTATTGATAAATCCTTGTCTGATAATATTTTAGCAATCGTATCATGTGTCTGTTTAGAATCAGAAATAGTGATGCCAGATTTGTGAATGAATAACTATTGATCTAATTGGTCAAACTGTTTTGCAAAAAGGTCTGAAATAGTTTAATTCATTCATTGACTCAGATTAATTCATTTAGACAGTTCACTCTGGCATAGAAACGTTTGCAGCTGTTTCTCACATCATAACAGAATACTTTATAAGTCATGAAACTAATAAAAGAGCGCTGGATGAACACTGGATGAGGTGGATAATTAATCCACTGTAGGTAACAAAACTTGCAAATGTCTTCCATCGTTTGTCAACAATGAAGCAGCTCTTTATTGCAGGTGCAGCTTGTGAAGACAGTTTATATCCTATTTATCCATAACATTATCAAAAAAGTATCAAAATATTGGGAAACTTGGTGTTTGGGGGGGGGGGGGGCTATGCACCAGTGCTGATGAAAGGCTAGAAACGCTCCTGGTGGATACCGCTCAATCTAACCAAGAGATGTCCTTTTGAGGAGCCAATGCAGTGTGAAAGAACAGATTTTCTCCTATTTTTAAAATGTCAAAGCCTTTTAGCTCAAAGCAGAATGGAATTCCTTGCCACAATTCCCACCCCACTGTCTTTCAGTACTGGCCGCCTAGTGGTGAAATTTAGTATCACATGACAAAGTGTATTTTAATGATAGTTGAAGACAAAAATGTCCTTAGTCAGTAATTAATACATATATTTTTATTTTGTTTATATACAAATTAAACTTGTAATTATCTGGGATATTTTAGGTTTTTGTTCTTCTGGAGATGCCAGAACAGAACCTGGAGTCACCAGGTCAGAGAGTTTGTTGGTAACTTGAACCATAGGGGTCTGCTTTGAACCTTTCATACTTGAGGGACTCCATACACTGTGCAGGTCAAGGTGTATGAACATGTATGGGTGTGTGGCGTCTGTACGTGTTCTGCTTCAGATATGTGTGTGAGCGCAGATATGAGCACACTTACATGCCGGGATGTGTACATATCTGCTTGTATATACAGTACATAATATGGTAATGCACATACATGTTGGTGTGCACATGTCTCTGTGTGTGTGTAATAGAATCCACCAAAACCCCTAGAGTCACAAATGATGAAGCACATCAGCTCTCAAAAAAAGAAAATAAAACACACCCATGAAGTCAACCCAAACATCAGCAGTCTGTGTTCACAGCCATAACATCCATTCAGTGCAGAGATATCCACCCTGAGTGCCCGGGTTTTGCAGCAGTCTCATGCCAGGATATGGGGACCAAGGTGGGGTTTGGCAGCTCATGATAGATATTTCTCTCCTAGAGGACAAGCAAATTCCAGTCTTATCTCACCTGCAGGAGAGAGAGAGGGTCACGAGATGTGCACAGGCAGCCATGCAAGAAACTTATTTCAAAACAGGCCCACAAGCGCTTGCAATGCTCACTATGACAGCTCGCACCGAAAACTATTTTTATAAAAACTATGTCAAGTTTTCTAGAATTGGATTTCTAGTTTCACGAGTTAAAGGGATAGTTCACCCAAAAATGAACATGAAAGAAACTGAACATTATTTACAATAGTATTACCTGTAATCTGCATCAGGCAAACGGTGCAGAGTGATGTATGGTTCACAAACTAATAATTCCTTTGAACGGGTTCTTGAGTTAATTAACAGTAATATGTTCATTTTTGGGTGAATTATCTCTTTAAGAGGCTAGTATCAAGACTGTGAAGAGATATTCTGAGTCACCTGGAGTATGTTTATGCTGAACTTCATGCCCTCATGAGTCAAAGGCTCTTTAATACTCTTCAATATGTCATTATACAGTTCTGAGTCATTATTTAATTTGACTTCTCAGATGTTCCACCAAAATGTTTTGAGGAGAAATAAAACAGACAAAAATGAGAAAATGGTTGTTGCATAGTAACCATATGGGTCAGATAATTTAAGTTTGGAAGATACTTTGATATCTTGGCAAATCTGACCACAGTTTAAAACGTTAAGTAAATTTGCATGCATTTTAAAAGTTCAGTTTCACTCAGACTTAATAATTTGTTAAACATTAAAATTATTACATTTATATATATATATATTATTTATGATATAAATATTCTAGTCCAACTGAAAACGTACCAGTTACGTCATAATAGATAAAAATCTATTGCTGGTTGAAGGCCTAGTGTGTGTTAATAGATTAAAAGGTATGTGTGAACTGTTGGGGTGCTTACAATGTGGTGTGAAAGAGATGCAAATACCATTTAGGATTAGCTGGACAGTGATCCTCCTCTCACACCCAATCTCTATTTCCCTCACTGCCTCACCCCCCACAGAGCTAAACCCTAAATAAACTGGCAAATAGCAACTTTTTCAGTGGGTGGCTAATTTACACCACACATACAAACACATGCATGCACTCTTTGTTTGTTTAAGTGATGGAGAGGTCATCAAACTGTGAAAGAACAGTGAGAGAGAAGTTACCTGGACTGTATGAAGACTTTTTGTGCAGAGGTTTGCCTGCTTTAGATATCTTTTCATCTCAGTCTGAGACTGAGGCATGTTTCGTCAGAGTTTGAATGTGAGCAAGAGCACATCAGTTGTTGCTCCAGACATCACCTTCATTATCATTCTCTCTGTTTGATAGGCAGACACGTAGGGATTCTTGGGTTAGTGCATTACAGAAATCTGTGGTACATTACATTGCTTTTAGCAGATCCAGCACATTAGAGAACAACAAAGTTAATGTTTCTAATAACTTAGAATTTACATTTCATACTTTTAAAGTTCATTTAATACTTTTTCATTACATTTACAAATACTATGCAAACATGTTAGCCATCTCAAAAAATGGTCCATAATACGTTCATTGCTATAAATTCTTCAAACTTTCTGTATAAGATTAGAGCAGAAGTTCTGAAATGGTTTTGTTTCAGGACCCACACTTTGCAATGGACATCAAGTCGAGGATCAACACAGCATCAACACATATAATATGCTGGTATGCCATTTGAAGGGATAGTTCACCCAAAAATAAAAAAATATATTTACTTACCCAAATCCAAACATGTATAACTTTCTTTTTTCTATGGAACATAAAAGAAGATATTTTGATAAGTGCCTCAAGTCAGCGGTCACCAAAATTCTTCAAAATATCTTTGGTGTTCTTTTCTTTTGGGTAAACTATGCCTTTATTGTAAAAGCTAATGTAAAACGTTGTAAGGAAACAGTTTGGACAGTTTATAGTACGTGAGTGTTTGATTTATTTCAGAGTGTGATGTTATATGCCAGGGGCCGTATTCACAAACACTAAGACTTCTCCTAAATAGCAAAAAATAGCAGTCACAAAAATGAACTGAATCTCAGCGTAGAGGCTACTTTCCACACAGGCATGAGCAATATGTCTATAGAAAACTAGAAATGTCTACTTTTCAACAAACTAATTTAAATTGAAAACATTTATGTAATCTGCAAAGGTGCATTTCTCTCTAAAGGTGCGTCACTGTACTGTGGAGATGGCAGCATTGTCAACTTGATCTTCACAGCAGACACCGACTCAGAAAACACTATTGTATTCATAGATAATTAAAATATCTCCTTGCTATTTTTTTTACAAAAACATTTATAGTCATTACTTTTGTCAGTGCTTTCGGCAAGCTTCATGTGTGCACTTGAATGTGGAATAGGCTATAAAGGCTCATTATGGTTTACTTCTTGCCTAATCTTGTGCAAGAAAAGAAGTACACAATTCAATTAAAGGGAAATTATCATGAAATATTTCTAAAGTGTTTATGTTCTGAGGCAGATTGCTGGCAACAGTCATTTTAGGATGGTTTGTGATTTGGTCTTAGTGACGTAGAAGTCCTCTTGACTACCCATAACTTTTCACAGATTTAGGAGCTGATTTTAGCACTAAAATGCTCTACGAGCAAAAATTTAGGAGTCCTAAAATTTTGACTGACACACATTATTTGTAAGAGTTTCTCCTAAATCTGCAAGTTAGGAGCTACTTTTAGCCTTAAGATGTTTTGTGAAAATGGCCCCTGATGTATTCCTGCCCCATCAGAGTGACATCAGCCATGTTTGAAGTAGAAAACCTGCTCAAGCTCATACCTGTGACCTGAACCTCTTGAACATGTGCAAACTCCCAGTGCCTAGCATTCAGGCCACTATCCTGCATTCCTCCTTTAGCAGAATAAAGTCCAGGCCACTATCCTGCATTCCTCCTTTAGCAGAATAAAGTCCACATTTATATCATTCTTTTTTGCAAATATGTAAATGAATGCATGTGATCTGATGTTCTATGTATTTGTAGTATTTTTTTAACTCCCTTTGCAAAAGTGCTGTGGAGACTTTAGCAAATGTGTATTGCCTGGAAGTGTTTGAGGCATGTCTGCTCTGGTGCAGTTGGGCAAGTGGAGTGCAAATGAAAGTGATCTAAAATCAGAGACATTAAAAACATAAGGATGTCAGATTCAGTGTTCAGAGACTAGTCGTGAAGTACAAACGGGAAGCGTGGAGCAGACAGGAGAGGTGGTACAGTGCATTCCTGATAGATTTGATAGCAGTGTTGCCGCCTGCTTGTGTAAAGTACAAATACATGTTGGTAGAGTTGCGCTGAATGAGATGATTACTTAGGTGGGCAATAGGCAAACATATCCAAGTTTAATAACTAGCACGTTTCCAGAAAAATACACAGGGCAGTCTTGATTGGACTTGTCTTTATCTATAGGAATGTCATATGTAGCAAATGTATCTTAAGAGAAACACTTCAGCCCCAGATTAAGACCAAGAAAACAGGATGTCTATGTGCATATGTGTTTAAGTCAACTATAGCTGATGTTACACTGACTACTGATGTAGTCAACAGCTCTCCTTCATCTTCTTTTTATGTTATTGCTTTTGTTGTTTCGGTCTTTCTGGCACTTTTTGTTTTAACAAAATATTTCTTAATGGTTTAATTTATGTAATTGTGATGAGAGCAAGATATGAGAGTAATGCGAACATTTTGTTCTAGAACCGTTTTGTTTTGAAAGGGAGGAAATGAATGGAAACTCAAGGATTTACCTTGATCTAGATGTCTCCTCCCTCTTTTATCTGTCATCTTATACTGTAAAACTTTGTCTGAACTGCACTATCAGTAGATCTTGTTCTTCGATGCTATATCTGAAATTGCTTACCCCCCATATCTTCCATATGACATACAAATAAAATCTATCTATCTATCTATCTATCTATCTATCTATCAAATATTATCAATGTTGAAAACAAATCAGTGTTGACTATTTTTTTGTAAAAACTGTGATACATTTTTTGCAGGCTTCTTTGATGGATATAAATTTCAAAAGAACAGCATTTCTTTTTCAACATTATAAATTACTTAACTGTCATTTGTGATCAACTTAATGCATCCTTGCTGAATAAAAGTATACATTTCTTAATAAAAAGCTTACTAACTGACCCCAGTACAGCAGTAGTGTATAATTTAAATTATAAGTATAGTTTATTGCCACATGTTATTTTACATACAGACTTTGCATTTGAAACAAATGCTCTGCAAACAAACCCTTTGGTATCAAATTAGTTACTCAAGTGTAGGGTGTCAAGGGTTTTTATTCATATTTTAGACACTGCATTAGAATTACAGTATCAAGTCTAAACTTGAAATCACACTAACGTTGACCTTTAATGTAATCTAAGACCTTAAGGAGTGAGCCATCCGTTCCTCTGACACACTATGGAAATCTATCTAAATTAGCTCCAGTGTTATATAAAAGTGAAAAAAACATTTCATCCATTGAGGTGGGAGTGAGACAGTCTGTGTGAGACAGACATTGTAATATGCTAGTGTCTAGCCTGCATTAAAACAAGGTTGTAATTATAGCTTTTGTCAGATAGAAATGTGTGTGCATGTATCTTCAATGTCTTTTTCAACAATGAGCGACAATTGATCTTGTTTCAACATGTATCAGTTTTTCAGCTTTAGAGAGCTAGAGTCATATGCCCCTTCCCTAAACAGCAAACGTATTTACTTTTCATGTCATACACACCCTTGCTTTTCAATTTTTGGGTGATCCTCAGCTCCCCGTTTTCTTAGCCTCTTTTCACTCCATCTGCTTCTGCTGTTAGTGGTGAATGGAGGCAGTAGTGGCTCCCCTGTGTAACTCTGGGCAGCTGTTTCACTGCGTGGATGTGCACGTGAAGAGCGGCTAATGTTTGCTCTGTTTCCAGTAAACAGTAACTCAGATGATGCTTTAGATCTCAAAAATATTGCTGTTTATAGTAGCAAAAAGCAATTCAGTTTGTCTTCTAGATTTACATTTAATGGGAATTCTGATCCGTCATTGTTTTTTATATTTATATGTTTTATGTATGTGGATATTTGCAAGTAAGTAATTCATTTTTTAAGTAAATATACAAATTTACTGCGATTTGTTGTCTTGTTTTTCTTGGCATGGCAATGCTTTTCCAACAATGGTCTGGCATCTGTGGCATTTTATCATCTATCCTCCTCTTGCCTTGTGACAACACAGGATTTTTTCAAGACTTTGTCAATGGGAGAGAAAAAAAATCATCAAAACAAAATTTTAACACAGTATTATAAGTGTTAAAAATATCATCTTTTAAATAAATAGGTTTGCCGAAAGCTATAGCTATTGCCGTGCTTAAACTGCAATATGACAAAAGTGCTTCAAGACGTAATTAATTTGAGCAATGCAGTTTTAGATTCATATTCAAGCTGGGTATGGCATGCAGGTTTGAACACGCTCTGTTAGGGATATAATTAGATCTCCAGATTATAGTTCAGGTGAGAACTTGTCTTACAATCATTGAAGTGCCAGTCCACGTCCAGTTGCTTCTCTGCTGTGATCCCCGCTCTGCGAACGTAACTGTAATTTTTGTTTTTCTTTTCACTGTTACTCTGATATTACAAATGAAAGCTGATTCCAAGAGAGGAGTTACTTATATAGCAGTCTATAACTATTGACCATTACAGTTATATACAGCAACCCTCTTTGTGGCGTCCTTTAGTGGTGAAAGGAGGGACTCCATGGTTTATGAGCCCAGCTGTTGTTGCATAAACTATTCGATGCTGATCTGCAAATATTTAGAGAGAATGCTGTTTGTACCAAATTACATTCGTTGCACCTGGACATGTTGACATAGTTGAGTTTTAAACAAGAAGAGATTAGATTGTAAATATTGTGCCTTCTCAGACATGTTACTGCCTCTTTTATGAAGGTAAAATGACGTCAAAAAGATTTGCATGCACAGGGTAATATTTGTGAAAGTGTAAGTGACATTGCAAGCGTAAAATAAATTTGCATGCGCAAAATAAGTTTTGTAAAGGTGTAAATCAAGTTATAAGCTCAAGAAAATCGGACTTGCATCATTGTACTATGTTTTGTAAGTGTAAATCATGTGTTGAAAAACTGCAACTTCATATTAATTTGAAATAAATATGATCTGTATTCTTCTGACCTACGTTTTTTCCGCGCTTACACTTTTGGCACGTTTTTTGCACTGAAATGCGGCCAAAAGCCTTGCAAGTCTGCAATTTGCAAGCAAAAACAGTGGTGTTAAGAACTGCAAAACGGATTCACTCTGAAGAATATGTCTCTGTGTGTAAAATAAAGCTGTTGCAAAGGTGTAAACAATGTGTTGCGTACGCAGGGCATAACTTTTCCTGAAATAACCCGATATGCGCCGCACCATCTTTCTTTTCTCTGCGCTTGCAGTTTTGGCACGATTCTCTCACTAACTGAGTTTTGCAAGCGTGAGGGGAGGGCGGGACCTTCTTCTTGTAGCCAATCAAATGAGGCTCTAGCTGACTCTCCATTTACTCTTATCTGATTGGTTCAAATAAACACATCATAAGCCAAGACTTTTATCTTATTTATTTATTTTCTTTAACATTGTAATTTAAGGGTACTTTACAAAATATTACTTAAATATTTATTAATTTATCTCTGACTTATTCACCATTTATCAACTGTAATACCATTGTGTAACCACTAGATGGCTGTTTAGCTCTATATATAAACAATTAGTTACTTGAATTTGGATATATATTTAGACATTATTAAATACATATTTATCAAAATTTTTGCATTAGTCAAATCTGAACACAAAGAAAGCATTTTGTTACTCATTCTTGCTTCATAAAATAGCTTGATCGGTCACATGAAAGTAATAAGAATCAATACTGAAATTTCAAAATATACAATTGAGTGTTAAATACCATAAACAGAGACATGGTCTGAAAATTGACAAATTCAGATTTAAATAGCTTTATTGGCATAGTAAAAAAAAGGTTTTATAAAGTATAGCACTCTGATAACATAGTGTTGAGCATTGTCACATAACATCATTTTAATTATAAAGTTTAACATCAGTGGTGTAAGCAGATTAGGAAATTTCAATGTAAAGCCAAACCAAACCAAACCAAATAATGTTAACACCAGCAGTCCAGCCTAAAGGAACACTACTTATAAAGTATCATGTTTTAATTAAGTTGGTATTTATTTATTATTATTATTTTACTGTATGTGTATGTTAAAAGTACCATTCCGGCAGCGAGAACGTTCCCGAACTAAATGAAGATAAATGTCTTGGCGTATGATGTGTTTATTTGAACCAATCAGATAAGAGTAAATGGAGAGTCAGCGAGAGCCTCATTTGATTGGCTACAAGAAGAAGGTCCCGCCCTCCCCTCACGCTTGCAAAACTCAGTTAGTGAGAGAATCGTGCCAAAACTGCAAGCGCAGATAAAAGAAAGACGGAGCTGTACATATCGGATTATTTTGGGAAATGTTTGCTCTACATACACAACAAGTCATTTAGACAATTGACACAGTTTGTTTTTTTACACATACAGATTGGTTCTACGCAGTCAATCCGTTTAGCAGTTCTTTAAACTGTTGTTTTCGCTTGCAAATCACTGTTCACAGGCTTGCAGTGCTTTTGACCTATTTTGGCGAAAAAAACGTGCCAAAAGTGTAAGCGCTGAGAAATGGAAAGCGGAAGAATACAGATCATATTTATTTTGCATTAGCATGTAGCTGCAGTTTCACAATACATGAATTACACTTGCAAAAAAAGTAAAATGCTGCGAATCTTTTTTTCTTGCACTTGAATCTCGATTTGCACCTTTACAAATCGTTTCTTGCGCATGCAAATTTAATTTACGTTTGCAATCATATGTACACTTGTACAACTCTTACCCTTCACATGCAAATCTTTTAGGCATTAATTTACCTTCATACTCTTTCTCTTGGGAAACTTGTGTGTTTGGGGAATTTGATTAGAGCTTTATCTGTTCAGTCAGTGATGTGGACACAAATGTCCTGCCATTCATAGAAAACCATGCATTGTTAGTGTATGATTTCAGTAAAATGTGTTTTAGACACAAACACTGCATTGATGCTTATTAATGTCAAACCTTCTCATTTTGAATTCAGAAACCAAACTTTATTTGTTTGATACATCCCAGATTAGGTGTTGGAGTAATGGCCTTGACTCAAAAGCCTCCCCTGCTGTCTGAGAATCTGTGTGAGATCCCAAACCCATACTTTCTGTCCCACGGTCTCTCTGTCAGTGTGTGTGGGAGATGTCTTTATCCTCCTTATCAGGAGCACTTGTGCGTGTACTGTTTTGAATCTAGTCCACCACAGAAGGGACGCACAATGCAGCGACCATGCATCACTGACCTGATTTCATAATTTTAGCACTCTTTTGTGATGAATCCTATAGCAATGTTATATAAGATATGGGGTTCTTCCTTGGTGAGATAAGTGTGTTTATGGCAGATACCAATACCTGTTAAGTAACTGATATGACTGATTCTCAATTATTGTTTTATTTTTATTGTCTAATAATAATAATAAAACCAATAATAATACTACAGCAGTAAATATTAATATTATTAATAATAATGAGTATATAATGTTTCTGGAATAATCCTGGAATTTATTATATGGAATAAAATTATTATTATTAATATAATATTAAATAAAAAAGTGGTTGAGCCCAAACTTTTGAACAGTAGTGAATATTAAATGACCAATACTAAATTGAGCATCAAAGTGTGAATATCTGTTAAAATACTCCTCAAATCAAACATTGTCTTATCTGTAACTAATACCTCTGTGGATTTCCCCTTGGAAAAGCTCCTCAATGATTGAGAGACATACTGAGTTTGTTGTCATTTTCAGAGTACATCTCTAAAGGAGTTTAAAGAGATCGCCAGTGCAAAATGATTATTTCCTGGCATTACTTTGGTAAACATTTGACCCCTGTGCACGTTTTCCTCCTCACCCGCCCTCACTCGGCCTTAGCTGGTTAATTGGTAGAGGTTGAAGGTCATTCTTTTCTTAGCTCCACAGGAATAGGAATAAAAGAATTCCAGGGAAGAACCATTGCAGAACATAAGAAGGAGGTGCTTTCTGGCGCATTAGATTCAAAAGAGTTGTAGCCTAAAAACATGTTTAAGAAGGGATGTTTTCTCAAGTCATGAAATCCAGCAGTGACTGTGGAAAAGGAATGCAGTGAAATGTGTTATGCTTACTGTTATTGCTGAATGGTGCCTGGAGAAAAAAAAAGCTTTTCAGTGCGTTTCTGTTCAACTTTATGACAACTGTGAGCAAACTGAATTTGTCACAATGCGTGAAAAGTGAAAGCTAAAAGTGATTCAAAATACTCACAACACTTAAAATGTATACATTGTTTTTTAACCTGCGGTCTTGATGTGTGTGGCTATGAGAGTGAAATGGGTGGGACAATGGGACAGAGAGGAAACGTTAATACTGTTTAATAAAGGGATTGCACCTTCACCTCAGTAATCAATGCCTGGATGATTCACTTCTGGCTGCTCCCAGCATTCATTTGCCCTCAGGCCATCTTTCACTAGGGGTCAGTTAATCCACCGAGCCCTAGACTGGAATCTGCTCGTTCCCTTTGTGGATTTATCGTTGTTGCACTGCTTCATGTTCTCCACAGGGTGGCCCTGTTCATCTCCCCATCTGTCCATAGACTCAGACTCAGAGCATAACTTGTCTGTATCTGATCTGTCCACCCACTTTGACTGTAGATCTAAACTCTGCCCTCTAGAGTCTAGACATCCAAAAACATTTGTCAACACCACCTTTACAGTTTTTTTTTAACTGCTTACACACATTTTCAAAACTTTGCCTCTTTTCTTCAAAACTTTACACACAAATCAAAGAATTGCACACACACAATGCAAAATGCCTCACATCTCTTGCAAAATGAAGCACTGCATTCAAAATATCACAAACACATCTCAAAAGCAAACATTTGCAAATTCCTGTTAGATTTTTGTGTTACATAGAGAATTGTGTGTTGTGTTTTGCAAAAAGTGTTTTATGAAATTGAAAACTGAGTCAAAGGCTGATAATTGTATGGTTTTGCAGAGTTGGTGTGTGCTTCTGGTGTTTGAGTGTCAGGTTTCAGAAATCTTTTGATAAGTAAAGATTTTGTGTGAAAAAAACTGTAAAATCTATTACCAAAAAACCTTTCCTCTACTTTTCCACACTTACTAGCAACTATTGTTGGCTCATGTTTTATGCACTACCATTCAACAGTTTGGGGTCAGTATATTTTTTTTAAATAAATGAATACTTTTCAGCAAGGATGCATTAAGCTGATCAAAAAAAGACTGTAATATTAAGAAATATTAAGCATAGGTAATAATATGAAATGTTTATTGGATCATGTGACACTGAAGACTGGAGCAATGGCTGCTGAAAATTCAGGAATAAATTACATTTTAAAATATATTAAAATTGAAAACAATTATTTTCTATTGTAATAATATTTCACAGTATTACTATTTTTAATTTTGAACTGTAGTGTATAAACTTTTGAACTTGTTTTGTGCATACTAGTGGGAATTATTGTATTATCCTAGGGTTTTTCTTTTGTGTGTGTGTGTGCGGACATAGTTTGGGGACAAATGTGTTAGCAAAATATGACAAAGGATAGCAAAATATGACAAAATATTACAATAAAAAGTTTTTTATTGTAAAAATGCATAAAGGTTTTGGGGTAGTATTATAATTATAATTATAATTACTTAACTTCATATAAAACAATGAATGGGTTATGGCATGTTGTTGAAAGCATCAATACATCATTTTTTGAATTCATTTTGTGGAAGTATTTGTTAATTCGCACATTTAAGTTTTTGACATGAAATGCTTAAGTTTGCATTTCCTTTGATGTGACATGCTATATCAAAAACTAATTTAAACAGTATTTTATATACACTTTTCCACACACATTCATATACATTTTATACATTCTAAAATCTTAAGGGCAATTTACACATAACATACAGTACATTATTTGTCATCTACCTTTAAGAAAGTGCATTGAACATTCAGTGCTCACAGCTCATCTTTTCCTTTATTTTCCAGGACTCTTTGTGCTTGTCTTTTGCAATAGCCTAAATGTGCTGAATCAAGCAGGTGTGCTTGTCAGAATTTGTTTTTGTCTGCTTTTCTGCAGGTCATCATGAGATAATCTGCCAAAAGAGGAATCATTTTATAAGGCCTTTTATTTGTCAGGGCTTTGCGTTTTTTCTATTGTGATTCAAGGATGCCTTGATCTTAAATATTGAGGTCTCACTTTATTTTATTAAATCTGCCCAGTTCTGTCCTACTAGCATTATATATCATTGTTTGTATGCTTACTTTGTTTCAGCAGTATTCAGTGTAAATATTCAGCTGGGTGCTTGTTTCAGATAATGCAGCTTTGTGTTTAATGTCACACTTCAGTGTGGTAGTTTTTAGTATGCACTGTTAAGGGCCCTGTTCCTGTGTTACTGACACCTGAACAATACATTGTCATGTCAGTTGTTTTGATGTAATGAAAAGTAAACTTTTGACAGTATATGACTGTGCTGACCTTATGAAAAATTACAAGCTTGTCTGTTTAGACCTTGAGATTCTGGAGACAAGCTATAAAACCACAATTATAGACAGATAG
The DNA here is from genome assembly GCA_027422415.1 of Schizothorax lantsangensis. NCBI lineage: Eukaryota > Metazoa > Chordata > Actinopteri > Cypriniformes > Cyprinidae > Schizothorax > Schizothorax lantsangensis. Next base: position 31,965,847 of record CM049839.1, on the reverse strand, counting down.
TTGTACTTCTCATAGCAGTGATCTCATTTTGACATAATAATAATTTTAAACATAGACTGTAAAATATTGTTTTTTCTCAAAAAAAAAAAAAAAAAAATAGAAGGGAAACATAGAAGTACACAAGATGTGAAGTCTGTCTCAAAAGATAAAACAGAGGTTGGTAAGATTTTTTTGGAAAGGCTGCATTTATTTAATCAAAAATACAGTAAAACAGCAATAAACAAAAAACTGCTTTCTGTATGAATATAGGCCTATTTTAAAATGTAGTTTAGACCTGTGATGGCAAAGCTGAATATTCATATTATTATTTATATTAGTCTTCAGTGTCACATGATTCCTCAGAAGTTATTCTAATATGCTGCTTTGTTGCTCAAGAAACATTTTATATTATTTTTCCCAAATCTGAGTTTTGAGAGGTAGTAGTTATTTCAGAAAGAAAATAGCGCCATCTAGTGTTTGTATCAAAAATATCTATGGACCTTTTATAGCGCAAAGAGAAAGCAACTACAATCTATTGTGACTGTACTGTCAGTTTATTTGCTGTCATTTAATTATCATTTATTTTGACTCAACAGTTTGCTGTTGACATAGTTTGCATTCATTTGCCAGGGTTTCCATTTTGTAATAGTACATTTGTTTAACTTTTTTCCTTAATTTTTCCCTAAAAAAAATACATAAATGCATAATACTTTTGATGAATGTTGTCATGTCTTGTTCACTCACAACGAGATGAAGACTGGTTATAGCAGTGCTGCAGTAGCGTAATAAAAGCTGTTCTGTGTAATTCTGTGTCCACACCACTAGGTGTCAGTATGTCATGCAAACATTATTTGTATTAGGTGAATAAGGACTGTCAGGACTTCACTGTTCCCCTGATGATGATGATGATGAGTGGTGAAACTTCATTTAAATGAACTATAAAGATGCTCTTGAACTTAGACTTCATTCATGACATTGACCGAAGGTCGTTTTATGGTTAATAATCATTTTGTGTGCATACACTACTGAATTGTAAAGCTGAATTTTCAGTAGCTATTACTCCAGTCTTCAGTGTCACATGATCTTTCAGAAATCATTCTAATATGCTCATTTGGTAGTTAATTATTATCAATGATGGTTATTATTATTATTTTTTATTCAGCATATAAGAATCATTTCTGAAGGATCATATGTTACCCTGGACCACAAAACTAGTCATAAGGGTCAATGTTTTGAAATTGATACATTATCAGTTTCATTATTACATTATACATATTACATTATACATTAAGCTGAATAAATAAGCTTTCCATTGATGTATGGTTTGTTATGATAGGACAATATTTGTGCAAAAGGTGCAAAAAAATCTAAATATTGAGAAAATTGCCTTTTAAAATTGTCCAAATTAAGTTCTTTGCGATACATATTACTAATCAAAAATTAAGTTTTGATATATTTACGGTAGGAAATTTACAAAATATCCTAATGGAACATGATTTTTACTTAATATCCTAATAATTTGGGGCATAAAAGAAAAATCGATAATTTTGACGCATACATTGTATTTTTGGCTAAATATACCCATGCTACTTATGACTGGTTTTGTGCTCCAGGGTCACACATAACACTGAAGACTGGAGAAATGGCTGCTGAAAATCAGCTTTGCCATCACAGGAATAAATTACATTTTACACTAGAAAGTAATTATTTTAAATTGCAGTAGTATTTAACAATATTATTGTTTTCACTGTGTTTTTGATTAAGTAAATGTAGCCTTGGTGAACATAACAAACTTATTTTTAACAAAATTAAAAAATCTTAATTATTCCAAACTTTTTTAATCTCCAAAATCTGTTCTGTGCTTATAAATACATTGTGTTTTGTGTTTTCAGGCGTGTCATGGTTGTGGGACTGGATCAAAGTGTGACTGCAGTGGGGTGAAAGGACAGAAGGTGAGTGTTTATCCACAAACAACCACACACTGTACATAAGCAGCGTTCCAGTCGACAGGGTCCCTGCGCGGTGTTCATTGCTCCAGAGAACGGGATATCTGTTTAAATTCACTTACCCAATGCCTTCATTCAGAACACCCTGCAACATCATCAAACACAGATGAGTTGCACATATTAGAGGATTTTGAGGAATGATAACAGGAAATACTTCTTTAAATAAGTATAATATAAATTGCTATACTTTAATATGCATATGTATGTATTGATGAATTGATGTTCCATTATTCCCTATGCCGTTTACCGTGCCTTTCAAACTGAACATGTTTGCTCCCTTCAGATTGGAATAGCCTGTGAAATCCACTTTGTAGGGCACTTACGGTCGCACCTGTAGACTGATGTCTAATATGAATGTATTTAATGCATCCATTGCGTGGCTATTCTAGCCCTTTCACTAGAGACAACCATAGTCATTTAAAGTTCTAAAGAAGTGTACACGAACTCAATAAAAGCCTGACTCTTTTCATTTTTACCTGTGCTACCAGAAGTGCTGCACTGGGTAATGTATCGCTGTATGCTTAGATGTTTGTGGTTTTGAAATCTTATCTGAGAAGCTAGTCTAATAGGATCACATGAAGTGTTTACATTACTTTGTTTTATTGTTTTTTTCTGAATGATGTGATCTTCTGTGTATATCAGTAGTGATAATGGCTCTCTATGATGCTGTCTCTCCTTTGGTTTCCTTTATGTCTTTCTTAAACACTTTCCTAACTATAATGACAGGGTGAGCGAGGGTTTCCTGGTTTAACGGGCCAATCAGGTGTTCCAGGTTTCCCAGGACCAGAAGGGCCGAATGGACCTCGTGGAGAGAAGGTCAGTGGTCAGGACATCAGTCCACTGTGATATTCATATATTTGTATATATAATTACTGATCAACCCGAATCTGTTACTGATCAGCTATACTATTGCTTCTATTAAAACTGGACTTTGTTTCTCTCACAGGGTGATGATGGATCTACAGGGCCGAGTGGGCCTAAAGGAATAAGAGTGAGAGTTTCTTAGTAACAGCTTCTGGCTCATAATGGATCTACAGTTATCAACAAATGCTGACCGTTTCTGTTTTTGCAGGGACCTCCTGGATTACCAGGCTTCCCAGGAACACCAGGAATCCCAGTGAGTGAATCAATAAAAGACAAACTTTTTAGAGGACATTTCTTAAGCAGATTACATAATTATGGCTGCAAGAACTGATTGATAAAATCCACATTGAATATTGTTCACTGTCAGTGTAATATGTGCACCTTGGCTTGGATCAAATCATCAAATTATGCCTCCATTAGACATAATTTGCAGAACACTCATTGCTCATTGAGAGAATATAGAATAGCATGTTTTTTTCAATAGTAATAGTAATAGTTATAAGCATGTATGTGCTGTTTTTGACTGACAGGGTCTTCCAGGACAGGATGGCCCCCCAGGACCCAAAGGAGTTCCAGGCTGTAACGGAACCAAAGTATGAAACAATTCAAACAAGTATCTCTTGTCTGTTCACAAGTAAAACGTTAAAAAGAGCAAACAAATAAACTTTTTTTCTTTATAAGGGTGAAAGAGGATTCTTGGGAAGTCCAGGCCTTCCAGGTTTAGTGGGTTCACCAGTAAGTGCTGTCACATTTATGTCACATTTCAAAGTTGCAAGCATACTGTCATGCACTCACAGAAGTATTTGAAGTTATTATTGTCAAAATAATTCATACTTTCTTGTCTCCACAGGGTCCACAAGGTTTTATAGGACAAAAGGCAATTATTTCATTCCATAATGCACATGCTTATGTTCTGCATTGCAGTGTCACACTTCATTCAATGCATATGAAATGAGTCAAATTATGTTTATAAATACCTTCTCTTTTCTCCTGTAGGGGGAGCCTGGGGATCTCATAGAAATTAATCGCCCTTCAGAAACGGGGTCTCCTGGCTTTAATGGTTTACCAGGCTCCAGGGTGAGCATTTCTAAACCAATTAGCAACAGACGCAGATTTTTCCAAAGAACAGTGAAACTCATGTTCCCATGAATGTTTGGGGTAAAATGTAAACATCATTTTGAAATCAAAGCATAATTTGACCTAAACTGGGGATATGCTCACAGTGGATTTCACGGTGTAACCTTTCAAACGAGTATCATAACAATATTCAAAAGCTGCCCTAAAAAGTTTCTTATAATTGCAACTTATATGTCACAGTTGTGACTATTTCTGCCTTCTATACTGTACCAGCAAATTAACAGAAAATATGTGCATTTCTTGAAGTCCCGATAAATTTGAAATAACTCTAGTTTATAACACTCTGGTTATGATATATAGGGTGATCCTGGACCCCCGGGTCTTCCAGGTCCTGTTGGTCCTTCTGGTCCACGAGGGTACGAGGTAAGTCACTGATTGCAATTTCTTTGTTAATTTGTGCAGCTGTAAGCTTTTGTGAATTAGACTCCACCACACATATTTCAGATGAAGGGCTGTGAAGCTGGCTCATCCAGTTTTAGAATTTTGCAAATAATATAATTAATTTTATTTGTAAATTCCATTGTTATTCAGGGGCGTCCAGGCCCATCTGGTCCACCAGGGCCAAAGGTAAGTTTGAATGCTGCAATTGAACAGTGTCAAGTTTTACTTATCTCACTTTTTGTCAAAGTGCTAATGTGTCTCTTTACTTTAAAGGGAAACATGGGATTGAACTTCCAAGGACCCAAAGGAGCGAAGGTATGCAGCTGGTTCTTTGACAAGAACAACATGTTTGTCAGGTTTATTAACAGTTGGGTTTTTAATGTGTGTATTTTTGTGTGTGAAGGGTGACCTTGGATTACAAGGACCTCCTGGGCCACCAGGGCAGGTTGGCGAAGTATCAGGCATACCTGATACAGTCATTCAACAAGGAGAAAAGGTAACATCATTTACTTACTTCAAACCTTTTAGAACCAGATTTACTAAACAGGGCAAATTAGCGTGAGATCGTAATCCCATAAAAGCGGCGATGTGAGTGGAAAGTTCTGCAGGTGACAATGCGCAAATTAAAGAACACAGGCATAGCCAGTCATTTCCATAATCATCCATAATGACCAATGCAATCTACCAATTAGCGATGATAATCAGGTACATGTAATCTACTAATAACATAAGTGCATATTGGCTTAAGGCCGTTAAATAATTGCACAAATGCCAGTAAACTGACTAGCGCAAAACTTGCATGATACATTCAAATACTCTCCTCCTATACATTTTGTGTCTGTAAGGAAGACTCCTACAAATGAAAATGCAATAAGGATAGCAACAAAAATAACTCAATGTGTGTCTTTAGTAAACCCTGACAGTAGTTTTTTTAATGTCAAAAAAGGGGTTGTGCTGGCAGGAGCTGTTAGTAAATCTTGCACATAAAGTCTTATTAATTTAACATTTTTTATTTATTTATTTATTTTTACTCCCAGCCCAAATCCAGTTTTTGGTCATATTCGACTCAATTAGTTTTTTGTCATACACAATGACAAACAGTAAAACGTTCCTGAGTTACATTGCATGATAGCAAGTGTATCAATGTATGTTTTGATTACTGTTTTGCTGTGTTTGTTTTTCAATAGGGTGATCGTGGCGCAACTGGAGAATCTGGTTTTCCAGGTCTCCCTGGACCCCCTGTATGTATTTTTTCCTTTTGTTTCCTTTCATTTCATTCTGCATTCATTAAAAACACACTGGCATCTTGACCTCTCACAGTAGTATAGTATTCATCTGATAGATTACATTATATGCACATATAAATATGATGTGGATTATGCTTTCTTTATTGTTTTTGTTCATTTTGTAATTAACAGTCATGTCTTTGTCTGACAGGGTCCACAAGGGGGCCAGAAAGGTGAGAAAGGAGAACCTGGGGACCTTGGAAAGAGGGTGAGTTGAAGCCTAATGAAACCCCAACTACTCTACTAGTAGTACTCTACTAGTAACTACTAGTTATGTTTACAGATTACAAAAGACAGGTTTTTATGACATTTATGTGTTGATATATTTATTTTATAAGGGAAAAAATGGCAAAGATGGTGAACAAGGCCTCCCTGGATATCCAGTAAGCTGTCTACAATAGATATTCAGTAAGGTTTATCACACAGATTATATTCTTTAATGCTGTTGTGACGTCTCTTTTTTAGGGTGATAATGGAGAATCAGGTCCTCCAGGTCTATCGGGGCGAGATGGTGCAAGAGTAAGTACTGAACATTTGTTTCAGTGTGATCGCAACATTAGATCCATAGTAAACCGTGTCTAATGATGATCACAGGCACAAGAGGTGCAGCTTTAATGTAACTGAGCTGAGCATTCATAAAAACCAGCTCACACACAGGTCATTTTGTTACTTGAATTGAATTTAAATTAGGATTTTGTAATTATTTCATAAGTTTCCATTTTTGTCTGGTGGATTTGCATACATATTGTGAATGAACATGTACATTATCATAATATAGCATTCATTGTCATACTATTTTTTTGTGCCTCCTCTGAGAAAATGCCCTGGTTTGATACATTCTTTTATTAATGCCTTTAGGGTGAGAAAGGTGATCGAGGACCTCCTGGACCTCCATCATACAGGGTATGTTGACAATTTCTCTGTTCTATTCCATTTTACAAATGCCTGATATTTATTATTATTTATCATATTTTAACATTGATTAGTTTACTTATAAAACCTTTTCACCCAATAGGATGGGCCATTCCCAGGCATAGGTGGAATAGGACCAAAAGGAGACAGTGGCGAGCCAGGATTCCCTGGCACTAAAGGAGACAGAGGACTGCCAGGTATTTAAGGGGCTTTCGCACAGAACTATTGGTGGAAGTACCTGCTTTTAGGCATGACCGCGGGAACTAGGGGTGCTGAGGGTGCTGCAGCACCCCCCGCCACAGGGCCAGGTCTGAGATTTTCCTTGTGCCCCTCGATCAGCCTCAAGCAGAGCATGTGAGCGGAGTGGAGCGGGAGCGGAGCGGAGAGTGTAGCGGTCATATTTCCTTCAGAGCGGAGAGCGCTTTCTGAAGATTTCGCTCCGCTCGCTCAACCCAAAATGCCCTGTGGCATGGGCGGCGCTAGGGAGGGGCTAGCAGGTGCTCCAGCACCCCCAAGAAAAACCAAAGCACCCCCATAGCGCCCCCATAAAAAATGAAATATAATAAAAACATTTGACTCATTACACATGCATAAATACTGCAATGCAATACAACGTGATTTGCAGCCGCACGTAATGTCAGCATTTTATTTTAAAAATGGATCGGTTCCTTGTGCCAAGTAGGCCTGCCCCCGACTGAAGATTTTTCTAGTCAACTATTCGCTCGTTTATATTAAATTGATTAGTATAATAACCTACTAAACCAGGGGTCACCAAGTTCGGTCCTGGAGGGCCGGTGTCCCTGCAGAGTTTAGCTCCAACCCTAATCAAACACACCTGAAGCACCTAATCAAGGTCTTACTAGCTATACTTGAAACTTCCATGCAGGTGTGTTGAGGCAAGTTGGAGCTAAACTCTGCAGGACACCGGCCCTCCAGGATCAAGTTTGATGACCCCTGTACTAAACTATACGTTAATATAGTCATTTAGGCATATTATTCCGCGCTCAAACGCACGCATAAAGGTCTCTGCACACAAAGCTTGCCGCAAAGCACCGGCTAAAGTAATGATTATGAACGCATCGGGGAAAAGGAAATTTTAATTATTTATTAATAAACTAGTGCTTTCTCAGACTCGCAATCTCCACAGAGGACGTGCCTTTAATAGAGAAATGCACCTATATGGACTACATAGAGAAGATTTTTATTTTTTTTTGGTTTTCAAGCTTTTGCAGATTTATTTCTTATGTCTGTGAGCTGGTTCATTGTTGTGACGCGCTCCATTCACGGAGACTGCATGAGACGAAAGAAAGCACATCCAAAAATGACGGGAGTATAAGCTCTTTCAGCAGAAAAAAATAAATAAAAAATGATTGCGTGCGCGCTCCCATGTCATACAGTAGGCTAAGCGCGATAATACTCCCACATTTTTCATAAACATTTGAAATGTGCCTATATAGCGATTTTATTATTAAAATCATAATAAATCAAAATATAAAAATAATAATAATAACAACCTGTTTTGGTCATATTTACTATTAATTGCCCAGCTCCCCTGTCATTGATCTAGCACCCCCTCAGCACCTGCTCTTTGGTAATTTGCTAGTTCGAGAATCTGTGGAATAAGCAATAGTTTGTTTAATGTTTCTAAAAGTAAATTCTAAAATCCTGTAAAGATTGACAGACGTTTTAATAGACCGCATTTCCCCACAGTTTTGGTCTTTTAGAAAGTGTTTCTTTTATTAACGCCACTAAATAATTCTTTAGGTGCATTTCATCTTGTGTGTGCTTTTCATGGGCCTGATAAGCAAGGTGTATTTTGTGAAATTCTATGTACATTTATTTAATCATGTGTGCGTGTTTTGAATGTTCTGTTGCACAATAATTGAAGCTGTGTTTTCATGGAAATAAAGTAGGCCTAATGAAAGAAAATCAAATATACCCTACTTTTTCAGTTATTAATTTTTTTAGGAAGGTTTGCCAAGTGGCTTCAAAAACAAGACATAGCCTACATTACATTTAAATTACTAAAATTAATTTGAAAAAGTGCAAGCTGAACGTCACCCTGAAACATAACTGGTACGAATTTCATTATAAACGGGGAAAAACACACAATTAGGCCTACCAGAGAAATGTTATGTCAGAGCGTGATCTGAGCGGGATTTGGTTTACCGGTGAGCGTGAGCGGAATATTAGCAGAGCGTTATGCTTTGACCGTGAGCAACTGAGCGGAGCGCACGCCCACAGAGCGGAATATTGAGCGGAGTGTCACGCCGCTCCGCTTCGCTCACATGCTCTGGCCTCAAGATACTTAATTTTTGTGATAGTTTTTACATTCCGACTTGTAAAACCCATTCACGTACTCTCCTTTTTATGATCCATTTTCCAAAGCTTTCTTACTTCTCAAGAACTGATTCAGGTAAAAATTACCTGAAGTTAGCATCAGGTAGCTAGTCAGCTAGCCAGTTATCATCAGCTAACTTTTTTTTTTCAAATAGACTTATAATTTTGTAAATTATAATCAGGGGCGGCGCCAGAGAATTTTGAACGCAGGTGCTGAGGGGGTGCTAGATCAATGACAAGGGGAGCTGGGCAATTAATAGTAAATATGACCAAAACAGGTTGTTATTATTATTATTTTTTATATGAATAATAAAATCGCTATATAGGCACATTTCAAATGTTTATGAAGAATGTGGGAGTATTATCGCGCTTAGCCTACTGTATGACATGGGGGTGCGCACGCAATCATTTAAAAAAATCATTTTTGGATATGCTTTCTGTCGTCTCATGCAGTCTCCGTGAATGGAGCGCGTCACAACAATGAACCAGCTCACAGACATAAGAAATAAATCTGCAGAAAGCTTGAAAACCAATTTAAAAAAGAGATCTGATTATGTAGTCCGTATAGGTGCATTTCTCTATTAAAGGCACGTCCACTGTGGAGCAGTGGCGAAGCTATTGCCCACCCAGCTGTGGCCCACCCAATGAAAAGTTGGTAATTTTCCAAATGGATGTTATTTATCAAACTATAATAATTATAAACGTCTTATTTCACTATAACTTTATATATTTAGTCTAAATATATATTTAACGTGAGTTTTCATGGTCAATTACAGACAGTTTCTTAATTTTCCCTTGTCCTATAGGTTCACACCATATGCTTGTTAAATCGATGATTCGTCAGTTTCTGTTAGTCCCACCCATAATTATGTTTAGATGTAAGGACATGCGCGCGTTTGAAAATAGTGTTGAACTGGAAAATTGTAATTCAAAATAGTGAAACAAACATCATCCAGTCTTTAAAATATGTTGGATAACCCAAATGAAAGTCTTAGCACTGTATCCGGACCGTCTACAAATGAAGTCAGACCACCTGTGGGTGATGGATCGGAAACTTCTGAGCCAAACATGTTTGAAGCATCACATTATCCGCTAAATAGTTGCGTCCTTTGAAGAAAGAAACACACAAATGTTGTGCTAGATACTGTTCTGCACATTTGCAGTTTTCTACTGTCCTCAATGTTACTCTCATTTGAACGTGAACTGACAGAGACACTGATTATGATATCACCTGCGAAGCCTCGTTGTCCCAGACTGAGGTAATGCTTTACAAACTTACTTTTGTTAACGTTAGTGAATGCATTAACAATGACCAACATTTGTTACAGCATTCATTAATATTTGTTAACGTTAGTTAGCCTAATAAAAATACAACTGTTCAGTGTTATTTTTGTTAGCTCAGGTACTAATTAGAGATAGCCTACTACTTTTAATAAAATAAAATTAATGTTAATCAATGGGAAGTATGATCACGCAACATTGACTGATGGATTGGCAGAGAATGTTTTTTCTGTGAGAAATTATGGTTCTATTCTATTTAAAGAAATATGAGGTAAACGTGTCAATACATAATGTGCACACTTTTGGAGTAAATGTTTGCATGTTGTGTAGCGAAGCACTGGTCAAAAATAAATGTAAGCAAACGCGATTGAATATGTACATGCTTGGGTCTTGTTATGCTATTGAAAATATCCTTACTCCGATTGATTTTGCATTCCTGGCAGAAATAAGAACTATAGTGTCATTGTAACCAAATATCATAAATAGGTCAGCTATAATATATTATAGATTATAGCTATATATAATAGCTATAATCTCACGGTCAAATCAGAATATTTATGTAAAAATGTTTCTGTAACTGCTGCCAAAAATAATCTAGGCTATATATTTATAGCTCCACTGTGATTTGTGACATATTTTCAAGGAAAAAAATCTAAACGTTTTGTACACAAATCGCACATTTATAAGTATTGTGTAGCCTAATGAACCGTTCTGTATTTTCTGTTGGCAAAGTAGCCTTGTCACCTGACCTGAATACAGCGCACTGATTTGCTGAAATGGACTTATCGGCTTCTGTTCAAAAACAACAAGGGCGCTTGTCGGCTTCTGCAGTAAAACGTGAACTCGCGATGCCTTGAAAGTGGACAATACCGGCTTTTTTGACAAAACTTGTTTAGGGTTCAGATCGCGCTATATGTGGAGAATAATGTACGGCACAATTTTTACAGATGTTACTGATTTTGATAATGAACAAAAATTTACATATGCATTCTAACTCAAGCTTCTACTATCACATGTGAATTTCTAAAAGACAAAAAAATTATATTATTATTAATATTATCAGGCAACACAAACCTGTTTCTTGATTTAAAACAATATCACACATTAGAACATGCAGAAACAAAGAAATTCATTTTTCTATTAAGACATTTATATTGTTAAGGAAAATGAATGGTCTGGTTTCTACAACTTTCACTTTGGAACACAAATCTGGCTTTAAACTTGAAAGAAATAAAGATTTGACATTTATCATGATAATTATCAATTATTATCGACTGATATGAAAATAATTATTGTGATTATTTTTTTGGCCATATCGTCCAGCCCTTCTCCGATCACAGTGTTCTCCATTCACAGGTTATTGATGTTTGTAAATGCCGCACATAAAGACATCACTGTCAGCCACTTCCGAGTTCCTGCTGCCGGTGCGAATGTAATCAAGAAAACTGTCCGAGGAGGAAATTGGTTCTCTAGGAACCACCATGCTGGCTAGTTCCTAGAACTATGGAGTGCGAAAGCCGCTTTAGACACTACTCAAGGTCACGCTTAACTTAGTTTATTCAGTTGTGCAAAAAGAATAAAACATTACTCAGGCTTCTCATTATTTTTGCTCATGCATGGTTCCCTGAACGGCATGCATGTATTATCAAATGAACAAGTCCCATTTAACAGTTTGTATTGGCCATTTATGTCATTGTCATGAAACAGAATTTGGCTCCTTCTCAGTGATACAATTATGAGGTCATGTATTGTGACCTGGTCTGACATTGAAGAAAGCAACCAGAAATATAATTTATCTCCTGTTTATGCATAAATATATGTTGTATGATGTGTGTATAAGTAGTCAATGCATATTCATCTTTTGGTAGGTATTCAGGGGCCACCTGGTCAACCAGGAACTGCAGGTAAGCGGCAAGCTTCTTTTTTTTTTATTAAAAGTTTTTAATGTTATTTTGTGATGTCTTTCACATAGCTTTTCATTACAGTTTTTTTTTTTAGCTTTTTATTTGCAGTGAAGTCATATGTAATTCATGTTAATATATTAATGCAGTGAATTAAATAAATCTGTCATTATAGGATTTGGAGGTCCAGGTCCTTCTGGTCCACCGGGTTTACCTGGAGAGAGAGGAGAAAAAGGTGATGAGGGACAGCCTGGAATCGCCCTCCCTGGACCACCTGGGAGAACAGGTCCACCAGGTCTCCAAGGAGTCTCAGGACCTCCTGGTCCCCCAGGAATATTAAACGGCAACACAGAATGTAATCGTGGTCCTCTCGGTCCTCCAGGCCTGCAGGGGGAGCGAGGATTTACAGGAGAAACAGGACAGAAAGGTTTGCCTTTTATTTCATACTAGAAAATAAAAATCTGTATGTACACACATACCTTTGGAAGGGTTGAGGAACTTTGTGTCTAATAATTTCTAATACCAACTGTCTTAGGTCAAAAAGGAGAGACATGTGTCAATTGTTTCACTGATGGAAACCCTGTCCAAGGACCCCCAGGGTTTCCAGGTCCTCCTGGAAATCCAGGTAAGATTAAGTGTGTTCACACTTGTCGTGTTTGGTTTGATTAAAACGAATTCTGGTGCAATTGCTCTGTTAGTGCGGTTCATTTGAGTAAGTGTGAACGCTGCCATCCGAACCCTGGTGCTGACAGACCAAGACCGCTAAAAAGATGGGTCTTGGTCTGCTTCCAAACGAACTCTGGTGCAGTTCGAATGAAATATGAACGCAACATGGACCAAATACTTCTAAATAAACCAAAAACATGATGTAATGACAAGATGCGACGCTATGCTAGGGCTGGGCAATATGAGCATAAATTCATATCTCTGTATTTTTTGGCTGATTTGGGTTATACGGTATATATCTCGGTATTTTCTACACTTTTGTATTTGGATTAAACAAATAAAGTGAATGTAACCATATATTATGTGCAAAAAAAAGGGAAATATTTCAGCAAAATGTATATTTTAGTCAGAATTATTGCGCTCCTATTTAATTGAGCTCTGTCTGTTTGGTGCGCGCGGTGGCGCTCGTTCTAAATTAATCTATGAAGTTTAGCGGAGAATCGCAAAGCAGAAGGCTAATGCGCTTCTGACAGCAAAATGGAAATATTTCCATGGCTTTCTATGCACTTTCTCCGCAGCAGTTCAGTCTGTGTTCTCCGCTAGATATTTTTTTCCAGATGCGCTCGTTTCAAACTACTACTGTATCGATATAATTTCAACATGATTTGACGAAGCAGGGACAAGCGGTGTACCCAAAACAAAATGGACAGAGGGCAAATGTGGAGGAACAAGGCAGAAAAGTGTCTTTTATGAGTGCTTCGTGAGTTTGCAGGTGGTAAAAATAAAATAATATGTACACGCAACAACGAGCGTGCTTAGTCCTGCAGACGGCATTAGGTGTATTCTACCTAAAGCGGCACTGTACAGACTGATCGGTGTATCAAAATACCCATTCACCGATCGGTCTGCGTAGTCGAATACACCTATTGTTTGGGGTGTTCGGTAAGTTCCATCACGAAATATACATAATTTAACCCAAACAATCAGGTTGTGAAAATATGACTATGCCTTTAGGTTTGTTATCTTTAGGTTCGCTGTCAAAAATGCCAGTGTGAACGCTAAGAGGACTTGGATCAAATGCATGATTTTCTTTTTTGGTGCGGACCAAACAAACCAAGAGAACCGAACTAAAAGTGTGAATGCACCCTTAAAATAAGTATCTTCACAGTACATTTTGTACATTTTCTTCAGGACTAAAAAACAAAACTTTAATCTCACAACAAACGGCTGTTTTATATAAAGCACAGATGTTTTTCAAGCTGCAAGTTACACTTTTTTATGTCAGGTGCACCTGGTTTGCCTGGATCTATAGGAGACAGAGGATTCCCGGGAGGGCCAGGGCTCATGGGCCCACCTGTGAGTTCTTCCTCATAAATGCTGGATAACTCACTTTTTGTTTAAAGTGACAGATGTTTCAGAGTGATTAAGAGACACATAAGTATCTAACGCTTCTACACTTTAGGGAATACCAGGACCTCAGGGTGTCTCTGGAGTCCCTGGAGAGAAGGGTGACCCAGGCAATGCACTCTCTGTTCCGAGTGTGAAAGGAGAAAAGGGAGACACAGGCTTTCCTGGCTCTCCAGGTCTGCCAGGACTCGACGGAAGACCTGGTCGTGATGGAGTTCCTGGTCCCTCAGGCCTCAGAGGACCACCTGTGGGTGTTTATTTACTTTTCATTAGAATTACAACTTCTGGGTCTTTTATACAGTTAAGTACATTGATATATAATAATACGCAGACATAATAATACCAGGCAGGCCAGGCAATAATTGATGATGATAATAATAATTCTCAGGCTACTAAATTACCATTTATCAGAGGTGTAAAGAGTACCGGAAAACCATACTTGAGTAAAAGTACAGATACCTTACAGTGAAAATTACTCCACTACAAGTTACAAGTCACCAATTCCGAAACAACTTGAGTAAAAGTCTTAGAGTATCTGATTTTAACAGTACTTAAGTAGGCTCAAAGATGCACTAGTCAAAGAGACATGCCAGTCAAAAACTATAACGTTGTGGAAAAGCTGGGGAAAACAGGCAGAGGCAAGGATCTATGTGCAGGCATTTCATGGAAAAACTAGAACAAACAATAAGCCAAAAACCAAAGGGAACAAAGAACAGAATGACAGGCAAGCAGACAAACATTACATTCAACAACTCAAAAAGAACTAAAGAAACACTAGGGCTATATATATATATACAGGAGGCTAACAAGGTGAACAAGATAAGATACAAACTGACTACAAACACCACGGGAGACAGGAAGTGACATAAAAGTCTAAGACTAGGCACTGAGAACATGTAACACAAACAAGAAAGAGTTAATTTGTGAGGAGAGCAATCACGTTTATTTTCTAAAACCAAAACAAAACTGAGCACCTC
Source organism: Schizothorax lantsangensis (assembly GCA_027422415.1). Taxonomy (NCBI): domain Eukaryota; kingdom Metazoa; phylum Chordata; class Actinopteri; order Cypriniformes; family Cyprinidae; genus Schizothorax; species Schizothorax lantsangensis. The sequence continues at coordinate 31,950,710 of CM049839.1, read as the reverse complement.
AAAATTGCAAGCAATAAATAAATAAATAAATTTAATTAAAAAGTCAAAGTCTTCTTGCACTGGATGTGCTGTTTTCGGCCTCATTGCCAGCTGCAGTCATCTAAAACACCTGTGATTCACAACTACTTGCTAAGGAGCTCACATTCATGTAAAGTAGCCTTGTTGACAAGTTTGGGTGAGTTATGCCGAGTTCACACGGCGCGATTTTATCCCCGATTTTCACTCGCCGACAGGTTTTGCGAAATCGCCGACAAATGCCTGAAATTGGAGGCAAATCGGTGCTCGTTCACGCGATGCAGTGTGAAAACAACAGTGATCCGGTGACTTTGAAAATTGTGCAGTGTGAACTTGGCATAAGGGCAAAATGCACAAGATATAGTACTTTCAGTGCCCTGTAGTAGGCAGTATCACATCTTTTGTAGCAGAAATAAATTGCTGCAGAAATGCTAGGTGCCATGTGAAATGTAATGTGTAACTGCAACACTCATTTCAAATGTAGTTGAGTAAAGAGTGCAGATACTCATTAAAAAATGTAGTGAAGTAGAGAGTAAAAGTTGCTAATATCTTTGAAACTCAGTAAAACTACAAAGTATCCGAAAAGATACTCAAGTACAGTAATTAGTTACATTTACTCCAATACTTTACACCTCTGCCATTTATCTTAGTCAACCTTTGGAAAACATGTTCAACCTCTATTTAACCCTTAGAATTAAAAATGATTATTTTTTATTGCTCTGCATTTAATACTTTTATGTAAACTCACTTTTTGTGTTTCTAACAAGAAACAAGGCTCTGCATGACTTTAATTGTAAGATTCACAAAACAATTTGTAGTGAAATAAGCCATTTTTTTCTTACAGGGTTCGGCATTGGTGAAAGGCTCACAAGGTCCATCAGGTGAACCTGGCTTTCCAGGACCTGCAGGAGACAGGGGTCTGCCAGGTCCCCCGGGATTTGGCCCTCAGGGACCTCCTGGAGAGAAAGGTATCCAGGGTGTTTCAGGAAGACCAGGGGCCCCTGGAGCACCAGGTAAAAAGCAATACTTTGTCTTGTTTTTAAGTTAAAATTATTTTAAGGCTGTCAGTCAATTCATAATGTGAATCATATGAATTACATATATGCTATTTTTGCACTAATCAAGGTAATAGTGTAGTTACCTGTTTATGTGATAACTAGAAGTGCAGCTGACTGATGTAACTTGTAGCTTGGCATGTTTCAGTGTAGCAGTGATCTTACAATGGACATGACATCATCTCAATGTTTGTTTGAATGGGTAGCTCAGAAAGGTGAACCTGGGTTGGCAGTGTCAGAAAAAGGTGAACGTGGACCCCCAGGACGTGATGGAGATCCAGGTTTGCCAGGAAGTCCAGGTAAAGAGAAAACAACTGACTATACTTTGTCAGCATACATTTAGTGGTCTTAAATGCATACGGAGCAGGTGGGGAGTTCAGAGTTCAACAGAGACTGGTTCTATATATGTACAGGTAATCCAGGCCTACCAGGACAGCCTGGGTTCCCTGGTTTACCTGGATCCAAAGGAGATTCTGGTCTTCCTGGTATTGGTTTGCCAGGACCCCCTGGTCCTAAAGGTACAATGTTTTCCTGCAATTTAAACACTAATAGACTCATGTAGATTGTCTGCTGCTATGTGTTTTCCAATTCAATAAAAATAGTTTAAAGGAGAAAATGAGCATTATTCATTGAAAAAAGTCAGATTTGGTCAAATACCTGCCAGTTTTTTTCTCTAGAAACATGTATTGTTCCACAAAGTAATTTTTGTTAACTTGGGTAGTGAGAAACCGTTTTGTCTATATGTCTTAACAGTTTTGTCCATATTCTTCAGGATTTCCTGGTATTGCTGGTTCCCCTGGTGGACCTGGTATTCCTGGACGACCAGGTTTGGATGGACTGCCTGGTCAGCCTGGATTTCCTGGATCCAAAGTATGAAACATTTAATCTAAACAATACAATATGATTTTATAAACTTCACCAATACATGAGTATTTTACCATCAGGTGATGACCGAATATCTGAATCATCAGTTTCTGAATCATTCTATTGCGCATTTCCAAAATACTGTACACTTTCATTCAATTTTTTTAAATAATTTAATACTAAATTAATGTTGAATTTTATTCAACAAGGATGCATGAATTTGATCAAAGGTGACCGTGAAGACATCTGTGTTAAAAAAATAATTATATTTCAAATAAATGCTGTTCTTTTTAAATGAATGAATGAATGAATGATGCATTTATATAGCGCTTTTATTGTGTATTGCCATACACCCAAAGCGCTTTACAATCATGTGGGGGGGGGGTCTCTCCTCAACCATCACCATCATAATTAAATATATGAATTAATCAAAGAATTCTGAAAAAATGTGATATTAGAATGGTTTCTGAGGATCATGAGATGTCTGCTAAAAAAATAAGCTTTGCCATTGCAAGAATAAATTACTTTGAATAGAAAACAGTTATTTTAATACTGTTTCACAATATTACTGTTTTACTATATTTTTGTCAAATAAATACAGCCTTGGTTGAGCATATGAGACTTATTTCAAAATGTTAAAAAAGCTTACAGACTTAAAGTTTTGAATGGTAGCGAATATATTTTTGGATTCATTCATTCATTAATTTGGCATTTTAATCAGTTGATGCCTGAATAATGAAAGAGGAGTACAAGCGCAAACTGAAATTTTCAGGAAGAAATTAATCTGCTATGTGCATCTGTTTTCTTTTTTTATACTTGACTGTCATGTCTGTATTGAATTATGGGCAATTTATTTGGGCATTATGTTTACTGGTTTTATACTACAGTATAAATTAGAGTGCATTATGGGGTTATAATGAATGAGTGGACTGTATTTGGAATTAATAGCTTTAAGTTTAAAGTGCTCAAATGAGTGTCTTTGTCCCCAAAGGGAGAGCCTGGTTTTGGTCAACCTGGACCTCTAGGTCCTACAGGATTACCAGGCAGTAAAGGTGCTCTCGGTTCTAAAGGTGATTCTGGTTTCCCTGGAAGTCCTGGTGCACCAGGTCGTCCAGGTCTTGATGGTGCCTTTGGATCTAAAGGTAGACATTATATAGTAAGGTTGGACTGTAAACAAATTAGATGCCTTTCAATTTTTCTAACATGATTTTTTTTTAAATTATTTCCAAATGATCTTTGCATTTTCATTTTGCTCTTAGGTGATACTGGTTTTCCTGGTGGTCCTGGTTCTCGTGGGCCCCCAGGACCCCCTGCCTTTGGCCTTCAGGGCCCCCCTGGTCCTCCTGGAGCTCCTGGCTCTATGGGGTCTCCTGGTATGTCTGCAATTTTTTGTAGAAAAAATGTGTCCAAACTAGTGGTGTCAAAATTAGCGCGTTAACGCAGGAGATGATTTTTTTTCAGATTAACGCGTTAAAAATATTTAACGCCATTAACACAGGGGCGGGGCTAGGGTTGGCCACCCCATTCACAACTGCTGCCTCTGTCTCTTTTTTCTTGAAAAGGATTGCGTTTATTTAGATGCAGAATGTCTTTATGACCACATCAAATGGGAGACGTTTCAGACGTGCGCATAATGTCGCCTCCGCACCAGGCGCGAGTCAAACAAGCGCATAAAAGATACTGTGCTCGTAGCGCGTGCTCTTTAAATACACACACAATGGTGCCGGCACGTGCTGTAGCCTGTATTATTTCATATCAAACAGCGAAAGAAACTACATGCATGCAATGTCCTAGTTATGCCGTCAGTTAAGGCATGAAGTTACCAAAAAGGCGATTAAAGCTGCCTTAAAACTGTGCAATGTGTTATATATGCGTCATATTTAAGAACATGTCTCTGAAATAGTTTTAAAAACTTTCCTGAGGCACCCCAGAACTGTCTCCATCATCTAACACACCCGATTCAACTCTTCCTCTCATTAGAAGAGACTAAGACCTGAAGTGGGTCAGAAAGCAGCAGCAGCTTTTAAAGCAATAGCAGGCAAATAATAATAACCAGCTGCTGTGATGTCTATTAATCCAAGAAAAAAAGGGGAAATCAATAACTTTTATAGCTTTAAGGGGTTCGTCTATATTTAATTTAGAATTTAGTGTTTGGTTACTATTCATTTTCTGTATATTTCTGCTGAAGGGCACAGGTAGCTAAATATGTCATTTATTATTATGAGTTCGTGTGAAGATTGTTTTAAGTTCACTTAAATTAGAAGTTAAGTCTAATAAATTGATAGCTGTCAATTATACTGTAATGCTGAATGGCTACAATCAATGGTTAAATATTAAGGGGAACATTTTTTTTATAGAGACATCAGTAGTATTGATATCAGTGATGCTGGCCTTCAATCATAAAAAAGATGCCATTAAAGAAATATTAAAAATATACAGTCTTTATGTTGTTTATACATTGTACATTTGAAGATTTAATGTGAAATTATTGCAATATAAAAGTATATTTAAAAACTTTAATGTTAGGTGGGATTAATCGCGATTAATTTTAGAAAAATGTGCGATTAATTAGTTGTTGTTTTTTAATCGATTGACAGCACTAGTCCAAACATAAACAGAGAAGCTCTTCCTGTAGACTATTCAAGCATTTAATGAACTGTGAGACCAGAAACAATCTTGAATTAAAGATATATTTTTTCTTTGTCTAATAAAATGTGGTTTTGAGGATTATAAACCTTATGCATGTAAAACTTGCCAATAACTTATTGGAAGTATAAAAAAATGTGCGTTTGATAAAGTGTATCTCGTAAGCGTTATCAAACACTGATGTTAGGAACCCTGTTATGGTTCTTAGTAAAACAACTCTGTAGTGTTTTACTATATCACACCATTGTCATCGTCTCTTCATCAGGAGTCCCTGGTGCGAATGGAGAGAAAGGAGACCGTGGCCCCCCAGGTTCTGGTTTTCCAGGGTTGCAAGGTGACAGAGGAAGCCCTGGATTTTCTGGGCCTCCTGGTCCTGCTGGTCCACCTGGGGGTCCAGGACAACCTGGTCAAGATGGCCTATCAGGACTGCCTGGTAATATGATAATATGTGATATGAGAGCAATATCCCCTGATGTTATCACATTTAACTGTATTTATTTAATGTCTTGTTTCTTTATGGTCTATCTCTACTAATCCTTTCATTATTACAGGGCCTAAAGGAGACATTGGTGGGATGGGTGCTCCAGGACCTGCAGGTTCCTCTGGCAACCCTGGCAGACAAGGCTTTCCAGGACCAAAAGGTCTGATACCATTTTTGGCTTCAGCTCAAATTTCTAAAACAATTTCATAAAGTGCTTTGTAGAGCGAAATATTATTGTGATCTGTGCCCCTGCAGGAGATGACGGTGTCTCAGGACGACCAGGAAGCCCAGGTTTCCCAGGATCGAAGGGAGATAAAGGTGACCCAGGCATTCCAGGCCCACCTGGCCTAGGCCCACCTACAAGTCTACTTAAGGGACAAAAAGGAGAAGGTGGAGTTCCAGGTGAGTCAAACATGTTGGCTGCTACCTTCATGTAGAATGAACTATTTACGCTGTGTATGAGGGAATATGTTATCATTATGAAGTCAACATGTTGTTTGCTAAATTAGATAATTGTTTTTATATTGTTACTTTAATGAAGCCAAGGCAGAAACTCTGTCTCCTCCCAGATTTGAGTGTCTCAAAGGAGTTTATGTATATTAATGAATCATGAATATTATCACTGCTCGAGCATTTTATTACCCAGTCTTAACTTATTACCTCCTAACTGTTCCTTTATTCCAAATAAATAGATTATGATCCACAAATAAATGTAAAGACATTTGCAAAAATTAAACATATTCACAAATAAATAGAATGAGATCCATAGTGTGTGTGTGTGTGTGTGTGTGTGTGCATGTGCGTGTGTGTGTGTTAGGAGGTTCACAAAAATGAACTAAATTCACAAATAAATTGAAAGGTATTTGCAAATAAAAAACACATTCACAAATATGTTTTTATGTCACAAACGCATCTATGCCTGGCATTCATTTGTGAATTCACTTCACACATGTATTTTAAAACATCTGTACCATCAAGACACACAGACAAATCCACAAATAGGTGGATTCCACCTACAGTCTACTCAAGCCAATCAGATAACAGCCACATTTCGCTGGCCAATTGTAGCATGTTCTTGCTGCAACCAGTCACATTTTGCTTTACAGCCAGGGCGGTCAATTCCAAACCCATATACTAGTGGTCGCCAATATAAATTTTTTGATTGTCCGATGGCCGATATAAAGTAAAAATTTATGATACTGCTCAATTTAAAGAAATAACCTAAAAACCTGATATTAAATTTATATTTATTAATTTATATACTAATGTTTTAGTCAAATAATTACTAATTATTTGAAAATGAGTAAATTTTTGATGTACTAAAATCTGTTAAATAAATATATGCTTAAGATAACAACTAAATGGTATTATGGTATTTTAAAAAATAAAGAAATAAACAATGTAACCAACAGTTTAATCAGTAATCCGAAAAGTCTGTGCACAGGGGGTTATATTTTCTCAAATAAAGACCATGTAATGCCCAAAAAAGTCCCATTTATAACAATTATTGACTGAACAGAAAAACGTATACCTTTTCTTTGTGATCGGTATATCAGTGGGACCATCTTTTATATAAAGTAAACTAGGTCTCTCCTTGACCTGTGTTTTTTCCAAATTCAGAATTAACTTAATGGATCCTTTTAATCCCCTCATATATTTTGGTCACTCCACGATTCTCTTTATTTGTTTTGTAGGTTTTAGCGGACCACCAGGAGCAAAGGGTATTCCCGGTATCCCTGGAGATTCTGGTCTCCCTGGGCAAAATGGAAGGCCAGGTCTACCAGGACCTCCAGGTAAAGCAGACAAGTGCACATATTTGAGCCATCAAAAAAAGCTTTTTCAATCAACTAGTCTCCTGTATGTGCATATGTACTATTCAATGGGTTTTGGTTGACAAGTTTAATGGATTATGTATTCATGTTTAGGCCCCAAAGGTGATCCTGGTATTTCAGGAACTCCAGGGTCTACAGGAGCCCAAGGACTGAAGGGTAGCATGGGGGAGATGGGATTACCAGGTCAGCTCTTCATTCTCGTACAACTTTAAAACAAGAACAATTGACCGTTGTTTCTGAGGCTTTGAAATCTTGAAGCTAGACTGAGCCAATCTTTTTTGTAATAGGAGTTCCTGGAGTGAAAGGAAACTCCGGCCAACCAGGCCGACCTGGCCAGTCTGGTTCCCCAGGAGCACCAGGGTTCTCAGGATCCAAAGGTGATCCTGGCTCACCAGGATTTGGAGCACCGGGAACTCCTGGGCCAAAGGTTAAAAACATCATGTTTTCTGCTTAACCCCCTAACTGGACGCTTAACGCTCTTTTTTTGTTGTCTTTTTTCCCTATCAAATATTTTAGTAATCTTCATAAATCATATATCATTTGAAAGCTTAAAACCTCAAAATTCATCCTGTGAAAACCATTTTGAAATCGGATATTGCGTTACCATGGAAATAGTACTTTAAAATCTTTTGGCGGTCTCCTCCCCCTTAGTGGGCGGTGTCAAGTGTCATATTACACAATGTGTTACGGTCTTTTAGAATCAAAACTTTTTATAATCTTGACAAAATACATATAGCCGGAAAAGTCTGACTCTCAGGATTCCATATTTGGTGGTCTTTTTGTGATCGGAGTAATGTTGACAGAGAAATATAGACATTTGTGACAGAAAAATGCATAAAAAAAAATTCAATGGAGTTTGGATGGCACCCGGTGGCTGTTTGTGGTATGACGCGCTAAATAAAATCTCACAGGAACCTCATTTTTTTTTCATATCAACTTCAAATGTGGAACATAACTTATTTAGACATAAGGCTTTAATTTTATGCCAATTTTAGAGTAAAACCTGTTATGTAAAATATTTATTTTATATAAAATATAAAAAAAATAATATTGTGTATTTTCTTTACAGTAAATTTAAACTTCTATAACTTTTTGTTACTTTAATATTTTAAAATAATTCCACTTTTGCAGTAATCTGTCTTCTTTAAAAAGAGTCCAACCTTATGTCTGTATTCCAAAGCATTCATGAATTATAAGAGTTTAAGTTTGGATAATGCACTTTCATGTATATGTTCAAAAATGGGGGGTGACAGTTAAGGGGTTAAACAATGAGAATATTTACTTTAATATTTAATGCTATTAAATTCTATTAAATTCCCAGGGTGAACCAGGCCCTCCAGGATATCCTGGAACCTCTGGTCTGAAAGGCCAGCCTGGCCTTTCAGGATCTCCAGGCTTTCCTGGTAGCTCTGGACCAAAGGGTGATCCAGGACTCCCAGGATTCCAAGGTGCATCTGGCATTCCTGGCCCCAAAGGTTTGGATGGTGCTCCAGGCACTCCTGGTCCTAGTGGAGTATCTGGTAGGTCAGGAGATCCTGGACGACCTGGATTACCTGGCCTCCCTGGTGATAAAGGTTTTGCTGGTCGTGATGGTATTCCAGGACCTCCAGGACAAAAGGGTGAACAAGGTTAGTCTGAATCCAAAGGGAATCAAAAGTACGTTGGATGTGTTCAATGTAGCATATGTATCTAGAATCATTTCTTTTTAAACATTTTACCTAGGCGCTCCAGGCCTTGGTGGCCCAGGCCCACCCGGTTTCCCTGGTTCACCAGGTAAAGTACTGAATGATTTGTTCAAGTGCTTTGTTCAAGACTTGTAACACATTCCTCATCATAATGTTCATAGCAAATTTACAATAATTGACTGTTATTACAGGGCCTAAAGGAGACCCTGGTTTTCTGGGTCCTGCCGGTAGTCCTGGATTTCCTGGTCCAAAGGGTGATGCAGGATTTCCAGGGTTGCCTGGTCCAGTTGGTCCTGAAGGACCACCTGGGCCTCCAGGCCTGCCTGTGCAGGGACCTAAAGGTTTCCAAGGTCCACCTGGTGCCCCCGGAAGAGCTGGTAAGTTAAACATCTTATCCTTTTGGCCAGCTCTGCCCTCTGGGTTTCACAGTGTAATGAGTCAAAATGACCATATCAAGCTGACATTTGCCTTTATTTTGGTTTAGTTTTAATAAAGAGTAGCCTGGAGTAGAGTGTCTAAAAAAGAACAAACTCTTAAAACAAGTTTGCTATCCAAAATAAGTATCCAAAGAATTGTTTTAATCAGAACTCCTAAATTGTCCAACAAAAACACAATTTTGTAATCCCAACAAATACTGGCTTCACCACATACTTCTAATATTTAATACTGTTCTTTACCACAGTGTTTGTTGTTTTTCTTATGTACGCCTACACCCACCAGAAACAAACAATTGATTTATGAAAAGTGATATCAATCATGGTTTTGGTGTAGTGGCTTGTAACTCTTATGGAAACTTATACAATAGAAGATGTGATATTTGTCTGGTAATTCACACAACTTACAGACTGTTTAGTTTAAAGCTGCAGTCCGTAACTCTTTTGGGTTAAAAATTATCCGAAATCAATATTCGAGCAAGTACATAACCAGCCAGTGTTCAAAACTATCGCCTTACTTTAGCCTGATTCACAACGGTTAGCTTATGATAATATTTTCTAATTTGAGTGGTACAGGTAGGTTTCCACGGGAAATTCGAGCATGGCACTGAGTCATTACGTCACGTCTGTAAACATAAAGAAGTTGTCCCGGCTAGTAGGCTATCACATGTGAGGATCCTGCAGGTGGAGGATCGTTTATAGCCTTTTCTCACAGCAGCTAGAATAATTAAATGTATCATTTTAATGGCGAATTGTGATCTGGAAAGGACTATGTGTTTATGAAACACATGTGAATGAAATTAAATTATATTCCAGTTTTAAACGTGCTTCTGATTACAGATAGCCTGGGATTTCACAAGATTTGTATTTTAAAGAAAACCAGTTCGAAGGGAGCATAGTTTGCTTTTGGGGTTAAAATAATTTCTTAATATGAAATTCGAATGGTATGACAATTAGATTAGACTGTACAGAAATTGAAATCTACATGCTAATACACACTATACTCAGTCACGCAATGCTGATGTTGTTAACATTAATAATTTGAGAATAAAGTATAACAATAATAATAATTTGTACGGTTTGATGTGATATGAGCTAATCGATCGTTAGATTTAATCACTGTTGGTAGCGCGATTTATTGTAATGCTTTTTTCCTCAGTTGGTCTGAACAAACATTGGCAGACTTGTTACTTGTTCAGATGACAATATACAGTGAAAATTCTTATTTGGGTCATATATTCCAAGACATAGGCTAGAATCTGTGATTACTAAGTGTTTGATTCACACCGGTGTGGTGACTGACAGCTACACATTCACCTAAAAACATTAGATTCATCCGCGCTGAAGCCGTGCCAGAGTACAGACCACGTAATAAAGATAATTCCGCACCTGGCTGCAATATCAGGTTTTCAACAGAGATGGTGACAAAGAGACAAAACTTAAAAAGACTGCAGCTTTAAAAAGGAACTGAATACATTAACAACATGATTTTTTATCTGCTGTCAGCCTCAATACTAAGTCATAAATCTGTTTTATAAATGTAACAAAAAAGTCAGGTACAAGTACCCCTGGTTGGGAATCACTTCATCAGCACATGTAATATTATGATTGTGAACCAGAGGGCATACTGGCTTTGTTTTTGTTTGTTTGACTGATTTGCATGGAATATTGCACAAGCAATCATGATTATGCCAAATCCATGTCCAATGAGCACAGATACACTCACTCTCAGATGACAGAGCACAAGACACACTGTTTGCATTATCTTCACTGCAAGTGATCTTCTGTTCTCATCACTCCCTTCCTTTGTTGTGTACCGGTTTGTCATGTGTTGGAGAGAAGTGAAGGATATGCATGCATGAAGAGGTTTTGTGCAGTCATTGTTTCCCAGTTTCCCAGTCAGGGCTTTATGAGTATTACACACAGCTTTCACTATCCAAGGTTAGCTGTTCACCCGTCCATTCTTCTATCATCATTCATCCTTGTGTGTCTTCACTTCCACCCGTCCCTTCTTTTCAGCAGTAAAAGCTGCAGTGTTCTCCACAGGATGCTGTCTATGTCTGTCTGTCACTAAATACAATGAGGGTGCATCTGACATCTTTGCATGGAAAATGTACTAATTTGTAAGACATGAAAAGCCAATGCAGGACTATCTAAAATGGGCTCCACCTTTGAAAAAAAGAGCAAAAACATTCATGAATTCTGCTGCACTTCATATAAAATAGATATAAAGCTTTTGAATTTGATAGAGGATGCCATTTTGGCTAGTGTCTGTTGGGCTTATTTTTACCCAGGCAGTAAATGAGTACCATATGCATTTTCTATTTTACTTCACTTTTTGTGGGAATGGCTCTGCTTCTCCTGATGACACTGGATCTTTGCAGGCCCGGCAGGTCAGCTTCTTCATGTTATAGAGCTGTTATAGAGATTTTTATGCTACAACTATATTATAATTCATTTTAATTTAATCTACCTATTAATGATTTGTGATTAATCTATATTATGTTTCTACACATGTAGTTCTACTTTGGTTGTACAAGTATATAAAAAAATTATATAAAAAGTAGTATTACCACATTGTTTGTAGTGTACAGTACAGGTGCATCTCAATAAATTAGAATGTCGTGAAAAAGTACATTTTTTCTTGTAAGTTATTTCAAAAAGTGAAACTTTCATATATTTTAGATTCATTGCATGTAAAGTAAAACATTTCAAAAGTTTTTTTTGTTTTAATTTTGATGATTAGAGCTTACAGCTCATAAAAGTCAAAAATCAGTATTTCAAAATATTAGAATATTTACATTTGAGTTTCAATTAATGACCATCCATACAGTATAAATTCCGGGTATCTCTTGTTCTTTGAAACCACAATAATGGAGAAGACTGCTGACTGGCAATGATCCAGAAGACGAACATTGACGCCCTCCACAAAGAGGGTAAGTCACAGAAGGTCATTACTGAAAGGTGTGGCTGTTTGCAGGGTGCTGTATCAAAGCATATTAAATGCAAAGTTGACTGGAAGGAAGAATTTGGGTAGGAAAAGGTGCACAAGCAACAGGGATGACTGCAAGCTTGAGAATACTGTCAAGCATAGCTGATTCAAACACTTGTGAGAGCTTCACAAGGAGTGAACTGAAGCTGGAGTCTTCCAGCTTCAGAAGTCACTTCTGAACCAGAGACAACGTCAGAAGCATCTTACCTGGGCTGTGGAGAAAAAGAACTCAGTGGTCCAAAGTCCTCTTTTCAGATGAAAGTAAATTTTGCATTTCATTTGGAAATCAAGGTCCCAGAGTCTGGAGGAAGAGTGGAGAGGCACAGAATCCATGTTGCTTGAAGTCCAGTGTGAAGTTTCCACAGTCAGTGATGATTTGGGCTGCCATGTCATCTGCTGGTGTTGGTCCACTGTGTTTTCTGAAGTCCACAGTAAACGCAGCCATCTACCAGGAGATTTTAGAGCACTTCATGCTTCTTTCTGCTGACAAGCTTAATGGAGATGCTGATTTCATTTTCCAGCAGGACTTGGCACCTGCCCACACTGCCAAAGGTACCAAAAGCTGGTTCAATGACCATGGTGTTGGTGTGCTTGATTGGCCAGCAAACTCGCCTGACCTGAACCCCATAGAGAATCTATGGGGTATTGTCAAGAGGAAGACCCAACAATGCAGATGAGCTGAAGGCCACTGTCAAAAAAACCTGGGCTTCCATACCACCTCAGCAGTGCCACAAACTGATCACCTCCATGCCACGCCGAATTGAGGCAGTAATTAAAGCAAAAGGAGCCCCTACCAAGTATTGAGTACATATACAGTAAATGAACATACTTTCCAGAAGGCCAACAATTCACTAATTATTATTTTTCTATTGGTCTTATGAAGTATTCTAATTTGTTAAGATAGTGAATTGGTGGGTTTTTGTTAAATGTGAGCCTAAATCATCACAATTAAAAGAACCAAAGACTTAAACTACTTCAGTCTGTGTGCATTTAATTTATTTAATACACGAGTTTCACAATTTGAGTTGAATTACTGAAATAAATGAACTTTTCCACAACATTCTAATTTATTGAGATGCACCTGTAAGTGTAGGTGACCGTATCCTGTTAGTATTTGAATAGATTATCAGATTTTGCTCATGCACAAGAATATTACTATATTGGAATTTGCCTATAGTATGATTATGAATGTCTCATGTAAATGTCTAAACCCAACTGCAACAACTCAATTAAGCCAGAATTCCAAGAGCAAGTATTTTCTGAAGAGAATAGCAGAAAAGAATGTGCTTGTCTTGATTATATGGAATATCATAAGTCATGATGACTATACTATGTACAGCTATATTCAGTTATGTATCTATTTTGGTTAAGTTTGGCTTAACCAGAATAATTATGAGCATGTACACTACCATTCAAAAGTTTGGGGTCTGTAAGTCTAAGTCTTTTTTCCTCGCTAAAGCGATATATATTTGATCAAAAACACAGCAGAACAGTAATATTGTGAATTATTAAATAAAAAAAATCTGTTTTCTATTATTATTTAAATTTCTATGTAATATATTTTAAAATGTAATTTATTCCAGTGAGTTCTCAGCAGCCATTATTCTAGTATTCAGTGGTACATTATCCTTCATAAATCCTGTTCCTTTTGATCAATTGAATGCAACCTTGCTAAATAAAAGTATTCATTTCCTTTTTGAAAAAACAAAACAAAAAACTTTTGATTGGTTATTGTAAATGCAATATCAAATATGCTAATCTGTTTCTTCAGCAATACCTTCTTTAAAACCATTGGAGGCAAAAAAACAAAACAGTTTTAAACATTTTGAAATTTGACAAAACTTGTCTGTTCTTCAACACATCACATGACTTATGTTGTTTTACCTTGTTCTTTGCTTCTCCTCTTGATGGACTTTTGGGAACCCGTTGACCTTTGACCCCTCTATAGGTCCTGCAAGTTAGACAACTTGGTTTGATACTCACCTGTGTCATGCTGTGCACTTCCATTCGTTATTAGATGATTTACCTCTGCATAAGAGGTTGAGTGGGACTGATGTTTAATTTTTGATGTTTAACTTTATTATCCCCAAATATAGGACTATAGTTATGAGTGTTTAGTTGATCTCTCTTTGTGCCTTCTCCAAGAATATCCCAGAACCATTCAGCACACCACATACAACAATATACATGATAAACATGCACACAAATCTGGACATCAAAGCTTGTTTAAATAATACTGACAATGATTTCATGTTGTAAGATGAATCCTGTTTGTTAATCAGGTACCAGTGAAACAGGTAGAAACTGATTTCTTTTCTGTGAATGTGAAGGTCCTCCTGGCCCTGAGGGTACCCGTGGACCTCCAGGTAGTGGAGGAGTAAGAGGTGAGAAGGGCATGCCTGGAGTCCCTGGGACACCTGGTGCACCAGGACTGAAAGGAGATTACGGTTCCCCTGGCTTTCCGGTAAGCATTATAGATGTGGTTTAAAAAGAATGTTTAGTTATTGTTAGCAAAGGGTTTCGTACAATTTGCATTTGTAGAAACATTGTAGGCTGCATTTGGTTTATGTGGGTTTCCTGACACTTTGCTGAAAAGAGGGCAATATTTTGTTTTGTTAATGGCTCTCTGGAATTTCTGACTGGTCAATTCTAATATACTCTGGTCAGATATTTCTTGATAATGACCACTAAATGCTACGATTGGCAACCAATTTCCTGCATAGTTGTTCTAGTATGTCTTTGGTATCTCTGCTGTCTCTCATGATAAAATTATTTCAAATAATATAAAGAGTCCATTTATTTATAAATTTAATCGGATAATAATGTTTGTTATTTGTTTTTTAAAAGGGTACTCCAGGAAATCCAGGATCTAGCGGCCTAAAAGGAGATACTGGACCTCAAGGTGTTACTGGATTCCCAGGTCGGTTTTCCTTCTATAAACATTAAGGATTTTTTTACCAAAATAATAAATGTCTGTAATTATTTATACACCCTAATGTTGTTCAGTCCCATTTGCTGTTATTTATTTCATCGAACACAAAAGGAGAATATTTTTAATATTCTAAAAATGGCATATGAAGCACAGTGACAGATTATTTTCAAAATTACATTTTGAAATATATTAAAACAGAAAATGATAATTTGACTTTTTACTGTTTTTGCTATATTTTTAATCAAATAAATTGATCATATGTATGATTCTTCATAATTCTTCTTTAGTGTTCCACACAAAAACATAACAGCATACATGTCAGGAACAACATCAAAGTGAATCTGTAATAAAATGTGTAAATGTTAATGTTTGTTGTGAAGCTATATTTATGAATGAGTCTTATCCATGTAACCTCTGCATGTTATAGGACCTAAAGGACAGCCTGGCCTTCCTGGATCTAATGGCAGCCCAGGAGAACGTGGTGACATTGGAACACCAGGTGAGTCATTTTAAAACCTGGATATTTTCCCCTTTACAATTCCAATGAAAATGCATCCTCTAATACTCCTCTCCCCTCTGTTGACCACAGGTCTTCCTGGTGAGACAGGCTATGCTCCAGAACCAATTCTTTTGAAGGGGGAGCGTGGTTCACCTGGACCACCTGGTATCCCAGGCAGCAGAGGCTCAACAGGTCCCTTGGGATTGCAGGGTCTTCCAGGTTAGTGGATATATTTAGACTGTACACTGTACAGTTTTAAAAATATATATTATACCAGATACCTGATCTGGGCTGCGCTGCGCTTCTCAAAAGCATTGTGAGCTCAGCTGATCGTAGAGATCATTGGTGCCAATGGTTCTATGATCTACTTAGGTTTAAGATGCTTTTGGGAAAGCAGCCCTGGTCTTTTTTCTCATCATGTCTGATTTCATTTCTACCTTTAGGTTCGCCTGGTGACTCCGGAGACCCAGGTCCAATGGGTCCTCCAGGATTTACCGGCTCACCAGGAAGGAAGGGAGATACAGGACCATCTGGACAACCAGGTAATGTTAAGGTCCAAGACATGGCTTGGTGGGTAGACATGTTGCACAGGGCCTATCCAAATTCAAATCCAGCTTGGGTCATTTTCCAGTACTTGTTGTATCTCCACTGAGTTGTCAATAAAATCAAAAGGCCTTTAAAGATTCAAGTTTTTAAAAAAAATGTAAAAGGGTAATTCACCCAAAAGTGAAAATTCTGTCATCATTTACTCACCCTCATCTCTTACCAAACCCCTAAGATTAAAACATTTACAGATTTAATTTAGGCTGTTATTTACATATAAACACATACATAGAGCGCATTACAAGCAGTAAACACTGAAGCTTATGTGTACGTCACGTGTATCACACACTAGAACAAACCTCATGGTTCTCATGCATTACACAAACACACTCAAGCTTCCATGTTTACCATATTTGATGTGCTCTATGTATGCGTGTCGATCATTGTTCAGATGTAAATAAAAGCTTAAATTAAAGGTCATGAACTGCCTTTTTTATTATTTTGTACTGTTCTCTGAGGTCCCTTTATAATGTTATCAAGATTAAAAAAATAAATAAATAAAAAATTTAGAAGTAATGTTATTTTCTGTCCTGTTTTGACTCCCCTCATCAGAAAGCTCTGTTTGAATAGACGTGGTGGATTGTAGACTCGGAAGTAAACACCCACTGCTATGATTGGCTAATATTTGTGTATGTTTGACAGCCTACGTCCTTCATAGATGGATGCTGCTGTGATTTAGGTCAAAAACGCATAAATACTCAAAACATATCAAACAATCTGTAATAACAGACAAAGCAATAGTGACAAGGTAATAAAAACAGTTACTCACACTTGTGTATTGCGACATTACTATCGGATCCAATATAGTCAGCACAGCATCGTCTTTTAGTTTCAATCTTTCTGAAAATCCTGCATCAAATTGTGCCTTGTTTGTAAACGAATCCGTGGTTAAATTAAGTGAACAAAGGACCAAGTTCTTACAGACATGGTCTGGAACTTCATTACAAGTAATGTTCATCCACTCTTTCCTTATGTTGGGATCAGAAGGAAGGCAATGCAAAGACTGTTTTACCACAACTTAGCACTGCATACACATGCATGAATCAGTGGGCGGGGCTAAACAGGCAGCGATGTAGAAGCAGGCATTGATCTTCTTCTGCGGAGGTGGTGTTTAACCACACTATTGAACTGTCGGTAAGCCCCTCCCCTCGAATGCAGATGAGCCAATAGCAGTTAAGTATCAGTTGCATGGGGACTGGAACTCTGACATCTTTAGGTTTCAGTGCCATAGAGATACATGGGAAGATCCGAAGCTCTCATCGGTTCAGTGGTGTTAATGCTACAAAAATGGTAAAACGATGTGCCTGGGATACTTGTAACACTGATTCCAGGTATCCTAAGAGGATAAGCAATACAATTTATTTTATTACTTTTCCTAAACCCAAACAAAACAGAGCAAAAATGTCCCTAAGCATTCAACCCCAATCCCAATGAAGACGAAAACGATAATTTTCTGGTTGCCATACTCTCATTAAGTTACAGTTTTCATCTGCTCAAGCAGAACGTTAATGTCATCTTGTGCTTCAGCAAGGGATCTCTGGCTAAAACTAACATTAAAGTTAGTGAGTCAATGCTAACGAACAAGCATAAAAAGCAAACTGTTCTCACATCATGTACAGTATAAGTCAATAACACATAAACGAAGGTCTACATTTCAGTGCCTATCCATATTAAACTTGTTAAATGTAATTTTACCCTGCGGTACATGAACAGTGTTGTCATTGCGATCGTAACGATGGTAACATGAGACTTCCCCTGATTGCATTGTGCTCTGTATTTTTACATATTTATTTTGAAATATTTGATATATCCCTCCATGGCATATTTAAGTGTCACTTGAATGATGGCCCTTCTGTGTCCAAAATTTATTTAAAAAAAAACATCTTGGGACAAGATCTTCACACGGATAGTGATTGTAAGACAGTAGCAACTCCGTTTGTTTGTCCGAGTGAGCAACAGTAACTAAGGGAGGTGAGGCTTACCGATAGGTCAATTACATCATAGAGTGGCACAATACAAATGCTGTCATTTTGACAGACTGCCTTCAATATAAGCTGATTTTAGATTAACGAGTATGTTTTGAGTTTTGAAACTTGCAGGATGTTTTATAGCACAATGACCGCTTATATGTCAAAATTAAACTGCTTGATTCATATGGATTCATTTTCCATTTCTGATATGAGGGTGAGTAACAACACCTGACATCGTTGCTGATATGAAGGTGAGCAAATGACAGAATTTTCATTTTTGAGTGGACTGTCCCTTTAAGGATCATCCTTAAAATTTTTGGCTCCATTATTTTTTTTCAGATTTTTGGAAACAGCAGGAACAGGAAGTTTATAAACAGTGCTTGAATCTTCTCCACTTCCATGTATCATCCTCACAATAACCATGACATAATTATTTACAGGTTCACGTGGTTACCCCGGCCCTCCAGGTCCAGAAGGGATTCAGGGCCCTCCAGGTATCGCAGGATCATCGTCTGCCTCACACGGATTTCTGATCACACGCCACAGTCAGACCACAGAGGTGCCATCGTGTCCTGGAGATACAAGTCTCATCTATGACGGCTACTCTTTACTCTATGTGCAAGGCAACGAGAGGGCGCACGGACAGGACCTGGGTGAGTGTCCCCAAAACACATAGAGCACACACATGTAGCATTTTCTTTCTCACATCACATGTATCATGACTAATATGTTTTTCTTCATTCAAATTAACATCAGGTACGGCTGGTAGTTGTCTACGTCGTTTCAGCACGATGCCTTTCATGTTCTGCAACATCAACAATGTCTGCAACTTCGCTTCCCGCAATGACTACTCCTATTGGCTGTCCACACCACAGCCCATGCCCATGAACATGGCGCCTATCACTGGAGAGAGCATCAAACCTTTCATCAGTCGGTAAGAGACGGTCACTCTGACACAGATGATGAGTAGGAGTGGAATCTGTGGTTTGGCTAATTTACCTGTGTGTGTGTGTGTGTGTGTGTGTGTGTGTGTGTGCGTGTGTGCGTGTGTGTGTGTGTGCAGGTGCTCTGTGTGCGAAGTTCCAGCCATGGTGATTGCTCTACACAGCCAGACCATTCAGGTGCCATCCTGCCCGAACGACTGGGGCGTGCTCTGGATCGGTTACTCCTTCATGATGGTATGCACATATGGGGGGAATTTATTTAGAAACAATTGAATATTAGTAATATTACTAAACTTTTATCTGCCAAATCAAAGTCTAACCTACGTATAAAAAGCCATTTTATCATGTGACAAGAGAACCATAAAACTGTTGACCCAATTGGACCACAAGTTCTCAACCTTTTTGACTCCAATGCCCCCAGTTGTCCACAACAATATTTGAAAGCCCCATTGTAGGCTTTCTTTGGTACATCTACTGTAATGATGTGACAAAACATTTGTTTTTTTAATTTACAGAAACTAGGAGTGTCTGAATATTAAAATAACTAACTAAAATAATTATGTTTTGGCGTGCTGAATGTTCTTCAGGTTTGCTTGGTTCAGATGGAGTAACACTGACAAAACTTCTTGAGATATATAACAACAAAAACATTTTTTTTGAAAACAATAAAGTTGTGTACATAATGTATAACTAAGCAAGGAAAGCATAGTAAACTTTATATAGGTTTACTGTACATCACTTTTTAAACTCTTCAAGTCCAAGTTGAAATGTTGTTCAAATGAAAACAGCATGAATATAAAGATTGTGTTTTTAAAAACTGGCATATTTTTTAAAGATCTCATACATGCTTGTTGTTTTTTGCCTCACATTCATTGCTGTATCTCGCTCTGTGTAACAGCACACCAGTGCAGGTGCTGAGGGCTCAGGTCAGGCTCTTGCCTCTCCCGGTTCCTGTCTGGAGGAGTTCCGCTCGTCTCCGTTCATCGAGTGCCACGGTCGAGGCACCTGCAATTATTACAGCAACTCGTACAGCTTCTGGCTGGCCACTGTGGATGTGAATGAAATGTTCAGGTAATATTTCATTCCAAACTATGACAACAGTTCTTCTTGGCAATGTTCCTTGAAAAACTGTGCAAACTGTCTTAAACCTAAAAGATGTCTATCATCAGAGTATTTTTCTAATAATTTTTTTCCTCTCTGCCCAAACAGAAAGCCGCAGTCAGAGACACTGAAAGCTGGAAACTTGCAGACCCGTGTGAGCCGCTGTATTGTGTGTATGAAGAGGACGTAACGTAGTGACTTTTTTGCAGTCTGTTGTTGAGGATCAGCCATCACTTACAACGACTGCGGCCATCATGCTGATTACCAGTGAAGTTTCATTGGTGCAGTATCTTCACATTTAACTCTATGGTGCTACTGTGTGACACAGCAAAAGAAACTGAACAAAATAAATGAATTTATTAGTCTTTTTTTATTTTAAAGAAGTACCTCAAAAGAAAAATGCAGATCCAGCAAGGTGCCATAACAGTTGTGAGACAATGTGCATTAGATTTTTTTTTCTCTCTAGAGATTCTTTTCATGTAATATTTTCAGAATTTTGATGTTGGTACACAAATGGTACATTTTTTGGGAGAAGCACTCTCTTGCTTTTTTCTTTCGAGTGGAATTGTCTCCTTGTTACCAAATCGGCACTTTGAACATCAAAGAGATGAAATGCACTGAAGCGTTACATTAATGGGACTGCTTTTTTAAGGCTATCATTTTTCCCAATCACTTTTTCTTCTTTATTGGTGGTACTAACACTGCTGTATCAGGACTTTTTAGCAATGTGTCATTTATCTCTTTTTGTAAGTAATAAAATGTGTATATTGTGTTAAACACCTTCTTAGCGTAAAAACAAAACAGATATTTTTAATGAATTTCTTGGTTCTTTGTCAGTATGCTCACCACTCACTCCTTTATTCACATTAGTTCTGCATTAATTTACACTGACATTTGTACAAAGAACTTTCTTTAAATGAAACAGTATTTTATAAATATATATATTAAAAAGAAAGTATATATCCAGAAACTTGATTTGGCTGAAGCAGGTTTTTTTTTTTCATTCAGTAGTTCTTCATAGCACACATGCGTAAATTGAATTGTTTTTACAGACCTCTCCTTTATTCATATTTCATTTAACCAGCAAGGACATTTCTGTGAAACCCATCAAATACTAGTGTTATGAATTTGTAAACTTTTCATTGGTTCTTATGTGTTATATTACGCCACAGTGTGGCCTGTCACTGTTTCAGATTAGATGAACCACTGTCTGTCAGAAAATGTGAACATAAACTAAACTGTGGCATACTATGTTACAGTTATATAATATATAAATAGTTTTGTGTATGCATAGTTGTACACAGTACATACATACAATATACATACAATTTGCTAATAGTGGTGGTTCAT
Source organism: Schizothorax lantsangensis (assembly GCA_027422415.1). NCBI lineage: Eukaryota > Metazoa > Chordata > Actinopteri > Cypriniformes > Cyprinidae > Schizothorax > Schizothorax lantsangensis. The sequence goes on along the minus strand of CM049839.1, from coordinate 31,929,307 downwards.
CTAACCTAAAACAGTGAAGATCTTTTCACATGTCATCATGGGGTGCAAAAATGTGTACTTTAAAATCATTTCCCCCTTTATGTCTAGTATCCAGAAGTTGTTATAAACTTAAATGACTGAAATAAAAGAAACAAACTTTGTCTGTGCATGGTGAACTTTTTTTAGAGTGGGATTCTGGTTGTTTTGCTCTGGTTAGTTATGACAGTATTAGTATGGTACATTATGGTACAAATGGTAAAATTTGTATCGTAAAAAGCGCTATACAAATAAACTTGAATTGAATTGAATTACGACAGTGTTATATTTTTTTTTCGGTAAGTTTCCTCATCTAAAGCATCAAGTCTTGCTGCATGGAAACCAAAAATACAGTTTTATGTTGGTGGACCACTAGAGGGAGAACTGAGTCACAAGGACTGTAGGGCTGCACCAAACAGCTGACTTTATCCTGTCAGACATCTATGCCAGTATATAGATCTGGAGTTCAGCAAAACTTTGCAGATTTCCAGACACTCTTTTGTTGTGTAGTAATACATGATTCAATCACAACATGATTAAGTGGATGTAAAATTCATTAAAATCTGTGTTGTATTTTTCTACTCTGCTCTCCTTCCTGCTCGTTCTGATTCTAACAATGTGCTTGTTATCCAGGACAGATTGGTTAATGACTAAGCTTTGAGCTTAGGAGAGGTTATTAGGACCTAAGTAGTCCATATAAGATCCAGTTGACAAACTGAGTGTTGATATTTGGCAAGAGCTAAGCTCTCAATAGGATCAGTGAGCAGATGACAGTGACCCCATTGCCACTGGGATAACGGTCTATGTTCCAGCCAACAACAAGACCAAGGGGCAACGACCAAGCTCTTTACAAAAATTACTTAAGTGGTCTTATTCCTAGAAGGAACCAAAACAAGAGTCAACATTGGTTCTGAACTAATAAAGCTTGGCCCGAAAGTTCATTGTTCACTGCTTGTGCAACTGAATCATTCAGTCAGGCTCTGAGAGTCGGGTTCTTTATTATTAAAATATTTTTTTCTTTGTTTTTAACATTCATGGACAATAATAGACAGATGGCAACTTTTATAGACATACACTAATGGTTAACTGTCATAAAAAATATAGTATATATAGTAGGCATATACAACCTGCATATTCATACCTTAAATTAAGCCATTCAAGTTGAAGATAACCGTGCAGTCTGACTTTGGATTAACTTTGACTTTGGATTAAGTTTGTGTCTATGGAATGGTTCAAGGAATGAGACGCGTCAAATCGGTATTTCCAGGTAATTTGCCCCTTAGGGGCATATCGGATGACCTGCATGATTTAGGGAATATTCTTTTGCTTAATGACCTTTAAAAAGGAATCACTGCTCATGTCTGTTTTGAAACATGAGCACCTAGTGGCAAATACTACATCCCCTGAGAGCTGGAATTTGGCGTAAATGTTCACATGTTGCCCCTGAGCTCATGATCCACATGCAACCTAAGCCCTATAGAACCTTCATTTGTGCACATACTGTACAAGCTACTGAAATCAAATGAGCTGCAGGGAGAAACCTCAGCTCCTAATGACGCAGAAACGTCCATCAGAGGAGGATTCCCCTTCTGCGCTCTGCAGGGGCGCAGCCAAGACATTTTAGCAAGGGTTGTTCAAAGTGCATTGGGAAATCACACCGACTCGCTCTTCTAAAACCGATCTGTCGTTCAAATGAAATTAAGCGATATTACACAAGCACCTGTGCTGTTGCTAACATCAGCACTGTAGCTGTAGGTACATTTTGAGTAACTTACATTTTAAACACATTATCAGTTACTTTGACTGTTTTTACCCTGAGCAACACAGCACACCCAAAATCATATACTCTCCGAGGAAGCACTACTTTTGAGTATTTAATTTGCGACTTACAAAAAGTGTTCTATACAGAGTGCAACGTCCACCTTTTCAGTTGCCTTGGCTCCAGAAGTATTTGTTAAAGTATTATAAACCATGAACCAAACCAACCCGGGTGTGATGTGAAGCACAACATAACAAACATTGATTTTAAGCAAAACATTTGAAAAGCAGACAAAATGACAGGGATACAACACTACGTATGGCTCTAATTAGGAAAAGACTAAAAAACTAAGAAAAATTGAGAAATATATAAATATGATTCTGTATACATATACATATATTTGTCATGTTGTCATTGTCAACAAATTGAAATCAAAATTGAAGTCAAAAACTTGACATGACGTTTATTTGATGTAAATTGAACGTCAAACATATTGGCCTACATTAAACCCATTTCAGTGTGAGATTAATTTACTATTTTCACCCAATTACCACTGGAAGAAATTGCCATCCAAACTGAATTTAAAATGATGTTACACCATCTTGATCAAGTTTTGAATAATATTTGACATCAAATTGATATCAGGGGTGCTGGGTTACAGTGTCAGTTGAGTCACTTCACTGCCATTCACAACTCCTCTCCAGTGGCCTCATGGGATAGTAAAGTGTCCATTGAATGTGCTCTTCAGAATCATGACAGAAACACTATAGCTCATCCGGGTATTTTTGCCTTCTGTTTTAGGAATACTGTCAACTCTGACATATTACTTACCTATATAGTTAGGAGTATTCGGATTCAGCCATGGTGGTTTGTTCCTCAATGACAGTGTTTTTGAATGAATTGATTGAGTCCATGATTCAATGACTCACAAAGACAATCTCTTCTCGCCACCTGGCTCGCCAGTCTGCCTGGACACTAAAACGGAAATTAAACATTTCCCATTTTTTATATTCATTTAGACTTCAGCAAAGAATTGGTTAAACTATGATATTTAGACCTGACGTTTCACATCAAATGATACCAATGTGTGCTGCTGCCAGTGAAGGAGCAAGGTGTCAGACACAGCGTATAGGGGATTGATTCTGTACAGTAGCAAGCAGTGCCAAAACGCTTACATTCAAATACTAAAAATTCAATTAAGGGTGTCATTATAGAGGAACAACAACAGTTCGTGACTTGGTCACTGTGTGAAGAAGGACGGTATCACTCCCTAGATATTATTATACATGTGAGTAGATTTCTGTAGTGGTTTGAGGCTCCTAAGGAGATAATAGTTTCCTGGTTTAAGTGTCTTACTACATGCTCATGGGCAAATAAGCTCTGAGATTCTGGGAAAGAAGTCGACCCCCCTGAAAAGTTCACTTGCAATGGTCAGTTATCCGCTTTGATTTCTCCAAGCTACTTACTGACACTGCTTACTGGCATGAGCGTGCTGGGGGATGGTGGGGGGGTTGGGGGGGGGTTAGGGGTGTTATGTTGTGCACCCAGTGATGCATACATGTGTGTGCTTGTCTTTTTTTTAATCAGATGCAGACTGAAGTCCATGAAGTTAAACTGAAGTTCAGAAAATGTAGAAAAACTTGCAAATCTTCATGCAACAGTTGCCGTTTTCACAATAGACTTTTATCTTTTATTGTCCTTCAGTTTTTTTGACAGTTTTTATGTCTGATCAGTTCCTATAACTGACCAGGATTTGTTTTTAATATACATGTGCTACGGTTTCTCTTCATTTTTAAATGTCATTTGGCCTGCTGGAAATATCACAGTATCGAATGTTGTGATTCTGAGAAAAGAAAGTATACAGAAGTCTGGTGAGAAGACTTTGCAATGAGAAGAAAACGCAGCACTCTTTGGTGTTTTTTTGTATATGCCATGCTATTCGACATGTTCTTCCATTATTTAATCTCAGTGTTTGTGGTCTCTATCAGGGGTTCTCAACCAGGGGGCCAGAAACCACTGGAGGGCCTCAACATGCTTCTAAGGGGGCCACAGGATGACTTGTATATTTGCTAAAAACAAAAACTATCAAGATGTAAACTGAGATCTATATTTCTTTTTTATCCTCACTAACCATTGTTTTTATTGAAGAACATACAGAAATAGAACCTTAAATATTCTGGAAAAAAGTTTAAAAATCAGCAGTGTCTATATAAATAAATAGCAGAGGAACATAGGAGAGCCTTTAAATATTGTGTTGGACAACAGGGAGTCTTTGAATTTTATATTATTGTGTAATCTTGTTATAGTAAATCATTACAAACACTGGCAACATCTTCCGTCTCTGCTAGTAATCGTGCCAAATATGTCCAAGTCATGTTTACACTGAATTTGTTGTGAGAAAGAAGGGTCACTGGATGTTACTACCCTGAATCTGTTTTCTGAAGCAAACATCAAAGTTCAATAACTGTGGACATAAAAATCAAGACATTAGTCTGCTCTTGTTCATTCACAGACGTATAATGAAAACAAATGACCCTGAAACATGTTACAGGAACTTTTTTTATTGCAATAGCTCTATTGAAAGCAAAAAAAAAAAAGATAAATACAAACACTAAGCATTGCTCAAATGATTTGCCTGCCATCACTCACTTTTTCCCACCAGAGGAAAAAGGAAATGTCAATCAACTGCAGAAAAAAAAAAAAAAAAATCAAAGCATCAGTATGTACACATGGACACAACCATAACAAGTGTTTCCTTTTTATATTTCCTCTCAGACTTCATCTGAAGAACTGACCTCCACACCTGAACTTTGCTGTATGTCAAGCTCAGACAAAAACAATAGCGAACAGAACACAAGTGTACCAAAACATACTGAGGTGTGACAAAAACTGGCAAGAGGATGCACAAACTTCCCATCTTTTTGATTCTGAAATTATGCCAAATAAAAGAATTACCTTTCAAAAAACATTCCAAAAGAAAAAAAACAAACATCTGAGCTATTAAAAACAAGGGTAAGAAAAACATATTAATGCTGTACCACTGGCACATCTGTACTCTATGCAATCACTTGAATCAAGTTCAATTCAATGAAAATCATGGCAAAAAGCAGTCAGCTCAATCATATACATTAGCAAAAAGCTGATATCAAACATGTATGTGGAGTTCAACAATTTGGCTGATTTAAAGCTTTTATGTATGACATAATTTGTAATTCTTAGAGGTCAGTCTCACAGCTACAAATACTATGTTAATATTAGCCAAAAAAATATTCTGTACCTTTTTTTTATATCACATTGAGGCAATCTGGGTCTTAGATACAGTTTTGGACATTGGGTAAAACCTTTTCACAAAACCACAGCTGGGCTGTAGTGGCCAATCTGTGCTAGTTAAGACTTGCTTTGGTAATTCCATGAGGAATGGATCCTTTTACCAGACAACAAAGTTCACTTTCGTACCATTGACAGCATAACAATGAAGACTGTACCATACAGTATTTTTGCATTTTGTTCCTGTCACAATGTTTCACATTTGATTTTGTCTGTTAATACAATGCGCGGTAAAAGGGAAATATAAAAAACAAAATAAAAATGAAGGCTGTTTATGTAACCAAGACAAATGAACCTGAAGCTACTGAGTTGTGTGCATATTACTCCTTTGGAAAAAAAACTACTACAGAACAAATGCAGAAAACAATTATGGACCATGGACCTCCACTTCCTTAAAAAACAGCCTGATCGAAGCAGGACATACCGCAATACTGATAGACGAGAGTCATGGAACAAAAGAGCAGCTGACTGGTAATGCTAAAATTTTAAATAGAATTTAATTATAAAATATTAATGAAATGTTGTGACTTTTTATGTTGTCGATTGAAGGATACCCTTCGATCTTGCCAACAGCATGCATAATTATTTATACAGACAGAACTGGGCTTTTGTACCTTCGTATTGTGCTGTTTGTTCCCACTAAGTTGCAGAAGGGCTCCACTTAAGAGTTTATTTATTGTGGGTACCAAAACGTAACCGGAGAACTAATTTAGATTTATTTAGATGATATAAATCACCAACTCTGTGCTCATCCTAGTGGCATTTTAGCAACTGCAGCAGATTTCATCTGGGGAGTCCCAGAATAGACCCTTCCTCTTTTCCTGAGCCCCCACTCCTTCCACCCTCTCTCACTCTCTACAGCTCTCTTGGCAAAGCGAAGGAGATGCTGGTCAAAAATTAGTACGGGAAGAGATACGAAAAGCCTATGTTTGGGCTGCGCCACATGCCGAGAAGGCACCGCGAGAAACACCTGGGGCCCTGCACGGGGTAAAGCAGACTGAAACACCATATAAAATGTGTGCCTGACACATATGTGCCTGACACACACAGATACTGTAGAACAGTGTTGATAGTACAAAGGAGGAGGTTTCTACGGTCCAAAATTGAAGATGTGCATGGAACATTAAGTGAGGACCTAACAGAGACAGACATTCGTAAAAAAGACACTACTGCTGTACAGTCACATCCCATCTGCAGTTTGCACCATACTAATATATGCTCTCTCTCTGTTAAGCAAATGGTAAACATAAACACTTAAATCTGTAATTGCACCTGAAATCTTTCTGGGAAATAAATACAATTTGTACATACGTGTGATGCTTGTAAACAGCATGCACCTGCCCAAACCAGACTTTTGGATTATGGTGTCTTCAGAAGATGAACCTCCCTTTTTATGCAGCGAATAAAATCACAATAAAGCACTGAACTCATACAAGACAGAATGCATGGATCCGCTCTGGAGACAGCACATGAACATAAAAACAACCACAGAAGTCCATTAAAACAAAACTCAGGATCCTTTTGTTGTGCCACAGGGTTGTGTGCTAGGGCTCTCATGTTTTCCGGCATCTCTGCAGGAGCTTCATGGCACAGTCCTTAGTCTGTAATGAGAAAAATAGAGAGGAAGGATTAACCCACGAACCAATTGAAGGTAAGATACCATCACTCCCCTTCAATTCATCTTACCACTCAGTGTTTAATGATGGTGCCATTTATAGAAGGTATAAATGTTAGCTCACCCAAAGATGAAAATTGTGAAAATCACTTCACGTCATTCCATCCAAACCCATAAGACATTTGCTCATTTTGGAAACACAATTGAAGATATTAATGAAACCTGAGAGATTTGACTGAAAGTCCTTTTCAGCAAAAGAGGTTTATTCTTGCACAATAAAGTAGTATGTTTTGAGTTTCCATTTACCATATTTGATGCGCTCTATGTTTGTACACTGATCAAAGTTTATATGTGAATACAAGCCTATATGGATTTTGTTCACAAAGTTCTGATATAATGGACTTCGAATGAAAGGGCAGAAAATGCATAGATTTCATTAAAAATACAGAATGTTTTTTAAACAAAACTCTATTTAAAAGGAATTTGTCAAGACCATCCTGACTATCATGATGATATATGACTATCTTGACTTTCCTCGACCCAGTCTTACAATGTCCTACCTGTCCCGTCTAAGGATAACATCACGTGCCCTTCACCTGCATTGACCCTCTCTATCCCCCTAAAAGCTCAGCCAGGCAGTGGGGTTGTACGGTGGCCTGCTTTGACCCTGGTGCACAGAAGCAGTGCCTTTGATAAAGGGCTTTGTCTGACCTAACAATGGTGGTGGGGGCACAATGCCGCCGCTTTCAGAGCTCTCCGCACAGCAGCGTCTGGAGCGGCAGGAATGCTGCTAGTTCATTGTTCAACTGAAGGGAAGGTAAAATGGGGTACCAAAGGTCCCAGAGTTCCTCCCAGCCTTGGTGCCATCATTACCCCACAGCAACAACCACACCCTCACTTTACCAGGAGAGATTCCATTAACAACCCCATGTACTGAAGTCAGCATGGGTGTCATCTTCAAGTTTGGCTCAAGACAGAAAGAAGTTGCAATCTCTCCTCCTGCTCACACAAAAAGCAATCCAAAATCAAGGTAACCAGTTTCAGAAGTTTAACAATGTCCAGTTTAGGTTGGCCTGATGTTACATAGTAACCACCTTCACAGAATCCAATATCTGATCCAGGCCAAGGCACAATAAAAAGTTTTGTTTGCTGGCTAGTTCTGGTTTTTACTTGCCATGCCAACATTTGCACTAGCCTGGCCACGAAAATGCTAAATGTTAAAAATATCAATGTATTCTAATAATTGCTAATATATACCGTTTATAAGCTTGGGGGTTGTAAGATTTTAAATGTTTTGAAATAAGTCTGATACCCATCAAGGTTGTATTTATGAAAATACATTAGAAACCGTAAAAATTTGAACTATTATTACAATTTAAAATAACTGTTTTATATTTTAATATATTTAAAAAAATAAAATATGCATTTTAATAACATATGTCATTTATTCCTGTGATGCAAAGTTGACTTTTCAGCATCATTACTTTTCACTGTCACATGATCCTTCAGAAATCATTCTAATTTGATGATTTGGTGCTTAAGAAACATTTCTCTATCATTAAAGTATGAAATTGTGCTGCTTTTTTGGGGGGAAAACGTGATGCATTTATTTTTTTCTTTCTCAGGATTCTTTTATGAACATCTCAATGTATTATATTATTATCAGTAGTATTAAATGTTAAGTCCTTACAAAATGATCAGTTTGTGGTTTTCAAAACATTCTTACTGGTACTTTCAAGACTAATAACTATGTTAGAAAGCTAGACAGACTTCGAGTGAGGAAAGTAGTACTCAAAGATAAAACACAAAAATATCTCCAACCTAAGACAAAACAGGAAGCCGACAAGTAGTTAGCCCTACTACTGTGCACATACAAGCAAAAAAGATGACCATTTTTAGTATGAGCTCATCCAGTTTGAGTCAGTGATGTGTTATATTAACCACCTTCATGGAATCAAAGAGATCCGATCCAGCCATCCTCTGCCCTAAAAAGTGAACGGCAGCACAAGACCATCTGCGTCACTGCATGGACACCAAACTCCATGTGCGTCACCACACACTCCGCTCACACATCGTAAGCATGTCATAGTGCCATGCCACAGCAGGCCACTGCTATAAGTGGGACAATGACCAAACAACTGCTGCCTCCCTTTCATTCCCGGCCTTTTTTAGGAGCTGTTCTGCCAGCCTACGACAGTGGGATTGCCCCTGACCCCGCGGGAGTCTCTTCTTTCACTAGTAGATGAACTTACGAAAGATGGCACCAGCTCGTACAGACGTCATTGGTCCAGTAGAATGGTGTTGGCACAGGGGGCTGATTCGTGTCATTAAGATCACCTTTGGTGCAGCAGGGTGCTCTGTTTCATCATGCTGAAAGGAGAATCCACAAAGACGACAATTTGCTCATCAAGCGAGGGCCAGGGATGCTAAATAAGGTCACATAAGGCTACTTATGTGCATGTTCTAGAAGAAACACGGAATGCTTAACAGACTTTTAAAAAGTCTGCACTCAAGGCTGATTTGGAGAAATTTAAAAAGGTATCTAGAATAAGAGTCCCAACTACTTCTGTATTGTCCCCTTACTATCTTTTACTGCTGTATTCATTTGTTTCTCTTTCTCCTCATCTTTCTAACATATCCTCTCTTTCGCCATATGATCCAGGTGGAGCATCTCATCATTACCAAGCAATACTACACAAGAAAGGTTAAAAGGTATTCAATAAGACAATGTTAAAGTACAAGAGATATATAGTATTAGAATAAAATAATTTCTGCAGTAATTGTGGTTGGTTGTAATTGTGGTCATGCGAGTCAGGACCACCACTGGGTGTAGTCTTCACCAAATCACCACTGTCTCTCAGGACAAAAACATTAAATCTATTAGAAATTGAAACTGATAACTAAGGTGGGTTGGGGCGGGCAATTGGTCAACAGTTTTTAAAATAAATATTGCATGTTTAAAAAGATTTCCTTCATGTGACAAGGCAGAACAAAATGTACAAAATGAATGAAAGCTAAATAATTAGAAATGTCTTTGAAGTAAAATTAAGACTCATTCAGCAAGGACGCATTAAATTGACAGTAAAGACAGTAAAATCCATTTCAAATAAATGTTGTTCTTTTGAACTTTCTATTCATCAAAGAATTCTGAAAAACTGCATCAGGGTTATGTCAGCACCACAAAATTTGGGGAACTTCAACAACATTTCATATTTCTCTGCAACTTTTATATTAGGAAGATGGAATAGTAATATCTTAAAGGGGTCATATGATGCGATTTCAAGTCTTGCTTTCTCTTTGGAGTGTCACAAGCTGATTGTGCATAGATAAGATCCCTGAAGTTGCAAAGACTTAAGTCTCAAAACCAAAGAGATATTCTCTATCAAAGTTAAGACTCTGCCACGCCCCCCTAAAACGGCTCATTCAAACACGCCCCCACATGTCTACGAATCAGCAACTGTATGTTTTGTTATTAGTCTAAGTATTTGCTATTGACTGTTCAAATGCGGAGTGAGTGAGAGAGAGGGGGCGGGGGAGAGAGGGTCACATCACAACGGAGTGTACAGCCCGTCAGAAATCGTCTTAACCGCGGCTTGTTTGCAAACACATACGAGCATCATCACTGTGTCTGTCACGCGACTCTGTTCCCCTCTCGGGTTTGAACTGATGCTAAAACTAAGGACATTATTAACTGTCTTTACTTTCATTTTGAAAGCTGAAGCTCGCGATTATGGAAAGGGTCGTTGCATTTTCGACGCGGCTTGTGGTGTTCGGCCAATCACAATGCACTGTGCCAGTTGGCCAATCAGAGCAGACTGTGCTTGTCTGAAGGAGGGACTTTGTAGAAAACGAAGTGTTTGAGAGAGGCGGGTCATAGAGGACCTACAATAATGTACAGTATTTGAAAAATAATTTGTTTTTGACCATTTTAAAGCATGTGCAACATATTCGGAGTTACACCAAATATACAAAATAATGTTCTTTCGCAAAGTATTTGGTTCTCTCGCATAAGTATAATATTTCATATATAATATAATAAACCATATAATATATATATATATACATATATATCATATATATATAATATAACATAAGTATAATATCTTATTTTGAACATTGGACTCACATAAAGTACCATGTTACAAACACGGTTATCTATATCCACCTTTTTCCCAACAAGCTTAACTGTGTTTTAAATTATGGGAAGCAATTCCGTTTTGGAGGAACAAGTTCCACTCAATAAACAGCTGCATACAAATTATTAGGCTCAAATCATAAGATTGTGCTACAAATAATCCTCATCCTTCATTTTGATGTACATTTTCATTATTTTCTATTAATCAGAAGTAGCCCAGAATATGAATGCAACGTTAATCTTTTGGTATAAAACGCTTAAGATACTATGACATGATATAACATCTACAAAATACCAAATTGTTATTAGTATTTTCTACTAGTAACTATTAATACTAGTAACACTAGTATTTTCACCAGGTAAAAAATGGTTTTGAGACAGATATTTCTATCTTTTGCTGTAGTGTGTCAGTAGGGAATATCAGTTTACATTTTCAAATATTCATTTTGCCGTTAATTGTAATAATCCAGTTGAGCGCGCTTTTCTAGGGCACAAGAAGACATCTGCAACAGCCAAGATTTTTGGCCTACCTGCAGTACACAGAGATCTGTGATCATCATCCAGTTGTCTTTGGAATGACATATAAACCGAGGACTATCCAGAGTTCAGAATTGCTCCATATGGTCTCACAAGTCATGCTTCATTAGGCCACGTGCAAAACTACAGTAGTTAAAAGTTTTAGGCACTTGTGCAATGCTGTAAAATCCGTTGCTAGGCTCAAAATGTCATAAATAGATTTTCTTGTATCAATTAACTTAGCTATTAACTAAATTAAATCAACATTTGGTAAACAGATTTGGTATTTTATAAAAATCACCGTATTTGTTCAGCCTAAGCGTTTTCTATGGGGGAGAAAAAGCTTAACATGCAGGGCGTTGCATTCATATTCTGGGCTATTCTGCTTTATTAATAGTAATATTATTAATAAGGTTATTAATATTAGCCTAATAATTTTATTAGTAGCCTATTTATTATTATTGAATTTGGTCCTCCAATGTCACTGTTTTAACACATTAAGCCACATTAAGTGTTTTAGAATGTCCCAAAACAGAGCCTTGAACTAAGCACGGACTAATTTCTTTATACTTGAGTCCAAGTTCAAAATAAAACCCTATGAGCCGCTCCATTGTGAACATAAGGAGCTGTATGAACCACTGCAAGCTGTAAAGTAAACAGTCCGAACTCAACTGGTTTTGCGAGAGAATGCAAATATCTTTGCGAGAGAACGCAAAAGTTTTGCGAGGGAAGGCAAATATCTTTGCGAGAGAACGCAAATGTTTTGCGAGAGAACACAAAACGTTTGAAAAATATTTTTTCCTCCCACCCCGAATTTTTCCCACTACCATGTCCCATAAAGGGCTCCGTAGTATTCCGCTGTAAGTAAATGAAAAAAAGACAACATATACTGTGCATTTGTGGCCTGCTCTCCCGATTTAATTTACGACATAAACAATTAATAATTCCCTGGAATGCACGAACAATCTTTCATTTTCCTCCCCAAATCTTCATGTCTCTTTCCAAGTTTGTTTTCACACGGATGTCGGATGCTGTAAAATGTAATTATGAAATTTAGACAAATATTACTATAATGATATTTAACACATCCGTAATATTGCTGCAGATAGGAGGAGGAACTTATTATTATTATTCATGGTATTTTGAAAGTATTGTTAACTTAAGTATTACATCACAGGAATAAATGACATAAGTTTACACTTTTAAATTTCCTTTTAATGATCAATGGTTGAAGAGTGAGTAAAATAATGTCAACTCATTTTATCCGGTTTTTAATAGAGCAAACCTTTTACTAACTGTTTACAGTGTAAACAGAAGTTACTCTCATAATTTGCACAAAGCATCATAAGGCGTAGAAAAAAAGGTGGATAAAGAAAAAAAGGTTGTTTTAGAAATGCAAATAATATACAGCAAACTAACACTAAGTTTAAATTGTATTGTAAGTGAGAGGTTTATCTCAGCTTTAAACCTCTAATATGAGACAACCATCCTTGACCCAGACTTTCCTTGTCCTACCTATCCCGTCTAAGGATAACATCACGTGCCCTTCACCTGCATTGACCCTCTCTATCCCCTTAAAACTCAGCCAGGCAGTGGGGTTGTACGGTGGCCTGCTTTGACCCTGGTGCACAGAAGCAGTGCCTTTGATAAAGGGCTTTGTCTGACCTAACAATGGTGGTGGGGGCACAATGCCGCCGCTTTCAGAGCTCTCCGCACAGCGGCGTCTGGAGCGGCAGGAATGCTGCTAGTTCATTGTTCAACTGAAGGGCAGGTCCAATGGGGTACCAAAGGTCCCAGAGTTCCTCCCGGCCTTGGTGCCATCATTACCCCACAGCAACAACCACACCCTTACAAAATTTGCCACCCTCACAAAAGATCAAGGTGAACATTTCAAGTCCGAGCAAGTCCAGTTTAGGTTGGTCAGGTGTTATATATTAACAGCCTTCCTGGAATCAAAGAGATCTGAGCCAGCCGTCTCCAGCCTGTCCTAAAAAGCAAATGGCATCTGCATCCCTGCGCAGGTGCGAAACTCCGTAACACAGCTCACACTGTCACACATTATAAGCATGTCATAGTGCAATGCCACCAGACTGGCACCATAGGAGGAACAACAACCAAACCACTGCTCCCTTTAGCCTATTTTTGGAGCTGTTCTGCAAGCCTATGAGACTGTGGGATTGCCCCTGACCCCCTGGGAGTCTCTTCTTTCACTAGTCGATGAACCTAAGTAACGGCAGATGTCAATCGTTCAGTAAGACTGCATTGGCACAGAGAGCTGATTCATGTGATCAAGACACTGAAGAACTTCCCCTTGATAACAGTGACCCACAAACACCAATCATGGCAATCTTGGATGTGCCAAATACACACACACAACATCACCTTCTGTGGAAAGGAAAGTTCTCTAAACAAAAACTGCTAACCTGTTGCAGGGCGCTGTTTCACCATGACGACTGGCCACATAATTCATTATACAAGAGGACAATAGGTGGGACTTAAGCTTGTCTAAGCCACCTATGCCAGGAAACACAGTCATAAAATATGAGACAAGCAGATAAATTAACTGTAAGCTGCAAGGATGGTTTTATCTTTGCCTTGAGTAACTCTTCATGTAATGTGCTAACTTATTACTGTATTAAATGTACAATATCATTCAAAAGTTTGGGGGTCTGTAATATTTTTTTAAACATTTGTATCTCATATGCTCACCGAGCTTGCATTAATTAGATTAAAAATACAGTAAAAACAGCAATATTGAGAAATATTAATTTGAAGTGTTTTCTATTTGAATATATTTTAAAATGTAATTTACTCCTATGATGCAAAGCTGAATGTTCAGCAGCCATTACTCCAGTTTTACTTATTATTTTGCGTTGTTTTCTTGGTTAAATCATGAATCCCTATTAAGATACCAAATAAGTTTCAAGTTCAGCTTGTATTATGCTACACTGATGCTGGATGGAGCCATGCAGTGACTAAAGCTGAATCTATGTGAAACAAGTGTGAGAGACAGACATATAAATATAGAGAGAAAGAGTAAGAAAGAGACAGAGACAGGACAGATAATAACAAAGGGGTTTATGATGTGGTTGCTAGGCAGGCACTGATTCGCCTTTATGAAAACAGAACACACAGGATATTACTATACAATAAACACTGGTCGAGTAACTCACAAATACAATAATTAAACAGGAAAAATTGGTGTGACTGTGTGTGCGCATACGTGCATAAGACTCTCAGGCTCAGCACTACATGTTCTGGACCAAAAACATTCCTGTCATCTCTCAACCCTAATTTGGGTCCATAGGTTTTTAAAAAGCTCATGTGATAGCTTCCGTAGTACTCGACAGAACACCTCAACATGTGCTAAACGCCATCACACGCTCATGCGCTGCAATCCACCGCTGCCTTATGCCTCCTTATTTGCCTGAACACATAAAAATCATTGGCAAATTGTTTAAAAGGTCAACATGCGAGGCTTAGATGTGTTTATGCATGTGTGTAGTTAAAGGAAATTGTCATGGATTTACTAATCACTGTGCACACAAACATGGGGTGAAGGTCTCTCTAGGGAGGGTAAACTTGTTTGCTTGTGTATAGGGTCAAAGTTTCAGTCTCTCTCAACGTAGATAAGTAACTCAGTATACCAGTAAACTAGTGGGGGTTGAACTCTAAAGGCTGATACAGACTCATCTACAATCACTGACAAACACTAATGGCCCACAGCAATACATCACCTCAAAATGTAATCACAATGATTGTGCATTACTTTGCATTTAAATTAGCATCTTATGTAATCGTCCCCTTGAAGACTGCATCCGATCATGGTCAGGTGAACCCAAAATGAATATCAGAATCGGCTTACTCTAAAACATCAGCAATCAGAATTGGCCATGAAAGATTGACGTATCGCTGACAAGAAATGCCGGGCCAAGTGTGTGACAAAGATTCAGGATCAGGTTCAATTGTTGAAGCTTTTAATCATCAGGATATTGCCAGACCTTCCGCTCAATTGGCAGTTGTGATGCTCCTTAATATTCAGAAGGTGCTCCTAAATTTTTGTTGGTGCTCCTAACTTCTTGAAGTTGAGAGCACAAGTGTTACCAATTAAAAAAGTTAATTTCGAGCCCTGTATGTTGCTGCCTCCATTTATATATAAATATATTTACTTGTTTTTCATGAATGTATTTTACAACAATACAAAGAGCAACGTGTAACATTTTACCAGATTCAGTCCTAAACTTATTCACTTTTATTTGTTCCCCACTAAATAATGTTATTTCACTAAATGTTTAGATTTGATAAAATTGTGCACTCATGATTTTTCTAGAGTAACTTTTGCTGCTGAATTATCCACTAACCTAGTTTATAATAGTATTTTTGTCATGGATTATGATTATATATTTTTTCACTTACTTTTCTTTAAAATTAAGTTGTCTATATTTAGTAGATTGTGTTTAACACACAAAACAGTGATGATCAGGTCAACACACTGAGGTATAGAAATTCTACATTGATTCTAAAAAAAAAAAAACAGTGCTCAAGTTTGTGTCTTCTTAATGATGATTCTGGTCTCTGTAGAAGTTCAATGCAAAAGAGAATGTTGTTTGCTGGTTTTACAGCTGCAAAGAAGACAATAATACAGAACTGGTTTACACCGCACATGTGTGGAGAAACATATTGGATCCGTAGCCTCCTGCAAATAGTGACGTGTGAATGTACAACGGCGCGAGTCGGTGGGGCCAGGCCTTCGACCATTGATGCTTGGCAGTGTTTTTTGTTTGATATACGTGATTGTATGGAGGAGTGACTTGTGTTTTTGTTGTCCTTCCCTCTCTCCCTCCCTTTTGACTGGACTTTGAGATGTTGAGTATGTGTCTGTTGTTTTGTTTTGTTATATTTTGGATGCTGTGTTGTGTTGTGTGAATTTTTTTTTAAAATGTTGAGAACAACAACAAAAAAACAGTGCTGTATCGGATCGGTATACGTATCGGCCGATAATCAGAATTTTTGGTATCTGATCGGAGAAAAATGGTATCGGTGCATCCCTAGTCTTTGATGAACATACAAAAATATTAAATATATTAATATTATTAATGCCTTCGCTGTCTCTTCTGATCGATGTAATGCATCCCTGCTGAATAAAATATTAAATTCTAACAACAAAATCTAATTTCAAGGCGGAAAATTAAAATTGAAGTTGTAATTTTTTTTGATTTTGTAAATCATTTGTAGCTATATTTGAGTAAGTCATTTGCATACTTTCTAAAAACATGGAAATACAGAAGTTTGCTGGTAAAATCAGATTCTGAGACTGATTCACAGATTTAGGCCCTAGAAGCTACAGTGTCAAAGAGAGAGAGAATAGTACATTTTGCACTTGATACAGAAGTAAAAGTACATTTTATACAGTCTGCCTCATTCTGATTCTCTCATGTGCTTTGTAAAGCAATGAAAGAGACATGAGTGTGTGCACGTGTTTAAACAGAATGTTTACACAGGAAAAGGATCCCATTACCTGCGGTCCACATTTCCTGCAATAAGAGCAATACAGTTCAGCACATACCATGGTCGTAAATAAGGTGTGCTCTCAAAATAACGCTGTATATATAGGCATATGTGATGTACAGAAGAGCATGATGCCTCTTGAGCAGGACTTTAGCTCAGCACAGCTCATCTGAAACCGAGAACTCAGAGCTCCCTACATAAAGCTAAACTTAATACACACATGAAATAAAAACTCTAATAGACATCCTCATTCATTTTGTCCTAATTAAAACTTTGTACACAAAGAAACATATAGAGCTTTTGAATAAAATTATGTTCACTCTGATGAGGAAAAGTTATGTCATATTGGATAAAATAAAAGATAAAGGTTTATGAGTTCATGTGACCAGCAGAACATTATTCTCTAGATAAGAGGATTCCTGGGTATCTCCACTTACATAGACAATTTCGCTCATAGGATAAACTAATCAGGGCCACCTGCTAATAGCACATTTTGATAATAATACAACAATAATAAAATGTGATTCATTCAGCTCACTGCAGCAACATATAAATGTCTTTCTAGTAAACACTAAAATATAATTGCTAAAGTTAGTGTTGTAACTATTACTTATTATCTAATGTATCAGACATGAATACATATTAGGAGATGGGGCAGATATTACTGCAGTTGCAGCCAGCAGCAATATAAACAAACTAACACCAACAACAAAGTATTATGGGATTTCCATGTTTTTAGACACAGAATCATGGCATTCTTTGAGTATCATATAAATAACACCCACAACTTAATAGAATTCCAAAATTCCATGATATTAACATCTAATAGCCTTAGCCTCACTAGCTGGGTTTCCATCACCCTGTTTTAATGCGCATTTTGAAGTATCGCATGAGAAACGAGTGATGGAAATGCCAAATTTCGAATCGCAAAAAAAAGGTGGTTTTTGACTTGTCGAAAAAGGGTTAATGCGAATAATGGGAGATGGAAATGCATTTTGCGAATAATTCCAAGCGCATCAAAATGCGATGTTTTGACTAGCAGCAGACGATCTTGTTCCACGCTTGAGGTTATGGTCATTTTAAATGCCTGACAAAGTTGTCATCAAAGTATTTCGTATAATTGTCTTAAACTGTGTTCCCAAACAGGCATTCACCTCTGAAAGCAATGACAGCATTTATTGTGTCTCGTCTGCTCGCTCTGAGGCGCAAATAATTTTTCATATATGAATAATCAGTGCTTATCCTAGTTTTTTATGGAAGTGCCATACCAGGAAGTAACATTTTGTTCTCTTTGACTCGTTGGATAAACGGTGCTTGTTCAAATGTTTTGTGCGATTTTCCAATTTTGCGCATCAACTGTAAAAGTCGCAAAATCGCTGCGACGTCCCGGGGCTATTGTGTTTTCCAGCGCTACCAAAATGTCTCACCGCCCTGCCCGACAATGTTAGAGGGGATGTTCCCTCTAACTGCATGCGCGCGGCCGCACAACTACCGCGGCCGCGCAGAAGAAATAATGTGCGCTCGACAAAAATTAGTTGGGATCTTGTTCCAGTAAAACAGCATCTCAGGCAAACCGAAATGTTGTTATGGTCATAGAAAGAGAATGATGCGCCAAACGAGTCGCTAGAAACCGAATACTTCAATGTTTGCGGTGCTCCTGAACCAAGCAAAGACATCATGTGAAATGTCATGTATTAAAGAAGATCATTAAGTGTGGAAATAGCGGAGGATGAGCACAGAACGGTAACAAAACTCAGAGTATCACACACAGGTGTATTGTCTTACTTAAGTTATACGACTGTGTTCCCAAACAGCAGCATTCTATTTTAATACCTTTAAAATATAATTTATTCTGAAAGCAATGCATCATTACTCCAGTCTTCAGTCACATAATTTATTCTGAAATGTGAATTATTATCAGTGTTCGATCTAATATCTGATGTATATTGCTTAATATTTTTTTGGAACCTGTGTTACTTTTTTCTTTGATTCTTTGATTAATAAAAAGTTTAAAAGAACAGCATTTATTCGAAATCTTTTCTAACAAATAATTTTTCATATGTAACACATCCTTGCTGAATAAAAACTTTCTTTAAACTTTTTAAAAGTATCTTTAAAAAGAAAGAAAAAAAATTGACCCCAAACTTTTGAATAGTAGTAACACAAAATCTCTATTTTTATCTTTTTAACTCACAAGTTTTAAGCAGTACAACTGTTTCCAACATTGATTATAAATCAGCATATTAGAATATTTTGAAGGATAGTGCCTGAAGACTGGAGTAATATGCTAAAAATTCAGCTTTGCTTCAAGAATTCATTATATTTTAAAATATATTAAAATGAAAACGATTTTGTTCTTTTTGATAGGCTACAGCCTTGTGAGCATAAGACACTTCTTTAAAAAAAACTTTACTGATCCCAAACTTTTTAATGCAGGTATTATACTATAAAAAATGTTTTCTCGGTAACCTAAAATGTACATCATTTAGTTTGTTCGCAAATGTTTGCGCTGTACAGGCTGGTATAAAGATGTTTTTGCTCAGGTGCCCGAAATTCCGCCCAATAGATAAAAGTTTTGCTCAGCGAAAAAAAACATAGAGGGAAATTGCCTGTAAATAGTAAAAATTCTTGATATTTGTGTATTGAAAATGTTTTTGATTGACATTTATGGTCTTTGGGCTAGTTAAACTAATTTTCGGGCTACCAAAATCTGAAGTACCTGCCCGAAGGGCTACAGGGATTTTGAAATTTTGCGAGCCCTAACATGGAACCATCACAGAACATTTTTGTACAGAAAGGTGTGTACAGACAAAGGCTTCACAATAAAACACAGCCTAGTATCAGACAAAACTACATTAGGTATGCAGCAGAGACCAAAATAACCATTTCAAACATTTCTCTGCTCATTTGGACGATTTGTGACAATTCAGTACAGAACAAACTGTCCTGTTCTACGCTACCTTGGCTGTTTACCTCGTGATGTGTGATAGTCCCAGAGTGAGCTCTGAAAAGTGCTATGTGTTGTGATTAAAACGCATTCCTGTGTAGTTATGCACTCACTAATTTACATTCCAACACCACAAAGAGCGCGCATACCCCATATTCAGACAGGCCCGTGTACCAGCGTAGCCAAAACATTGCCTT
This sequence comes from Schizothorax lantsangensis, assembly GCA_027422415.1. Taxonomy (NCBI): domain Eukaryota; kingdom Metazoa; phylum Chordata; class Actinopteri; order Cypriniformes; family Cyprinidae; genus Schizothorax; species Schizothorax lantsangensis. The sequence goes on along the minus strand of CM049839.1, from coordinate 31,909,288 downwards.
ATTAACATCCCAGTGTCACACACAGTTAACCTGTCCACAACGTCAGAATAAAATATATTTAGACTAAATTGTGCTTGCGGTTAAAGGTGCTATAAGCAATTTTAGCCATACTGCTAACTTGCACCATTTTACTTGCGCTAACTTCAACCAAATGTCTTCCTTCCAAAACCTCTCCTGCAATGACGTATCAGTAAACCTTAATTTGCTAAATGTTTCTTATTGGCAAAAAAAAAAAAAAAAAAAAAGCACATACCACTCACTTGACACTCCTTTTGCTGTTTGCCCAGTAAAGAGCTGTCACAGTATACAGGTGCGATTTCTCATGAAGCCTATTTCAGAGATAATTGTCAGGTGGTATGGACATTTATAACAAACCACTTGTAAAAAGATTTATAACAAGCTTTATTATAAACCACCAGTTATAACAACGGAGGCTAAGGTATTTGATTTGGTCAGAGGCTGACTGAACAGGATGTAGCTGATTGTGCTGTTGATGGTTGAGTATTCATCAACACTAGTTGAGTGCCCTTACTTTATAAAAGAGATTCAGAAACCGGGTAAGAGAGACTAAAAGAGAGAGAAAGACTGGAGTACTGAAGTACCATGGCCAGGGCTCTACAAAATAAGCACTTCACTCACATTTGCAAGTAAAAGTTCACATGTGAATTATTTGGGTGAATTGGTGCAAATGAAAAACTCTGCATATTGCCCTCACAAATTGAAATGGGAAGTGGTACCAATTAAAAGTCAGTGGGGCAGTGTTTTTAAACAGATTCAGTTTCAACTTTAAGACTTCTTAACCTCAGCATAGAGTACTGAACACAGTACAGTACATTCAGGACTTTTCCTATGAAGAGGCAAAGGAGGCAATGCCTCAAAAAATTGGATGAGAAAATAATCCAAAGTACAAAAAAAAAACTTTAAAGAGTTAAAAACGTTTTTTTTTTTTTTTTTTTTACAAAAAATAACCTTAAAAAGTATACAAATCACAGCAGATAAAGCTACAGTGGGAGGCAAGAGAGACTCAGAGGTTCCAAATCCACAAAATAGGGAGGTTTGACAGTCCCCTTAATGCATCCCATGGATTTGGCAGGAGTAATTAAGAATGAATGGGGAAAGGTCACATGAGAGGAGGCAATGACTTTTGCATTTACAATGATTGGCCTATTATGTTGTTCAAGCAATAAAACCTGTAACTTATTTTCGTGCGTGTTCCAAATCCACAAAATGATCTGACTGAATAGCTAAACAATGGTGTTAATGGGAAGGCTAAATGAATGTGTGTGTGTGTGTGTGTGTGTGCGTGTATCGACACTTCAACTGTTTCTTATACCAGAATAAACTTTAAACTAGGGATAGATTCCGATCACTGCTTGATACGTCATGACATTGTCAAATCAAACTTTAAATGACATGAATATTGAATATAGGGGCTGTTTACACCTGACCATGCGTTTTGTAATATAAATGATCGCTCAAACCACTTCAAAGGTCTGGGCCGCACCAGAAACTGGACATGTGTATGCATGGTGAAACCACATATGTGAATTTTTCAAAATGTAAAAATAATAAACGTGTAACCGTGAGGCTAAGACATTATAGAGAATGTCTCTATTGCAACACGCATCGCCGCGGCGAGTAGCGAGATCTCTTCAGCAAGCAGACGCGCAACTGCTGCGAGTGAAACTGAAATAAGATGCAGACGCTAAAAATCTTCATTAAAAGTGTAAGACAAACATATCTTTCCAATTTGACTCTCTCCTGTTGCGGTCTTTGATCTTGAAATGCTGATAATTAATAAAATGCTGCGCTTTTGATTTCGTTGACGTGAACTTCATCATTTAAATAGCACGGGAATTGAAGATGATTTATATCCATTTATGTGGCCAAGTGTAAATGGAAACGTTTTATCAAATCAGATAGATATCCGATCAGAGAAAACACATAAATGACCAGGTTAAGCCAGCCCATTCATAATCTATCAAAAATACTATTATAAAGTAGGTTAGTGGAAATAGCAGCAAAAGTTATTCTAGAAAAATTAGCACAATTTTATAAAATCTAAACATTTATGAAATAACATATAGAGGAGAACAAATAAAAGTAATGAAGGACTAAATCTGGTAAAATTAATTGTTCTTTATTGTTCTATATTTGAAAACAGTAGCATTTATTTATAAATATAAACTACAAAATTAAAAAGACATTTCTTTTAAATATATAGCAATTGAAGGCTACATATGATAGAGGAGTCCTATCTATGATATCTTCATGTTCTATACATTAGATTATTAAACATTAGATTATTATTTGATATAACATTATTGCTCAAAAGTATTTAATACGAACAGTCAATAGAGAGCGGTACAATGATGCGCTTTCTGTGCGCAGAATTGCGCTTGAAGCAGCACGGAGTCACAGCGCGCAGCTCCGGATAAAAGAAAATGCGTATCTTATTAAATGCACAAATTTTGCCTTTTCTTTTAACGGTTTTAAATCCAGTTATTGAGCGCTCTTGAAGAGAGTTTCATTGTTTTGATGTATAACCGAACGCAACACACAGTTTGAACGCTGAACGGAGGTAGGGCTGGCACGATACATGTATTCATACCGAACCGTCACGGTACGGGCATCTCGGTTCGGTGCGTGAGGCCTTACAACGATTGTGCTTTTATAAGAAAACAAATAATGTTGCTTTCTGCATTTGAGTTTCCTTTCTGTGAACCCTCAAAAATGAACGGAAACCAGCATATAAGGTTACATGGCACTGCGTTTATCTAACTAAATCAAATATATTTCAAGAATTTATTCCTTGTATGTATATATGTACGCAGATTATATTTAATGTAATATAATATTTAGTATTACTACAATGTTCAAATTAACTGAAAAGAAACGAAAGTAGATTTGTTGTTTTTTTCCTGTTACCGAAATGATACCGTGACCGCCAGTACATACACCGTGAATCTGTGACCGTGCCACCCCATTTTTGGCAATTGCTATATAAGGGGTGGCAGGGCTCCAGACAAAAAAATAGAGTAAGGAGCCATTGGCTCCTATAAGAGAAAAACTTGCACCAAATTATTTTTTTAGGTGCCACAGAATAAAAGTTTTATTTTATTATTATCATTTTATTTTTTTTCCCCTACATTTTAACATTTCAATAATTCTGCATGTGTTTATGTCTCATCTTTTCTTGACTTTATCAGCATTTTAATCCATCTTGTTGGGATTAAATGTTTAGAATGCGCTGATGTTTGGCTCACTGTATTTTATTTTGATAAAGTACCAACTGGCTGTCAAGTTAGCAATACTGGAACTGATGTGCGTGTGTGTGTGTGTGTGTGTGTGTGTGTGTGTGTGCGCGCGCTCCGGCGCGATCTCTTCAACTGTTTCCTTATACCAGCAGAATCAACTTTAAACACTTATTGTCTTATTAATAATCACTGTATAAAGGTCTGCTTTTATTTGTGTACACTCAATGAAAACAAAACAGATTTTACATACAGTATATAACATATATGTAATAATATGTAGTATTTTCACATCTAGATGGATTTTTTTTTTTATTTGCACTACTGTCTGTTCAAAATAAATGAAAAGAAACCGAGCATAGTAGATTTCTTTTTTTTCCCATGTTGTACCGAAATCGTATCGAACCGTGACCCCCGAACCGAGGTACATACCGAACCGTGACATCTGTGTACCGTGCCACCCCTAATATATATATATATATCCCAGCGACTTAAGACTAGTTTTATGGTCCAGGGTCACATATGACCTGTACATTGTTGCCGTTATTTGGATTTATCGTTAATGTAAAAATACAAAACAATTGTATTGGGTTTTTTTTTATAGTGCAAGTAATGTTTATTTATTTGTCAAATGTGTCAACATTAAGTGTAACTGGAACATGAATTTACATTCAACAAAAAAATTAAAAGGTGTACTAAGCGATTTTTGCCAAACGATGTTGATATTTGAAAGCACCAAAACAAACACACCCATAGTCCAACAGGACCTCGCCCCTATTTTGATATCTCCGCCCCACACATACGTACACAAGCATGGCCACGACAATCGCGGAAACAAGCAAAGATGACACACAAGCATATTCAAACTAAAGCCAACACGGATAAGTTGTGTGAAACAATGCAAAATCAACATTACTCGCCTATCAAAAAGAAACAATGCAACCTCGGCATCCGATTCGAGCCCTTCCCGCTCCTTGAGTTCTCTCCACCACTGGAAAGCTGCTCCGATATTTACGCGGGTCCTACCTCTTGCATGGTCGTAACCCTTCTTTTTAATGTTTTGTTCCTCTGATATTTTCCTTTTTATCTTCCATTTCTCTCTATCTATAATCGATCTGCTAATATCCGTCTTGTCCACTCAAATGGAGCGCTCTCTTCTTTCTATCATAACAAGACATGCCCCTTACTGCTGATTGGCTGCAAGTGTGTTTTGGGACACGGTCCGACACTGTGGTCAAAAGCGTTTTTCAAAAATTGCTTAGTGCACCTTTAAGGACTTTGCCTCCTCATTTCAGAATACCACTGCATGCCAATGAGGACAACAGTATGTTGGTACTGAATGATTACCACATTCACATACTTCTGTACTCAAGGTATTTCAAAGGATAACATGGCACTACTGTTGTACAATTAAGTTAAGAAATAGCGAAAAAGAGGTCAATAATCCTGAAATAACAGACATCTGATAGCAAAAAAGAAACGGAGAGAGATTAAGAGAAAGACAACTGGCTGGACTGAGTCATAGTTTCTCCAGGTGGATGAACAGCAGGCTTAAGAAAAGCATTTCCTGCACTGCAAAATTCTGAGACTATTAGCCCACATCAAAGAAACCAGTGGATGAGCCAACAAAACATGCACAAGCTTGAAACATGAAACTGTACAACATGTTTGGTTCCAACACCTGATACCAATAGAACAAACTGAGCTCTGCAGACCATTGCAGTCCTGAAGCATTCCAAAAAAAACAAAAACAAAAAAAAACTGTGAGACTAATTAAGTCAACCTACATGCTACTAAAGTTTATAAATGTTTGCAAGAATTTTCTGTATTATAAGCATGGGAACTTTTGAGAATTTGTAAAGTTATCCGTAATACCTTCAATCCCATGCACAAATATAGGTCCTGTAATGTGTTTGTTGGATCATCTGACTAACATTTATGCATCAATGCGCATATATATATTTTAGAGCTGTCGCGATTCGTCGATTTTAGTCGACTAGTCGATTTTGAAAAATCATCGACTTCATTTTGCTCGGTCGACTAACCGGCAAAATACCGGAAGTGCCGCATTTCACGGAGGAGAATCCATAAAGCGCATTATTAGACTATTTTCCAAGGCTGCATGATATTAAACCCATTTAAAAATCATAATTAAGCATAATTGTGAATATGATTTAATTAAATAATTATATGCGATGCAGTTCTAACACAGTATATGCTCTTTAATTATTTACACACGAGTAGGTTAAGTAAGTGCGTCTCACAGCGCCTCCTTTCACAGTAGTTCCACAGAAACTTATCATTTACATGTGTGGAGCGTCTCAAACTCCATCTCTGCATGTTGTTGTGAGTTTGGGTTTATTATAACGTTCATCTGGGAACGCAACGTGCGCCATTTCATCAGATATGTAAGGTAAATCATTTATAAACCTGTGCAAACACAGGAGAATACATCGCGATTTCAAAATAAAAGCTCAAACCCTCACTCTGAGTTTACACATTTTGATGTCCACATATTCATTTAATTACAGTGGCTATAGCATTTCTGTCCTAAAGAAATGGCCAAATATTAAAGATTAAGTGGACATTTTAATTAAATGGTGCTTGGTCAATATTAAACAAGGATTAGATCGAGCAGTAATGTTTAAAATTAATCATCAGGCCGTCGGCGCCCCCTGCAGGCCTTTGTTGTTATGCGTAATCTACATTAGCTCTATTGTTTATAATACATTATGTATTTTAACAGTTTTGTTCAATAAAACCATATGATTTCTTGCTTTTGATACTTTATTTGAACTAATTATTGCATCATTGCTATTATATATGTATTTTAAGTAATTTTAAAAGCTATTGCTCACTTACATCTATTTTTATTACCACAAAAAAAATATTATAATTATAGGGCCCTATGAAATCCGTTTTATTTCCAAATTCAGTTTTTTCCATTTTCATTTTTCTATACTCTGTTTTAATGGTTAAATAAAATGTTATTAATCAAAAAGCCTGTCTAATTAATTGAGTTTTACAGTCTTATCTGTACCAAATTCTGTTTACCATTATTTTCTGGATTCCATTTTAATGGTTCCATTAATTATTATTTTTATTTCTTTTTTCTTTTTCAGAAATACTGCACATTTACATTTTTCTCCTAAATAAATTCTGGTAAATAATATTTCTGGTAAATACTCCTTTATTTAAAATACTGATTATAATTGTATTATTAGACTAGAACACGTGGATATGTTGTCTTTCTTACACTATAATACTGAACTTTGATTTCAGTGATCTGGACTGAGATGAGATGGACACTTGCTTCTTGCACTCTATGTTGCACTTTACTTTTGCTTTAAAAAAGGATTTCATAGAAATTTGGATTTAATTTGGTTTAAGAAAATATTAAGTAAAATTGTTGTTGTTTTTTGCGGGAAATTAATCGTTTAGATTAATCGATAAATTAGTCGATAGATTAATCGAAATAAAAATAGTCATTAGTGGCAGCCCTAATATATATATATATATATATATATACACAACAAACTTCTTGGCTAGGAACATTCAGCTTATTTAAGTTCATTAGATAAAAGTAGAAGCCTATATATTTCAATGAAAAAAGGTGAAAAAGGCAATATAGCTAAATTAGAAAGAGAGCGAGAGAGAGAATATCAAACAGTACCAGAGGGAGAAGAGAGAGTCAAGATGCACTTGTGGATTTATGGACAGTTTGTATCTATGACTCAAAAACAACAAGTAGGCAGGCAAATCCAGCCGATATCACACCAAGTGATATTAGATATTATACTAAAACCTAATAGTTCAGTGACCATCCAGACCAACATTTTGTATAGACAGGTTAAAAAGTTTGGAATGATGTAGCTGATGTTACTAGTCTTGTGCAAACCTGCACTGTCAGGCATGTACAGACAGAGTAAGTGTGCAGGCCAGACAGAGATGATGCGATCCATACATGAAGCTGAGGTTCGCTTTTGAGATGATTCGCTGACTTTTGGAAAAACAACATAAACTGCCACTCTATGGACATGTAGAGCATGTACACTACTGTGTAAAAGTTTTAGGCCACTAGTATTTTCACCAACAACAAATGGTTTTAGGTCAGTTATTTCTATTTGTTGCTGCAATGTGTCAGTAGGAAATATCAGTTTACATTAGGGCTGTGCAATTAATCGAATTCGATTCTCATGCGCATCTCATTAGTAAAGCCGGTTCCGTGATTGGCAGTAAATCTCCATCACCTGTTTTCAAACGCAGCAGCAGTTAATACACAGAGCCGTAGTTCACTAACAAGCTACGCGATATCGCGTTCATAATCGCAGATGAATCGAATTTGATTATGAACGTGAAATTTCCTAACTTGTCAGTGATCTACGGCTCTGTGTATTAACTGCCGCTCAATTTGAAAACAGGTGATGGCGATTTAGTGCCAATCACGGAACCGGCTTTATTGACGAGATGCGCATGAGAATCGAATTCGATTAATTGCACAGCCCTAGTTTACATTTCCAAACATTCATTTTGCCATTAATTGTAATAATCCAGTGAGATATTGTATGCACAAGGAGAGTGACAGCCAGTGCTCTACACAGAGATCTGATCTCACCATCACCCAGTCTGGGATGACATGAAGAAACAGAAAAAAACGGACAGACTAACTCCAGAAGAAATGTGACAACATCTCCATACTGCAAAACTACCTGAAAAACTATGCGCATTGATAAATAAAATCTATTTATGACATTATTTTTGAAAGCATCCTCACTGTAAAACATTTTTACACAAGTGCCTAAAACTTTTCACAGTACTGTAGTTTTGCAGGTAGGTTTCATGAAGCATCTTGGAGACGTTGCCACAGTTCTTCTGGATTTAGTCTGTCTCTGTTTCTTCATGTCATTCCAGACAGACTGGATGATGATCAGATCAGATCTCTGTGTGGAGCACTGGCTGTTGTCAGACTCCTTGTGCAAACTAAAATCTCACTGGATTATTACAATTAATGGCAAAACAAGGGTTGGAAATGTACTGATATTTCCTACTGACACACTACAGCAAAGATAGTACAGTAGTGTATATCACAAAAAAACTTAAGGTTTACTAAAACTATCTGCAGGTTGAACTCCCTGTTTAACATTTAACTGTTTTTTCTGAGCATTAGTCAACATTGACATTGATATCGAAGAGGGAGACCTGTTTGGCATTTGTGTGATGACAGTAATGGCACAGAAATTACCCTGCAGCTTAAATAAACTAGTGAAGACTACTGGAATAGTAGCTCACACGCAGCGCCCCCAAAAGCATGGCAGTGAATTGGCAGTGTATCGGATCCTTTAGCCAATGACATATCATGCAAAAAAATGTACAGCTAAACCCTTAAGTCTATATCTGTAGCTAGTTGGCGGCAATGGTCCCTGAAAATAAAGTTTCCTGTGTATCATCACCTGAGTCATACATCTACAACAGTTCTGTTTGCCAAAGGAAAAGAAGGGTACGAGAGAAACAGAGAGGGTGAGAGAGATGCTAGAGAGTTATCACATGCTTTAAACCAACCTTTTTTCTTTCTCTCTCTCTCTCACACACAAACATCCATCCCTGCTTCAACTATGATAAACAAATGAGTCATCTAGGGATTGCTGAGAACACTGACTCACTAACGCTTCATTCTCTCACTCGCCCTACAGCAACACACACTCAGCCAAGCACACAGCTGCTCCTAAACAAAGTGGATATAAAGGAGTTAGAGAATGCAACAGGAAGGAGATGCCAAGAGGAGGGGGTCCATTACAATAAAGATGTGTTTTGTACACACTTAAAGGGATAGTTCACCAAAAAATATAAAATTCTGTCATCGTTTACTCATGTCGTGTCATTCCAAACCTCTGAGAATTACTTTCTTCTAGCTATATAAAACAAGATATTTTTGAAAATTGCAACTGTTTTTGCCAATACAATTAAAGTCAATGGTGTGCAAACAGTGTTGGACTTTTATTGCATAGACAAATAAATAAATAAACATTGAGAAATTTCATTTTCTTGTAACTATATTTTATGTTACACAGAAGAAAGTCAGTCATACAGGTTTGGAATGACAAGTGAGTAAATGAATAAAGCAGCTAATAATTAACTAGTCTGAACTATTATTTAGAAGATAAAAATTATTCTTCCAGTTTTGAAATACTGGAAACTAAGACCAAGGCTGACATACTCAAGAAAATGTCTTTTATATCAACATATTACATACATTTAAAACAAAGACACACTAACTGCCAGAAAGGAAAGTCTGTTTAGAAAAAAATGACATGATTTTAGGAAACATGATCAAGAAAAGCAATATTTAAGATTGCTCACCTTTAGACGCTGATGTAAGCCCCTCAGATTTCATTAAATCTATGCTGGCAAAAGGCACCGTTCTCTGGGGGAGAAGCACTGGAGGATGGCAAGGGAAGCGCATCATGACTGTTCCCAGGCCGGAGATCGTCTCTCAAGTCTAGTGCGATGTAGTTCAGGCCATTTTGGTGTTCCACAGGTAGAGTCCTTGCAGACCTCACAGAGGGGGAATTGTCTCTATCTGAGGGGTTTCCATGTGTTGCCTCACTGCCAGATGTCACGCCGTCAGTCCAAACACAGTCAAAGTTCTGACCCTTGCTGCGGCCCACCTGCTGAGCCCCACTATTGCCAGGCACGGTGCCATTGGTGTCCAGGCCACTTCCACCTGATGCTCCTGATGATGTGACAAAGGTCTCCGAGCTGTGTCTCCGCCTGCCCTGGGGGTCAGCACGGACAACCTTAGGCTCAGTCGGGGGGCTGAAGGGGAAAAAGTGTTGCTCCAGAACACACAGGTGCTGAAGCATGGCTGTAGGGCTCTTGGTCTCCTCCTCGGGCTCAAAAGACATTTCCGTGTAGTCGTCAGGCTTACCCACCGTGAGCCCACTGCAGTGGGAGGATGAGGAGGGCCGGATATATGAAGGAGGATTCCAGGGGGCCACCAGAGAGGGCCGTGGGGACCGACTCTTTGGTGGAAGACCATCTATCTCGACAGTCATGTAATCCTGTGGCAGCGGAGACTTCCGCCGCTCTCGGTTAATGCTATGGGTTGAGGGGGAGCCTTCAGCAGACAACGAACAGGCAGAATATGTGGGCTGATCCCCAAATTCAATATTAATGTATTCTCCAGGGCTGGAAGGACGCACTGGCACTTCTACTGCTCGCAGAGAGCCGTGCAAACTCCGCCTTCCCAGAGGCAGGCGGTTCGGCCGAATGGCACGGCGGTCTGTGAAGCCATTATGTTGAGAGGACTCAGGAGGTGGGCACCTGCTACTACGATCTGGGGTGGCTGTGGGTGAACTGTAGACTGGTTTTGCTGGGGAACTCATTGGGACGTAATCGTCATGCTCAGCCTGGTCTCTGGATGGAGCTTTGTATGAGCGAGGGAGGGAGAAGTATGGACTGTAGGACTTGGGGACACCAGGAGTGGTCAAGGCATAATAATTCTCAGCAGAAACCTTTTGAGCATTAGCTGTGGAGCTGCTCTGAGACATATCCATGTATTCTGCATTCTCATGGCGGTCTGAGGCTCTTCGTCCCTCTGCTCGTCTGCTAATGTTAGGGCTGGATGGGACGGGAGAGTCAGTAGCCCCACTTCTACCTGGGAGCATCATCATATAGCCTTGAGAGTCCATGTGCTGGGGAACATGTAAAGCAGTACTTGGGACTTGTGGAGAGGCAGAGAGGAGGATATTTGGTTGCATAGGCATGTAGTCTGCATCACTTGTGGAGGGCAGCACACCTGCCATCATGGGCATGTACCCATCATCCTTAGGCGCGTCTGCAGGCCGTTGGCTAGGGGGCCGGTCCTGGCTGTGTTCAGAACTGGAGCTGTAGTCAGAGCAGAGGGAGGAGGAGGTAGAGACAGTCTGGACACTGCCAACCCAAGAGCTACTCTCAGCCACAGCCTCGTCCAGCGAGAAGGTGGTCTGGGTCATCTTCTGATAAACAGCAACTCCAGCAGCACTAGCGGCCCCAACCTGCCTGGAGAAGGAGGGAGTCCGCCTCCTTAAAGACCCCTGTCGTGAATCTTCATCCGCACTCTCATCTTTGATGGCCTCAGCTGCACTCGTTCCAAACACGTCACGATTCCAGCCCATAGCCATGTAGTCATTGAGGCAGTGCTCCTCACGGATCGGAGGTGTGTTTCCCAGGGAGTCGGGGGTGTTGCTGCGCACTCTGAAGTACCGGAAGTCTCCGGGGCTGGAGCCGTACTCATCAGATGAGTTAAAACCTCCATCGCTCGGGGATCCACAAATGGATGCGCTGGAGGGGCGAGTGATGGTGTCTGACACAGAGCCATGGCCGCTGCTGCTAGACATGCTGATCGGACTGGTGGTAGAAGGAAAGTGTGACACTGGCAGAGAGGCAGAACGGGCATGATAAGTGGAGCCTGGCGGGGCACGAATATAGCGGGCCCCTGCCCCACTGCTACTTTCCTGTCGGCTCAAGTTAGCACGGGCTGTGTTGAGATGAATAAGGCTACCTGTCACAGAACGAAAGGGGCGGTTCATTGTGCTTTCTCCCTCGCTGGAGGTGCGGAATCGATAGCCACTTGCTCCACTGCTCTTCCTGCTGGGTGGCGTGCCCACCACAGATTCGGTCCGAGACCGCCGCTGGAGCCCCGTCTGGCTGGGCGGGAGGTTGCCCAAGTGTCGCCGCGTGGTGATGAAACCCATCGGGTTGGTGCCAGAAGACTGGCTTTTGCTTCTGGGCCTGAACTCGGCAAACGCCTTCAGTGCCTTCATGGTCTCTAGAATGGTCTCGTGCATGTTCTGAGCCACCACAGAATCATCCACCTGCATCCAAACCTCCCCAGGTCCTATAGAAGAAGACCGGCCGACCTCAATGAAAAAGAAGCTCTCTGAATGGCCGCAGCGTCTGATGTTCATCAGCTGCAAGTTCACGCAAGGTGTATCAGAGTTCAGCTTCACCAGGTGAATGCTCTTGGCAGACAGACAGAGCCTATACACGCCGGTTAGATTCTTCGTCTGGCCCAAGCCCTTCGGTTTAACATTTACCTGCCACACTTCCTTAAAGTCAGTCCCAGGGGTTACAGTACCATATCCATCGTCAATCTCATCCGCGTCCAGGTGACCTTTCTTGCCCTCACTCATGAGCTCACTGAGCGCCTGGTACCACTCCTCCTGCTCCTGCTCATTCTCAGCGACAATCGCAAAGTAGTCATCCTTAGTATACAGAGCAATGAGATGCTTATTCTTAGAATCCGCCCTTTTATTTACAGTGAAACACTGGTAGAGATAGATCACTCTTTTGGGGGGAGAGGCGCCAGCTGAGGCGGCGGCAGCGGCGTTTGAGCGCAGAGTGTTTCGAAATTTCTTCTCACTGTCATAGTACTCCAGTCTGCTCGGTCCCAGATGACTCGACGCCCGCAAGACGAAAAACCTCTTATGGCCGTGTTTCTGCTTTCTCAGATAACCACACTTCCTAATGTCGTCTGACACGGTGTTCACAGCAGGGAAAGCTGAGGTAGTAGTGTGTGTGTTACTCGCTGCAGAATCCTCAAGCGCCCGGTTAAGAGAGGACGCGGATGCTTTCCTCGCCGGCGATTCCAGGTGCTGTTGCTGCTGTGGATGTTGTTCACTCGGTTGATGAAACGCAGCGCCGCCGACATCAAGTACGGAAGGGGGTTCCCCGACAGAAGTGTCGCCGTTCGCCGTTGCAGCTGCAGGTTTATTCCCGATAGCCCGCTGTTGCGTTTCCAGCATCAACATAGCGGCTTTGCCTTCTCGGTAGTTCTCGAAATTTGCCATCAGATAGGAAATTTAAGGTCACTTTACCTCAGGCTTATAGACTGAGACCCCATGTTTGTTTGGGGGGAACCGTGTCTCAGGCGTCGCACTTAAGTCTTTTCAGTGTTGAGCTTCTGTCGGCCGCCACATGAAAAGTAGGTATCCCAGCCAATGCTCCTCGAACTCAATGCCAGCAACTGCAACATGACCACATTTACCAGCTCTATTATCGGTAGATCCTCCTAGCGGGCTACCAATCTGCTGCTCGCGCCCTGTGTACACTACGGAGCGCAGCACAAACAACACATGACTCGTGCGTCATTCGCCTGGGGGTGGGAGGAGGCGCCCGATTGAGCGAGACGTGTGATTGAAAGCTGCTTTGACCAATCACGACGGACCTTTTCGGAGGTACGTCAATATCACTGACCAATGGTTTCGCTTGGAGTTTCATTGAACTGGCAAGGTGACGTCTGATGATTGATAGGCTTTTGTCCAATAAAATTCCGTAAAGCAGTTTGCGTCATAGAATGGCGAGCGTTCATTGGCTGTAGCGTTTGACTGAAGAGTCACCCGTCCAATCACAGACGTTTTCAAGGTTCCTTGTGTTGTTGTTTGTGCCTTTTGGGATGCGAATCGCTTAATTACGTTTGTTACATGTTTGCCAAACAAGTAACTGCGTCTTTTTTCCCCCGCATTGATCCCATTATTATTGCAGTTTGCCGGTGATTGATATTTTAACAAAAGTAGTCCGGATTTATAATGTACTAACTTGCTAGACACTCGTGTTACAGTAACGAAGTACTTGCAATTGAGTTGGTGTTTTGTAAGTGCGTTGAGAGAATTCTTGTACATTTTTATTGCTTATTGTGAGCTTGGCCTCATAGCTCATCTTGCATATCAAAAATCAGAAACAGAGAGATTAATAACAAAAGTCCCATAAATTAATATTAATCCCTAATCATCAAGATTTTGTGAAAATGACGTTGAATTTGTGATCTGTCTTTCAACTAGCCTATATATAATAAAACAATTATTAAAGGAAAAAAATGAAGTAAAATTTTACTAACTGAAAAATGAAATAAAATGTTACTAACAATATATTTCTGCCTCATCATTTGACCAAAATCCACATTGGATTACAGTCAGAAGTTATTACAAACACTAAGAGGTAAATAATAGAAATCATATAAGTTCATAAGAAAATGTTTCATTCTCTAAAAAGATTTTATATAATTTACATCAGGATCAGAAGGATGTGGATGGGCAAGCCATGTAATACCAGAGTAAAGTAATGCCACAACTTACACATCAGCGTTCAGATCATCTTTTCTCCTGACAAAATCAATGTCATGCCAATATTTCCATCCACTGAATGTAAACTTTTTCATATTCCATATGCCTGCTGCACTGTGAATAATATGAAAATAAATCTAGGAATTATTGGATTGTTGGACTTTAAATCAGTAGGGTTTGAGGCATAGAAAGTAACTAATTAACTAGCTGTTTTATGGATAGTAGCTAATATTATTACTGAAATCATATTAGTAATTAGTTACACTACAACTGCAAAAAGTAATATTACTGTAACTAGTTACTACCCAACACTGCTAACTAGTAATAAAAAAACATTAAAATACTGCATATGATATGCATAATAGAGAATATGAGCTACTCTCTGATAAACATTTCACTCTTACAATCTGTGTGTGAAATAATTATTGTGTTCACTCATTTGGAACTGTGGTTAATAACCAATTGAAATGTGTTTTGGTGAAATTAATTAAAGGTTCAATTTGTAATGTTTGTTTCATTGATGGCAAGTCGGCATCCCTGTAGCTGGGAGTTTAAGATAGTTCGGAGACTCTGAATATCATGAGGGTTTAACTTTCTTTAGAAAAGTGTTGTTTTTTGTCTCTCAGTGTGTAGTTTGTGCCACTTGTTCCCCTACAGAGACACTAATGCCTCAAATGCTCCCTCATGGCTTGACTATTCTGAAATATAAACATATAGTATATTTAAAAAATAATAATTACATAGACTGACATAGAAAACCACCAACCAAAGTGAACTTTTTTTGTTAGCAGATTCACAACCTTTAAACTCTTGGAGACATGACAGTTACACTGAGAAGGGAAAGAAATAGCTAGCTCATAATTATTAAAAAACGCTGTATGTAAGTATTGGTGGGTAATCTTGCTGTGAGATGATGAACAGGTTTTGAGAGAAGGTAATCTGGTTAGGGGTGACCTGGTGGCTCTGCAGTCTTATATAGAGTCAGTACTGGATAATCCACATAGGGTATGATAATGTAGGTCGCCATCTGCTGCGTTTACTGATACAATAACAAGAGGGCACTGTTATACAGTATTTCAGTGCTTCTGAACTCTATTACATCTCAGGATGTATGCCTTTAACTATGATATCACAGTCATTTCAAAACTCATAACACATACACATTAGCCCTTTCACTATTAAACAATTGTCCTTAGAAACAAAAACGGTATTTTGAACTTTTATTTTTTTACAGTACATATGGAATTTCAGTAATTCAGTATTTTAACATTAATTAGTATTTGTCTACACATATATACAGTGAGGAAAATAAGTATTTGAACACCCTGCTATTTTGCAAGTTCTCCCACTTAGAAATCATGGAGGGGTCTCAAATTGTCATCGTAGGTGCATGTCCACTGTGAGAGACATAATCTAAAAAAACAAATCCAGAAATCACAATGTATGATTTTTTAACTATTTATTTGTATGATACAGCTGCAAATAAGTATTTGAACACCTGTCTATCAGCTAGAATTCTGACCCTCAAAGACCTGTTAGTCTGCCTTTAAAATGTCCACCTCCACTCCATTTATTATCCTAAATTAGATGCACCTGTTTGAGGTCGTTAGCTGCATAAAGACACCTGTCCACCCCATACAATCAGTAAGAATCCAACTACTAACATGGCCAAGACCAAAGAGCTGTCCAAAGACACTAGAGACAAAATTGTACACCTCCACAAGGCTGGAAAGGGCTACGGGGAAATTGCCAAGCAGCTTGGTGAAAAAAGGTCCACTGTTGGAGCAATCAGGATTAGAAAATGGAAGAAGCTAAACATGACTGTCAATCTCCCTCGGACTGGGGCTCCATGCAAGATCTCACCTCGTGGGGTCTCAATGATCCTAAGAAAGGTGAGAAATTAGCCCAGAACTACACGGGAGGAGCTGGTCAATGACCTGCAAAGAGCTGGGACCACCGTTTCCAAGGTTACTGTTGGTAATACACTAAGACGTCATGGTTTGAAATCATGCATGGCACGGAAGGTTCCCCTGCTTAAACCAGCACATGTCCAGGCCCGACTTAAGTTTGCCAATGACCATTTGGATGATCCAGAGGAGTCATGGGAGAAAGTCATGTGGTCAGATGAGACCAAAATAGAACTTTTTGGTCATAATTCCACTAAACGTGTTTGGAGGAAGAAGAATGATGAGTACCATCCCAAGAACACCATCCCTACTGTGAAGCATGGGGGTGGTAGCATCATGCTTTGGGGGTGTTTTACTGCACATGGGACAGGGCGACTGCACTGTATTAAGGAGAGGATGACCGGGGCCATGTATTGCGAGATTTTGGGGAACAACCTCCTTCCCTCAGTTAGAGCATTGAAGATGGGTCGAGGCTGGGTCTTCCAACATGACAATGACCCAAAGCACACAGCCAGGATAACCAAGGAGTGGCTCTGTAAGAAGCATATCAAGGTTCTGGCGTGGCCTAGCCAGTCTCCAGACCTAAACCCAATAGAGTAAATCCCAATGAGGAGAATCGTGTTTTGAGAGACAGAGCCAGAAACTCCGACTGTTTCTAGCGACAGGGCAGAAACCTGACTGATCTAGAGAGTCTGTGTGGAGGAGTGGGCCAAAATCCCTCCTGCAGCGTGTGCAAACCTGGTGAAAAACTACAGGAAACGTTTGACCTCTGTAATTGCAAACAAAGGCTACTGTACCAAATATTAACATTGATTTTCTCAGGTGTTCAAATACTTATTTGCAGCTGTATCATACAAATAAATAGTTAAAAAAATCATACATTGTGATTTCTGGATTTTTTTTTTTAGATTATGTCTCTCACAGTGGACATGCACCTACGATGACAATTTGAGACCCCTCCATGATTTCTAAGTGGGAGAACTTGCAAAATAGCAGGGTGTTCAAATACTTATTTTCCTCACTGTATATACTAATATTCAAAAGCTTGCTGTCAGTAAGATTTATTTAGCAGCATTAAACTGATCAAAAATGACAGTAAAGACTTTTACATTGTTACAGAAGATTTCTATTTCAAATACTTTTTATTTATCAAAAATACTGGAAAAATAAATCATGGTTTCCACAAAATTTTAAGCAGCACAACTGTTTCCAACATTGATAATAAAAAAATGTTTCTTGAGCACCAAATTGGCATATTAGAGTGATTTCTGATGGATTACGTGACACTGAAGACTAGAGTAATGATGCTGAAAGTTTTGCCATCACAGGAATACATTAACATAATAGAAAAGCAATTGTAATAATATTTGCTACTGTTTTACTGTAGTTTTGAAAAATAAATGCAGCCTTCGTGAGGATAAAAATCTTCTTTTGAAAACATTAAAAATCTTACTGACCCCAAACTTTTGAAGTGTAGTATGTACATATACATCATAGTTTACTTCTTTACCAAAACTAAATCTGATTCTACAACCACCACGATGCATTCATGCATGGCAAATATGCATTCTAATACATACTTTGATATTCTTTGGGTTTTCATTATAATCCTATTATGGTTTATGCTAATTGATCATCTATGAGGAAAAAAAATTTTTCACAAAAAAAAAACCAAAATCAACTAAAATCCCATGGTAAAACTGAACTCTAAATCTAAATCTAAAATTATAGATCATCATAGAACCACATGCACCATATTAACCACCACATTAATGCTGGTTGCAAAATAGTTTATCGCAATACTAAATGTACTATTTTCTTTAGTCACAAACATGTTTACTAAAAGGGATAATCTGCAAGTGACTGATGTGAATTCACTGTATGTGTTGAGTCTTTGAGCTGGACCTGACGCCCCTCGTGCTGAGTAATGGATTCCCACGGGGGAAATTTAGCTCCTTGTGAGACTTTGGTTAATTTCTTCATGTAGAGAATAGAGATATGCGGCTTCTCAGACAGGTGTAAACTGTACACACAAGCTTGCCCAATCAGGTGCTTTTAAAAGAAAAACAGGCTGATTTCTCCACGTTCCATTTCATTCTGCATGCAGGTGTGGGGTCAAAAAGGCAAAGGTTAAAGGTCATCAGTGATGGTGGATCATGACATTGCCCTCATCGGCTAGGGTGATCTGAGCAACCTGACGCACGGTGGAGATCTTCTTCACTGCCTTCTTAAGCATCACCCTAAAATCTTTTGATTCGTGTCTGTAAGACAGAAAAACAAAGAAGGAACACCAGCCTTAGTTGATCTAATACATCTAATACATAATGCAGTTTTATCCAAAAAACGACAGAAAGAAGAAAGTATATCAACTGTATTCAACTTTTATATCTAATCTGTATTGGATTAAATAAAACATTTACATTATGTCACTTGGGAAAACAAAACTTGTGTATATATATATATAGTTTGTTTTGGTCTATGTTAAGACGTGATACATGAAACACTGAGAACAAACAAGACATTCAGAGCATGACAGAACACACAAACAGAAACATAACAGCATGCCAAACATAACCGACGGTCCATTTTGAAAAGCCAGCTATCCATATCTGAGGAGTGTCACCGATCTGAAAGGAGAGAGCTTTTATAACCACTATCTTAGGCAAGTCACACATCTTCAAGACCAAAAATATCTATGAGGTTGTACAAAGTTACCATCAATTATGAAATTAAATCATGTACACACACATTTAGTTTGAACGGTTACTCTGGTAAAAAAGTCTATTTCATGTGCAAATGTATAAACTTACAATTGCAGAAATGAACAGAAATAAAATAAAATTCCTAGAAAGATAAAACAGTAGGATAATGTAGTATCATCTGAGAAACATTACTTGAAAGTAGAAGAACTGAGTCTTGTTTATGGTTGGAGAATGAAACCCAACCAAAATGAGGAAAAATTGGCAACAGCTTCCCACACTGACTCTTTAGCCCCGTCCTGCCGTCCTCCCCACCTCCCCCGACTCTCTTTGCCACATCGAGTAATGTTATACATTCTCCATGCATAACATTACCTCAGTTTTTCTTCTTTGCAAGCTGTGCTTCTGCTTTCCGCTTCTTGTATGTGGCTATCTCCTCCATCTGCAAGCCATGAGCCATTTGCCTGAAAAATACATTGGAGAAGATAAACACAAAACACACACACTGCAGGACACAGGCCACGGAAAGGCCTCCCCTTACCCTGACTTGAGTACGGGTGGCACGGGGAGTGGTTTGGTGAAGCCATCTCTCCCGGTGAGCCAGTAGGTTTCTTCTACACCTTTGCCCTGCGGAGACACGAGGATGAGAGAACAGAGCAAATAAACTTCTTTCAGATGACTTGTCTACCTAAAGCCATGAACTTTGTCATTCAAGAATTACTTTGCATTGTTGTTCTTGCCACTCATTGGATATGTTACGTGTGTATGTTGGTGTGTAAATAATACACCATAACATACACCACCATTCAAAAGTTTTGGGTTGGTAAGACTTTTAAACATGTTTTGTCTCTTATGCTCACCCAGGCCACATTTATTTGATTACGAGTACAGTAAAAACAGAAATATTGTTAAATATTAGTGCAATTTAAAACAACGGTTTTCTATTTGAGTATATTTTAAAATGTAATTTATTCTTGTGATGACAAAGCTGAATTTTCTCAAGCCATTGCTCCAGTCTTCAGTCTTCAGTCAAGAAACATTTCTTATTATTATCTTATGTAGAAAACAGCTGCACTGTTTTTATGGAATCTGTGATACATTTTCCAGGATTCCTTGATCAATAGAAAGTTCAAAAGAACAGAATTTATGTTAAAAAATAAATATTTGTAATATTGTAAATGCCTTTCCAATCAGTTTTGATCATTTAATGTGTCTTTGTAAAATAAAAAGTCTTAAATATTGAAAAAAAACCTGAACATTAGTGTATAAATGAGAGGATGTGAGATTATATGAAATTTTTGATTTGTCCAACAGATGATCTCAGACAAGCTCACCTTGAGTTCTGTTCTGGCTCTCAGCTCTACTTTGTACCCCAATTTCAGCTCCATCAGGATCTTCACTGTACTGGAATGGACATGGATTCTGTACGCTGCAAACACACACGCAGATTAAGAGCAATTTCCTTGCCTGGCATGGCCAACTGTACAATTAATGACAGTCACTGAATTTCATTGATTACAGATGTTAATCATTTATATATCTGTAATTTAATGAGACATGCATCTTTCCATATTCATCTTTGAAATATAGAAACAGAGCTGTATATGGTGAAACTGTCACATGCTTACGCAATCCTGTAGACTCCATCCTGGAAGCAGTGGTGACTGTGTCCCCAAACAGACAGTACCGTGGCATGGTCAAACCCACTACACCGGCCACACAGGGACCTAATAAGAAAGCATACATATGTAAAGAAAACTTAAAAAAAAAATTTTTTTACATTTAATCAACCAAATGGGATGGATCAGCCTGACCTGTGTGAAGTCCTATTCGGATGCGGACTGGTACGTCAGGCATATGTCTCATTTTGAAGGTGCCAACAGCACTCATGATGTCCAGGGCCATGTTTGCAATCTCGGCTGCATGTCGGTTCCCATTAGGCATGGGTACACCTGATGCCACCATGTAAGCGTCACCAATGGTCTCCACCTGCAGGCAATGAAGACAAGAGACATTCATTAGTAAACTGAAATTAAATAAAAAAAATCTCTGTGAAAGCAAACAAATTTGCTTATACAGTGATTACAAATAATAAAAAACACAGCTAATAAATGTTGACATCACTTTTGTAGTGTTACCTTATAGACGTCATGACTGCCAATTACAGCATCAAATGTTGTGTACAGATCATTGAGGAGGTCGACCACCTCTATGGGCTCGCTGTTGGCTGAGATTGTGGTGAAGCCAACAATATCACTGAAATAAAGACTGACACTGTCAAAATGCTCTGGTTCGACTGTAGTGCCCAGCATCAGAGCCTCTGCCACTGACCTAGAGATGATGAACAAAAACAAAAGATGCTTTAAAAATGTTGGAATTATTTAAAAACGTTAATTATATGAGTGATTGAAAGCTGTTGCCTGTTTATTTCTCTAAATATCACATCCGTGCATAGTGTGGTGGTAAAGTCATTGCTGTAACTGTGTATCTATCACTTACGGGGGCAACATTTGTGTGAGGAGTTTCTCAGTCTTTTGCTTCTCTATTTCCAGCTCCTCTGTCCTTTCCCTGATCAGTTCCTCCAGGTTGGAGGAATATTGCTCCAGCATTCGCAACATGGAGTCTATGATGTTGGTCTTTTTCCCTTTATTAACATTCTTGAACTGTAGAGAGAATAAGGAGGAGATGGAGAACAGCAGAGAATATAAGAATAGAATCTCTAAAATCAGACTGATCTCAATCTCTGTTTTAATTTCAGTTTTACAACATTAACTGCTCTGTAAAAAAGTTTGTAATTTAAAAAAAAAAAAAAAAACTGCTTCATCAAATGAATGAAACTTAATTGCTTAACTTTAAGTTACCTACTTTTCACATGGTGAAAACTGCAAATGGTTTAATAATTTGGTTTAATATATATTTATTATTATGTAACTTTACAGTTTTGCAAACCATACCAACTATGAATTGCTATGTAATTTACAGTGAAAAACAGCAAAAGGACTTTCCCAGAAGTCCCTGCATGACATTGCATACAAATAATGGTTTCTTCTCATTTTTTGTTATCAGTAATGCGCAATCGTTATGTAATGTTTTTTTGTGCTATATGTGTTATTTAGTGTATGTTTATTGCATTATTTTAGCATTATGCGTGTTACACTGCTGTTGTGAGTATTAGCCATGTTTTATGGACCACTTGAACTCTGGTTCATCCTGTGGCTTACTGTTTTACTACCTGTATTATTATGGTGGTTATGAGTACATTTTACAGTAAAAAGCAGATTTTGGTACATCCGTATATTATTTCACTTCATGAAATGAATGACCCATAATACTAGAAACAATATAACAATATATATATTTTTTTACACTGAATTTCTGGCAACCACAGAAATCTGACATTATGGTGATGGCAGTGCTGTCAATGTTCACCTGGTCAAAGATTTCATCAAATGTGGGTCTCTTCTCTGGCTGTTCATTCCAGCACTGCTTCATAAGCTGAATACACTCCATGGGAGCATGATCCGGGGACACAATGGGCCGGCACATTGGAGGAGGCTTCCGGATCTTCTGGACAATTTCTATATGATCCAGATGTATTAAAGACTTAGACACTGTAAAATTACTGTAATGACATGTCTACACAACAACCTACCAATATAGACAGTACAATATAGATAAAGTATAGATCAGGGGTCCACAGAAAAGTTCAGAGAAAACCAGTGTGAAACAAAAATGTCTGTATGTCTGTGTCATCAAAAAGTTTGAAAAACCCTGGTAAAGATGGTGGAGTCATGTGACTTTACCATCAAAAGAGCTCTCTAGCATGCAGAATGGAGGCCCTCGCATGACCACTTCTTGCATGATGATTGAGAAACTGTACACATCACCAGGGTGACTGCCGCACAGACCAGGGTAGGGCCCTCTCAGAATCTCAGGGGCGGTCCACAGAAGGGCTGTGGGGGTTCAAATACTTTATCATCCTATGCAAGAGATCAATAACAATAAAAGTCTCACAATAAAACCTTACCTTCAGCTGGAGGTTCAACATAAGGAAATCTCTGAGCTTCCAACACCTCGTTGTAGCTATAGTCTGTGATTTTGAGCACAAAACGCCCATCGACCACACAGTTCCTGGATTTAAGCCTTCCATGACAGATGTTCCTGTGATGAAGATATTTCATACCCTGCATTCCAATCAGAAACACACATAAGCTTACATGTGTTGTAACTGCAAATGCATTTATGTGACAATAAACGTACATGCTAGAAAACTAATGTATAAAACCACACAAAACAATGAATAATTATAAGAATCATGTTTTTAATGACTTTAATGTTTATAAAGTCTCTTTTTGTGGCATATGATTTGGGTATAAATTCAGAAGACATTATCAAAATGTGCTTCCTGTATTTCAATGCTTTTCAAATTAATTTTTTAATTCAACCAATCACATTCCTAGTAAGAGCACCTTGATGAGGTCTAGAATGAGAGAGGACTTGAACATCCAGTCCAGTTTGGCGTCATCATTGAGCAACAGATCTTCCAAGCTGCCGCGTGAACAATACTCTGTTACTATGGCAAACACTCCACAGTCATGGAAGAAGCCGAGAAAGGGGTTAAAATTCTCGTGCCTCATATCTTTCATCTGGAATATCGAGAGCAATTGTATTATTAATTGTATGATAAAAGAAATAATCACCAACAAAGAACATACAAACAGAATGTCCTAAAAACAGAATGAGCACTACTCTTAATTTTTATGATGTAAAAATCAGTGGCAAAACTAACCAGTTCAAACACATCACTGGTATGAGGAGTGATGCTCCGGAAATCTCCATATGGCAGCCTTTTGAGCCATGCCCAATCACCCTGCAAAATGAGAAACATTTGACAAAATGTTTAATGTCATTTACATTAAATATGTGTAAATAATGTATCTAAATAGTTTATATAGCATAACATAATATTTTCATGATGTTTACTTATAATGTTGAGGTTAAGGTTTCTTGCACTCATTATCTAGTTTTATAGTCACAATCGAATTCTATGACCATTTTCCACCATCTTTTTGGCCCTTAGAATAGAATAAAAAAAATTGTGAAACAATAATACTATGAAATATTATTACAATTTAAAATAACTGGTTTCTGTTTGAATATATTTTAAAATGTAACTAATTCATGTGATGGCAAAGCTGAATTTTCAGCATCATTACTCCAGTCTTCAGTGTCACATGATCCTTCAGAAATCATTCTAATATGCTGTTTTGCTGCTCAAGAAACATTTCTAATTATTATTATGAACGTTGAAAACAGATGTGCTGCTTAGTATTTTTGTGGAAGCAGTGATACGTTTTTTTTTCCAGTAAAGCAAAGAATAGCAATGATTTAAAAATCAAAATGTTTTGTAACAATGTAAAAGTCTTTACTGTCACTTTTGATCAATTTACTGCATTGTTGCCTTAATTACTTATTAAAATGATCAATTACTTTCTTACTGACCCCAAAGTTTTGAACGATTTTGTAGTTCACACTGTTGTTTATCAAGGTGGGTCATGCTGTTGAATGCTGAATTACCATTGTGTATGAAATGTGCAATACTGTATAAACAAACACTGATATGTAAATGTAGGATACATTTGAAGAGTTAATCGTGACAAATCATATTTGCAACTTCATTTTCATAAATGCTGTAAGTGGACTGTGAAGCGATTTTTTGGTTGTGAATGTTAAATCTATAGTTTATTTTGAAGAAAAAAAGATTTTTCATAATATGAGCCTTTAAATTCAATCAGTCATTTTACATAACCTATTGAGAGTTTTTCTTTTACCTCATAAATGACAACATTAGAATTTTCGAAGGTGGCTGGTGACTGAATAGACAAAGGAGACTTGAGGCTTCGCTCTGAAATGCTCATTCTTGAGTCACTGGCCTTGCTGTCATCCAAGCTCAGCTTCTGTTTTTCAGATACAAGTATTAATAATTAGAGTATATGAATGTTTATTTATGTGCACATGTGCTTGTGCTACTGACCTTATTGCTCAGGGATGGGTTGATGAATGTGACATCATTTAAAGTCAGTAAAATCTTATTCGGACCCCGCACCATTCGCATCTTACTAATTTTACGCCTATACAAAACATTTAGAAATATTTAAAGAAACTTTCTGTAGTAGTCTACACACAACTTTAAATGTTACGAGAATGAATACCTGATGCAGTAAGAACAGCCAATGGAGAAAAAGATGAACAGAAAACCAGACAGGAAGATTAAAACCATGTGTAAAAGATTCACACCTGTAACACAGAGGGTGATTGATACATATGATACATAAAATGCATGTATGTCGATGTGAAAGAAAAACCAAAAAATCATGCACATAAACGCTCACCTCCACGGCAGATGATCCCATGTGTAAACCAACAGCTGGAATCAGTTTTTGGTGGTCCAGCTGGGGGGAAATGAATCGGCCGTCCCAGAAAACGCACCATATCTGTCTGCATCTCAATATGGAATGTAGGTTGCAACTCCCAAGAAAAGCCATCTGTGTCCAGCACCACATAGTCCAGCGTGCCAAAGTCAGAAAAGTTTGCTTGCAGGTTAAAACCATTGAATAGCAGGTTTCGGGCATTCTGGGCGATGTTCCCCCCAGACATCCACTGACCTGAAGCCCTGACACTTTGCACGGCATGAGCCATGAACATAATGGAAGAGTAGATGGTGCCAAACAATGGGGACACCTGTAAGAGATGTGAAGGTTTTACATTAGCTACTGTATATTAGCTTAGTGTTAAAACCCCAATTTAACCCATTGCTGTACCTGCTGTGGTTTAAGGTTCCTGGGAAGCTCTCCTTGCTCCTGGGCCTTTTCAAAAGCTTGGTAGAAAGACTGTTCCTGTGGAGACTCTATAGTGATGGTGAGCACGGCATCGTAGGCCCGTAGCAGCTTGCTGTTATGGTGCAGGGCAGGCTGGGCTACATGATGGTAGGGCAGACTGTAAAAGAGTGTATCATAAGATAAAAACACCAGGGAGCCGTCTGTCATCCGCATGTCATAAGCTGTCTCCAACAGCAACTTCTGGGTTCCTCCACCAATCAACACCGAGTGCATAACGAGGATGACCACTGCAAACAGAAGTATTGAAAATATGAGAGGACAGGTAGAAAGAACAGTATATTGTATATTATTTTAAATCATTATATTTAATACAGTAAAAACTTTTATTATTTAAATAATATTTATTTTTTACGAAAAAATATAACAGAGAAGTTATTTAAAAAAAGAAACATTTCAGTATAGAGAAAAATAAATATATATATTTTTTAGTGTACTAATCAAAATATGAGCTAATTTTTTCAGCCAAACTGCTGACAAAATTGCTAATGATATAATTTTTTATGAAAGGTTTTGTATTCAATTGTATTTTACAAATTAATTAATTAATTATGGTTCAAAGTTTTGAAGTCAGTAAGATTTTGTTTTAAGAAATAATACGTTTATTTCTGCAAAGATGCATTAAATTTCTATAAAAAATTAAAAAAAATTAAACTTTTGATTCATTAAAGAATCCTGAACAACAGCATATTAGAATGATTTCTGAAGAATTATGTGACATTTAAAACTGGAGCAATGTCTGCTGAACATTCAGTTTTGCCATCACAGGAATAAATTACCTTTTTATAACTAAATGTATACTAATGCTAATTATTCATTTTAAAATATATTGTACAGTTACAATACAATGTTAATATTACAATATTACAGTTTTCCAGTATTTTCAATAAAATGCAGCCTTGGTGAGCATAAGAGGTTTCTTTCAAAATATCTTACCACACTCAAATTTTTGAACAGTAATGTAAATACTGGGAAGTATCATTATTAAAACAAAGTACTGTAGTAAACTCATTTGGAGTCTAAATTATGGAATAACATGGAACTAATATGTCACAATAATAAATGTTACAGTTTAAAATGTGAGCAGATCAATAATCACTACATCATCTCATTCAATATTAGCAATGTTTTAAACTCACAGTGGAGATCTGCCACTTTCTTGACTTTGGCCAGGGTCTTGCGCACGCTGGTGTGGTCATTACGAACAGATGCCACAATGCTAACAGGCATCCCATGACTCCGCAGTGCATTGGCCAGCTTTATACCCGCCTCAAACCAGGCATCCTCTGCTGATGTAATGATGCCCACATGTGCCCAGCGAAAGTGGTGCATGAAGCGTAGCAGGACGAGGGAGGGTAGGGGCATGGTGCGGGCAAACGTAGGGTGACTACGGGCATCATCCAACTCATGTCCAATACAAGACCAGGAAAACACTGCCTTATTCCAACTCTTTCCTAGCAGAGAGGCAGCTTCACAGTAACCTGGGTTCACTGGACCAATAAACCCAGACGCCCGTTTGTAGAAACTGAGGAAACTGGCAAAAGCCTGGGACGTCTCACAGTCCTCCTCCAGGATGACATAATCAAACGTGATGCCCTGTGAGAGGTAAGGGTCCCTGTTGATGTGATCCACAGCTAACTGCGCAGCCACGCCAGGCTGGGCTTTAGTAAAGAGGGGGTCACATGACCAAGGACCCACCACCCCAACCCTAACGGTGGCAGCAGAGGTGGCAGGGAATAGGCACAGGAAGCTTACAGTAGACAACAGTAGCCAGAGACACAAATAGGTATGTTTATGAGTGCTTTGGTCAGGGATCTGGAGTCCTCTGGTGGCCCATGCTGGACGTAAGCTGTGAAAGGCACTGGATGGCCGTCGCATTGCAGGGTAACAGGTCAGCCACACAGCTGGTGGGTTGGCACACAGTGGAGCTTCTTCGCTGTCACATGAGAGATGCCCTTAATATCAATCAGGTCACCAGCAACAGCAAACTATGAAAAAATGAACACATTTAAACTGATAGAACTGATAGATCTATTTGCTAAAATTATTATCAGTTCATATTTAGCATGTTATGCCATACAAATGCTTTCAGAACAGCAAAAATACAGAAATCAAGAAGGATTTAATCTATAAATTTGTGCCTGGTTATTAATGGTATAAGATTGAGAGTGAGAGGATTGCTGAAATCCTGTTAAGAGTACAGCATAATGCTTAGGCTACTCACTTCAACTTTATCAAAATAAAACTTTTAATACATTTAGGGGCCATTCCACCGAATGGGTGCCATTTGCTTCCAAAACTCTTCAAAAAAAAAATTCATTTTCTACCTTTTTTAAAGACTGAATCTAGTAATACACATATTTAACTATTCAAAATCTATATTGGTCCATCTCAGGTAACTTTATTTAATTTTTTACACAATTTTTAAGTGGAAGATGGATGTATTTTTCTCAGTCCTGTTACCAAAACTCTAATGTCTTTTAAAAAGCATGTTTAAAAATATATCAACAAATTCCTTCATTTTCCCCTCAGACAGGTGTTTATTTTAAAGAAATTGTTGGTTTCATGGTCAAAAAATATTATTTTTTATCATAAAAATCACTATTTATCTACACAAGGTGTATTTTTCTGAAGTACACAAACTCATTTTTTCATTTTAATGGCGACTCAAACCTCAAGCTTATCAATTTTCTGTAATGCAATTTATTAAATAATGGGATAAATTATGGATCAAACTTAATTAAAAAAATAATGGTTTAACTTTATTTTTTTAAAGAAAAAACTATTTAGTAACAGGAATGAAATGGGTAACAGGAGTGAGTATCCATTATATTAGTATAGAGGTTTGACTACACATATGAGGTATTAATGCCCGCACTGATATAGTGAAAGTGTTGAACATTGACTTGTGAGCTGACCTCACTGCTTAAAAAGGCCAAATCATGTTTCTATTTAAATCTAGTGGTCTGCAGAGGTTTTTGTTAGGGGCAGAGGACGGGTTATAAGATAAGATATAAATAATGAAAAAAATTATAAATATTAAATAAAAATTGATATTAAAAATAATAAACTTAAATAATATATTTTTAGATTTTCTTTGAATATTGTTTTCTTATAGCGCAGCCCACAAATGCCATTCCATAAATGAGTCTAATACATAATTGCCACAGGGCAGAAATTTCAAGTACATTTTCTGTCATACTTGCAGGAATGCAATATAAAACAATAATGCAGGAACAACCATAGGTTTTCTCTGGGCAAAAGCATTGTCTCAGTGTGGATAGAAGGCCAAAACATTGAGAAAAAGATGCATTTTCAAATGTATCTGTTAGTATGGATGTAGCCTAATATTTACATGAATAAATCAGATGACACTACTCATTCCTGTTACTATTACTCAGTTTCTATATATAAGCATAGGATATATGAGTATATGAGTAACAGGACTGAAAGTAACAGGATTGAGATTTTAGGATAAAATCAGCAAATACATATAATCTAGCCACATGGAGTACATGCTAATATTATGAGAATACTCAGCAAATTATAGTGATTCACCACAGATTTGTATTTTTAAAATAAACAAGTAACATCTAAGAAATAATTTAGGTAACAGGACAGTATATTTATAATGGCGCACCCAGCCACCGTTACAATATCATCAAATATACAGAAAAGAAAATAAGACCACATGCTTCCGATCATTTCATTGCCTTCAGAAGATCCAGATGTTGCAATATTATGTTGAAAATGTGTCTTGTGGAATTTTCCCAGTTTTTTAGAGGGGGAATATGTTAGGGTAACAGGACTGAGTGAAAACCTGGGGACACGACTAAAATATGTATTTTATCCAAAATAGTATAAATTTATTTTGAAATAAATGTATTTAAAGCACAGATGGGATATGGAGGTACACAAAAATGCAAAATAAAAATGATTTCTGAAGGATTTTAAACATTATATTTAATGTTAAAATGTAGCGTTAGACACTGGGGACATGCACAAATGCTATATTTTCAGTGTTTTAGGTAGTTTTTAATAATTTGTTTAATTATAAATTTTAAATTTGCAGTTAGATTAATGTGCAGGTCACTTTGCTTAATAATAAAATGTATTTTATAGTTAATTTTTATGCATGTTTGTACCTATAATGTCCTGGGGACACAAATGGCACCCATTCGGTGGAATGGCCCTTAGGCTATTGTATTGTTAACCTCAAAACTGATCAATCTGTAAAACAACCATTACTGTATATCCTTCACTGTACTGGCTATCAATGTGACAATATGAAACATAAGTGACTTTAAATGTTGATTATCCAAGTAAGGCTATGCTGCTGCTTGAGTTTATTGTGATCACCACAGCCAAATGATATAAATAAGTATATTTAAGTAGACTAATTCAATTAGTTTTAAAGTAACCTGCCAGCAGCAGTACAAACTATAATTAGCAATTGCAACACTTTTTACACTTATTGACTTTGTATTGACTTCAGAGTTACTGTTGTCAGTTTTTAAAACTGCAGTCTAACATTACCAATTAGTGACACCATTTAATTAACTAACTGTTTAACCATTGTATTTGACTTACCGACTCTAACTGCCAAAGTAATAGCTGGTTGTTCATTTCCATAACTTGTTGTCTTCATCTGCGCAAATCCTCTCCATGGAAACACCGTGACCAAAAGCAAAAATCAATTCTTTCTTATTATTTGCAAATATGTTGTGAAATAAATCCAAATACGGGCAGCAAGTTCGATCACGGCCTATCCAGAACTGAGTTACAGTTATAATCTTCTCTTGTGCTGTGCACCATGCTACTGCTGACCTCAATGAATGACCTGAAGATTATATCAATCCAATTTTCAGTCTGTGTGATGACACATTATAGTGTTGTATATGTTCTTCCAAAAATGACAGCTGCTGGTAATTGTTGCTAAAATACAAACAAAATACAAACATGTTATCATTTAAGTGTTGACATAATGAATACTTGTTTTAAAAAAATAGCATAGAAATAGCAAGAATAGCAAGAAGAACTGCACCAGCACTTACTATAGGGGGCAGTAGAATCCAATAAAGTTCCCTCTTAGTTGTGTCTGCCTGGCTGATATTATTTTGGTGCTGTGGTCTCTTGTTATCTGTTTTTATTTTTTTCAAACACCTAATTCTGGTAAAGCTAGCTAAGTTTCAGGAACAAAAGTGACAAAGGTTTGCGGTTCACTTTCATAATCAGCTCCATCTGTTCCCACCACCCTCTCTCTTTCCTCCCTGCAATCCTACACAAATACTTTCCCTCGCTAGATAATTACTTTCTTATGCAGTGAGTGACCAAAATTAAATCCTTGACCATTTAGAATGTTTTAGTAAAGCCTTGTCTGAAAAAACTTACCATATGCCATATCTCCATGTGCTCAGTCAAAGCTCATGTTAGATTTTCTCATCCATAATTCTCAGAATTCCCCCTCGAGACTTGACCTGCGGTCATCTCTAGAGGACATTTCACTGTGGGAGAGACACTGAGAAATGTGTCATTCACATGTCAAAGGTAATGAATATGGAAAGATTACTGTGGCAGATATTAGTGCCTCACAACATTCCCTCGCTGCCATCCAAATCTTCCGTCATCATTCCGTCACAAATTGTGTTTACTTACACAACGAACTGGAAATCTAGAATATAAAAAATAAGAGAAAATTAGCAAAAAGCACACACTGGGTGCTTGAATTCTGAATAATTTCAAAGTTCAAAAAAGTCAATAAAGTATTGATACATTCAATAAACATAAGCCAGTCGTAATGACAATAATTAATAATATTGTGGAAAGGATGACCTCTGGTGACAAACTGGAGAAGCTGCAGATCAAGGCGTGGTATTTAGATCTACATGCTCAAAATTCAAGCTATTTTGATTCGGACTATTTATATGTTAAAATGCCTTCCAGAATAGCAAATAAAACCCACAAAACTATTATATCATAGATTAATAAGGAATGGAAACTTTCTAAACCATTCCAGACTTAGATTGTTGACTGGTTATGATGGGGCTTATGTAATACTTTAATGCCACATATAGTCTAGAATAAAAACAGATGGAGTTCCATGATTTGCTCTGAATCTTTTCTGTTGTTGTAACCAGGAGACAGCTCTAAATCACTGCCCAGTGACCCAGTTCTGTTCTTTTTGTGTGCGCATGTGTTTATATAGGCTAAATGTGCATAAACACACTTTTATAATATTACGTATTTATATGTAAAATTGAAGAATATGTGTATAAGAAAGTATTTGTATATATTTGTCAGTATATGGGCAGTTGCACAGTAGCTGGACTACTGAGAAATAAACACATTTGAATCACAATTAGATATTAGATCACATTATGTCACAATTACAAATGTGTCTGTAAATGTCAGTAAGTTTTTGTCAAAGAGCAGATAAGGTTAAGGATAAGTTATAAGGATAAGTTACTGTATCAACTGATTTATTAACAAACAAAATAAATGTGAATTCGTCAAAATAACAGATTTTAGCTAATTGCTAACTTTTCCCCACCCTATCTAAACGCCATAAAAAAAACAAAAAAAATCAAACCTGAATGCACACAGTGGTTGATAGAGAGCATTTCTGATATGAAACAAGGATTTATTATTATTATTATTATTATATTGCTTTTTTTAAGAATGTCTCAGAAACAGTTATCTTATGGGTTATTTTAGTATAGGGTTATTTTATTTTATGTGATATAAAAAATGCTAACAATATCTTTAAAGTGTCAAGTCAGAAACATATTGAGGGCAGATGCCAAATATAGATGAGCTGCACTGGCTCACAATCATGGCTAAGGACACCTCACAGCAGGAGTGTCTTGCACTTTATTTATTTATTTTATTTTATCATTATTATTATTATGTAATTTTATTTATTTATTTATTTTTAAAGAAGAAGAAGCACCAGTCCTGGCTAACATGGTGCCCAGCAAAATGAGGTGACAAAGATATGACCAAGGAAACTAATATCTGGGTTCATGAACCCAGGAAAAACTGCAACATGATCATGTGATCACAATGCATTCTCACTGTATGGAAAAGAGCAGCTTTAGCATTTTGATAAAACCCCTTTTGTGTCCTAAGAGAGAAAATTATAATGTTTTGCTAACATTCCCACATGATACATATATGAAACATATTACTTTTGATACTTTACTTTGAATCTTCTCTGAATGTTCTGAAACCTGTTTCAAAAAAATTAAAAAAATCCACAAATGATTATTAATAACGTTTTTGTGCTCTGTGCAAGAACATTGTTAAAGACCAGATAACTCTAAATGAACATTGTATTAACCTTACTAGAAGACAGTTTGTTCATGACTTTGCCAGAACATTAATCAAAGTTCTGACAATGTTCTGGGATGCCACTGCATCAGAGGACAGCTGCTAAATACCATATTAGACAAAAATGAGTACAAACTGAATCTGCACCTCTCTGACCAAGTCTCTATGAACTCTGCCTTAAGTTTCAACACTGTTGGGCTGATTTTTGGAGACTATTATTATTCTAAGCCAACATGCTGTGAAGCATAACCTATAACCTACAAAGTAAACTGGTCTGCATCCAGATGGTTCAAGTTTGAACAAAGACAGCTGTTAAACATGGTGGTTGATCCGTAATATATGGACAGCCATCTCGTGGGAGCCATTCGATCTGATGACCGCTCTGTATGATGGTATAGGAATATGAGGCCATTTTATTTGACCAGGTGCATCCTGTGCTTCACTTTTCTCTCAGAATGTTATGTTTATTAGAATGGTAATTTCTCCAAACTTTTGAGAACTTTTAGTGAATCTTGAGAGTACAGTGCAAAATCTGAAAGACATTTTCACCTCTTTTATTCTTGAAAGAGCTGGAACATCAAGAAAATGCCAGACCTCAAATGTAAACGGGCAGAAACAGTTACATGGTGAACACAAAATGTTTAGAGAGATTTTTCATTGACTAAACCACACATTATAGGGTGAATCTTGAAGAGTAGTTCAGCTGCACATGAATGACTCCCTTGGTGTTCTTTCCAAAACTGAACAAATATGAAAACAGATGTGAATGTACATCCCTGTATTCAAACTTCAGTTAATCGATAGAAGGGATTTGATGTGTTAATACTGCAGTCAGTCTTGACAGAGGTTCTCCTGACAGAAACTAGCAGGTCTCAAACCTCATTGGCGTTTGTCACTCTGAAAGGATCGGTTGGAAGATTGTGATTTTCCTTCTCTCTGTCTTTTTCTATTCTCATTAATAGCTCTCTTTCTTTCTCTCCCTCTAGCTTCCTGCCTCACTGGCTTTTTTCTTTTCTCTTTCTGTTTTTCTCTCTTTCCACCCCCGGTCCTCCTTTGGGAATGGTCTTGGTCATGCTTCCTGTGGCTGTGAAAATGTAATGAGCTCAGATGGGGACAAAAATGTCTCGAACCATTTCACGTCACAGCTGTTTCTCCTCTAATAACATTCTGCTGAGAATTCAAACTTCCTTGACCAGCTTTTCCAAATGAACCATAATTAGGACAAACACCAGCTCATACTCCTCATGAGTCAGAGGACAGCATAAGTCCCATCTTTCTCAGTTTTTGCAGGCCATAGTAGCAACAGGAAGCCATTCATAATTGTAATGTCAGAGAGATGGTTTATTAAATATGTCTTGCGCAAACTAAAGCAGAGGCGCCACTGATTCAGGCTTGTGGTATAATCCAGCACCAGATCCCTCTGATTTTTGTAATTGCAGGCCTATACTTAAATGTTAAGGTCAGGCCAGGTAACATTCATTAACTGGCTTAAAATGGTGTGGCAACCACTTATTCAAATGTACGTTATTTTCTAAGTAAGTTTATTTACCAAACAAACACTGAAATATGTGTACATGAAATTTGAGTTTAAATATTGTAGAATTTTAACTGTTTACCTGTATACCTGTTCCATGAAGAAAACAAACATTATGTACAAAACAATCAATCATCATTGTCACTACACTCGATAGTTAAGAGCAAGATGGCGCCAGTTGCTTTCTCTATGAAACAAGAGAAAGCACGAGTCTCGCAGTGATACAAGAGACATGAAAGTAGCGGCGGATTCAATTGCTCAAATAAGTGGAATAATATGAAGCGTCTTCATGAATAACATCAAATTTTAAGGAATATCTTATCGCTGAATGGAGCAACAGGACTGATCATTCAGAATCTGGTATTTTAGAGCTGCGTAATAATTGTGTACACAACATTGTCTTATGCTTGAGGAGGAAATCTTTTTTACAGGGAACTATCTACATCTGTTGGATATTTTCTGTCTGAAGTCACAGTGTATGTCAGTGTAATTATTGAACTGTTTGTGTTGTTTTATCAAGTAACTGAACAAGTGTAGGCTAATCTATTTCCATTTTGTGGTGCAAATGTGTAAGTTCTTTTAAAGTCTTTCTTGATCAGAAATACTTGTGAAACTACTATTATTCTGGAACATTTAGATACCCACAGCTGAATTAGATTTGCACATTTAAAATGACAAAGGAGTCTCAAAAAAACCTAATGTTTAACAACAGCTAAAACATCTGGTAATAGTTTAGTGGACTTGTGACACAATGAACCAGCAAGTTCTGAGAGTTCTCTAGTTTGCAACGATTTGAGAATATGAGAAAAATTCAGTTGAAATGAGATTGAGATGTTGACACAAGAAAGTCTTTGAAAATATTGTGGGTTTATGTAAAAGAAGGCAAAGGCTTGTTGAGAAATAAATCAAACCACCACAGCATATATTGTGTATTTTACCAGTCTTTTACTTTGTCAAAATATAAGGAAATGGACATGCTCTCACTTTCTTGAGAGCTGAGAATTCACGGCTAGTCACATACTGAATCTGCTTTTCATTTAGCCATCGGGTGAAGAGAGGAAAATGGTAGGCTATATCAGAGGTGAAAGGTTAGAGGTCAATGACTAACTGGGTGCATGCCCAATAGTTTAGTCCAGGAATCTCCAGACCTGCTTCAGAGGAATGCTACTTCATCTGTGCTGCAAGATAAACAAATGTCCATTTGAGTGGGCGAGTGGGACATCTGGAAGAAAAAGCGAAGGAGACCCTCTACAAACGTCCATAGTACACTCAAATCCTTGACACAGTGTAAGTAGGTCAAAGGTCATGGGAACCACCAGTCAACAACCTCTTCGTCCCACGATTATAAACAACATGAATCTTAGGAATAGACTGCAATCATCTTATGTGTCCAATAAATGGCCCTTCAGTATGTTTGTTTTATTTTGTTACTTTCAATATACGTAATAAATGGACTTGGTCAAAAATAATCTTTTTATCCTTGCTTCACATTAAAACAGATTAAGGAAATTCATTTATAATCCTCATTTATAAATGAAAGAAATTCACTATTAAGCCATTGAATTTGAGAAATGAATCATAATTCTGGAAAACCAGGAAACATTTGCATAATAGCAGCTAAAAAATTAAACAAAAACAGACTTTTTGGCCTTAAAACCATTAGAAGTTCAGTGCCTGGAGTCCCATGATACAGTTCATCCAGAGCACAGTGATCTCACTGCTCATCTTCTATACTTGTAAAATCAGCTGGCAAGTTTCATTGTTTTGCCTCGTATTTCACAATCACTTACGCAACAGCATTTTGTTAACACTTTCTGAATCCTATACAGTCACATTTGTCAATCATATCATCATCAAGTCGCTGACTTGACCTTGGAAGACAAGACTTGCCGGAACCTTCTCTTCAACTCTTGCATGTTTGGGCTCTTTGGCCTGGCAAGGTGTAGTCCACCTTTTCTCTTCTCCCCATTTCCTCCTCCCAGTGCTCGGCTAACCTCCTGACATAAGTACAGAAAAGCAGCCTGGACGCTCTCATGGTTCTCCCTGGCCGAAGCCTCAAAGTAGGGTCCTCCCAATTCATCAGCCAGCGCCTTACCCTCGTGATCCGGGACCTGCCGGGCGCGCAGCAGGTCGCTCTTGTTTCCCACGATGATAACAGGGATGTTGCCGCTGGGATGGATTCGGCGCACATGTTGGTAGAGAGGCTGGATGGTACGGTAGCTGTTGAGGTCAGTGATGGAGAAGACGAAAACATAACCATCTGCCCAGTAAATGGAGCGGTTGATCTGCTCTTGACAGTAAAGGCCCTCTGCATCATCCTGGAATGAGAAAACTGTTGTTTTTATTCCAATTTTATATAACATTGTTTATGAAATTTACAAACAATTTCTGGGTGTTACACTTTATTTTAAGGTGTCATTGTTAGTGTTATTATACATTTAACAGGGGCACCGGGTAACTAACCCCCACGTTTTCTTTTACAGCGGGGAACACGGAACGCAATTTCTACCAAGAATTCTGCCGAGAGGGGGGACCACTTCCCACCCCTCCCCCCAGGACGCGGGGGCCCGAGTAAATATGCTGTTCAGGGGGCCCACAAACCATAGCGGCACCCCTGCTTACTTAACTACATGTAGGCTACTTACTATATGGTTAGGGTTAGGATTAGGGTTTGGTTTAGGGTTACTTGCACGTAATTATACATAATGAATTGTTATTATAATAGTAAGTACATGTAACCTGTGTAACAAAGACACCTTAAAATAAAGTGTTACCGAAAATTGTTTCTGCACCAAATTTTGTAAGAAATAACAAATAAACAACAAACATTTTATTATCAATGTTAAAAATTATTGTTGCTGCTTAATATTTTGTGGAACTGCGATGAATTGTTTTTTCAAGATTCTTTGACAAATAGAAAGTTCAATTTGAAATCTTTTATAAAATGTCTTTACTGTCACTTTTGATCAGTTTAATGTGTCCTTGCTGAATAAAAGTATTTATTTTTGAATAATCAAGGTTTCCACAAAAATGTAAGTAGCAAAAACTGTATTCAACACTGATAATAATAAGAAGAAATGTTTCTTGAGTACCAAATCATTTCTGAGCACCAACGATTTCTGAAGAATCATGTGACAATATGGCTGCTAAAAATTTAGCTTTGCCAACATAGGAATAATTACATTTTAGTAAAATAGAAAATAGTTATTTTAAATAGTAATAATATTTTACAATATTACTGTTTAGTGTTTATACTGTATTTTTAAGCAAATAAAAGCAGCCTTGGTAAGCATAAGAGCCTTCTTCTTCAAAAAAAATCATAATGATTCCAAATGTTTGACCAGTAGTGTGTGTGTGTGTGTGTAAGGTAATTATATATATATACATATATACAGTATATATATATATATATAAAATAACATTATTTTATTATATATATATAATAACATTATTTTATAAATGAACTGATCATTTTACTGTGAAGGAAAAAGACTATAATATGAGCTAATATAATTTTAATGACTGCTGATATAATATGTTTAATATGTTTTTAACAATAATAAGGCTGACTACCAATAAGTTAGTTCTAACATAACAACTAAGAAGTAAATTCTCAATCATTATAACACCTATATACAGTATACACTGCGGTTGAGCCAGGATCAGATTCATTCAGTTGAAGAGAGCCCTTCAGTACACATGAGTCAGACTAATGAGCTTATGGCTGAACACACCCTCTTTATCTCCCCTGCGCTGCATACTTTGTTTACTGGCCAAATGTTTGAACTAATATTCCCCACAGTTCATCTGAAGCATGCTGGAATCCCACAGGCGATGACTGACTGATCTAAATGACTGTGATAATACACCACAGGCACACTACTTTTGATGAAGGTTGTCGCTGAACGACAGAAGGAAGTGTTAGGAATGTGATTTGGGATACCTGCAGTGAAACACATGGAGTGTCCTGCACTTGTAAAGAAACTTGCTCCACATCCAAATTAATCTTCCTTGAATACAAGGCTCCTAGAAATGTTAAAAAAGAAAAAAATCAACTTACTAAAATGATAAACGTCAGTGTATTTTCAGTGTAAAATGCTGAAAGTCTGATAAAGTTTATTACGAATAACAGAAATGATTGTAACCAGTAAAACGGTCTGAAACAGAAATGTCATAATGATGAACACATGTTTACAGTTCATTGGATCATAATAGGCTATAGTTAGTAGCATTGTTTCATTGTAATGTTTACCTGTGTTGGGTTCATAGTCTCCTATGAATCTCTTAGTAAGAAATCGTACAATCAGAGCTGAAAATTAAAACCAAATGGAAACTTTGTATCAGCATAACAGGCATAAGCAGTGTCACAGCTCGTGCACAACTTGCAGTGTTGTGTATGTCGCACCCTGGCGTTAAACTAGCTTAAATATCTCCAACATCATCGTTTTTTCAGGATTAGAAACATGCGTTTTTATTAATGACTTTAAACAGAATAAACGATATAAACATTAAATCACCAAAGTGCCATTAGAATAATGCAATAAAAAATACGATGGCATAAAGTAAACTTAGTTATATTACTTATTCATATTAAAAGCCACATTGTTTGATATATTTACCTGTTTTTCCGACATTGCTTGCACCAAGAACAACTATTTTGACGTTTTTGTTTGGCACGCAGTCTAGTACAGGATACTCCGGTATAGGAACTAGCAGAAAGTTGCTAGAGCCACTGCTCATTGTTCTTGGCTGTTCGGTAAGAAGACGCATTTAGAAAGCTGTAACTATTATTCGGCTGCCTAGAAATGTATCTTTTCCTCCGCGTTCTCGCGCTATATGAGCCCGCTCCACAGGTTATGTGTCCTCCTCATAACGAGAGAAGCCTTCTGTTATCTCCGTTTGGCAGACAGAGGTCTTCATACTGTTTTAAATAAATGCAATTCAGTGCACCCCAAACGCTGGCTCCACTTCTGCACGACATGAATGTTAATTCTGCACACCGGCCCTCTAATGAAGTAACTAATATAGTCTAACAAGCCAAAACTGAAGCGTGCAGAAGTTCACAACCTGCAGTTCCTGATCGCAAGATCTCTTTCCACAGACCGCAACTGCGCCTTCAGCAAAAAGAAAAAAAAGCTGAAGAGGGGCGTGAATAAACCAGCTCACTCAGACCCAAATTCATTTTATAAGATTTGAATGTGATATGCTTAAATGTGTGTATTATTATATTTATATAAATACAACGTTTGACAATGTTTATGCATTAAAATGCATCTATAGGCCTATATTAATAAGCGTGCATATCGAAAAGCACATGCGTATTGTTGAATAACGTTTTAATGAGCTACTATTAACTATTTAATGACTTTTTTTCGAAGCACTAGTGTCGATAAGCGCTGGAGCTGTTAATACTGCTAGCTGATTTAACATTGCTGCATTTGTGGTAACTGATAGGCATACTTGCGTGGAAAATAATACATAAGCCCAAGTCAAAATGTCCATTTACACCAAGAATGATAGCTATAATAATAAGTTAAATTAACTAGTCTATTTAGTTTTTTTAAGTAGGCCTAATCCGTCTGATTCTATGAATAGGCCTAGTTAACAGAATTGTGTTTTTACTAGGCTATAATTTCGTCCTTGTCAGTATTAAAATAACACTTTTTGCCTAAACTGTAGAAGTTTATATTGTAAAATCAAGATATAACATTTCTCCAGACAGCTGTGCACCAGAGTTAATATTTGTAGTGAGTTGTTCTGTGTGTGTGTGTGTGTGTAGATGGAAAGACAGCACGGAAATAGCTATTATATAATTATACAATATCTAAGGTCGTCTCATTGTCGTCTTCTCCTCCTTGTCCAGGTTCCCGCTAATCTATAAAACATATACATCGGTCAAAAGCAAGCGTCCGGGGGCACAGATGAGTCTGCGGTCGTTAGAGGATAAATCGACAAACCAGAGAAGGAGAAGGGCGGGTGCATCTTACTGAAGAAGATTGGACTCATGAATATTAAATAGACCACGTGATAGGAAGGTTACCAAGCAACGTCAGCATTACCTAATTAATATTCATACGGTAAGCCTTCGCCATAAAATATGAAAACATCTAAGGAATGTAACTCGGGGCTATTCCTTTTTACAAATAGTATCCAGAATTCACCGTTGTCTGTCGTTATATCCAATTGGTTACAATATGCGTGAAATAAAAGGATTAATGTATATCGTTATTTAAAATGTCACTTATTTGTTGAATGGTTACTGACGCAAAATGTATTTGTTTTCAAAACAAAACAAAAAAATCTTCAGGTTTCTTTCCTTTCTTCCTTTCGTTCGTTCTTTCTTTCTAGATATTTAGAAATGATGATAAAATGTCTCACATTTTCGTTTTGCCAATTCGCACTAATATTATATCATTTTAGGCTATTTTTATGTTCATGTGATGTTACATTTATAAGACATGTAATCACAGATCATTTAAATAATGTTGAATGTTTAAAATGTAATTTTTTTATATATTATAAACATACACTGATAAGAAACATTAGACTATATAGGCTAGAAGATAATATAAAACATCACAAAATATATTGTAACAAAGTATGTTTAAAAAATATATAACAAAATATGTGAAAGAAAAAAATATTTAAAATTGCCCCTTAAAGTATTTACCTAATTGGCGTTAACATTTGCATATCCTTTCTTGTCTATTCCGTGCTTTGTAATTACTATGCTATATTTCCCAGTATTTGTGAACTATGTTGAAAATAAAGTTGATGTGAACAGAAGTCTTCGTCATAGTAGGTTTGGTAATGTTGTACTGCGCAGCTGCTAGGCGACAGCGCGCGAGGCGACACTCCCTCATTCCGCCGCGAGCTGGACCGACTGAAGAATTCACCGGAACTTCAGCCTGTACGGCTGTCACAGTTTTAAATAGGGGTTCGGTCCAATATGGCGGCAGACGGATGGAAATACTGATGACAGTCCGAAAGATCGCCTCGATTTGTACGATGGTGAGTTTTTCCTCGCATAAGTGAGTGGTGTCCCGTCCACTGCGTCTAACCTGTGTTTGGATTCGCTTGCTAACAGGGCTAGCTCAACAGCTAACAGATAAACAACCGTGTCATGACATGGCAGCACAGCCACAAAAAGTTTGCACACCTCTCTGTCCGGGTTTATAGACGCAGTAGAAGTTTGGAGATGTGGTTAAACGGACTTTATAGCATTTTTTTGGCCGATAATTAGCTTTTCTGTTCAAGGGTCAAATGTATAGCTTAGCGTATTAGCGAGCGACACACAAATAATGTCCATGTTTGATTAGCCGGACGGCTCCGCTTTATTTACCATCAGATAATATCTGTCATGTGGATACTATATGTATGTTTACGAGTGTTTTGTAAAGAGGAAGGGCGGACGGGGTAACAGGCGAGGTCATGCACGAGACTACAGTTCCTGCTGCTGTTGTTTTAACATTATTTGAAGGACACAACTAAAACCGATTCAATGAGCTCAGTGTCTTTGTTGTGCTAAAGGGTTTCTTAAACTGTCACACGAGAACATTCACAGTAGATCAGACTTGCATCGAACATAAAATTCAAGATTTGCTGTGTACATAGTATTGTTGGAATTTAAAATGTTATTTATTTGGGTAGGTACTGGGAGATCTGTTATAGAACAGCTTCTAGCTCGAGTTTGAGATTTAATTCCTAAAAATCAGTGAATCCTTTTTATAGCAAGATATTTATGTGGCTACTTCCTTATTTACCAGCAGTTACTGATAACCAGTTATAGAGATGAGACACATGGATTTACATCTTGTTGATTTCGCTTAGCCACCTCAGGGTGCCAGTATGTACTATGTAAAAGAACTGAGTTATGTAAAAAAAAATGCTCTTCAGAAACTGAGAAAAAAATACATTATGTCTTAGGATCAAGGTCAAGTCATGGGTTTGACATTATATGAAGAGTTTATTTGCAAAAATGGATAAATCTGTTTTTTCTTTTTTTAATTTTCGAAAATTTTGTTTTTTATATTGTTATCATGTTTTTTTTGTGTTGTATTGTGTTAGTTAGCTGTATTATTTTAGTTATTTTTACTTAATCAAAATAACCCAACTGCAGTTTTATTGAAATTAATGCAATTTGAATGCACAGTGAAAAAACATGATTTTTTAAAATGGTTATCTGTTTTTGCAAATTAACTCTTCATATGTAAAGCCACATTTTCAACAGATTACCTAAGTCATGCTGAATCAGATCCCTGGTTATTCATCTTTCCATAAACAGTATTTACAGTATTTAAGTATTTTAATTTCTGAAATGGTAAAACTCTAATCTAAATTAAAATGCTAAAACACACAAAAACAATAAAAACTGTAATTATACCCCCCCCCCCATAACTATTGTTCCTGTTGAAGAACATACACTTTTTGAAATTTCTTGGTTTTGAAATCATGGTTAATTAATTTAATATTTTTTATGCTCCCAGTTTATGTTTAAAAAAGAAAGAAAAAAAAAGTAGCTTTATCATAACTACAGCAGAAATATCTCCTCCCTATATGCCTGGAAGTGGGAAGTGGGTCTTTGAATAAGGAGTTGGACAATGGGGTGGCTTTCGGGCCAAAAAGCTTGAGAACCACCGACTTAGGCCTTTTAACATCTGACAACTCATGCATTATACTTCAGATAGTGATACCACTTACAGCTCAGCCTTGATGTTCTCCCCTGGTGAAACAGAGTGGGTGCACTTGCCCAGCAACTGCATCCTGTTAATGCCAAGTCTGGCATCATTCTTCACAAACAGGATGTTCCTGTTAGTCTCCAATAGGTCCAGGGTGTTCCTGGTCACTTGTATTATTGAGACCCATGAGCAAAGATAACCATTGTGGCTGTTCCCTGTAGGGCGCCAATGCCTCTGCTTTGGAAAAGGAGATTGGACCGGAACAGTTCCCTGTTAATGAACACTACTTTGGGCTGGTCAATGTAAGTTTACATTATTGTCTTTGTCAGTGAATGTGCTATAAGTAGAAGATGACTTTGCCATATAATTTAAAAAATTTAAAGCACATTTTTTTATGTAATGTGCTTATGTCATCACTTATGTCATCACTATAAAAGGCAGCAAAATATAATAAAGCCGCTCTATATATCCAACAATGGTTTGCTTTCCTTCTCGGAGACATTAATTGCAGATATGACACATATATGTGCATGTATGTCATCACATGTCCTTCATCAATCTTTGATCTGTTCTTTCTCCAATTGCAATCTGGTCACTCAGTTTGGCAACACCTGCTACTGTAACTCAGTGCTGCAGGCACTGTACTTTTGCCGGCCCTTCCGGGAGAAAGTGCTGGCCTATAAGATCCAGCCACGACGGAAAGAGAGCCTGCTCACATGCCTGGCTGACCTCTTCAACAGCATTGCAACTCAGAAGAAGAAAGTGGGAGTCATTCCACCAAAGAAGTTTGTCTCCAGGCTGAGGAAGGAAAATGGTGAGAAAATTCTGGGTCCTACAGCAAGCACTTTGACTGACTGATTGACAAGAGAGGGGTTGTTGATGTGGGATAGTGGGAATGTTATGCAGGTGCTTAGAGATCTGTGAAATGATATGCTATACAGATAATACGCATGTTCTGTTATATTTGTAAACATTCTAAATGTAAACATGGATATAAAGATAGATGTTGTGTAGATACACTACCAAAAGTTTGGGGTCAGTATTTTTTTGATGCCTTAAATTGTTCAAAAGTGACAGTAAAGGCATTTATAATGTTCGTTTATTTATCAGAAATGTTGGGTTTTAACAAAAATATTAAGCAGTACAACTGATTTCAACATCGGTAATAAGACATTTTTATTAGGACGATTTCTAAAGGATCATGTGACACTGACTGAAGTAATGTCTCCTGAAAATTCAGCCTTGCCCTCACAGGAATAAAGAAACTGTTTTGAAACTGTAATACTATTTCACAATACTGTTTTAATTAGATCTGTTGTGAATGTGTAGCATGAACAGCTAGTCTGTTTCAAGTCAGATGTGAAGTTACGTTACCATTGTCACTATTAAGTGAGTTTGATAGTAATACAGCAACTGCTCTTATGGATTCAGTTTTTAAATTTGTTAGGCTGATTAAAACAATAACAGAGCAGCTTATAAGAGTTATTTGTCATGAACCAGATACTGCTCATGCAGCATACAGCCAACAAAGACGACACAATTTTATT
Organism: Schizothorax lantsangensis; assembly: GCA_027422415.1. Classification (NCBI taxonomy): domain Eukaryota; kingdom Metazoa; phylum Chordata; class Actinopteri; order Cypriniformes; family Cyprinidae; genus Schizothorax; species Schizothorax lantsangensis. The sequence continues at coordinate 31,864,345 of CM049839.1, read as the reverse complement.
GTTGTTGTATAATTTTGCTTTGACTGCAAATTAGGAACTGACATAAAACGTCATTTCTTTTACCATGGCGCAGAATATTCCCCTGCACTGCTGAATAGCTATGCAGGAAACACTGTGTATGTGACTTAAATGCATTGCTGTTAAATGATTAGATAATTTTTTCACTGTTCATTTCTACTGTTTATATATTAGACTTGCAGCTATCTGATGCTATCAACACTTCTTTTTTTTTACCTACAGAGCTGTTTGACAACTACATGCAGCAAGATGCACACGAATTCCTCAACTACTTGCTCAACACCATTGCAGACCTGCTACAGGAGGAAAAGAGCCAGGAGAGACAGCAGAATGGAAAGGTAGTACAGAATGGTGGAAGTGGAGGAGGAGGTGGAAGCGGTAGCAGCACAGGAGAAGGGGAAACGGAGGAAAAGACCCAGCAGACATGGGTGCACGAGATCTTCCAAGGCACACTGACCAATGAGACACGGTGCCTGAACTGTGAAGCGGTGAGTCAGAGGAGGTGGAGTGAGTCATAAGTACCCAAAAGGGCTCTTGTTTTTATTAATGAGATATGGGATGAGTGAGTTTTTGGGAGTATGTTTTTGTCACTTTGGCTTTGACTAATCAGCATCTGGGGGATTGTATGGATGTGATGGGAGGACAGTTTTCAACAGTGTCATGGCAAAAAGAAGTCTGTTAAATGTTTGGATTGCAGAATATGTTAATAACTGTTTTAGCTGATCTGAGATGTAGGGTTGTGTTATGATGACTGATGATGATTTCTCAGGTATTAAAAAAAATGCCATTGTGATTTTAAAATGTGATTTATTATTATTAAGCTATTATTTTTTTATAATAATTTTATAAAAAGCTTTAGGTTTGCTGTGTTTGTTTGTAGGCCTGTACAATTAGACCCAAAATTTTGTGATTTATATATTAATATGTTTATTACGTTATTATATGTAGACAAAAATGATATAAATGACTAGTAGAGGCAAATAAAATGTAAAGGGAAATATTAAATATTACTTTTGTAATATTTGACTTAGATTTTTTTATTTTTTTTACATTAAGTATTCATGAAAAATATATAAATAGCAATTTTATTTTACATTATAACTGTAAAATGACAATACTAATATTCATGGATGTGTTTCAAATGTTAAACCATCAAAGCTTTTATTTTTGTGGAAAACCATAGGGAACGATTCAGGCTTTTCTTTTGTTGCATTCCCAAATGTACATAAGCAACTCAAACTCAGAGCACATGCAGAGATGAGTTTTATGTGGAATAGCATTTACTGCGAGCTGAACTGCTCTGAGACACTGAAAATACTGCATGTAAAAGAACACAGTGCTGTGCTTCACTCATGGAACAAACGTTTATTTAATTAAAAAAAAATCATATTAATTTTTTGAACTTAAGGTCTAGTAGACATGTAAACTCATTTTTCATTTGATGATTTTGAAGGCTGCTCATGAGTGCCATCTTTTTTGCCATTACACACCTTTGATATATTGATTTGAGTTGATGCGTTTTCTGCTGCATGTTGCTACTCTACAGTTTGATATTACAGCATTGAAGTGTAGACACAGAGTAGGACAACAAGGGCTTGTAGTTGCATTTAGGACATGGCCTAGCTGTTTTTGGAGAGAGACTAGTCGTTCAGACAAGCCACCAACTAGCTGATTTTGATAATATGTAGTCTTAGGATTTCCCGTCATACAATCTGTCCTCTTTCTCCCCAGGTGAGCAGTAAAGACGAAGACTTCCTAGACCTTTCAGTGGATGTGGAGCAGAATACCTCCATCACACACTGTCTTAGGTAAAGCCACAAACGTAACTGCAACAAATGTCCTGTTGGTGCAAATTCTTTGTTTATTGGAAAGATAATGTGTTTTCTCTGCACTAACAGGGGTTTCAGCAACACAGAGACCTTGTGTAGTGAATGCAAGTACTACTGTGAGCAATGCAGAAGTAAACAGGAGGCTCAGAAAAGGTATGTAGTTCCAACAGACTGGCATGGCTGAAATTACTCTTGTTTCGGAGGCGCATTTGTTGTGATCATGGGCGACATTAGGAGGGGGGAGCGAGGCATGAAATCCCCGATGTCAGCTCCGCTGCAATTGGAGCGGTAAAATACCCTCAAACGAAAGCACAAGCAAACTATCCAATGTGTTTTTGCGGCATTGAGCAATGTAGCCAATCACAGACATATCTGTTGATTTCTTCAACGCAACCAGTAATTTAATTTCCAGTAACGGACGGTAGAAAGTTCAGAAATTAATGGTATGCATTTATGACAGACTAGTGCCACATCTGATCATTATTTTTTTCCTCTCGTGTCTCACCTTTAGTAACAACGATTCAAAACGGACACATTTCTCAAGTGACACGGGAAAAAGACACAGACTTAAATCAGGGTTTCCGCGGGTCTTAAAAAAAGTCTTAAATTGTACAAGAAAGTCTTAATTATGATTTCAAGAGGTCTTAAATTTGGGGACGGAAAGACCAGAATAATAATATAAGTATATGGCCCGCAGTGTCTTTTAGTACGGCCCTGCTGGATTATATTAGACTCTGATGATCAATTTGAAAAGTAAGTCACGTAAAGATTGCTTCCAGTTTATGATGTTAATACTGTCTCCAAACAGGAGAGGTCGCTAGTTTTCAACCGCTCACCTATCAATTACAGCGCAGTAGGACGTGCACTCTAACGTAAACATTTAATAACATTAGCAAATAAAAAATGAAAAACTGACCATGAAAACAGTATTTTTCAGTCAAGATCGTAAACAGATTATCTTTTTACCAAGTTCAAGGGGATATCCATATGTTTGGATTGTTTGGAAATCTGTATTTTTATTTAAATCGCCATCACACCACTGCTCACTACAACAACGGGACGCCAGAGTTGCACTTACCTCAAATTTCAAAGGTAAAATGCATAGTAAACAAAATCTTTTTGCTAAACGCATGACAGAAATGTTTGCACTGAACTGTGGGTTCTTAGGGGGTTCCTGTTCTTAGGGTTTCCGCGAGTCCTCAGTTTAATTGTTTAAATTTAAGGCCATGAAAACTCTTAAATGGTACAAAAAGTCTTAAGTCTCAAATTATAAATGGTCTTAAATTTGGAGACGGAAAGACAAGAATTGCTATGTAGATTAATATGTCGATTAAACTTCAAAAGGCTGTGATTTCACTGAATAAATATAAGCGCTGCACGTTTCAAAGTCAGGCGCTGCTGCTTTGTTGTGTACTGCGTTTACCGGGGAAACCGCTATATTCTGCCGTTCCAAAAGTGAAACCTGCTGGCAGAGAACGAATTTGCTTTTTCAATAAGCCCATCTGCTATTTTTGCTACATTTTTAAATGTGAACCAGTGGATCGACAAGAAGCTAATGCATTATAAAAATCTAAACAATTAAGACACTGAGATATATGTAATTTTATATACAACCCCAAATCAGAAAAAGTTGGGACAGTATGGAAAACGCAAATAAAAAAAGAAAGTAGTGATTTCTAAATTTACTTTGACTTGTATTTCATTGCAGACAATATGAACACAAAATATTTCATGTTTTGTCTGGTCAACTTCATGTCATTTGTAAATATACATCCTTTCCTGTCATTCAGACCTGCAACACATTCCAAAAAAAGTTGGGACAGTAAAGCATTTACCACTTTGTAATGTTGCCATTCCTTTTCACAACACTTAAAAGACGTTTAGGGACTGAAGACACCAAGTGATGAAGTGTTTCAGGTGTAATTTTGTCCCATTCTTCCTGCAAACAAGTCTTAAGGTGGGCAACAGTACGGGGTCTTCGTTGTCGCATTTTGCGCTTCAAAATGCGCCACACATTCTCTATTGGAGACAGGTCGGGACTGCAGGCAGGCCAGTCAAGTACCCGTACCCTCTTCCTCCGCAGCCAGGACTTTGTAATGTGTGCAGAATGTGGTTTTGCATTGTCTTGTTGAAATATGCATGGACGTCCCTGGAAAAGATGTCTTCTTGAAGGCAGCATATTGTGCTCCAAAATCTCTATGTACTTTTCAGCATTAATGGTGCCATCACAGAAGTGCAAGTTACCTTTGCCAAGGGCACTGACACAACCCCATACCATGACAGACCCTGGCTTTTGGACTTGTTGCTGGTAACAGTCTGGATGATCCTTTTCTTCTTTGGTCAGGAGCACACGGCGTCCATTCCTCCCAAAAAATACCTGAAATACTGATTCATCTGACCACAGTACACGTTTCCACTGTGTGATGGTCCATCCCAGATGCCTCCGAGCCCAGAGAAGTCGACGGCGCTTCTGGACACTGTTAACATAGGGCTCCCTTTTGGCACAGTACAGTTTTAACTGGCATTTGTGGATGTAACTACGTATTGTGGTACTTGACAAAGGTTTGCCAAAGTAGTCCTGAGCCCATGTGGTGATATCGCTTATAGATGAATGACGATTCTTGATGCAGTGCCGCCTGAGGGATCAGAGATCACGGTTGTTCAGCTTAGGCTTGCACCCTTGTCCTTTACGCACTGAAATTCCTCCAGATTCCTTGAATCTTTTAATTATGTTATGCACTGTTGAAGGTGAAATATCCAAATCTCTTCCTATCTTTCTTTGAGGAACAAAGTTTTTAAACATTTCAATAATTTTCTCACGTATTTGTTGGCAAACTGGCGATCCTCGGCTCATCTTTGCTCCTAAAGGACTAGACCTTTCTTGGATGCTGCTTTTGTACCAAATCATAATTACAATCACCTGTTGACATCAACTGTTTCAAATCACATCATTATTTAACCAATTTACCTCATTACTAGCCCTAAATTGCTCCTGTTCCAACTTTTTTTGGAATGTGTTGCAGGTCTGAATGACAGGAAAGGATGTATATTTACAAATGACATGAAGTTGACCAGACAAAACATGAAATATTTTGTGTTCATATTGTCTGCAATGAAATACAAGTCAAAGTAAATTTAGAATTTTTTTTTTTTTGCGTTTTCCATACTGTCCCAACTTTTTCTGATTTGGGGTTGTAATAATTGATTGATAATAATTGTTTAAATTAATATAATAATTCATACTTTTGACTCATTACTTTTCTTAAAAATGGTTTAAAGAAATGTTAAGTTTAGGTCTTAAAAGGGTTTTTAAAGGTCTTAAATTTGATTTTAAAAATCCTGCAGATACCCGGTTATACTATGGTACCATTTGGAGTACATATTTATTTATTTATTTTTTAATAAGCCCTTTTTAAACTGTCCTCTTAGGTTGTTTTGAGAATGTTCTGTAGGCCACTAATAAAAAGTAAGACCACTGTACATTTGTTTGTTGCAAATTTACAGACAATGCAATGTTTACATTGGCTTGTTGGGGTAATATTGCTGTCAACTGACAAAAAAAAGTTTCCCTACTGAATTAGCATAACTGCACAAGTTTTATAGTTAATAATATCTTTAAAAACATTATACTTTGATTTCCTTAAATAAAGAGGAAATTGAGTAAGACGAGGTGTGTGGTGTGTGGACGTTTATTAGTAATCTAGCCCCTTGGTATAAATGAGAAATAATTCTGGCCCTCGTCACTATCGAAGTTGCCCATCTCTGCATTAGATGATGAAGTCTATCAGGTTAGACTAGTGCGGGTGCGCATTTATAGTGCGTTCTTTCACTGCATGAATCAGTCTATTAAAATGCATTTAGAATTATTACATAATTCAAGATATGGGGCAGAAAATTTATATTTATATCATTTCATACAGTTAATATCACACGAAAAGTACAAAAAAAAAATTCTACAAAAGTCAGCATGATTACAAATGTGATACTGATTTTATACAGGTTCAATAAACAAGAAGTTAATATTAAGAGACTTATGTTTTAGACACCATATTTCCTGTTTTTGCTCTATTTCTCCAACAAAAATAATTCCAAACACAGCCACAGTGTTTTGCGTCTCTGAGCAACATGACGGTGTTTTGTTCCTGAATGAATCAACTGTTTGAATGATTCGGTTCAATCGCAATGACTCACTTAACAGTGACTTGTTGCCACCTACTGGCAGTTTTAATTTCACATTTAAAGTATCTTTTCATTTTTAAAATAATTTCAAACATCAGTTTTCAATGTTTTATGTTTAAAATAATACATTTATGCATTTGTAACTGCAGGTTATAGTATTCCATGTCCCTCAGAGCTGCATTAAACAGTGTGTGAATGCGTCTAAATGCCACTTCTAATGCAGCCTCTGTGTTTTCTCTGCATTGCAAAGATCAATTTTGTTGATACTGATTTCATTTGCTTGGTAACAGCCCAAATGCAAGAATTTGACTCAAAAGATGGTGCACACTTTTAGAAAAAATGGCTTAAAGGTAAAAATGCCCATAAAACTTGTTGGAAATGATTCATTTCTATCACTGCTGTGAACTGACCACACAGAATATGAAGAATATCAAAAAAATTCAGGAGTCAGCTGTCAGCACAATTAGAGATAAGAAATCAGCACAATAACACATTCAGAAAAATATTGTCAAATTATCGTCATCGATAGAATCCCAGACAATTATTGAGATATCATTTTTTGTCAATATCGCACACCCCTAATTTATGTTATTTAATTGCTATAATAATTTATTGATAATAATTGTTTAAATTAATATAATAATTAATACTTTTGACTCATCCATTTTCTTAAAAATGGTTTGAAGGCTGAAATGTAAAGTTTATCATTTTATAAAACTTTTTGTTTTTGTGAAAACTTGTATCTGAACTGAAAATTATGCTTTTTACAGTTTAATATGGTACTATAGACATTGCCCTACCCTGCTCATATGGTATTAATTTTATTTGTGCAGGTCTTAAAAAGGTCTTAAATTTGAGCTTAAAAATCTTGCAGAAACCCTGTAAATGAACATCAGAAAAGCTTGCACATTTCTGGTTAAAAATGAAAGGCCACTTAAAACGGGAAGCATCACTATTCAAATCAGCAACAAGAGTCAAAGCTCCACAGTTTAGTAAACGCAGGCAACCTCTTTAAGTTATTCTTGTCTGCGCTGTATTGACTGCTTTGATACGTGGTAGGGCATTGTTTTGAAGCATGCATCCGAAAAAGGATGCTTTATTTTTTTTTGCATTTTTTTTCTTGCCCCCCAGACTCAAGAGTCAAATGTCGCCCATGGCTGTGATATTCACATCAACCAATGTAAGCCTGATGCTATGGACCATCCCCTGTCTATGTAGCATTTCCTTCCTTCCTGAATGCATCTTGGTGTTGTACTCAATGTATTAGTGTGTTGGTTCTGTGCACCAGGAGAGATATTTTAATCCTGGAGCATTTAACAATTACAGTTGCTCAGGAAGTTGGCCAATAACGTGCAGTCTGAGAATAGAGATGGAATTTCAAGTTAAAATCGATCCTGTCTCTCTTCTTCCTTACAGGATGCGGGTGAAGAAATTACCCATGATTCTTGCCCTGCACCTAAAGCGCTTTAAGTATATGGACCAGCTTCATCGCTACACCAAGCTCTCTTATCGTGTAGTCTTCCCTCTGGAGCTGAGGCTCTTTAACACCTCTGGTGATGCTACCAACCCTGAGCGATTGTACGACCTGGTGGCTGTAGTGGTGCACTGTGGGAGGTAGGTTTCTGACGTGACAGTCAATTCAAAGGAATAGTTCACCCAAAAATGAAAATTTGCTGAAAATGTACTCCTCTTCAGGCCATCCAAGATGTAGATGAGTTTGTTTCTTCATAGGAACAGATTTGGAGAAATGTAGCATTACATTACTTTCTCACCAATGGATCCTCTGCAGCGAATGGGTGCCGTCAGAATGAGAGTTCAAACAGCTGATAAAAGCATCAAAATAATCCACAGTAATTCACATGACTATATAAACTGAAAAGCTGTATGTTTGTAAGAAACAAATCCATCATTCAGGCGTTTTATTAAACCATTGCTTCTGATCAAAATGCCAGTCCATAATCCATATTAATAACACTTCCTCCAGTGAAAAAGTCCATCACTTGTCCTCTCACATCAAAATCCACTGACATATTTGTTTAGAACTTTTTTAGACTGCTTTCACTTGTAAATGTTACTTGATTTGTGCATACCTCTCTCCTGATTCAGACAAGATTACTTTTTTCACTGGAGAATGCAGTATTATGGATAGAGTACTCATATTTTAGTGAAAAGCAACAGTTTGAAGTTAAAAATAATCTTGATGAATTTGTTACAAATACGCAGCTTTCCACTTAAGATGTTAATTGATGGAGTGATGTAGATTATTGTGCTGCTTTTATCAGCTGGCACCCATGACGGCACCCATTCAATGGAGAGGATTCATTGATGAGATTTCTCCAAATCTGTTTTGATGAAGAAGAAATCAACTCATTTCCATCTGGCCTAGTACATTTTTTCCAAAGTAAATTTTCAGCCAATTTTATTTTTGAGTAACCACCAGTGTTTATTATCTCGATGAAGGATTGTGTATTAAGTTAAGAGCACAGTATATTGTCTGTGTGGTAATGTTTAAAGTAGGCATGAAATGAAAATGTACTCTATTTTCTAAATGCATCTTATTATGAATGAATTATACATGCATATATTTTCTTTTTATTTTAAGTGCATTTTTTTCTCCATAATATAATATATTCCTTCCACTGAAACAAAAGTCTTCTCTCTGGTGACCCAGGGATTCTTCTCTTCTGTTCATAGTGCTGTGGATTGTCATTTGTTTCTGCTCATCATATCTTATTATATTTTCTTTTTTGTAGTGGTCCAAATCGAGGTCATTATATCACTATAGTGAAGAGTCATGACTTCTGGCTTCTGTTTGATGATGACATTGTAGAGGTAAGTCTGAGTATAATGGTTGCTCTACTTAATTGATAATGTATTCCTGTATTCCAGTTTACATACAACAAATCTGTAACATGCAGTCAGTATCCAGAGAAAATCCTTTTTGGCCCAAATTAAAAAGATCATGTACATTATTTTACGGATTAATATTATTGGCCCATAGACTTCAATGATTGTGCACATGCTTATTCTTTGTTTTCAAAGAGGAGAAATAATTTTCTGAAGTACTACTACTTTTAAAGAAGAGAACAGAGAAAGTAGAGGTAGATCTAAAAAAAACACCCAAGACCTTGAAGCATCAGTTTCAGTTCAGCAAACTTGATTGTTTCTTCTTCCAGCTGTTATTAGTATGTTCATTTTCACATTTAGTCTGCTTTGTCTTGTGATAAATGTATGATTTGCAGCCTAAGGTATCTGGACAGTAGCACATGTATTAACCTCCCCTGTCAGGTGATTTGCAGCTGCTGTTTATGCTTCACTAAGTGCTTGTCTGGAGTTGTCCTCACATTGACCCAAATACTTTTGAGTTCTCTGAATGAATTATTGGCATAGTGATGCATTAATGAGACCAAGACTCTTTTATTCATTTGACAAGTTTCCCTTGATTTTTAGAACACAGAAGTTTGTCGTCTTGTTTTAAAGAGCATTTTTTGTTGAAACATACTAAAAAGAGTGCTATATGTATTGTGATCCAACATCATTTTTCCATTACATCCTCATGACACTTGATTGTTTGGGTTTGTTTTACACTACTAGCCTAAAAGCGTACCTTGAATCAACATTGAGACAGATTTTCCATCACCTGCATGCACATTTATAGTATAAATCCATTTGGATTTGACACACAGATGTGATTTCCGCTCTGCTTCATGGTAACCTTGACAAATATTTACACACATGTGAACACAAACTCTCAGATGCTTCTCGGGACATGAAGTGGTTCTCATACCGTAAACATGGGGAAACAGCAGTCTTTTATAAATACCAAGCACAGTGGTGGTGTAAGACACGGGATGTTGGAGGCAGAGGGCTTATGGAGCAGTGCTTAGATCTGTTGCACGTTAAAGTCAGATGTTCTTTATCTGTTTTTTTCATTATCTGATGTTTTCCCCTTTGCACATCTGGAAAAAGAAACATAAGCGCTTTCTGGACAGAGAAAATTTCCATTTACACAGCCTTCGAAGTCAAGGTGAACTGTGTAATTTCTGCACCAGTGACACCATGCAGAATTTTTGGTTATTGCTTGAGTCGGTGTTGTTTTGTTTGACCCTGTTGTGATTCTCAAATAACTAAACGAATTATGTTTGGTGCTGCTATTTGCACAGATATCTCATCATTTGAGGGCATCCAAACCTGTTTTACGTTCCTTCCTTTGTGAAACACAAAATAATCCGTTAAATATTATTAATATTAATAATTAATTAAATATTAATAAAAATAAAATACATTTTCCAAAATATCTACAAAGCGGGTCAGGAATTACATGAAATAAATGATAGAATATTCATTTTTGGTTGAAATTAGGGATGTGTGATATTAGATTTTTGCCAATATCAGATATGCCGATATTTTTCAAATCATTTTTGTCGATAGACGATGCCAATACCGATATATATATATTTTCTTTTGTTTCGAAACGACACCAAATCTATCCCGTGCAGAAATTATAAACAATTTTTTTTTTAATTTTGGTTAGTTTTTTTTTTTATAGGAATACATTGAAAGCTTTGAAAATATTATAATTAAATCAATCTCTGCTGTTTTTTCTCCAGACAAATGCAGTTGAAACCTTAACATTTTATTTGTGGATTTAATTTTAATAGATGGCCTAAAGCAAAAGAGCTGTAAAATAAATAAATTTATATATATATATATACACACACACAAAAGAATCAGTTAAATATTATTAAAGGGGTCATATGATGCTTTTTTAAAGATAATTATGTTGTGTATTTGGTGAAACAGAATATGTTGACATGCTTTAATGTTCAAAAAACACACTATTTTTCAAATACTGTACATTATTGTAGGTCCTCTATGCCCCGCCTCTCTCAAACGCTTCGTTTTCTACAAAGTCCCTCCTTCAGACAAGCACAGTCTGCTATGATTGGCCAACTGGCACAGTGCATTGTGATTGGCCGAACACCACAAGCCGCGTTGGAAATGGGGTTGATTGGGTCTGCCGGAGTTTGGGCGGGAGTTTGATACCGCGGCACCACCTCACGACTCTACTGCGCAGACTCGGGCTCCAAATGACGTCATTTACTCAAGATGGCAACGGCCATACTGAGATGTTTTCGCTTCACTTTTCTATAGTGGAAGGAACGTCGTCCATCTTTTTTACAGTCTATGTTCTGCATGTACAAATTAAAATGCGGTGATCCAAAACATTGTAACTGTTGACGTGATCTTATTGCTAGCACACCCAGAGCACATGTGAGCTATTCATCTTATAGACAAGGCATATTGGCATAATGTATTAAAATCGGCCGATGCCGATGTTTACATTTAATGCAATCTGAGATTTCTGTCCCTTCATTGAAAATCAATTCACTGAAAACTTTGCTGCTTGTGATCCATCTGAACCAAGCTATTTAATCCAAGTCTTCTCAAGAGACACAAGTACTTTATATGATGAACATTTTTAATTTAGGCTTTTATTCACTTATAAACATTGATTAATGCACATACACAGTGCACATCAAATATGATAGACTGAAGCACAAACGTGTTTGTTCTCATGTGTCATGCAACCATGTTTAAGCTTCCGCAAGAACCAATGAGGTTTGTTTTCATGCATAAAGCAAGTCAGAAATTAGCGCACCAGTTTAAACACGTTTTCCTTTATATCCAGTTACGTATCTCTTTCTCTTTTTTGGTCCCCACAGAAAATAGACGCCCAAGCGATCGAGGAATTCTACGGTCTGACATCGGACATCTCCAAAAACTCTGAGTCAGGGTATATACTCTTCTACCAGTCTAGAGACTGAGCTGGCAGGAGTGACTGACAGAACGGGACGGTGTGATTTGTGAGAAACCGGATCAGGCAGATAGGGAGGCTTGGGCTTTGTTGACACAGCTCGGCCCCCTGCTCCATCCCCTCTCAGTCAAGTCCCTTTTCATCCAGGCTTATCAGTGGAGCTTTGCACCGGAGCATCAATCAGGCCCCAAACAGGAGCAGTTGATGCCAGAGTGACCTGGACACAGCACAGTAATCACCAGGCATAAGTAATCGCCGTCTGGTTCGCCGTCGTCTCACTCGCCTGCTTTGTGTTGCTTGTCACACACAAAAAACGCACATATACACATGTGAAATGAGCTACACATACGTCTTGATGGCCTGAGAATGGGCACTGTACAAACTTTTTTTTTCCCCACCACACACAGTAACAAGGTTCATTTCGATAATCTGGTTCACTTCTCTGCACATCACATTCGCTGGGTGGTGTGTCATGATTTATGTTTTGGCACAATGTCACGATCATTCCAGAAAGCCGCACGAGAGTTCTTCACCCTCAGATGTTCATCTGCAGTGTCAAACATGACCCATCATGCTACATCCGTGTCAACCAGCTAGTTATAAATGTGATGTATGCAGATCCAGTAGCTCATGTTGTCAATGTAGTAGAGCTGCTCCACCTGAATGGATAAATCTGACCAGGTTTAAATTAGCTTGAAGGGGATGAGCATTTTTTTGTGTTGAGAACCTGACCAGTGATTTCATGTAGGGCCTGTGGAATGATGGGTGCTCTGCTCTTTTAAGCAGAGAGGATTGTGTATACCAGAGTAGTGCTTGTATAAAGGATGTAGCTTGGTTTAAGAATGCTCTTTTAGTATTCAATGAATGTAAAACATTCTGCCAGTTCTTGTGCACTTCAAGTGAGTGTACAGCTTGATTGTGTCATGTAGTGCACACTTAATAGTGCACTAACTGTAAAGCGCAACAGATGGAGATAGAAATTAGGGCTTTATATTATTTTGAATATGTTAAAGCTCATAAATGCCTATCGTATTGAAATCAAAAGCTGCACACATTTCCAGTCATGTTTCATTAACACTGTGGCGCTGTGAGATTGTCTGAAATGAATGTGGACTCATTCAGTTTAGCCATTAAACAGTAGAAATGTTGGGTGAGTCAAAAATATTGTGGCTCTGCACTCCATTATAAAGTCTTCTGATTCATTAAGCCAATTGAATTGGCTGCATCTATTCTGTTTAATCTCAGTAACTCTTCTCTAGATCTCTATAGTCTCCTCTGCCCTCTTAATTAATAACGTTTTAACTCCGTATAGACCTAGATGGGAAGTGAAGCACAGCCGATGCCGAAGTGCAGTTTTAGATCTGTCTTTTAATGTCGGGTTTAAGCTGTGACTTGGCTTAGTAATAGTTAGATTGGTTAAGGGGACTCAGTAAAGGATTGTGATGTTGCACAGCCAGAAGGATGAGCCACTTCTCCCAGTTCACTCGCAGCTAGTTAATATTTACAAGACAACTAGACCACCCTGCAATTAGTATAGATTTATAGGCAAAAAATAAACGCACCCAGCAAGATTAGGTATTGAGGTTTTTTTAAGGCAAAAAGCACATGCTAGCGAGCTACCGCAGTAAGATATTGAAGTTTTGCTTCAAAGTGTTTCAAACACACAATTGCCTAGCTTGTTGTCCTAATCTACTTCTCTCCCAACCCAATAGTTATGTCAAATGGATGGTATGAGAGTGAAAAGGTGGTTTTTTTTATTTCAGGTTTCCTTTGTAAACTACACTGGTTTTATTTGATTGTTGGTTTGACAAAAAAGTGCTTTAATCTGTGAGGGGTCAAAACTGACAGTGCTGCTGATTATTATTCCATTCATCCTGAAAAGTCTACTTGGTATCAATGCATGCTTGGTATAACAGCTCTTGACATTATTATAAAGCATGTATAAAGGTCTTATAAACAAGACATCACAATGTCTGTAAAGAGGTTTAAGCTTTTCGCTGGTCAGTTAACCTGCTGGCATTGCGTGTCTTAAGTAGACTGAGCTATATGTTGAAATAAACTGACATATGGTGCCTTGTCATGTAAATTACACATTTACACATGCTATGTAAGAGTGTTTGTAGATGTGTTGTCATCATCACCGTTGAATTAAGGCTTGTCCAAGCGGAGTTAACTGGATATTTTATTTTTGAAATTAGCTTGTGATCTAGTTATTCTTTTATTTCATGATTTTATTTATGTGTAATTATAAATGTGATATTAACTTTTCTGACATTTTCTTTTTTATACATTTGCTAATTTGTCTCTTATTTGGACACCAGGTTTGTTGTATGTTATGTAAAGAAAGAGAGGAAACAAAAATGTAAGGGTGATAATGTTGGAATGACCAGATTAATGCTGCAATCTTGAGAAACAGTTAATGCACTGATCACAGTAATGGCACCCTGAGTGGTTTGGCATTAGCAGACAGACATAAACTACATCAAAACATGAGACAAACACAAGCTAATGTTACGTCATGCTAACGTTAGTTGTGTTTCATCAGCCCCTTCCCATAACATTGTAATAATGTTTATTCCATACTGGGCTTGAAAAAAGTGCACTTTCGATAAAGCAATGTACAAATTGTAAACCAGGTGAATAACCTGGTTTTGGAGTGGAGTGGACAGCTTGGATGAAAGATGGGACTGGATCATCCTGTCCCAAATAAAAACAAACAAAAACACATCAACCACCTCCAGGGGGTTCATATGGTCTCTGTTTCTTTATGATATCAATAAACTGGGCAACACCCATGTGGTTTGCAGCAGTCATAGCTTGTACCATCATGGAACAACTGTCTAGAAGGAACATTTTAACAAAAATATAATTTGCAAACACCTCAAGTAAAAAAAACATTATGGTCCTGTTTAGTAACGTTCATGCTTCACACGTTTAGAGACTGAAAACGTCATGGCAAGGTGCATTCAGTAGTTTGATGCTAATTTAAAGAGTTTTGTGTGTGTGTGTGTGTGTGTGTTTATGACATCATTTTAATGTTGTACACACATAAGACTAAACACCTTTTCTCAAAAAAAAAAGGGGGGGGGGGGGGCTATAGAGATATAGGGGGTGATACAGCTATCACCAGTTGGGCTTACTGAACATGCGCACATCAATATTGCATCATTTTTGTTATGCCACATGAAAAAATGCTTTAGTAATTTATAGTAAATACTAAAGTGTTTTGGAACCATACTATATGAAGTACTTGAATTAATTTGATGTAATTATATAGTTGCTGTGGTAATATAACAACTATAGTAATATAAACAAATGACTTTACCCGATACTATACTAAGTTTTCTGTATCTATAGGGTATATTATACTACAGTTTACTGTAGTACAAACAAAAGTATACTACAGTATTTATTACAGTTTATCAGTTCACTATAGTTAATACTACAGTATGCTGTAGCATTCATTAACAAAGTGTTGTAAATACTATAACATATACAGTATAATACACTTTACTAGTATGTTTCAAAAACACTATAGTATTTACTATAAATTACTATAGTATTTTTTCATGTAATTAATTACTGTATTTGCATTATTGTAAGGTTTGGTTTAGGGTTGGGGTAGGTGTAGACGTTAATAAAACGCAACACAATCTGACAGGTGTGTCACTTCTGGCCGTAGCTGTATCCCTTCTCAGTATTTCTCCATTTTGAAAAGATGGAGAGAATCATCAGCCTCATTGGCTTCCGCCTCTGTAGTTACTCTAATAGCGTAGTGTTGTTTAGTGATGCACACAACATAAAATACTTATTAACCTGCTTTAAGAGCAGAGACAAGACCGACAACGAAAAAACAAGCGTCAACAGCATTACGGCATTCAGAAGGTGGAAAGATTTAATGATGGAAAAAATCCTGAATAGTGATACCCAAGTTGCTTCTCTTTTGTTAAGGGAATGAATAAATATGTAGAGCACTGTAAAACTCACTTGTATCGTCGAGACTATCATGGCAGTACATTGTGGTATCAGTATTTTAAAGTAATGCTAGACAGAGTAGTACTGAATGCACCTTTAAAATGATTACATACTTTTAAGATTATTTAAAAATGATTAGATAAAATCATAATAATTTTTTTTTTTTTAAAAAGTCACAAATGATTTATAGTTAATGAGGAGTAGAGAAACTACCTTGATCTTCAGGTTGTGCTCAAAGAAGTCCTGGATCCCACGCAATCAATAGATATTTAGTCCTTTTTTTATATTTTGTCCTTTCTGCCACTAGAAATGGCAGTGTTCTCTCTGAACATTTTAATTCTTTTTGGAGGAAATCTTGCTTTTTAACCAACCCAACAGAGTCCAGTTTTAATAGAGGTCATTTCAAATATTTAGACAGGATCTATTTAATGTCAATGTAATGTTGACACCAGTAAATATCATCCCCTTGTGGCTCAGGGATGTCATGAGTTCAGAGCATGTTCTCCAAGTGGTTAAAAGTTATCAAAATATCTTATTCTTCCAAAAACATCTTCCATTTCACTTAATTTTTTTCAGACTGTGAATGGTCGTTGAAGAAGTTTTGCAGTGAAGGGCTTCTTCTGACAACAGGTATCTGAAAAGCAACATGTACAACATATAAGGGTACAAATTCATTAAGTCCAGATAAAAAGAACTCAAAGCTACCAAAATGTACTATATACACTTTATTTAAAAAAGATAATGTGTTACTATATGTAAAAGATTCTGTAATGGTAAAGACCAAGCCTCAGCCAGCTGCCAATATATCAGAAAAATAGCCAGAAGGAGAATGCTAATGTAAACAAATATAAGACATTTCAGCCTTTGAAATGTGGACTATTTTGACATTTTCAGTGCCCACTGAGTTCATGATGAGGAGTCATGTATATAAAAGCTGCTTTCTATTTAGAGAGGTTTATAACAGCCTAGGCTATATTTACATTCTATAGTCAGAGGTCTTTATCTTGATAAAATACACTGTTCTGGCAGGTTTATAATGATTCTTTTGATAATCTAATGTGTTCTGAAAAACCGTCTTGTTCTAGAGGAGTGGGGTTATTTAAGATTATATTATATAAACAGTATAGCCTCTACAGATATATTATTTCTGTGTGTGTATCACTGCCAGTTCTCTCTCTACAATTTTACGGGTCCACACTCAACCCCCACACTACAACTGTTCATCTAGGGGTCAAACTATAGTCTCTGAGCCTGACACCTTGCCAGTGAAAAAGTCCCAGAAGTTGCTTGGCGGTTTGCTGTCGTCTGATGTCGTGGACGAGGCGTTGGAGCTCTGTCGTATCCAGATGCCTTTCTCTCTAGGACTCTGTGGTTGAGAACCGCTGTCCTGCCGTCCCAGACTGAAATGTAGGCGCTCCTCTGAGCATGTGTGCCTTGAACTGCCTCGCCTCTGCTCCTGGAGCTCTCGCTCTTCACTCTGGACATTAGAGGAGGACTGGGACAGACTCAGCAGGTT
This sequence comes from Schizothorax lantsangensis, assembly GCA_027422415.1. Taxonomy (NCBI): domain Eukaryota; kingdom Metazoa; phylum Chordata; class Actinopteri; order Cypriniformes; family Cyprinidae; genus Schizothorax; species Schizothorax lantsangensis. The sequence goes on along the minus strand of CM049839.1, from coordinate 31,847,010 downwards.
GTGGTGGGAATGAAACTGTCTCATTTTACCAATGGACTTGGGTGGGACCTCAGAGGAACCTGTTGTAGACACACACACACGAACGGAATGTACATATAATATTAGGTTGCATTTATTTACGCATAGGAAAGTACACTACCGTTCAAAATTTTGGTAAGCAAGATTTTAAGGAATTAATACTTTTATTAGGATGCATTAAATTGATCATTAAAAGTGACAGTAAAAAAATGTATAATGTAACAAAAGAACTATATTTTAAATAAATGTGTCCTTTTGAACTTTCTATTCATCAAATAATCCTGAAAAAAAGTTTCTCAAAATATTAAAGGGTTAGTTCACCCAAAAATGAAAATGCTGTCCTTAATTACCCTCATGTCGTTCCAAACCCATAAGACCTTCATTCATCACAACACAAATTAAGATATTTTTGATTGAATCCGAGAGCTTTCTGACCCTGCATAAACAGCAACACAACTACAACTGTCAAGGCCCAGAAAGGTAGCAAGGAAATTGTTAAAATTGTCCATGTGACATCAGTGCATTAGCAGCAACACGTGCATGTTATTTGTGTTTTCTTTCTGCACAAAAAGAATTCTCGTAGTTTCATAAAATTAAGGTTGAACCACTGATGTCACATGGACCATTTTAATGCTGTCCTTACTACCTTTTTAGGACTTGAACATGGTAATTCCATTGTTGTCTATAGAGGGTCAGAAAGCGTTCGGATTTCATCAAAAAATATCTTAATTTGTGTTCAGAAGATAAACGAAGGTCTTAGCGGTTTGGAACGGCATGAGGGTGAATAATTAATGACAAAATTTTCATTTTTGGGTGAACTATCCCTTGGCATTTGGCAATGATAAAAATAATGTTTCTTGAGCACCAAATCAGAATATAAGAATGATTTCTGAAGGATCATGTGACACTGAAGACTGAAATAATGTCTGCTGAAAATTCACAGGAATAAATTACATGTTAAATATAATAAAATAAAAAACGGCTATTTTAAATTGTAATATTTCACAGTATCACTGTTATTGCTGTATTATCCATCAAAGAAATGCAGCCTCAGTGAGCATAAAAGCATAAAACATCTTATCGACCTCAAAATGATTGAATCGTAGAGGAGATATAATTATCTCTTAAAAGGAGGTAACAGATATTATTACTAGTCTAACTACTGCGTCATTGTGAAGAACGCTGTACTACTCACGCTTCCTGTTGGTGTTAAGATGAAGAACATTGAGGAAGACCTCACTGCTCAGACTTCCTATCACAGATGTCTCTGGGTAAAGAGGACACAGTGGCTCCAGGGATGAAAGGTCGTCACTGGACTGACCCACAGAGTCCAGAGATGCCTGTGTGTCCCTCCTTCCACCGGAGTCCGTCTCTATCGTCAGGCTGCTACTACTGCTGTCACAATGGAGAGATGCATATTAGTGTTTGGACAGTAGCAATTATTGTGGTTTCGCCTCTGTAATCAGGCACATTAAACATGAGGTTAAAATGGCAGCCTTTAATTTAGGGTAATTAACCCATTAACCATGTAATCATAACCCTTTTTAAAGTGTCCTTTGAATAGGCAAAGATAAAGTATGCAATTTTATCTAAAATTCTTAAGGTTAAATTACATAATGGAGTGCAGCAGTGCCCATCCACTTTTTCAGCTGCCTTGAAACCGTATATTTTACATTCATTGTAAAATATTCATATATATATATATATATATATATATAGTATATGCATAACAAATATTTATGTAGTTTGAGAGCATAGACAAACTGACTCGCTTGTCAAGTCTGAGCTCATGCATCAGTGTTTCTGAAGATCTATCAGATATCAAAAGCAAACTATATTCAGTGACAATATACGCTTGCCACAAAATCATGATCCTAAAATTTATCTCCATAACAAAATGTAATTTGGTCAGACATTGATTCATCTTTTATGAATCATAAAATATTGGTGTCCGGGAAGCCGTGATCCTGAGATTGTAGTGCTGTGAGTTTTTAAAAGCTTATTTTAAAGCTGTGCTATAAATGAATTGTGCACATAAACGGCTGTTGAGATAGTGGACGCTTGGACTTGGAAACATTATTCTATAAATTTATAAGTGTAGTGTTTCATGGGATTGGGTGGGCACAAAGAAGCTATTTTGAAGTGATTTGTTTGTCCAACTGGTAAGTATTTGTAGAATCAAGGGTAATATGGTTTTTCCACCAAGAATTCCACACTTAAACTAAAATAATGCACACCGATGGCAATTACGTAACAATCTTGTCTGTTATTAAAAGTTACAATTTAAAGAAAAAAAATCACCTTTGGAGAAAATCTGTCACACTTTTCAAATAAAATCCCATATTCCCACACATTCATTATATATGATTCTTGTATTACATGAGTATTATCAGTCAGAAAGCAGACCTGAGTTTCCTACGCAGCAGATAGTCAATGACATCAGGGTCCGTCTGAATGAGGCTCATGAGCACCTCCTGCTGCAGCTCAGCAGACACCTGCAGATGAAATAAAAGCACTCACTCAGCTAATGCTCCCTCTATTAGAATATGAATACTTAAGAAGAAGAATACAACAAAGTCATCTTTCAAGCTCTGTGCATACAAAGTTATAATATATGTATCATATGCAGGCCTAAGATTTTATCCATTGTTTTTCCCCAAAAAAAAATTACTAGTGTACCCAGAAATGAAAATTATTTCATCATTTATACACATGTCTTTCTTCCATGGACCACAAAAGAAGAAATTCTGTGCTGGTGGCCTTTTGAATGTGAAAGCTTCAGTCTCCATAGCATGGAAAAGAGCAGAGAAACAAGTTTCAACATTTCTCCTTTTGTGCTCCATATAGACAAAAGAAAGTCTTGAGTGTTTGGAATATAATTTTTCATTTTTTAAATGACCTTTTCATTTAATGGTATTCACTCTCTACTGTCTATCATTCCGCAGCTCTCACCGTGAAGAGATGTTGGTGGTTCTGGATGAGCATCAGGGTGAAGGAAATAACAGCAGTGCTGTCTTCTATGCCCAGAGCTTGAGGGCTGAGCTCTCTCTCTGATCCTCTCTCTTTCTGCAGGAGATTGGGTCCAAAGATCACTGCCAGGTTTGCTGCCGTCATCTTATTACCTGAGATCTAATTACAACACCAATTTAAAAACAGGTCAGAATTTGGATTTGATTTTAAACATTTGATTGCACCATTTGTGACTGTCTTTTGTGGTGGGGCTGTCATATATTTAGTTTAGCATCACCATTATTAAATCTGGCACTGTCAGTTATAACACAATATTGGCTTGTTGGTTTACACAAAAGCCCCAATGGATTATTTTTCTTTCTTCTTCATTTTTTTTGTTTTTATATATGTATGTATGTTTGTGTATATATATATATATATATATATATATATATATGAAGAGTTTATTTGCAAAAACCGATAAACACCACTTTAAAAAAAAGCCACTCACATTTCAGCAACATTTTTAGTATATCTTCTCAAGGGACAATACTACACAAATGAAACGTGGATATATTTTAGAGTAGTCAATGTGCAGCTTGTATAGAAGTACAACTGTCCTCTAAATATAACTCAACATATAGCCATTATTGTCCAAATAACTGGCAACAAAAATGAGTACACCCTAAGTGAACATAGGGTGACACATCCAAAGTGTCAATATTTTGTAGGGGCACCATTGTTATCTGGCACTGCCTTAATCCTCCTGGGCATGGAATTCACCAGAGCTGCACAGGTTGTTGCTGGCATCCTCTTCCACTCCTCCATAATGACATCACGGAGCTGCTGGATGTTAGACACATGGTGCTTCTCCACCTTCCGCTTAAAGATGCCCCACATGTGCTCAATAGGGTTCAGGTCTGGAGACATACTTGGCCACTCCATCACCTTCACCTTCAGCAGCAAGGCAGTTGTCATCTTGGCAGTGTGTTTGGGGTGGTTGTTATGTTGGAAAACAGTTTCTGAAGGGAGGACATCATCTTCTGCTTCAGAATGTCACAGTACATGTTGGAATCCATGTTTCCCTCAATGAACCGCAGCTCCCCAGTACCAGCAGTAGTCATGCAGCCCCAGACCATGATGCTACCACCACCATGCTTGACTGTAGGCAAGGCACAATTTTCTTGGTACTCCTCACCAGGGCGTCACCACACATGCTGGACACCATCTAACAAGTCAAACAAGTTTACCTTAGACTCATCAGACCACAGGACATGGTTCCAGTAATTCATGCTCTTGGCCAGGTAGTCTTCAGCAAACTGTTTGCAGGCTTTTTTGTGAGCCAGCTTCAGAAGAGGCTTCCTTCTGGGATGACGGCCATGCAAACCGACTTGTTGCAGTGTGTGGCGTATGGTCTGAGCACTGACAAGCTGACCTTCCACTTCTGCAACCTCTAAAGCAATGCTGGCAGCACTCATGCATCTGTTTTTTGAAGCCAGCTTCTGCACCTGACGCACAGCACAAGGACTCAACTTCTTTGATCGACTCTTGCGAGGCCTGTTCCGAGTGAAACCCGTCTTGGAAAACCTCTGTATGACCCTGGCCACTGTACTGTAACTCAGTTTCAGGGTGTTAACGAACTTCTTATAGCCTCGGCCATCTTTGTGAAGAGCAACAATTCTAATTCTCAAATCCTCAGAGAGTTCTTTGCCATGAGGTGCCATGTTGAACATCCAGTGGTCAGTATGAGAGAATTGTACTCAAAACACCAAATTTTAACTGCTCTAATACAAGATACACAAATTTGTATGGTCCTGTCAAGCAGACAAAAACATGAACATGATGAACAGGACATGTGGCTTTGCATGGTTAAACGATGTATAGCTGTTATCACTTAGGGTGTACTCAGTTTTGTTGCCAGCTTTTTTTGACAATAATGGCTGTATGTTGAGTTATTTTCAGAGGACAGTACATCTTTACTGCTATACAAGTTGCACATTGACTACTCTAAAATATATCCAAGTTTCATTTCTATAGTATTGTCCCTTGAAAAGATATACTAAAATGATTGCCGAAATGTGAGGGGTGTACTCACTTTTGTGAGATACTGTATATATATTTTTTTTTTTTACACCAAACTTTTAAGGGCAGTGTCCAGTTTATCAATGCATTGCCAAAGGTTTTGCTGTCACAAATATGCAAAAACCTAATGCAAATATCTAAACTAGGTTTTTCTGGAAAATGTTTTTTTTTTTTTTTTCACAAAGATTCCTTGCATACAAACATGCTGATGCAACAAAGCATTTAGCACAATAAGAACCAACGCAGACAATGTGTATATAAATTAAATTGTGATTTAAATGGGAACCTGGTTAATTTGCTTTCAGAGAGCTGTGTGCAAAAGAGACCATGATTGGTATTCACTAATTACAAATTGCAGAAAAAATTAACATACTTTAATTTAAAAATTAATAAAATAATATCTAGCTCTGATATCACCACTCATTATAACACATTAAAGGAAATTGCTCAACCACTCATCTGTATGAGATAAACATCCCTGTCATTTTTTATACATTATAAAGGCTCTTATAAAGTGGTGGGGACTGCTTGCCATGGCAAAACCCAGTCCATACCTCCTGCTGATTTGGCCCAGTGGAGCTGTGTGCGTTCTCCTGTACTGTATGAAGAAGCGTCAAGAGCCTCAGCAGGGTGTCACAATTACAGGGTGGCAACAAGTACAACAACTGCTGCAGGTATGTCAACTGATCTGCCCCCCTCAACACTGTCAGACAAACACAAAACATCTTGTAAGGTGAGCATAGTTCATAACACATGATACAATAATGAGAAGTGTGTTGGATATTACACAGTTTAATTGTGTATCCTGATTCCTGTGTAATAATATAAATGTTAAATGATTTGTGAATGCCTGTCTCTGTAATTGTAAGCTCATACGGTTAGCGTGCAGGAAGGCCCGGTAGAGTTCTCGTGGTAACAGCGGGTCAGGCATGTGCCTCAGAAACTCCTTCAGTAATGCAGCCACATCATGAACGCTGTGCTCTTCGTCTAACGCGACATCTATCCCCATGTCAAAGTCCTCGCGCAGCTGAAAACACACAAGGACACAGCAGGATAAAACATCATCAAACAAACTGCCACCGCACATGAGACTCAAGTATCCCATGTATCCTGTGCCTGTACAAACACAGTATATTATACACATACAAATCACAGTCAAACAAGACAGATCAGTATCTATCTAAAACATTCACTGAACAGGATAAAACAGTATGCCAGTGTTATACTGTCAGTAGTGTGTTTCTAGAATCAATATGAAAGACAGGGGGCGCATGCCACACGTGAAAGAGAAAAGATGTGGCGTAAACTGGCTCTAGAGAGCAGCTGGAACTGACAAACTTACTTGACGGACTCTTTTTTTGGAGCTGCCTACACGGAAAATCCCCAAAGTTTGTAACCCTAGAGAAAGAGACAGAGAGAGATAGTAAACATGTGCTGAGCTCATATTTCATTGCCCTGATTTCATATCTATTATGGTGTTTTTTGAGTGGTGTCTCATCTGGGTGACCTTCTGTTTGCAACCTGAACCAGGGAGTGTTATGAGCTATAAGCCCGAGGATGTATTCAAATTAGTTTACTGATATTTCAGGGAAAGAACTAAATTCGCAAAAGTATTTGGCTTTACATCCAGTATTAAATTGAGAATGCAATTATAATCAATCTGGAAATATTGGAATTGACAACTATGATGCTGAAGTCCAACTAAAGATCTACTGAAGTATATTTGATTGTGCTAAAGTGGAACTATTGCAAGTATACGTCAGGTACACTTTAAATATCTTGCATTTAAAGACAGATATTATTCAAAGATCATAAAATCCTCATCAATAGTGACATTAAAACACATTTTATGCTTAATATTAAGAAATGTGCATTGTGCACAAGTAGTACTCCAAATAAAGTTTAATTAGAATTTTTATATCAGTAAGTCCTGAACAATATGTCACTAAATATGTTAATGCATTTGAACTATACTTAGTAGAAAACAAATGTATTTTAAATATATAACTTTTCTATTAGGGTATATATTTAAATATTTATATTTTTATAGGGTATATATTTGTATGTATTGAGTGCATATATATTTTTACCAGTTTCATTGTAGTTTAACAGTATGTAGCCTAATGCTACATATAGAATTTTGAATTTAATTTGTATATTTTATTATATTTAATTAATATTTTTTTTATTTTATAGACCAAGGTGAAAGAACACTTTATTTCCCTAAACACTCTAATTTAATACTTCTAAATGGCACTAAAACAATATAAAGATGTCTGAAAACAATTTGCTAGATATTCTGTGGTGCTGTAGGGCAAAACTTTTATTGCTTTGATGGTTACTTTATTAAACTTTATTTACGGAAATGTTTAATCAGTTAAAGATTCAGAAGGAGTCATAAAAATGTCCTATACATAAAGATAACCTTGACCAACTGAACAATGCGAGTTGTCTTGGAATAATGATATTTCCCTACTGTTTCAAACTACTTTCAATTGCAATTCTTTGCCTGCCAATCCATTTCAAATTTCAAGTTTTCAAATAAAATGACTGGACGTGCTGTAGTGTTTGCAGCTCACCGTAGGTGTTAATGTGGTTACAGCAGCGCTCTACCACTCGGGGAACTTGTCTGTAGATGGGATTGAGACTGAGTTTGGCCTGTGTGAGACCGGCAGCCTTTTTCAGCTCCAGCTCATTAGGGTGAGAGAGCTGCAGAGCTTCAAGTAGTCTGGACTGACTCTCAACCATATCAGAGATGCAGTCCACAGACATCCCTCCCTGACAGAGAGAAAGAGGCAGGGAGAGAGACATAAAAGATAGCTTAGATAGGATAGGATAGCCAATAGTCACTGATGAATGAAGGTTTGCGGCGTACGTAGGCTTAAACGACAGACAACATCAGTTTCAGTAAAAGCCTGGTCCGATTACAATGAATTACTAAAACAGATAAACACCTAAAACACTTTCACACTGGTCAGAAAAGAGCTCAAAGCCAGTGAGAACAAATCTGAACACAATAAATCTATGCTATGTGTACAAAATAAATGTAAACAGATTTCCATGAAAGCTTTTCAGATGTCAACACGATGACTGAATAACCCAGTAATCTGTTCTCTTTCTCTCTCCATGTTTGGGCGGAGAGAATGGAGAGTTTGATTTGGCAAAGACACAGACGTAAATCTCATTCCCTCCTGCTGATATGTAGCCACCCATAGAGATGTTGTCTCCAGTCACACTGAGAGAGGTATGGAAATCACCCATACAGCATCAAACAATAACCTGAGCCACAGTGACAGAGTCAGTGTTGCTAAAGTTAATAAATTCTGAATAAAAAGTTTTTGCAGAAACAGACGTTTTGGTTTTGAATGATCATATGCTTGTAATAATCTTTGCTAAACATTAATCTTTTTAAAGCCTGCATGATCAGAAAATAATACAATATAAATTAATTGATTGTTCATTTTAATGACATTTTTAATTTTAATATTTTAATTAAAATGAATTAGAATAGTATATTTTATTTATTTTAAATATTTAAATTTTAATTTAAATTCTTGAAATTAAATTTGTACCATTATAACTTCTTAGCTACCATTTTCAGAGTATATACGTCTGTTTTACAAAAAACAAGGAATATCTGATTTTTTGACTCCATACTCCATAAAGCATTCCTGTCTTTTTTTGGATTTCTGAATCAAGTTCATTCCTGACAGAGTAAATAAGATCAGTTCAGTGAATTATCTCCTTTTGCCTTTTCTGTGTGTGCTCAAATTGGTTTAGAAGCCTCAGCCAGGAGTTTATCTGTGAGATGTACCATATCAGCACTTGACCGTGGGGAATTCTTTGATTGAAATGATGCCAGGTTAGTGATAGCAATGAGTTTTTATTGGCTCTGATTTATATTTGCGTAGATAGCTTCCTCTTCTTTTATTTGCTCACGTATGAGATGTCTCTCAAAGCAACAGCCCACGCTTAACTGTGTTGTCATGTATGCTGTCAGGCCTAACGTAATGCATGTGATGTTATATGGAATGAATTGCAGATGTTTTTTTGGGTTAGAAGTTCAACATGCCCTGGGTTCTGTGTTTTAATAATCAGCTCCTGATTACTAGATCAAAAGACCAAAATCATCTTAAACATACATACCACGGCTGTCAGAAGACAGTACTTGTTGATGAGGATGTTGGTATAGTTTTAAAGATAATGTGAACTCACCCGTCTGTGTGTGCGTGAGGTGTTGTCCATGAACGCTGATGAGGGAGGTTTGCTGTGGGCCTCCAGTGCTGGTGAGGAGGCAGCATCAGGTGATAAGGCTGTATTGCCCAGCGGCCGGTTTCCATTGTGCTGCCTTTTCTCTGCACGGAAGTGAAGAACACTGGCCTCCAGGTCCAGACAGTCCCGTCGGCTCTCTTTCAGGGCATCCTGTCGTTGCTTGTATGCCCGGTCGTTTGCGATGACCTGGGCGAGCGGGATACCGAATGCTTTGGGCGCAGACTCTGTGGAAGAATCCAAGCAGTTAACAAACAAATGACTTTGACAGTAGGCTTATGGACTATTTAATTCCTTTTAATTATATAGGTAGATTTTGATATTTAATGTCCATAGTTTATGAGCTTATATGTCACATACAGTGCATGTCAACTTTTTGGAATTTTTGGACTAGTTTTACACTACATTTCAGGAAGGGAGTGTGTGAAACATGTCAAAATTATTCTTTATTTCAGTAAACAGTGACTCTGCATATAATATCAAATGTCATCACAAAAACCTCAAACTCATTATCAGCCCACAAGTCCTATCCTAACATTTTTTTAAGTCAATTTTGAGATTTTGCATCCATAACTTGTCTTCTTTCAGACTAGTGAAAAAGAAAAACATCCAAAATACACATTTTATTGTATATTTTATTACACTTTATCTATTATGCAGATTTAAATTACAATACATACCTTTAAAAGCAGTTTTCTCAAAATGAGTTTTTTCTCCTGCACTTACAGAAATCTCCATTTCAATAAAACTTACATGTACTAAAAGTCCTGGTTTTATTATAAAATTTGTACTAACAATTGTCTAAATGTACTGTGATTAATCAACTGTGAAAGTATAGTGATATCTATTATTTTTTACCCTATTAATTTGTAATATGAAGAGACTTGGGGCCAGATTTTTCAAAACAGGCCAAATTGGCGTTAGAAGAGAGAAGAGAGTCAATACAGCTTGAGAGCGATTAAATAATGACAGAATTTTCATTTTTACGTGAACTGTCCTTCATTTGTGACCCTGGACCACAAAACCAGTCATAATTTTGTGAAATTGTTAGGATATTGACCGAGATACAACTATTTGAATATCTGGAGTCTGAGGGTGCAAAAAAATCAAAATATTGAGAAAATCACCTTTAAAGTTGTCCAAATTAAGTTCTTAACAATGCATATTACTAATAATAATAAAAAAAATAAGTTTTGATATATTTACAGTAGGAAATTTACAAAATATCTTCATGGAACATGATCTTTACTTAATATCCTAATGATTTTTGGCATAAAAGAAAAATGGATATTTTGACCCATACAATGTATTTTTGGCTATTGCTACAAATATACCCGTGCTACTTATGTCTGGTTTTGTGCTCCAGGGTCACTTGTTTTATTTTTTTCATTTTTAAGTGAATATTTGATTGTCTCCTGTGGCTTTTTTTGTTTGTTTGTTTTTTAGATTGTAAATGATACTGCACCTCGAAGACCTATGGCCACAAATCACAATGTCAATTTTTACTTGACTTGAAAGTGTCATATAAAGACCATAATGTTTCAGACATATCTTCAGCTTTAATATGATCAGTATCTCAATGCAGGGCTCTCAAGTCTCATGCATTCACCGTGAGACTCACGCATTTCAACCAGTTCACACGCTCTCACGCTCTCACGCCACACCTTGTGTTTCTCACGCTGAGAAGGGATAACTTGTCCCGCTATATGTACAATTAATAGACGAGGGAACACGGAGGGAGGTTCTCTGCCGAGTTCATAGCTGTCTCGAGTTATATAGAGTTAAATACCACCTACCAGACCATCAGAAATTAGGATTTTGTTGTTTCCGTCTAAATTACGCGATTCTGCCGCAAGCGCGTTCGTTACTAAGCATCATGGACGCGCGCGCACATGGAGTAAACTGGAAGAGAAATATTCGATGCTGTAGGTAACCCCTTCATTTTTTTTTTTCGATTTTAAGATTCCTGGACGAAATCACTTGCCTGTGTAAAGATAGTTTGAGCTGATGTTGGGGAATATAGCCAAATTCGTGCTAAAGTATTATTGATGCAGTCCAAAAAAACAAAACTCTCCAACTGCTTTGCAACCAGAAGCTTTAACTTAGCTTTGGCTTCCTGAAAGGAAAGTACTAGAGATGTTATAACAGTTGGTAAATCTGATAAAAGACAGACAAATTCTTCCAAATAAAATAAATTGTTTTACATATTTAAAAAAGTATAAAAAATACAAAGAAATGTGGCCCCAAACATGGCAACTGAACAGCAGTGCTCAATGTACATACTGTACACACAGTAAGATTACAGAACAACAAGTTTATGTGTGTGTGCAGCACAATCTGCGACCTCCTCTCTCTCTCTCTCTCTCTCTCTCTCTCTCTCTCTCTCTCTCTCTCTCCCTCTCTCTCTCTCTCTCTCTCTCTCTCTCTCTCCGTGTGTGTGTGTGCAGCACAATCTGCGACCTCCTCTCTCTCTCTCCGTGTGTGTGTGTGTGTGTGTGCGAGCGAGTGATGCATTAATATGGAACGGTGATTAAACTGATCTGGAACTACCTGTGCAGTTAAACGAATTTAATCAACACCTGCCAGCCAATCAGAATCGAGTATTCAGACAGACCATGGAATAAATATATATAAACTGCTACAAGTTTGCCTCTTGTATATCTATAAGTAAGCCTCTGAGAGGGTTAACAGTTTACTTAATTAAATGATTTCAGAACTAATTAAAACATGAGATGTATTAGCACCTTAAAACTCTTCTACTGGATCTTCCATGCTTTACCTCAAAGAAAGCTTTATTGGTAACACTTTACAATAAGGTTCATTAGTTAGCATTAGTTAACTACATTAGTTAAAATGAACTAAGAATGAACAATACTTCTACAGCATTTATTAATCTTTGTTAATGTTAACTTCAGCATTTACTAATGCATTATTAAAATCACAAGTTGTGTTTGTTAACATTAGTTAATGCACTGTGAACTAACATGAACAAACAATGAACGACTGTATTTTTATTAACTAACATTAACAAAGATTAATAAAGAGTGTAATAAATGTAGTGTTCATTGTTCATTCATGTTAATTAATACATTAACTAATGTTAACAAATGACACCTTATTGTAAAGTGTTACCGCTTTATTTAACATATTGTTCTAAAGCAGCTTAAATGTAATTGAACTAATATTTATGTAGATGGAGAGGAACAAAGACATGATGTATACGTAAAGCACACACTTTTAAATAGCATCTTGAACACCGTAACAGTCAGTCCTCTGTCGTGTGTGTCTTGTGTTCCCGCCTCATGTTTCCTTATTTGGTTATTTTCCTGTCCTTGTTTAATGTGATCATTAGTTTATTCTTGTCCAGCCGTGTTTGTCTAATTATCTATGATTATCCCTGTGTATTTATAGTCCTGTCTGTTCTGTTAGATTTGGTCTGGTCTACTCGTTACTCCCCGGTGTTTCTGTGAGTCTGCCTAGCCTTGTCTTGCCCTGCCTTGTCATCATTAAAGACTATTATTTTGAGTTTACTCCTCGTCTCCGTGTTCCTTGTTCCTCCCGTTGTGTGCACCGTGACAGAAACAGGACTACACTGAGGTTACGTCTAATCTGTTTTGGCTGTCAAAGCAACACAAAAGCAAAGCAGTCTTGTCGTCCTCTCTCCTCCTTCCCCTCCTCACAATCCCTTTTCTCCTATCTCTTCCCCAGGGCTTAAAGGTCTAGTGGAGGGTCAGGTTAGTCTGGTCCACTAGCTGCTAGTCTTCCGTTAAGCTGGATGGATATGGGGATTGAGTCCTCTTTAAATAAATTCCTCCCTCTACCCTATCACCATCCACCCCTAGTCCTTCATTCAGCCCTCCCCACCCGCTACCTTGAGCTGACGCACATGCTGGAGACGAGCACCAGACTGTGGTTGCAGGTGGCAGGCGTTTGGCTGAACTCCAGGAACATGGGCAAACAAATCCGACTGACTCAGGAATCAGTGCTGCTTTAGCTCCGGCAACCTTCGGAGCCGCTCTGTGATCAGTCTGAGCTCTTAGAGCAAAGTTAAATAATAATAAACTCATTAGTGCTGAATCAGTATTTAAATTAACCCCTATTTGGTTTCACTTTATTTTGATGGTCCTTTTAACACATTCTGATGACGGAAAGTAACATTGCACCTACATATCTAACTCTCATTAGAGTGTTAGTAGACTGGTAGGGTTAGGGTTAGAATAAGTTGACATGTACTTGCAAAGTTACTTCTATTAATTAGAATGTCTTTTGGGACAAAATCACAATAAAGAGCTAGCAGATATTAATCAAGACAGTCTACTAATACTCTATTGAGAGTTAGTTGGCATGTAGATGCAAAGTTACTTACTGTAGACAGAATGTTCAAAAGGGACCATCAAAATAAAGTGTTACCCAATACTATAGTGTTTTAAACGTACACCAAAAGTTTGGGGTCAGTAAGATTTTTTATTATTATTTATTTGTAGAAAGAAATTGCTACTTTTGTTCAGTGAGGATGCATTAAACTTATCAAAAGTCACAGTAAAGTCTTTTTGAAATTTCTATGCATCAAAGAATCCTGAAAAAATGCATCATGGTTTCCACAAAAAAAAAAAAAGCATTGTTTTAAACATTGATAATGAGAAGAAATATGCATATTAGAATCTGCATATTAGATTGACTTCTGTTGGATCATGGAGACTGGAGAAACTGATGCTGAAATCAGCTTTGCCATCACAGGAATAAATTACATTTTTAAAATATATTTAAATATATTTTAAATTGTAATTATCTTTCACAATATTACCGTTTTACTATATTTTTGTTCGAATAAATACAGTCTTGGTAAGCATAATATACTTCTTTCAAAAACAGTAATAAATTGTACCATCCCTAAACTAAATGTGTAAATAAAACTCAGAATACAGTTATTCTAAATACTACAGTTATTCTACATACTCTAAATACAGTTAAATCAATACAACTCTTAAGTATTTGCTGAGTATCCTCACACAAACTGGTTCTACTGTTTACACGTTATACAGTGTGAAGGAATGTTTCAGAATCGTTTAGATTGTTTCAGTATGTGAGTCATAGCCAGTATTTTAGCCTCTTAAATTATCCTTCAAAAAGATAAAAACAAAGATGAATACACAATACGTAGAAAACATGCATTCACAGGGGTGCACAGATTGCAAAGAAGCAAAGCTACATGGGATGTAAAATTGTCTTGCGTCTTAAAGTCTTAAAGCTTTGTGTCTTAAAGGCCTATGGGAGATTTGCAAGAACTGTGACACACCAAACAGCCCTGGCAACCAGAATCAGAGGATCCACTGAGTGAACAGCCATTTATAAGTCTCTGTCCACCATCACTGTCCACCACCATCACCAAAGAATGGTGATTAGTAGTACAGTAGCTATGGTTTAACAAAGACATCATGAAGACAGAGTATATATATATATTGTAATAGTGTAATAGTGTAATAGTGACAATTATGTAGAATGGAGCCAGACTAGTTTGCTAATGCAGTACTATAGCTACATGGCTTATGGTGGACCTTGGCCAAAATGGAAAGGTACTTCAGAGGAAGATCAAGTTATTCATTTTATTTCATTAAAAAATGATTACAAAGACAACTGTTATTTTTTATTTAATTTTTGTGAAACTTTACTATGTTTAAACTATTGTCTTTCTAGTCATTTACATGCAGGTTGCATGAGATCTAAAGATATGTGAAAAATGAAATAAAAACATCTCTTACCTCGCTCTTTCTTTTCTTTTGAGAAGGAGTCAAACTTTCTCCGTAGTGATTTCCTCCTCTTACGAATCTCTGGAGAAAACAAAAACAAAAACAGGATTATGGTTGATTTTGTGTATAGATCTATAAAATACATATACATATTGTATATAATGACACAAGATATAAATAACTATGCACCACCGTTCAAAAGTCTGGGGTTGCAGAAGTTGAATTGATATATGTTTTCAAGTTCACATTCTGGTTTTGTAAAAAAAAAAAAAAAAAAGGGTTTTTTTCGGGCTTTTTTTGCTTGTTTTTGAAAGCCCCTTGTACTCACCAAAGCAAGTCAAATAGTGATACTGTCAACTGTTATTAAAATTTAAAATAACTGTTTTCTATTTGTAATATTTTTAAGAAGTAAATTATTTCTGAGGGCAAATCTGAATTTTTCACTGAAAGCAGTGTCAAATAATCCTTCAGAAATCATTGTAGTATGTTGATTTTTTTATTTATTTTTTAGTCATTTAGCAGATGCTTTTGTCCAAAGCGACAAATGAGGGCAATAGAAGCAATCAAAACCAACAAAAGAGCAACAACATGCAAGTGTTATGACAAGTCTTGGTTAGTCTAACGCAGTACACGTTTTTTTTTTTTTAAGGAAAACAAGTAGATAGAATATAGAATAAAGAAATCTAGGTTCCCTGTCGATACTCCACTCGTACTGCATCTTGATAAAGACGCATATGGGAAAAAGCCTTTTTTCTCCTGAACTGAAGTCTATTTCAATCACGCAGTGAAACTGCACGACTATTGGTTCGTGCAGTGGTAAAAAACGAACCAATGGGTCGGCAGCGGAGCTGCACGAACCTATGGCGACGATTACCGCCAGATCCCGCCAAAATGGGCGGGGAATCTGGCTATATAAGCGGTCGTTTCGCCATAGGATCCTTAGATTTCTTCTCCTTCAGCGACAACGACTTCGTCTACACTGACCCAGAAGCCTGCTCGCCGTTAACACGCCTCGCAGCTGGACCCAGCGACCTCGATCTGCTCGGCTGATCCGCCTTTTCTACGCGCCCCAGCATCGCAGCAGTTCTGGTCCCGTTCGCTGCCGCCATCCGGCGATTCTCACGTAAGTTTCTAAAAGAGCAAATCAGCGTTCTAATGCCGCACCGTTACTGCGGCTCGTGCAGGTCTCCCCTGCACGCCGATGACGGTCACAGTGAGTGTGTTTCCTGCTTGGGGAAATCCCATGCAGATGCCGCGCTCGCTGGCTCTGATTGTTCTCACTGCGAGAGCATCAGTTTCGCCTCTCTGCACTCGCGGATCGCTTTCTTTTCAGAGAGTGACCCCGCCCCTCGCGCCCTCCCGTTTTCTTCCTCCCAGGGACCTGTGAGGAAAAAACAGCGGGGCAGAGGATCTCAGCGCCCGGTTGAGAGCGAGCTCACGCCGGCTCAGTGTCTCGCTCTCACCACACAGAGAGGTTTCTCCCGTCCTTTTTTTTCCGACCTGACCAGCGTCCCTCTGCAAGCGCGAGCGATCTGGTCTCGTTCGGGGGAAGTGACGATGAGCTGGCCGATGACAGCATGTCACTGGCAGCTTCAGATGCTGAGGAGCTGTCGGGCTCGATAACTGACCCCGCCCCCTCACGTTTGCCCGCGCCCAGCGCCGCCAAAGCCGGGATGGATGCCGAACTTTTCTGTGTCCTCTCAAAAGCGGTTAAAGAGCTGGGTTTGGAGTGGTCTCCACCAGAGGAGCCCTCTCGCAGCCGTCTGGATGAGTGGTTCCTGCCGGGGCGCCGTCAGGCCCCTCAGCAACGACCCTCGCCGTTCTTCCCTGAACTTCACGACGAGCTCACGAGATCTTGGCGCTCCCCTTACTCTGCCCGCCCCCGTACTTCCGCTTCATCCGCCCTCACCATAATTGACGGTGCTGAAGAAAAGAGGTATGAGAGGATGCCTCAACTAGATGAGTCAGTGGCTGCACATCTCTGCCCACCCACTGCCATCGGCTGGAAGGCGAAGGCCAGTCACCTGTCCAAGTCATGCAGGACCACTTCAGCACTCGCTGGACGCTCCTACGCTTCAGCTGGACAGGCGGCTTCGGCGCTCCACACTATGGCGGTTCTACAGGTCTATCAGGCCAAGCTCCTCTTTGCCACAGACGAGTCTGAGCCTGATCCTGCGACTCTCAGGGAGCTGAGAAGTGCAACAGACCTAGCTTTGCGAGCCAGACCACCGCCCAAGCCATAGGAAGGTCTATGGCCGGCCTGGTGGTGCTCGAGCGCCACCTGTGGCTCACGCTGACGGAGATTAAGGACGCGGACAAGGTCTCCTTCCTTTGATGCTCCGATTTCCCCCAGCGGCCTCTTTGGGCCTGCGGTGAAAGGATTCGCTAAGCGCTTCACAGAAGCACAGAAGGCGTCACAGGTTATGCGACACTTCCTGCCAAGCGCTCCAGCTCAGCAGCTGCTCAGAGTCGCCTTAAGACTGCGCCGACTCAGCAGCCCGCGAAGCCTGCACCTGCCATTTCCGCCCCTCAGTCTGCCAAGACTCAGCAGACGCGAGGGCGTTCACGCTCAGCCAGATGCCACCCCTTTCCGAAGCGTCAGGGCCCCCGACCCAAGATAGCGTTGGACCCTGATCTGCAGGACAGGAAGAGGAGAGAGTCGAGTCCCTCCACGGCCTGACCGCCCACCAAAAGGCCTCTCTTAAGAAACCTCTTTTCACCCCGTTCTCTTCCGGGTGCAGAGGGAATTGTGTTTGTTGCTACAGGGCCCGTACAAGCGCCCATGCAACCGTCCGCTGTGACAGTGGAAAAAATAAAACAAACATTCTCGAAAAGAGAGCAATTTTCCTCTTCCGTCCCTCACGAGTGCCCTGCCTCCGTGCAGCCGGCCACTCGAGTTTATCCAACCCCTTTCCACGCGGGCTGAGGCCTGGCAGGCCATCCCCGGAGTGTCAGATTGGGTTATGGGGATAATAAAACGAGGTTATTCACTCCAATTCGCTCGAAGACCCCCGCCTTTCAGCGGCGTGGTCTCCACCTCGGTGCACGGCGAGAACGCTCGCGTTCTACGCTCAGAGGTGATGACATTGCTGGAAAAAGGAGCCATAGAAATGGTTCCTCCAGCTTTGAGTGAGTCAGGCTTTTACAGCCGTTACTTCCTCGTCCCCAAAAAGGATGGCGGCCTCCGGCCCATCCTCGATCTCAGACGCCTGAATCACGCCCTCATGAGACGGCCGTTCAGGATGATCACGCTGAAGCAGATCCTCTCGCAGATTTGCACAGGGGACTGGTTCTGTTCTCTGGACCTGAAAGATGCATACTTTCACATCCAGATAGCCCCCCCATCACAGACGATTCTTGAGATTCGCCTTCGAGGGAGTGGCTTACCAGTACACGGTCCTACCCTTTGGGCTGTCTCTGGCCCCCCGTACTTTTACGAAGTGCATGGACGCGGCTCTTTCCCCTCTCAGACAGATGGGAATCCGCATTCTCAACTACCTCGACGACTGGCTCATTCTGGCCCAGTCAGAGGTGGAACTA
Organism: Schizothorax lantsangensis; assembly: GCA_027422415.1. NCBI lineage: Eukaryota > Metazoa > Chordata > Actinopteri > Cypriniformes > Cyprinidae > Schizothorax > Schizothorax lantsangensis. The sequence goes on along the minus strand of CM049839.1, from coordinate 31,828,405 downwards.
CTTTCACACAGAACCCTCATCCTCAGCCACTTAGAGCGCCTGGGGCTCAGGGTCAATTTCGCCAAAAGCGCACTGTCTCCCAGCCAACGAGTATCGTTCCTGGGTACAGTTCTGGACTCAGCTTGCATGAGAGCGGTGATAGCGCCAGAATGTGCTCTGGCCAATCAGAAACTCGCGGCCACCTTCAAGAGCGACACCGCTCGCCCACTCAAAGTGTTTCAGAGAATGCTGGGCCTCATGGCCGCAGCATCGCCAGTGTTACAGCTGGGCCTGCTCCGCATGCGCCCCCTTCAACGCTGGTTGAAACCATGGGTTCCACACAACGCATGGCGTCATGGACGCCTGCATATCAGGGTGAATCAGGCCTGTGTAACAGCCCTGAACCCCTGGAAGAACCCACGGTGGATGGAGAAGGGCGTGGCCATGGGGTTGGTCCACACCAGGAAAGTTGTCACGACAGATGCCTCCAACACAGGTTGGGGAGCGCTGTGCGAAGGCAAACCGACCTTCGGCCATTGGTCGAAGGCGGAGAGCGGCTTCCACATCAACTGCTTGGAAATGTTAGCAGTTTGTCGAGCCTGCCAGTTTTTCCTGCCGGACCTAATAGGATGCCATGTGCTGATTCGCTCAGACAACATGTCCGTGGTGTCCTATATAAATCACCAGGGAGGTGTCTCCTCGAAGCGCCTCTTTATTCTGGCAGAGCGCCTTCTGGAATGGGCTCAGCTCAACCTGCGCTCACTGAGGGCAGCACACCTGCCGGGCAGACTGAACCAAGGAGCAGATATGTTATCTTGGAGCAATGTCCCCTCAGAGGAGTGGATGCTCCATCCGCAGGTGGTTCAGAAGATCTGGAAGATCTTTGGCAAGGCAGAAGTAGACCTTTTCGCCTCCAAAGACAACTCTCACTGCCCAATTTATTATTCGAAGGACAGGGACGCGTTGGCCCACGACTGGCCCAACCTCCTCCTTTATGCATTCCCCCCGATCGCCCTGCTTCCACAGGTCGTCAGGCGTGTCAGGGAACAGGGTCACAAGGTGCTATTGGTGGCCCCCTTGTGGAGGAACCAACCTTGGTTGTCAGAGCTGACTCAGCTACTGACAGCAGCCCCCTGGCCCGTGCCCCTGAGACGGGATCTCCTCTCTCAGGCGAATGGAACAATATGGCACCCTCGACCCGAGCTGTGGGCTCTCTACATTTGGCCGCTCAACGGGAGCCTACTGGCCTCCCAGAGCGAGTGTTAAACACCATTTCTGAGGCTAGAGCCCCGTCTACGAGACGCCTCTACGCCCTTAAGTGGTCTGTTTTCCCCACTTGGTGCCTCAACCGTGGTGAAAACCCCTCTACCTCTGAGTTAGCGGTGATTCTGTCCTTTCTGCAGGAACTGCTAGATAAAGGACGTTCTCACTCTACACTCAAGGTGTTCGTAGCAGCTATAGCGGCCTTTCATGCCCCTATAGCGGGCCAGTCGGTAGGCAGAGACAACTCAGTTGTCCGTTTTCTGAAGGGAGCCAGGAGGTTGAATCCACCTCGGCCCCTTACTGTCCCTACATGGGATCTGCCCACTGTACTGAGGGCCTTGAAAGGCCCTCCCTTTGAGCCGCTACAGTCTACGAACCTCCGGTCACTTTCGCTGAAAACTGCTCTGCTACTAGCACTAGCGTCGGTTAAGCGAGTTGGAGACCTGCAGGCGCTCTCTATTAGCCCTGCCTGCCTGGAATTCAGGCCTAACGACTCCAAGGTCGTCCTGAAACCAAGGCATGGTTACGTACCTAAGGTACTTTCAACCCCGTTCAGAGCTCAGGTCATCACGCTCTCCGCGCTTCCTCCGTCTGAGGAGGACCAGGAGTTATCCTTGTTATGCCCTGTCAGAGCTCTGAGAATCTACTTTGAGCGTTCCACCCCCTTAGGCGTACGGAACAGCTCTTTGTTGGCTTCGGTAACCGCGCCAAAGGGCATCCGGTCACGAAGCAGAGACTCTCTAAGTGGATAGTGGATGCTGTCATGCTGGCATACTCTTCTTTGGGCCTGCAATGCCCCATTGGAGTACGAGCCCATTCGACTAGAGGCATCGCCTCGTCATGGGCGTGGTCTAGCGTTGTGTCCATTACAGAGATTTGTGCGGCGGCTGGCTGGGCCACTCCGTCCACATTTGCTAGGTTTTATAACCTGGACATTCCGGCCTTACAGGCCAGAGTCCTCTCTGCTTAGATGAGCTTGTATACATACGCTGTGGGAACAATCCCGTCAGAGACTTCTTGACCGCAATGCGCTCAGGCTCTCTGATTGGCACCCTGCATACTCCGGTTAACGGTGTATACAGGAGTCATATGGAACGATTATCCAGGCCGAGCATGACCTCTATGAGTTTAGCTCGCTTTAGCCTGAAGTATACTACTTACTTCCTTATTCCCTGCTCATCAGCAACAGAGATGAGACAAACTACAGGAGCGAGGTGAGCCGCCTGGCCGGGTCGTGCAGTGACAACAATCTCTCTCTGAATGTGGAGAAGACGAAGGAGATTGTCGTTGACTTCAGGAGAGTGCACTCTCTGCATGCTCCTCTGACCATCAATGGTGCGACCGTGGAGAGAGTGAGCAGCACCAAGTTCCTGGGTGTACACATCACAGAGGACCTCTCCTGGACACAACAACACCGCAGCACTAGCCAAGAAAGCACAACAGCGTCTCTACTTCCTCCGCAAACTAAGAAGAGCCAGAGCCCCGGCCCCCATCATGTGCACCTTCTACAGAGGCACCATCGAGAGCATTCTGACCAGCTGCATCACTGTGTGGTATGGCGCCTGCAACGTGTCCTGCCGCAAGTGCCTTCAACGGATAGTGAGAGCAGCTGAGAAGATCGTTGGTGTCTCTCTCCCCTCCCTCCAGGACACTTACAACACCCGTCTCACCCGCAAAGCCCTCAGCATTGCAGGTGATCCCACCCACCCGACACACAACTTCTTCAGTCTGCTACCATCAGGGAGGAGACTGAGGAGTCTCCAAGCCAGGACAAACAGACTGAAAGACAGCTTCATCCACCAGGCTGTCAGGAAGCTGAACTCCCTCCCGTCCTTGCCCCCCCCTCCCCTCTCTTACCCCACGAATCACTGAACTCTAACCCCCACCCCACCACCACCACCACCACCACCACCACCACCCACACGAACACACACACACACTCACACTCACACTGAGACAAGCACCGGTCACTTGTACAGCATTGGACTGACCTCATTCAACTACCTCTTCTGACAGTCTGAAAAAAGACTGCTCCTTGTCACTTTAAATAGTCTTGATAAGCTCTTTGCACTACACCATTTATATTCTGCACTGTTTGTTTGTTTGTTTGTTTATTTCACTGATTTGCACTATCTGCCATGTGCCTTATGCCACTTTATCCATTTTTTTATATTATTATTTTTATTGTTTTACTTAATGTGTATATATATATATTGATTTGTACTTATCTGTATTTTTGCGTTCTACTGTTTGTGTTTAGTGTTATCTGTATGCACCAGGGAGTAAGAGAGTAACGCAATTTCAATTCTCTGTATGTATGTACGTGCATGTGGCAGAATTGACAATAAAGCTGACTTTGACTTTTGACTTTTTGACTATGGGCAAAGTATTCATTTCTTTTTTTTAAAAAACAACAACTTTTAAACAGTATTGTATAAAAATGTAAATGTAATGCTTACAACACGTAAAATAGGTAGTGGCACAACACAAACACCTTATCAGATGCATGTAACAACAAGTCTTCCTTTCCCAAAAATAAACTGTTCCGTTTAGATGGCTGATAAACCATCTAAACGGAACAGTTTAGATGGTTTAGATAGTGAAACCTCTTAAACACCAAGCATGCGCACAGAGCTGGCAAAGCAAGCACTATGTAAAACCTATATTAATGAAAGCTGGGAGTAAGACAAAATTAGAAGCAGAAGCATTTCCTTCACAGAAAAACAGCCACAATTATCCTTAATTTTTGCTATAGAGAAAATTCTTTCTTGAGCGTATTCTTTCCAAATTTGGAGCTGAAAATAAGTATAGCTAAACTAAAACACCTTTTGTCTGTGTGTTTTCTTAGCTCTGATGTACTCTCTCTATACAGCCCTCAGGAGAACGGTAAAAAACGTGATGAATAGCTGTTACCGTTACTAGGTTAAAACTTCCCCCACAGTACTGCAACATTTTAAACTCAAACCAATAGACGTGTTTACACTCAAACCTCTTCCTGTCTGTAAATGCTGATAAGTTGGTTCCATTTTGTTATGCCTTCAACTTACAGATATACTTTTACTAATTTGAAACAGAAGAGGTCTGAGTTATTGAGCTGAGGGGAAAAAGTTTTAGAAGATGCTCTGTTGAGATGTCCAGAGAGATAGAGAAAACCAAAGGGGTTTTAGCACATGCAGAGGGGCTTTAGGTGGGGTCATATTCCCATGACTGCAGGAAATTAGAGTTTATTTCTATGGCAACTGCCCCCAACCCTCCCCACACGCCAAGACATCATGGGCTAAAGCCCCCATCAGCTCCCATCAGAGAGAGGATGATTAGGGGAATGAACAGAGAGCATGCTGAGATATTAGCCTGATTCAGGATAAATAATCTCTTCGGGCCAAAGCAGAGATTGAAAACAAAATAAAGGAGCCACTTTTATTAAGCAAGAGACTAAAACAAAACAAAGGCAACAAAACAACAGCTCCAGGCTGCATGCCGTTAGAGTTTACAAAGACTAGGAATCACAATATTACAGACAAAATGCAGAAAGTTTACAGTACTTAACCTTCAAATAACCACAAACAAACCAGAAAATAACCAAAGCCAAACAGAGAGGTCAGTCACTCATGACATGCTTTCTGAATTCGCTTAAATGCATTTCACAAAGTTTAATTTAACTCTCCAAAGGACATTCATCTTCCCCAAAAATAGCTGCCAAACACGTTGATGACAATTCCAAGAGGAGCGGCTGAGTAAACCACCAGGCTCAATCTGACAGATTTCTCCTTTGGGAGGAAAATGTTCCGTAAATATTCTCATAAATTGTGGTGGCTGCTTCCCCATGGGTCAGCTAAAGTGCCGGCTGAGGTCTTCTCACAGATGACCGGTTGAAAACTCTACTATAGAGAACAGAGGATGACCTTCTCTGATCTGACCATGTGGAGCTGCTTGTACGTGCTGGGAATACCATTTCCCATAAAACAATGTGGTTTTCCATGGTGGGACATAAGGGGACTCTCACATGATAACAAAATCCCATCTCACACTATCAAATAATAAACAGGGGTCGTTTTGTTAATTATTAATGTTTATTTAATATTGATTGTGAACTCTCCAACATACTGATTTAGCTTCATGACCTAAAGGCTACTCAACAGTATCAAATGCACACACCAAATATCAAAATGTATTATGAAATGTATAAGTCCAATGAGCTGTAAAGGCTCAACAATATTACGAATGACAAATTTATAATTGCATAAATGTCAGCAGAAGGCAAACACATGAAACAAATATGGGGCTAAGTTGTACTGTCTTATATTTTACACAGTTTTGTTCTTGGATTTCAGGGATAAGGACATGTCATGCAATCTGTCCATGCTGGCGTTTGCCTAATTTGGCAGCTTCCACCAAGTGACAGATGAATTTGTTTTAAAATACCTTGACTGGAGACACAGTCTTTGGCATCAACAACAAACAGATATGTCTATAATAGAGAGAGATAAGTCTATTTATAACTATGCAAGATAAAATGGTTGATTACATTTTATTCATTGGATTCAGAGATTTTTTTTCCCCCTTTGCTGTCTATGACGAAGTGACCTGGAACCTTTTTTTGGGTCATGACTGCAACACTGGCGTGCAACAATTCAGATGTTCTGTTGGTACGACATGCTGTAATCCATCTCACAAATCTCACTTTTACCTCTCAGAACTCTTATCTGCTAGATTTACTATCGGAAATCCCTCAGAAATACCTCTGAATTGACTGTGATGTGATATTTGCATGGATTTCTTGGGAATTCGATAAGCATCTGTCTGAAATAATGATATCTAGACTGTGACAAGATACAGTGCCTTGCGAAAGTATTCATACCCCTTCATTTTTTTTTCACGTTTAGTTATGTTGCTGCCTTATGTTAAACTGCTTTAAATTACTTTTTTCCCACATCAATCTACACTCCATACACCATATTGACAAAGCAAAAACAGAATTGTCACAACTTCTTAAATTTATTAAAAATAAAAAAATGAAATAAGTACTTTGCATAAGTATCCATACCCTTAACTAAATATTTAGCTGAAGCACCTTTACAGCCTCAAGTCTTTTTTGTTTGATGCGACAAGCTTTGCTCATCAGCATTTGGCAAGTATCTGCTATTCTTCTCCTCACCTCTTCACCTCTCAATCTCTGTCAGGTTGGATGGGGCAGACACACATTTTGACGTTTCTCTAGAAATATTTGATTGGGTTCAAGGTCAGGCTCTGGCTGGGCCACTCATGGACATTCACAGAGTTGTCTATAAGCCACTCTTGCTGTGTTTTTAAGGTTCATTGTCATGAAGGTAAACCTTCTGCCCGTCTGAGGTTCTGAATGCTCTGGACTAGGTTTTCATTAAGGCTATCTCAATATTTTGGTGCACTGAGCTTTTCTTCTACTCTGATGTGTCCCTCAGTCCCTGCTGCTGAAAAACAGCCCCACAGCATGAGGCTGATTCCAGCACACTTTACTTTTGTGTTGGTACTTTGCAGGTGATGAGCAGAGCTGGTTTCCTTCAAACATAATGTTTGGAATTGAGGTTCATCAGACCAGAGAATTTTGTTTTTCACAGTCTGAGGGTCATTTAGGTGCTTTTTTTGCAAATTCCAAGTGTGTTTTCATGTGTCTTCACTGAGGAGAGGATTGAGTCTTGCCACACCGCCATAAAGCCCAGATCGGTGGAGTGTTGTAGTGATGTTTGTCCTTCTGTAGATTTCTCCTATCTCCAAATATGATCATGGAGCTCAACTAGAGTGGCCATCAGCTTCTTGTTCACCACTCTAATCAAAGTCCTTCTCCATCAATTGGTTGTTTCAAACTTCTTCCATTAAGGGTAACAGAGACTACTAATGTTTCTGTGAACCTTCAATGAAGCAGAATTTTTTTCGGAACTCTTCCCCAGATGTGTGGCTTGACGCAAACCTGTTTTTGAGCTCTACAGGCAGTTCTTTTGACCTCAGGGCTTGGTTTTTGCTCTGATATGCATTATCAGCTGTTAGACCTTTTATTAAGACGTGTGTGCCTTTCCAAATTATACCCATTTAATTGAATTTGCCACAGGTTACATTTACTCGAAGTGTAGTAACATCTACAAGCAATATGAATGCCCCTGAGCTAAATTTCAACTGTCCCAGATAAGGGTATGAGTACTTATGCAATGGAATCATTTAAGTTTTTTATTTTTAATAAAAAAAATTTGCTTTACCATTATGGTGTATGGAGTGTAGATTGATAATTTAAAGCAGTTTAACATAAGGCAGCAACATAACAAAACGTGAAAAAAAATGAAGGGGTATGAATACTTTCGCAAGGCACTGTATGATTATTATATGTAAAACGATTTATCACTTGGTATTTAAATATATGCACTACTTCTGTCATGCATGTTTACCAGTCATCACAAAACAAGATATTTCAACAAGGAAGTGTACCTCTAGGGATGCTGATCTTAAAGTCCAGGTCCCTTCTTTCCAAGTGGTAAAGGGCCACCTCCTGCAGACGTGCTCTTTCCAGCTCTGAGAGGCTTTGGATGGAAACCGGCTGAAGCCTCACGCTCTGCCCCAGCATGGTGGCCCACGTATGGTCACCCTGAGAAAGAGAAAGACAGAAAGAGAAAGCAGAAGTGAAACAGTGAACGCATTACTTTCAGTCTCAGCAGGCCTTTTTGCAGAGTTTGGTTGCAGACCAGCTCGAGCACACCTGGTTATAATTTTAAAGGGAAGCCGATTCATGTGTGTTTGATCAGAGTTGGAATTCTGCAGCAAGGCGTATCGTCAAGAGCAAGATTTACCCTGCAGAAATTGATATACTGCAGTTAAAGTGCTTTTGCACACCTCTTACAAACCAACCATCAAATATTGTGCAGCAAAAGCTGGGGTTAAAAGGTGTGAAATCACTCACAACAGTCCTTAAGAGAGATTTTTAGACATTCATAGTTTTAGATATTTCTCCCTAATAGGAACACGTCTGGATAAACATGCCCTAAAAGGCCCTGTCTGGGTTACTAAAAACACAAAAAGCCTAAAGGTCTAAGTACTTAAAACATGCTATATGAGAAAAACACTATTTGAGCTTCTCTGTTTAATTTGGATTCAAGGACGTCTACTTTTAGACTTGGCAGCAGCACTGTATTGGGTAAACATACAATAGCTAGTGGACATTTTTGACCTAATGTAATTCCTCTGACAGCATACATCCTGTGTGTAGTCATATGTGTTGGCACATCTGATGTGATGACAACGAGAAGAACCGAAAGCCAAAACAGTTACTGAAAGGAAATTTGCTGCTGATCAACCTCAATGCTTATTTGAATACTGCTAGAAAAACATCAGAATGTCTTGTCCTCTTTAACTGAAAGATATCATCCTGAAAGTGTACATATCCAATTTTAATGCATCACATTTTAAAGTACACTTAAAGGGATAGTTCACCCAAAAATTAAAATTCTGTCATTAATTACTCATATCGTTTCAAACCTGTAAGACCTTCGTTCATCTTCTGAACACAAATTAAGATATTTTTGATGAAATCCAAGAGCTTTCTGACCCTGCACGTTCAAGGCCCAGAAATGTAGTAAGGACATCATTGAAATAGTCCATGTGACATCAGTGATTCAACTTTTTAATTTTATAAAGCTATGAGAATACAACAACTTTATTCAACAATTTCTTCTCTTCTGTGTCAGAATTCGATGTGCGTTCATGACAATACCATAACGCATACGTGTGTGTTCCTTTCTTTGCAAACGAGCTGCAGTTTCTGGGCCTTGAACGTGGTAGTTGCGTTGCTGTTTATGGACGGTCAGAAAGCTCTCGGATTTCATCAAAAATATCTTAATTTGTTTTCTGAAGATGAACGAAGGTCTTACAGGTTTGAAACGATATGAGGCTGAGTAATTAATGACAGAATTTTCATTTTTGGATGAACTATCCCTTTAAATTGAATTGTTAGAATCAAAACCTTGAAACTATGCCTCCCAAAAAATTAAGAAGTGAGCAAACTTACATAAGGCCATTTAGCCTGATTCTGTGGTTGTAAAGCCCCGGACTTTCACTGTTTAAACAAATGTGTGTGTTGTCATCTTACTAGGGTTTAATTGAAAGCAGGAGTGTGTCTGTAATCTGTTTCCTTGTGTCCATGTGGGAGGTCACTTTCCACTCAAGTTGTGGTCACGCAAGATGCCAACCAGTGTCAAATAAAGGATAGAGGTCACAGGTTGTGCTCTGTTTATTTGGATGATAATAGTGATCAGTGAAAACAACATGAGATCCATCAAACACCTTGCTGATACCAGTATTTCATATGTATGTAGAAACTGGTATTACTGAGAGCATCTCTTTATGCTATGCATTCTGAGCTATCATTGTAAACTCAAACATTAGAGGATTTTTTTTTATTATGGAACTGTAAACATCCCTTATCTTTTGCAGGATCATTGAGATATAAGATTTAAGTGATGTACTTACAAGAAAAACAAATCATAAAAACTACTGTGGCTGAGCAACATGTTCATTAGTATCATGCGATTTCAGGGTGGGAGGATGAGAGAGGCCTCAGGGCAATGCAAGCCACAAAGTCTTTTTCCTATTCCCCTCCTCCCTAACTCTGTTTCATACACCCTTCTCTTTCTCACATACACTATCCCTTCTTTTAAAACAAAAAAGTGAAGGTCAGGAACGTAGGGAAGAGCAAAACACAAACACATGTAGCATTACGCCATACTTCAAAGCCCACTGAAACGCAAACCACCATCATTCATCAGGAGTATTGTGTTCATTTACTGGACACAAAGGCTTTTGTGAGAAACACTTGCCTTCAATAAACCAAACAGACATAACAAACACAACACACATCCTATATGACGTATCAGGACCCTTGGGTAATTTCTCAAATTATGAAGAAAAGGCATGTACTTGTGTTATGATTCACACTAAATTAAGTACATGCTGGTAAAGACAATGATCATTAATTTAATCATAAGCTAATTTTAGAGTAAAAATGCTGGGATGCTTCAACCCAACGTTGGGTCAAATATGGACTAACCCAACTGCTGGGTTAAATTTTTTAATTAAATTTTTAACCCAATAGTTGGGTTAGTCCATATTTGACCCAAACCCAACTAGTTACAAAAGCCCTCTAAAATGTTCAGCAGAGTGTGTTTGTAAAATATATCCAGTACAAAAACTCTAACCCCCACTAATCAAACCCTACTAACCCACGCACATCTTGAGACCCTAGAGGGAGGAGACCAGAATTGTTTGAGAATGAGACAAGACTGTATGTGGGAAGCTCCATCAGTCCATGAAAAGATAAACACCTAAATAATATACACATATTTACACAAGACCAGTTCACAAGTTGGACAATACAATAGCCATAATTGTGTCTTTTTATGTTTGGCAATTCTGAGAAAAATCATAGCCATTTGGATCATCATTGGTTATTACTGAATGTATATTATGCTGAAACAATGTTCCTCTCATATCAAATAGAAATTTATTTGACAGGGAACAGAAAATAACAACTAATCCAAGTGCAGACATACCTGAGTGCATGACAAGACAAAAACAGACAAAAACAGACAAAAACATCAGAGGTCCATAAATATTGTTGCAAGACCACTTGAGTACTAGAACAATAAAGTAAACAGTTTTGTGAAACCGCTTCACTTTGAAGAGATTTTCTTAGCCATCCAGAGCAAACAATAGCTTATTCCTTAAAAAGTCTTTCTCAGTCCATGCTTTTATTTCCTTTCAGAATTCTTGTCCGATTTCCACTTCATATACTTCTTGAGCCCTGACCATATTTGTCTCCTGATCCTTAAAACCTGGCTCATGGTCCCTCATGAGAATTTCGATATAAATACTTGTATTTAGAAACATGTTGATAGTTCCCAGATGCCCCTTTTAAATAATTTCCAAGTGCTTGTATAAGAGTTCAGCCAGTAACAATCCTGGTGTTTCTATTGAAGGAACACAATCAGATAATTCTTGTGATGGTGACGAGTATGATATGCACATCAGCAATAAACTTCTATTGTGTATTCAGTCTCAACTACACCTGGTGAGCATTTACATCAATGGCTTGTTTTGGTGTGCCTGGATGCATGTGAATGTGAATAAATATGAGCACATAATAATATGTGAGAAGATAACAGCTAAGCGTCCATACAATGGAAAGTTACAGAGAACCTCTCTGTTCTTGAGCAACACACCAAATCCCAGTCTGATCTCTCTGCACATTTAGAGAACTGAAAGAAAAATGAGAGAAAATAAAATAGCAGCAGTCAGCCCTTCTGAATTATCCATTTAAGCTATACTGTGTCAAATAACAAAAACAAAAGGCAAACACTATCTGCTCTCACACTTAGAGTCACTTTTGGATGATCTCTAAGCTACAAAACAATTAGACAACCTCAGACAGTCTATCAAAGGAAGCCAAAAGGTTTCGAACAAGGGCTCTTTTCACTCCTCAGACCGATTTAGGCTGGCAGCATCCTGTTAAGTATGTATCTTTTTCTAAAGTTCCCTCAGAGCAAGAATCTAAATTCATCATTCTGTGTGTAATGTTGTCTGGTGGCCTCATCAGTGGTTATATTCATGTACGTGATGGGATAAAGTCAACAAAGGAAAACTGAATCCTAAGGAATTTGAGGTCTGCTTTTTGTTTTAAGGCCATTGAAACTGACATGAAATTTTTTTAAACACCACTTTAGAGGAGGTAAAGAACTCATAAACAAGCACAATGCTCTTGTTTTAGTGGGAGAAAGAGACTGCTGTATCTCTGTTATGTTTTGTCTCCTACGCAAGGATGTCACAGAATCAAGCAAAAAAGGTGTGAAAACAAGGCAAAACTGTCACTCTTTAAATAAGGGTCAGTGACAATGTAGGTTGTCTGAGATCATTAAAAAAATCTTATTTTTTTGAAAATATTTTTTTTCCCAAAAAAATATGATTTAATCACAAGCGATGTATCATCAAGTAAAAATAGCAAAATACTTTCCTCGAATAGCTTTGCACTTTAAATACAAGTGTACAAGTTTTTAAACATTTTTTGAAGCAATAAAATTATTTTAACAAAAAATATAACATTTGCATTGTTAAATGTTTACTTAAGAGTTACTCCATTCTACCTGAAAAAACATACTTTTTAATTAAAGTTAAAAAATCTGATATTAAAAAACAAAACAAAACAAAACATAATGACCCTGAAAAAGTCCACACACTGACTTTGAACTGTCAAAAAAAAAAAAAAAAAAAATAATAATAATATATATAATATAATAATAATGATATAATTTATAATATATATTTTTTTTTCAATACATTAAATCAGCAATTACACCACCTACAGTAAGCAGTTTTTACATTATTATTATTATTATTATTATATTTTAAGCACCACTAAAATATCAAAAATTGCTCTTAATTCAGAAACTGCAAAGATATTTATGAGAGAAAAGATGTATTCAAGTCAGTCTTGTATGAATTACATTTTTGAATCTATTTTGATCTAAACAAAGAAAAAAAACAAGCGTCATGTCACTAACCCCTAGGTAGATATACACTATAAATCCATATTCTTCTGCTGAACTCTTCAAGAAACAAGTACACATACACAACGGAAGGACTTTATATGTTTACCTAAAACAGTATGCAGTAGCTGATGGTTAAACATGTGAAATCCAGATTTAGCTACACTCACATAACAAACACAAAACACACTATACACCATCTCAAACAAACACATGTGGCAAAAACTGGCATCATAAACACTATGAGTATGCTGTTCCCCGAGCATATACTGTTTATCATTGCATTTACATATTCACTGAATATATTCTACACGTTCATTATAGTCTCATACTGCAGCCACAATCTCTGAAAAACAACCTTGCATACAGACTCTCACACACACTTTTCACTCTACCTGCAGACTGGGACACGGGCAGTGTGTCTGACAGAAACACACACTCTGTGAATAAGAGCAATCTCCTCAGACTCTTCAGACAGGTACAGCCAATCAGACAGAAGCAGAGACGGATAAAGAGCGAGAGAGGTCTGTCCTCTCCATCTGCCATGTACTCATGTAAATCAGAGTGCAGCCCCGGGGTTGCCAAGAGCAAACTTCACATAAACACTCACTCAGTGACGTAGAGCAGAGGAGGAGGAGTCTGAAACCGATACAGCAGAGCTTTGAACGAGTTCAATGTCAGACTGTCACTCATCAGCAGCATAACAAACACTAGAGACACGCTGTCCTCCCTATCCACCTCCCACTGCAGGCTTTCTACTCCTTTTTCCTTCTCCGTGTATTCAGAAGTTCATTCCTGTTGAAATCCTTTCCTCTTCATAGAAATGAAAACAACAGTCAGGACAAAGGTAAACTTGAAGAGCATGATAATGAGGAAACAGAGAGACAGAGACAGCAGGAAAGGAAAAGAAGAAAATAATTATAGTTGTGAGGGCTTCAGGGAGAAGGTGGAGTGATCAATCTCACACAACTAGCTGCCTCGTGATGAGCACATACAAATAAAGCTTGACCTTTCAACTCTGTGCTGACCTCACAGATCTCAATTCTATCTGTTACACAGATTCCACTTTTTCATGATAACCTTTCAGCCGAAGACAAGATAGTGTAAGAGTCTTTGTGCTCAGTGTGTTCTAAACTGGGAATACTGTGAGAAAAGTTTAAGTCTGACACTACATTGAAATGTCAAATCTGGGTAAACATAACCATTCAAAAGTTTGGGGTAGGTAAGATTAATTGATTGAGTTTCTATTTATTTTTGAAGAAGAAATAGTTTTCAGTTTTTATGTTTAAAGGCTTTAATGCTCTCCAAGGCAGCATTTATCAAAACTAGCAATAGCAAACACAGTAATGTTGTGAAATATTATTACAAATTAGAATAACTATTTTCTATTTTATAATATTTAAAAAATGTAATTTATTCCTGTGATGGCAAAGCTGAATTACTCCATTACTCCAGTCTTGAGTGTCACATGATCCTTCAGAAATCATTCATAAATGCTGATTTGCTGCTCAAGAAATATTTCAATGTTGAAAAAAAGTTTAAAAGTTTTGTGGAATTTTTAGATGAATATAATGTTTAAAAGAACAGCATTTATTTGAAATAGAAATATTTTGTTACATTATAAATGTATTTACGGTCAGTTTTTATGCATTCGTTGATCCATCCTTGCTGAATAAATATTTTAATTTAATTAAAAAAAAAGTTTGTTTCTATTAGTGCTGGGCAACGATTAACTGCGATTAATTGCATCCAAAATAGGTTTTTGTGTACACAATATATATGTGTGTGTGTACTGTGTATAATTATTATGTATATATAAAAACACTCACATGCATATTTATATATAATATAAATGATATGAATATAAATATATACATGTAAATATTTTCAAAATATATACTGCATGTGTGTATCTTTATACATAATAAATATACACAGTACACACCCATATATATTTATTTTGGATGCGATTAATCGTTGCCCAGCACTAGTTTCTATTAAAGCACAAAATGATTCTCAAATGATGATGGATAACATGCTCATCAGGTCTTGCTCTTGCACCTGTGGCGCTCATGTCAGCTCAAGTGCCAGGAGTGTCATGCACCAGTGTGTTTTGAGGGGCACCTGTGGCAGTTCTGACTCACTCGCTCTAGGCGAGGCATGACTTAACCCTAACACTATGTCAAAACTTAATAGTTATTTGCATGAATGTGGGAACAAAACAGTTAGCTTAGTGTAGTTTTGTGCAGCTTGCAAAGAGACCTGTGTTAAAATCCTAACCTGATAATATAACTTTATAATAAGCCATGCAGTTTGAATGAGCAAGGTGTTTCATTATGCATGCTGTAAAATTCAGCATAACTTAATTTGTAATCATTTGAATAACATCATTATTACCACTAGTGGTGCCTGTGTGGGTGAGTGAGTGTATATTTGTGATGTTTGTTTGGTTAGTGGCTGACGGCTCAGCAAATGATCCTATTACGGTACTTCTGTGCGAATAGCTGCAGACTGACAGACTGAGCACATTAGCGAGGAGCTCCTGGATAGCGGCACCGTTAGTAGCATCCGGACTAGTCTTCATTCAAGCCTGGACACACATTCACCTTCCGGAAGTATCTGACAAGCACAAGGTAACAACTACTATAGAAACACATGGACCTAGAACAAGTGGCACTTGGTCTGGTTAGCATGAAGCAGTTAGACCCTGCTGGTAGACATCGTAACTTCACTCAAAAATAAAGGTTCTCACAGCGATGCCACAGAAGAACCATTTTGGGTTCCTCAAAGGACCTTTCAGTGAACAGTTCTTAAAAGAATGTGCAGAACATTTTAATAATCTAAATACCTTTTTCCACTATAAATAACATTTTGTACAAGGGAACGTTTCCTTGGATCTTAAAGGCTCCAGATTGCAATAAAGAACCATTATATTTGAGAGTGTATACCATCTCGCTGGATTGATGTTCATTCAAAAATTGCTGTGTATACCGATGGACATTTTACTAGCAACATATAAATCACCACAAGTTCATTAGTAGGCCTACTGTAGATGTTGCAGGGACAGATATGTGGATGATATTTGTTTGTGTCTTCTGCTATGCCAGCTAAGCAAGTGCCATGCCAACAGATTTCTCCAGGTATCTAGGCCTCTTTGACCTAAAATAGCTACAGTGCCACCATTTGTAGACATGTTTTTT
Organism: Schizothorax lantsangensis; assembly: GCA_027422415.1. Classification (NCBI taxonomy): domain Eukaryota; kingdom Metazoa; phylum Chordata; class Actinopteri; order Cypriniformes; family Cyprinidae; genus Schizothorax; species Schizothorax lantsangensis. The sequence continues at coordinate 31,812,408 of CM049839.1, read as the reverse complement.
CAGGCTGATAAATGTGCAGCTCTAAATAATGCGTTTGGAATGTGGTGTGAGGCTGTGTGCGGTGTGTCTTGGATTTGCCATTAATTTACCATCTGCAGGGCTTGGATGTGCTTGAGCTCTCTGGCGATTCTTCCATCTCCATCAGGGATGAAAATACAGTCCAGATGTCTTCATCACTTTTACCATCCATCCACAATCATACTGTTTTCACAACATCAGGACTGCCAAAAGAGTCTTCATCACGTAAGAAGGCTGCTGAACATAAACCCTTTTTGGCTGATTTTAGGGAGGACTGTGTAAGATTCAGAAACTATTCATCCTCAATGACGTCCTTCAATAAGAAAACAGCAACATTTCATTTTGATTTGTGTTTATATATGAGATCCAATAAATCACTGGCAGGAACACACCATGAAAATCTTTGGACTCTCATTCTCCCTAAAAAAAAAAGTGATGAATGTCCCAGTGGTTTTCCATACACACGAGAATGTTCGTATCCGGCCATTAAAAGAGAAATGACCCTCAGTTTCATCTGTTTGACCTCTGACCCTGACATCAAGGATGCTCTCTTCCTGTTTTGGCCGTAACATAGTGCTGTTAGGTGTATATGATCATATGACCCTGATACAGGATGGACAGGAACAGGAACAGACCTGTCCCAAAAGAGCAGACAGGAGTAAAATCCAGCGTGTGCAGGTTTAATGCGGATGCTCAGATGATGCAGGAAGAGTGACATACTAAATTTATACTTTCCCATGATGTCTACAAAAAAATCAGATTTATTTGAATTTACACACTCATCAGGACTCATTCAATTGGTTATAATGCCTGTGTTTAGGGTAATTAGTGAAAGCTGACTATAATTTAAAGCTATATACTGCACTGCCCACTACAGGTCAACGTTGGCAAGTTCTACAAAACATATAAACCATCAAAAATAAATCTCATCCACAGTATCTCAAGTTTCTCTTAAAATAAACTATATAAATATATTCTTTATAAATACACATCTCAAACACAATAAAACCTGATTTTTTTCTTAATCATGAATCACTTCTGAATCATGACATTCACCTGTTCTACTTGCTACCCTCATACATTTCTCAGTACAGATCGTGTCCTCTGCAGAGTCAAAGCTCTGTCTAGACATGCTGAGGTGGAAAAGGTAACGATGACTAGTGTTCACATTGCAGTACAGTCACAGACAGGGGAAATGATCCATGTTTAAGTGCTCCGATTGCTGCTGGTACAGTGTTTATTTTCTCTTGCAACGAGAAGCTGTGTATCAGCAGATAGTGGAGACGGAAAGAGAGAAAACAGAGTGAATATGTGGAGTAATGCTCAGGTTCCACATAACAATATTATAGGTTATATGGTACTGCCTGATTCAACCTGATTATAATCAGCAGCGATGCTACCTGTACATATATAAATTTAGAACAACTGAACAATCACAAATACACACAAATCACACACACATCCATAATAAATACATCCACACTAACATCTAACTGAGCTCTGTTATGTCAAGTCTTACTTCACGTACATCACAGTCAATCAAAAACAATGTAGCAGAACGCTGCGTTTAATTTGCATTAAAATGAAATAATCCATTTTTAGTAGCATGCATGTGCTATATTTTAAGGCTCGGATGCATTAAATGATAATGCCTTTCCTAAGACAACTTTGATGCATAGTTTGTAACATAAAGTGGCACATATCCAAATTTGACTAGAGCAGCAGTGCAAAAGAAAAGATTCACTTGGCTTCTCTCGGTCGTGTCACACAGTAAATCAGAAATTCAAGGTGTGTGTGGGCCAGTGTGGTCTCATTTCACCATTACAGGAGGACAGATTGCATAACATGAGTCATAACTTGTCTTATTTCCTTTTTATTTTATCCTTTCAATCCTCTTATCTTCTCTGTGCTTTATTATAACATCAAGCTGTTCTTCAAAAGATCCCTAGAGGTCATGGAGAGGAAATGCCATTTACAAAAACATTCTGCAAAGATGCCATGCTTCTCTAAACAGGACATTCTCCACCCATCGGCACAGCTCTCTACGGTTCTGCTCCATTATGCTGAAGAAACCCCCACTGACTGACATCCACAATAAATAATACCCATAAAGTTATGGTGGTGCTAGTGTTTTCTCCTTAAACAGTAAATACCAGAAAGTACCACAACATTTTCCTAAACACCTGTTTGTCACAATGAACTGTGAATTTTACCTCGAGGTCATCACATGCAACAACAAAATTAAATTTGAGGTAATTTGATCTAACATTTAGCCCAATTTTACCTTACTCAGTTTGCATAAAAAGCTAAACAACAAGCAAATGGAACCAAATATATCTGTTCATCGTGTAACAGATTTATTTATGTCATGTGGATGACCAGCCCTTCCAAACAGGAAGAAATAGCAATCAATCTCACCATATAGGCATTGCATATGGGACAGACATCATAACGATATTGCTAAAGGCTGCAATCACTCTATAGTCTGGATCGGCACTCTCTGCTTGTTATTGATCAGTCAATCGATCAACTATGGCAATTTATGCATGCCTAGTTTTCTCTATCAGCTTCCAGTGATGTAATACTGATTGTTAGATGTCTGTTGGTTGACTGCACTCCATTTATGCATGAGTTTACCTCTTGACCCCTGGTCCCACACATTCTAGTTTCAGTTGACTTTCATTATCGCTTATCTCTTCTGGTCAAGTAAACTCAATCCTAGCTATCCAATTTACTCCCATCGAGTTTTTTTTCACTAAAACACATAAAATGTGTTTATTATTTTTAGCTTGCAGAGGCTTGTGACATGAGATGGTGACACATTGTCTGAAGATTTAAAAAAAAGAAGATTGAATTTGCTTTGAGGTTTAAAATTATGCGCAAAACACTTATAAAAAAACACTCTATAAAACACTTGTAAAAAGAAAACCCTCTTTGTCTTTTAGGTCAGAAACTTCAAATCCATGCAAGTATGGTCCAAATAGCCGTAAACTCTCAAGAGGACACAAGGTTTTAAAGTCTTTCTGGCAACTTTTGACTTGTGTGTGATGCAACTCCAACATCTTAGACCACGCTCTTCAAATTCCAAATCACAGAGAAGATTTAAGCTCTAATTCTCTAACGAAGGCAAGACTTTTGAACACTCACATTCCACAGAATGGCCTTTCCACAAATCCCCCAGATAATACAGTAGTATTATTTCCAATTAAAATCATTGTTAAGGCTATTGGTGTCCTTCAGGAGACCTCACATCACTTAGTGGGCATACCTTTCAATGGGCTTGACCATGAAAAGTACCAGGAAGAGGGGAGGAAAAGGAAGTTCTCAGAATGTCAAACCTCCTTTGTTGTTTCATGTTCATAAATCATATGATAAAACCTTTCAACTTGAAATGTTTTGAGTCATGTGATTGCTCACTGAGGAAACTGGTGACAAGCTTTGAAGTATAGAGTTAAGATATAACGGAAATAGTGACAGGTCTTCCGTATTGTGACTTGCATCCGAGTTTATTCTTACCCATTAGTTGTTTACTGGATTCAGGCAGATCTGAATGCGAGTTTGCAGTCAGTTGTACTAAATGATTCGAAATGCCATATACATCACCAAAGAGCAGTTGAGAATGAGTTAAAATAATTGAAATAAAAAATACAAGGTCAAAAGAAATATCAATAACAAACATTTAGAAAAAAAATAAGGTGAATTTTGATTCCATGCTGACTTCCAACCACAGTTTTCAAGCTGTGGGTTACTTAGAGAGGAAAAGTGAGTCTTACAAAGTATGAGAGTGCTGGTGAGTTCATGCAAAGTCATGCCATGATACAGCTCACAGCCAGCATTAGCATTAAAATTAATCATGACCTGCCACTCTGAATTTTCATGATCATAAACGTTAAAATTAATTTCTTGAAGTGACCATCGCATAGACCATTTGTGAAGGGGTTGACTGTTGCTTAGAACTTTGTGGCGTCCCCTTCTTGCGTTACCCTTCAAGGGTGCAAAATTGCCATTAGACATTTGGCCACCATCTCAGTTATCAGTCTGATGAATACTTCAACAAAATCACTGAATCCATCAGAACAGCTGCTGAATCAACATATACTGAACTGCAAGTTCCGTTTCAGTGCATCATTACATTACACTGCAAAGCTGTGACACAGGCAATAAAAGATAAGGCTTATTCTCTCTTTGTCTGTATAACTCACACTCGTGTCTTTGTTAATATTTATCCTTTTTTGTTGGCTTACCATAAGCCTTATGATAATAAAATGAAATTGATAAGCAAGCATGCCCAATCTAATAAAATGATAAGCAAAACAAAAAATAAGAGAACAAAATGTTTTTTTCCCCCTCATATTTCAATAAAACATTCTAAAGTTTATGTAAATGTAATAGATAAATTACACCTGTCCAATGGGTCCTAAAAAGGTTTGTGGAACTCTTGCATTAAGACATAGCACATCATCTTTCATCAATGGGCCTGTGAAACTAAACCTCCTAATGTAACCCAGGTAGAATTCGGCTGGATAATGCAAGAAATTGCGAGCTTGTGTGGTGTTGTGTTTTCGTGCTACTTTTATTGGTTCAAACTATAAATCAGGACACATGGAGACAATCTAATCCTCATCTGCCTGCCTCCAATCCTTCCAACACCCCAATGCAGAGTTTTCCAATGTTCCAGCACATATTTTGCATTTTTTTCCCCACACAGCATGTTGGCAAAAAGAGTTTTCCAGCGTTACCATACCATGGTTTTAAGTATGTTTGACCAAATGCATTAATTAAGTTTGACACATCTATAAAACATTATTTGGAGATGAGAAGCCCCTCATTGATCAAGCACTGACATTAGAGATAGATCTGTTTACCTTGACTAACACTGCAGGAATGTGCAGCACCAGAGAATGACTCGAATCATTATCCAGAAGCTCTTAAGTATGTGAAATCTGGTGGCCCTGCTTTGTCTCCTCGGAGAATAGACTCTTGCATGTTTTACCTTTGCTAATGACACTAAAAACTCTTTACAATGCAATGCCACAACGTGAATTTAAAAAAAGTATGTCATGAGAAATGCTGTGGGACACGGTGCATAAATTAGCACAGATGTCTACAGAAACGCTGGTTTTGCACCTGTCCTATTTCTACTAACAAACACTGATGGCTATCTGCAAACAGCTGACAGCAGGATGAATAGAAGAGGACCCCTTCCCCCACACTCACAGACTCATATGGTCTTCATTATGTTGTACACTGTCCAAGATGTTAGCCAATCCATCAAATCTTTGTACTTTTCCACTGCATGCTGTTTTGAAGCATGAAAACAACTTAACCTATTTCTACATAGGCTTTTAGCAACAAAATGATCGGATCAGCTGATGTGAATCCTGAGATTTCAGTACGTGTGTACTCTATATTGGCTCATTAGCTCATGTGACGTCCAATGAGTTTAATTAAATTTGCGCTGTTCGGATTGGCTTGACGCAACGGGTGAAGAACCTATTAAATCAACCTTTAGAAACAAAGCCTTCATTCTGAATTAATCGTCCTTCTAAAACTTCATTACATGTCATTTAGCAGAAACGGTTCGTGTGAATTGCAGGGACAGATCTTGTAGAGAAATTTAGGGTCAAATGTCAACAGAGCATCCACATCCAGAGCTGAACCTGCGATCTCTGCAACGCCAACCACAATTACTTTGTTACAAACATTTATATACATACTGAAACTTTTTTGTAAGATTTTAAGATCCTTTAGTTCAAACTTGTAAGTACAACAAACAGTAGATATTAGTTTTATAGCAGTTTTCAAAAATTGTTCCTGGATCATGGATCAAAGTGCAGAAGTATACAGCCTACTTTATAGCATGTTTACCAATACTGATGACCCCAAAATGGGTGATATTAATGCTGGTTTATACTGATGCTTTTAATGATTAATATTTACTGCCACATCTTAAGAATAATGAAGAGAGAGAAATAATTATTTCAGTGGCGCAATTCTTATGTAGATTGCTTACAATAGGGGACATGGTTGAGAACATGTGTTACTGAATATGAGTCGTAGCTGGAAAATATAAGACAGCATCAGAGTAACTTTAGTTTACAATACTTTTTAAATGTAAAAATTACCTGTAGGGAATCGTACAGTTTGAGTCAGCATTAAAACCTGTACACATTTGCATACAACTGTAGGTAATTCCCCTACTCACCACATAGTAGAACTGCATGTCCTGGCGAACAGGGTTCTCAGGCTGCATGACTGTAGATGAGGTTTTATCCGATCCCATGTAGAACAAAACCATAACACTTTCTGGGTAGACACTCAGATCAGGTGAAAACAGACAAAAACAAAAAAAGCAGATCCCACTTGTTTTCATCAGTCTCTGGATGGAGGGAGTCAGTCCATCTGTGAAGCAGCTCGTTTCTGGGCCGTTGGTAAGAGGTTCAGTGTCAGTGCTTCCTCTGCGTCTGTGTATCTGAGAAGTGATAGCAGCTCTTCCTGTGAAAGGGTGCTCTCTGAGTGTGTCTGATAAAATGCGAGTCCTTACACGCAGCTCAGTGCAGCCTCTGCTGTGCTCCTCGCCTGGCAACAACAGGAAATGTGCCACTGGCAGCTCAGTTTGACAAGCTCACAGCCTTCACTCTGATGCAGCACCAGGAAGCACTGGGAATGCATTAGTATGGGCTGTGCCGGTGGCTGGGATCATGTCTCACTTATCCTCCCATTCCCACCTCCTTAACTGCGCATGCCATAAAACAAAGGTCTGAAGGTTCAAGTCGGTGCGAGTATGACTAGCTTTTATCTTGGTAGTAATTGCAGTATGATAACTGAACTTTGCTCCATGACGTTTTTGATCTGACTAAAATACTAGAACAAGCACTATGATGACATTTTTGAATTGTTGATGGGGAGTGTATCATCTGTGTATAATTCAAAAATTCAAAATGTCAAAAATTCATATTCCTGTACTGTCAAATATGTTGCAAGATTAATGCTCAAAATCTTGTGTGAAGACATTTAATGCATGTAAAAATAATGCTTTCTTAAAAGTCATATTATTATAATGAAATATGTTTTCGTCAACAAATAGGCTTTTTTTCCCAAATCTAATCCTTTATAGTCAGTTATAGCAACTTTGTTTTAATAATCTCAAACACATCTAAAAATACCAAGTAGTTCATCTCAAAAATATATATGAGATCATTTCAGAGATTCTGGTTAATGCTACGGTTCAAAAGTTTGGGGTCAGTAATTTTTTCTTTTTTTTAAAGTGGATTCTGAAAGGATGCATTAAATTGTCAAATGTGACATTAAGGACCCTTACATTCATTTATGAGATTTCTATTTCAAAGAATCTAAGAATCGTGAAAAATGTATTTGTTTCCACAAAAATACTAAGTAGCACTTTCAACCATTTTCAACATTGATAATAATAATAAGAAATATTTCTTGAGCACCAAATCAGCATATTATAATGATTTCTGGAGGATCATGTGACACTGAAGACTGGAGTAACGTCAGCAGATCAAAGAATAAGCTTTGATCACAGGAATAAAGTATAGTATATTAAAATACAAAACAGTTATTTTATATTTAAAAAAATATTTCACAAAGTTAGCCTATAATGTTTTTACTTTTCATCAAATAAATGCAGCCTTTTTGAGCTTCTTTCAAAAACCTTAGATTACATCTTAGTATGTAAATAATAAGTACATAGTACATATTTACTTAGTAAACCCCAACTTTTGAACGGTAGTATTAGACTACTGAACATTAAAAATAAATAAATAAATAGTTCAAAGTACCTCAGTTGACCTTTTGTTATTGCACACGATGACCTTGTGGATCAGAAACATGTTCCAGTACGCAACGAAAGACAGCTGTTTATGAAAGTGCTGCGGTGGTTGTTATCTAGGTGAGCGCTGCACGCGTTTGATAAACAGCAGAAATGAAGGTTAAAAATAAACCCACAAGGGGGCAATATTGTTCAAGATTCTCATAATGGAAGCGATTACGTAAGTTTGTTGTGGAAATAGGCCTACTAATGTTTTGTGTGGTCTCAGTTTGGTAAGGGATTCTGATCTAAGATCTCAATCCTGCTGAGAAGTCCTCATAAACAAACAGTTCTCTATAATTTAAGTATCAAATTTGGATTTTGAATATGCAAAAAAAGGAATGTGTATAGTGTAAATTAAAGCAGAAAAAACACCACCACAACTGCAAAGGACTGTTATGCAAGAAAAATAATTTATTTTAATGATATACCTTTTACCACATAGGCAAGACATACTTCAGCTGATTAGAGATCTCACAGCAACCGTCTTTTCTGCTGGAGGGTGAGGTCTATAATATGCAAATTTTAAAATATGTCTTTCCAAGGAAAACATAACAAAAATATAATTCTCATTATTATCTTGCCTTCCCACCCTGTCTTTCTTTTATTCCCAATGAGCAAGGGCAATCTGAACATTTTAAAGCTTTTTCCATTCTGGCAATTTGTCAAAGGACCTTTGTGCCGGACTACTAAACTCAATCTTATCATGCATATAAAATGCGACAAAAACTGAAGTCTTGTGTGTAATGCAGGGAGTTGTCAGCTTGTGATGTCAAGAATTGATTAAAAGTCGTTGGTTAGCCTACTCTTGACAGCAGCCAGATGGTTGTTAACAAACTTGTTCCGGACTCCCTTTTTTCTCCCTTAGTTGGCACATTTGACTCTCTTCTGAGTACTGAAATGGGATTCAGAATGAATCCCTATCGGCTATGTGAGGAAAGAAAAAAACGGCTTGAGTGAAGCCAGTGAAACTCTAGAGAGGAATTGGTTTTTCGGATCAGTTTGTCAAACACTTCTAATATGATTAGAATATATATGTCTCTCCAATGGATATTTGTCTCCCCTCTCTGGGATTTACATTATTGATGCACAAGGCTTCTAACAGTCCACTAAGGTACATTTCTTGAGTTCCATTTGTTTTGCCCATATAATACCATCTCTTTCCACTGTCCTCCCTCTCTCTTTTACTTGTACCTGTGAGAGTACTGTTGACATTGATAGGGTTAAGCACAGAGTACACAAGAGTAGTGATAAATATTATAGTAGTAAATCCTAAAAAGATTAAAAGAAACTGGATACTTCTACGGAAGTGCAATACCAAGGCATTTAAAAACACAGAGGCTTCACGCCAGAGTACAAGGCAAATAAACACTGGTTGTCAGACTTTTTTTCATTCACTAAATATTTAAAACAAGTGTCACACACTATATTAATGTGGTGGTATTCTGTCTCTTTTTTCACGTTATGCTTTTCATATCGTCGGAATACCTGAACGACTAGTCTGAGAAGATGAACATCAAGACAATATCCATCTTGATCTTATTCCAGACTTAGAACAGATTTTTGCCAAGCACTTCCTCTCCTGGACTGCTGAGGGTGCTCCGGCTCAATAGCACCAGGGTTCTTTCCATTGTCTGATTGGGAGCCAAAAGAACAGTCACATGAGGAAGGGGAGCTTCATAAGGAATGGTAAGAAGAAGCAGTCTCTGAAGTCTCAGTCTCTGCCTGCTGTAGACCCTCCGTCTGCAGTAGTCTCCAAAATTCCCTTAATGTAGGATGACGATCAGTTTACCACAGGTGACCTGCTCAAGTCCTTGAGTGAATTACCACATTTGATCAAAGTCTACAAAGTCTTTGTGCATTCAAATGTCAATCTACAATCCGGTCTTGCAGTTTCGTGGAGGGCAATCATTAAAAAATTACTTTTCTATTATGTTCTTTTTGGTCAAAAATGTAATCTAAACATAACACTGTTGAGCTCTGCCTCACCCTTTCTTAACATTCACAGGCGTTCATTGCCAATGCCGACAGAAGGGCAAGTCTGATTCATCTGATGCATAGTCTGTAACGGACATAAAGTGAGAAGCTTTGCACTTGGATTTGAATGCTCCTATGTCTTGAGAGATGATCTGGAATTGTGGTCATAAGTGTCTGGCTTTTCTGGAAAAAAATGTGGAGAGATATATGAATTCGGTCATCTTTTTACCATCCACAGGCCTCAGTAAATCTTCTGCCTGATACTTTGTGTGTAGTCGAGTGAAATCTCTGAGAGATTATACACCTGGACCGGTAGCCATGATGGGTTTCCTGAGTTGCAAAGAAACCACTGACAGATTTACACAATGGACAGCTAGAACCAAACCAATGACCCACTGGTAACACTTACTGGACCCTCTTCTGTAGTCTAATGCCCCTCCCCCCCACCCCATGGACTATCACTTTCTGAGCTATTCCCTCATGTACCGTCCACAAATTTTATTTTCAAAGGTATGTTTTGTCTAGGACAATATTGATTTGTTGTACGTTGTGCACAAGCATAACTATGTGCTGTCTGTTTACACTTTTGGCAGTGTGGGAAGATCTCTAGATGTGGGTTCAGGTGTATTGCATTATGATGGTTCAATATGATCACTTCAATCCCTTGTGTGCTGTGAGCTTATAAAATAATAGGCAGTTTCCCAAGAATAGTCACAGATATAGACAGCTTTGTGTCTGTTGTGTCTTTGATCAAGCAGTTACATTTTCTTATATATATATCGTATACATTGTTTTTTTTACAGATTAAATAAACTCAAGAAGACATTTATATGGCCTTTCATATTTTTTAGAAAAATAAAACGAAAAAGAAACAATGGAAAATAACAAATATAGCTTTTTGTCTTGTAAACTAGTTCCTGTACTGGTGAAAGTGCTTCATTTTAAGGGGTACCAGACCTTGCTTACAACCTTTGTGGAATGTTTCCGACTTGTGTCATACACTCCTCTCTCTGTGCGAGTTTGTGCGGTCCATTAAAATACAATTATCCTACTAAGACACTTTCTAGTCCACCACTGAAGTGGGCAGAGCAGGCTTTGGCCACAAATATAGGCTGGGCTCCTAAAATAGTGAACAGTCTGAAAATATTTCTTTATGTCAGTTTCCATTCTAGAGTTTTATCATCACATTCATATTTCCAGAATAACAGATTTCTATGCCAGAATTTTGTATCAGTGGTGGGCTCAGTTTCCATTAATACCGACTATACTCTGCAAATATCTTACATCATCAGAGTGAGATCCCCTTGTCTTAAAGCAACAACTCAAACCCCCGTAATTTCCTTCAGCATGAGGTCTTTGTAAATTAAACCGTTTAGATGGGCAGTGGAGTGTAACGGAAAACCAGCCATATTGATATCCAGCATGTGGTTCTCTACAAGTGGAATCACTGGTCCTGTGGAGCTGGTTTTGGTGTGTTCGTTGCACTCTCATCTGGCTGTGACTGAGAGAACTCAGTGACACGTCGTGCCAAGGGGTTTGTGCTCTTCAGCAACTCCATGGCAGAAACTCGGGTCCCGCTGCTAGCTTTGCTGCTTCTCTTCTGGAGAAGAGCCATAAAGTTCTCATTTCGTGAGCTTGACCTAGGAGTGGTCCCGAGGCCCAGAGTTCGGAGGTCTGTGCTACTGCTTTTCACAGGTGAGACCAGACACTGCCTGCTTCCAAAAGAATCCGTTGGTTCCTTGCGACCAAGAACTTTCCTCTTTGACCTAGGAAAGGCAAAAAAATGCAAATGTTTTGTAACCGTTTACACCTGGGTTCCTAAAATCTGGACTTGGAGGGCCACTGTCCTGCAGATTTTAGCTCCAACCCTAATTAAAGACACTTAAGAGTTACTGATTTGAAATAAACCACAGAGCAGTGACACTCCAGGTTTGGATGGAAGAGTTTATGATGGCTGGCTAATTAATCCATTTCCTATTTATGTTACCTTATGAGCTACTGTTATTTAGTCAATAAATATATTAAATATGTATTTTTTGGACAAATAAAGATTATTTAAATTAGAAGGCATCACAGACAGATTTTCTAAAAATACATTTTTAGCAATCAATTTACATTGATACATTTTTTCAGTTGGAAAATTAAGTGGCTAATTGGTGACCTCTGAATTGGAAGACATAATCCCAGATAATCCAGTACAAGACCATATCTGCATATGTATTCATTATGCCAAATTATGCCAAAGTAATTCTAGTTAGAGAGAGACAGACAAATAAAGTATCAGTATGAATGTTAAAGTACAAATTTTACCTGTGTATTTTGGTAAAGAGGTCCTCAGTGGTGTGAGTTGTGGGTGTGTGGACAAAAACATCATCGTCTGTTTCCTCTGTAATGTGTAGTTCAGTCTTGTCAACTGCAGAGTTGTTCTCTTCCAGTATTTCTGTTTCTGCATAAGTTTCTGTGAAGCAGCATAGAAGAATATAAATGAAACACCGAATTGACTATGGCTAAAAAGATATCTTAACTGAAAATGTAAACAAATGTTTAACCTGTTACTGTCTCTGCTGGAGGTGCCTCTCTTTCCGTAATTTGATGAGAATCTAAATCTTTTGAACTGTCCTCTTCAGCTACCACATCATTCTCTTGATTTCCAAAGGTCTCAAAACTTTCAGAATTTTTATGGTTTCCATGACCCCTTGCAAGATCTTCTTGATCTTCATCTTTAAGCAAATCACCCTCAATGTCAGATGCTGATAGACCTGTAGGTGACTGGGAGATGCTGTCGGAGAGTAGAGTTTGCCTTTCTGCTCCGCCATTGGTCTGGATGCTTGGAGAGGGCAGAAGAAGGACATTGGGTTTTTTCGGCACCGGAGGAGGTACCTTGGGCTTCTTTTTGTCTAATTCCGCTAAACAGGATAGCGTCATTCTACTTGGAAGAGTCTTACTTTTGTCCTCTCTCTCTGGGCTACTTGGGGATGGAAGATCTTCTTCAATAGGAATCCCATGCTCCAGATCAAACTCAGGGAGAGGAGGTACATGACTGTGGAGTGGCACTTGCGGGGCTATTGCAGATGTGCTGAGTGATGACTGAGCTGGTCTCTTAGGTTTGGGCTTTCTTACAACCATATATATGTTACCCACAGGCATGGGTCGGTCCACAGGGGAAGATGGAGGAGATTCAGGTGCCAGAGGGGAGGATGAGGGAGATTTAAGCATCAAGTTCATGGGTCGTTTAGGTAGAGGCGGCTTCATTGCAACTGGTGGCTTTGACTGTTTTGTGTTCGAGGGAGTAATGGGAGGGCTGAGATCTCGACTTTGCTCTTCCTCTATAATGTCAGAAGAGCCATCAGGACTGTCCTCAAGTTCTGAGCGGCTTACTGAACGAAGTCGAATGTTTCGCAAGTCTGTTGTTGTAACAATAGGCAGAGAAGACTGACTAGGGCTCAGTTTACCTGGTTTGTTGGCTGTAGATGTGTCAGAGTGGCGTCGGCTGGCTTTCGGCTTGGGTTTGACAGAGGACAGATCCAGTTGAGAGTTTGCAGGTAGTTCAAATGAAAGACGTGAACGTGATTTATCCTTTGCAGAAGCTGGGAGGGAAGATTTACGTTCTGGAATCTTTGGGCGCATCTTGCAGCCAACTGGAGAAGGTCCAGTGATGAGGGAGGTTGATATAGTTGGGGTTGGAGTTTCAGACTGGCTTGAGTAGCCACTGGATGGGGACATGAGACATGGGGGCTTGAAGGATACCTTGGTCTCAGCCTCAATGGAGAGCAGGGATGGAGATGTGGCTCGTGAGGTTGAGGGTGAATTTAGGGATTCTGAGCTACCTCGCACCTTCATGCACTCAATCACTGTGGTACCTGTGGCTGTGCTTGAACCCGACAGTGAGTGGTAGGGATCATTGTTGGACTTCCACTCGTTGAGCTGCCAGTGAGGAGGAAACCCAAGCTCTGTATCCCTGTCAGCAGGTTGAGAAATATCAGAAGATGTCTCCAAGCTACTGTGGGCCTGATCTGTGTCATCCTCAGGCTTGACAATTAGGAACTCTGGCTGGAATGAATCTTGAATATGGTGATCCCGAGGGATAAAGAGACTTTTGGGTCTGCCATCTCTGCAGTGTCCTTCACTGTGGTAGGAGCCCATTCCTCCAATCTCTGATAGGTTCTTCATCAGGGATACACTACGAACTGGAGGTGGTGGCTTTTTCTTAGATTTCTTTAGTGAGATACTACGTGAGCGTGACCTCAGTCGATCATCCGGAAGATAGTCTGAACCTGTGGTCACAGAAACATTATCAGTGCTCGTGCTATCCTCTGAGCTGTTGCTCGGATATAACAGGGCATAACTCTGACCCTCTGGAACAACAGGGACAGCTTCACCTGGAGAACATATATTATCTGCTGAGCAAAATGATCCAGAGTCTGTTGGTGTTGAAAGTGAACGTTCACGGAACCTAAATACATTGGACCGGGCTGATCTCTTCTCCTGCTCACTTTTGTTATTTCCTGTGCATGCAGTAGAAGCTGCCCCCTCAGTGTCATTCCGCTTCCCTGCAGGAACGCCACCCCCCTGTGTGGACACTGAATACACCCGGTGTCCACATGGTTCCGAGATGGAGGTGAAAGAGTTGGAATGTGACCCTGAGCTCATGGAGAGGCCTGAACTGGTCTGGGATGGACAGATAAGACCACCTCCTTCACCTCCAGGTGTTAGCATTCCAGTTTTAGATATTGGTTGCATGGAAGCAGGGCTGGCAACCAAGGCATAGTTGTAAGAGTCATTCCAGGAAGGAGAAAAAGTAGAACCTTTTGGGCCATTCCAGGAGGGGCTTGGGCACATCAGAGTGGCATGATCCATCATGCCTGATGGGGTCTTTGGGGATGGGGGGACACTGTACTCCAGGTCACTCCGGGTCTTTCGAAGGGGAATATGCTGTTGGCCTGTGTTCTCGGTGGTTGGCTCCAAAGATCTGGGTTGAGAGGATCCAGGAGAACAGGCACCTTGTATTAGATCAACAGCAATAATTTTGCTGTCACCTAAAGACAAAATAGTTTTTTTAAAAAAGAGTTTAAAACAGAAGTTTGCTGTTTATACTTAGATACGTTTTTGTAAATATTCTAAAATATATCATTCAAAACATTGTTAACTAAAACAAGTTTGTCAAAGCCTATGTGTGGCTCTAACAAACATTAGATTTTAGATTGACAAATTACTCTAGGTGGAAATCACATTGGTCAGTGCCCATTGTCCTTTTCTTGTTTATTTCCTTTTGCACTCTATGACCCTGTCAGTAACTTGCCTAACTTCCTGTTAGTCACCTTGGCAGTGCAGCGTGACATCAGGGCCTGCAACCACACTCCTTGGGCGGCGAACGGTCTTTGGGTTGACCGCTGAATCAGTTCTAAAGGTGGCCCGCAGTTCGCTGCGCTGTGCGGAGTGCTTATCAAAGCACTGGCCTGAGGTAAGATATGAGATACCAGCTGTCAGGCTAACTGACAGTCTTAAGTCAGATAAATTATGTTACCTTAAAATGGTTGCATAAAAGGTATATTATTAAATACATGTTAGGATTAGGCTGAAAAACATTAGCTATGACTGCCTAATCAGACTTGAGTAAAGGCAATGACAAACATTTTGGTCATTTATGAAAAAAAATATTTTATGGACAAAAGCAATAGCCAACATGAGATAGATGGTTAGCTGGAGACTTGATCATGGTGCCTGATTGATCTGGAGCAGTGGTTTTCAAACCCTGGGTCGTGACCCTCGGGTGGGTCATGAGACTTAAAAAATAGGTCGCCAGGATGATTTAAGGAAAACGTATGTTGGTAACCAAGTTCAAGACTCAGGAAAGAAGCAACTAAATAAACATAAACAACAAAACGAAAGTAACCAGCAGCCGCCTCAGGTCAGAATCAAATGTGTATTTGTGTTTGCGCTCTGTTTTTGCAGCGTTGTACATTGTAGCAAATCAGAGACACATCTGTTGATTTCTATAACACAGTGGCCAATCAGAGGAGTTTTAGTGAGTCAGAATCTACTCACCACTCTGAATGCAAGTGTTCTTGTTCAGTCCAGAGTCCTGGAAGCTCGCGACGCGAATCCTCTGATTATAATGAACAAAGTGTAGAGGTGATGTAAATAAGAGATTAATTGTGCCGTGTTGACAGATTCATTGATTATAGCGGAATTAGAGATTGCGATTAACTGAAATGAGTGACAGCTTTTTAAGGAAGCGCACTTTGCGCGCTTTCTTTGCTGTATATAAGTTAGCCTATTCTCCGATCAGAATTTGAATAAAAGTTTAATTTTTCATGCTGCTAAGAGGACCAAACAACAAACTTTCGGAAGTGACATCCGCATATTCTCTTGAAATCACAATGATATTGTGATAATCATAACTATGGGCTGGACAAAATATGATATGTCAGAATATGTGCATGAAGGTAAGCACCCTCACTAATTTCAGAAGCACCGACAGTGATTTGATTTTGGAACAGAGCATCCTTCCGGAGTTCTACGTTGGGACTCGAGACCGGTCTGTAGTGCAGTTGTCTTTCCTTCTTTCTTTCTTTCTAAATATATATATATATATATATATATATGGGTCACGTCAATTTAAAAAGAAAAAATAGGGTCGCTCTGAAAAAAGTTTGAAAACCACTGATCTGGAGAAATGAAATCAGACAATGGACACTGGATAATACATCAAAGCAAGAGCTATTGGATATTGACTAAGCACTACCCAATGGCAGATCTATGAAACTTTCTATCATTTCTGTGGGAAAATACAATGCTGATGTATTTTCAAGAACTGCATTGACTGGGTGTTTAATAATTTTAAACACCTGGTGCAGGAGGGAGTGCTGTGTTAAATGGTCCACCATTCCACAATGATGAAAGGAACTGAACATAATGTTCTAATTAAACCCAGTTCTCACTATGTTCTTTACATGGATACCCCTTGTGTCACTCAGAAAACAGCTCTCCCAACGAAACCTCATTACCTCCCAACATGTGAGCTGGCTTCATTCATGAAAATACCAACAAAAAGGAGGTGAAAAAAACCCTTTCATTCTCTGGCCCTGTTACTCCCAGCCATCCGCTACAGTTCTTTCTCACTCACTCTCTGTCTGTCTCTCACTCTATGCAGCTTTTTCTGCACCTCCTAGCTAAGCGAAGGAGGGAGAGCTGCATGTTGCCATGGCAACAGCTACCTGTTCATTATCTTTAGCGGGTGAAGAGCAGCACCACTTTGGGAATCAGACTCCAGGCTGCCTAAGCACAGCATTATCTGTGTTTACAGATCCAGCCACCTCTCTACTATGTCCAGGACGGAGAGGGGAGCAGGAAGGTAGTCAGGGGGAAGATGGGTGTGGGACAGCTGAGGCAGAGAGGGAAAGTGATGTCTTGCTTTAAAAAACAGTTTGACAGCTAGAGAGAGGGGCAAATGCTTTAACATTTTAAAAACATTCATAAGAAATCTGATCTGTGAACTCTTTGGAAAGAGAGCATAAGAACTGAGAAACAGGGTTGTCTGTGGTGATGATGATGGTGATGATAATGTGATTTAATTTGCAAGATCTAAAACATCCAACACTATTTCAGGCAACCTAGGACCATTTAGTTTACATTTCTTAGTAAGAAGACACTATTGTTCAGTCAGTCTATGCTGTACACAGCAAAACATTCTCACCACTTGATATGGACTCATTTCATCAAAAAAAAAACAGCTAATAAATTGTGGAAAGTTCTTAACATAAATTACACATCAATGACACCTCCAAACACGCCAAACTCTAAAAAAAACTTTAGAAGTATACAGATACACTTAACATGACCGTATGCCAACCTGTGATCTCAATGGGTACAAGGTGAGCTGGAGTGTGTCGGCTCAGGTACCAGCGAGGTTTCTCTGCAACAGGTGGACTCAATGATGCATTCCAGCCAAGAAGTGACTCTGAACCACAGGGGGTCGGGTCCTGCGCCCGGACCCCTAATGTTGTGGTCTCATCCTCACACACCTGCTTATTTGCAGGCTAAAGAGAGAGAGATAAAATGAGAGTATGAATATAAAACAATATGATTAATTCCTAATTTTGTATTTGTAATGATTTGTTATTACCCAAATGATGCATTCATTTAAATACTTCATTTCTAAATATGGATCTTGGTAAATGTGAAGGATTATATAATTCGTTTTATTAATTAATATTCTTTATATTCAAACACTGAATTGAGTTTTTATCTTTTTTAGCAGATGACTTGGCAGGATGTTTAAATTAAGGCTTATTTACATGCTCAAAACCACCGACACAGAGAAGCCTGTAGCTGTTTTCACTCAGGGGACAAACCACATCTAATTAGATTTGCAAATTTTACACAAAACATTAATGCTTTACAGAAAACAAATGAGTTTGTTGGTGGCACACAAGTCAGAATCCAGGGACTCAATAAAAGCCAAAGTTACTAGTTTCATCAGTGAAAGAGCTAATAAGACAGCATACAAGTAGTTACCACAAAGACGAACTCCGTCTTCTTGTTGTTGAGCGAGGACGGGGATCGGCTGAGGGTGGTTGATGTGTCCTCTGAGCTCTGAGAGGAAGGGTGTCTGAATGTCTGTCCTGTCACTCTGTTATCATACAACTGCTCCTCAAAATCTGAGTTGACACAGACACAACATGCTAGTTTTAAAGTTAGCAACAGCTCTAAGAGACACTGAAATCAATTAATAAAATCTCTCTCCCTCTTCGTCAGAAATGTTCCCTAGGGCTCTTGTAAACAGAATGATTACCATTACATTCATTCCAAGGACTCCCCTAACAAGACCCCACCCCATTCTTGTAGCCATTTTAATCCCCCAAAACATTCTCCCCTCCCACTATATACTCAAAAACACACATACTAAAACACTGGATTCATGTCTTTGTCCTTTACTGTTCAGTAAGTAGGCACTGATTTGGCTATACTAGTGAGAGCCGAATTTTTAAAAAATGTCCTCAAATGTCAAATACTCCTTTGTGAGGACATTTAGGTTGTTGAAAGGCTCATAAATTGGGCAAATCATGTTTTGCTTTAAATCTAAAAATGTCAACAGGATTACTGCTAGGGTTAGGTTAAGTGTAAGTTATTAGTAAATGCCATCTTAGTATATAAAACATTTTTTCTATTAGAGGTCCTCAATAATATGGTCTGTGTGTGCGATAGTGTTTAGGGGGGGTTGATCCCTCTTTTTCCGAACTGGGATGCCGCACTCTTAGACTTGGGGTTGCCTAGCAATGGCAGGCTGTCTAAGACAATGGCATACCTCCGGAGTCAACAATAGCCCCAAGCCCCAAGTTTAGCCTCGTTGAGTAGAGCCCTCTTCACATGCTGGGACAGAGCACACAGTTGAAATCCTAAACCTCCACAAAAATAAGATTGAGACTGCAGCAAAACTACAGCCTGTGTACCGCCACACGCGCAACTTTTAAATATGTGGTTGCATTTTATTTATCACACTGAATGGATACAGTTCTATTCCAGGAATGATGCTTGACCAGATGGCTTTCAAATCGCTACACTAATGAGATACACAGAGAGACAATCCTTCAGTTAGCCTTAGACCCCAAGTTACACAAGGAAACACTTGCACTGCAAAGACTGATGGACCAAACTATGCAATCTGCTGTGTAAAGTCTCATGGAAAGCAAAGAGAAATATAACAAAGACAGTTGTATTTTGGAATGCTTTATGACTATTATTTCCATGCTGCTGTAACAAGAACCAACTTCTGCAAACACGGGCCAACTTGCAAAGCATTCTACACACAAACCACAGAGCAAATTCCTCTTTAATATACATAACTATTCTCACTTTTCCAAACGCTCTGCTATATTAGAGACAGGGGCTTTTCCTCCGAGAAGGCAAGGGAGGCATTGCCTCCTCAAAATATTGGATGAGAAAAATTCAAAAATAGTTAAAAGTTAACTATTAAAAAGAATGGCTGAACACAAGTTCACAAATAAAATATACTGTTTCAATTAGTGTTTTTGTTGTTTTGTTTTTATGTTAAATTGTGATTATGATTACCTGCCAAGGGACCGCGGATGAAAACTAGCCATCGGCTAAATTCGGTACAATGCATGAAATGGAAACATTTATGTTAAAATTGTACATGGTCCCTTTTCAAATAAATTTGAATAATAATAATAATTATTATTACTGCCTTGAGTTATTATTTTGGAATAAATGTAAAATGCTTAAAAACGCTAACTTGATGAGATTCATACTTGCTTTAATAAACATAATATTGATTACATTGTTAATGTAAAAACATATATATTTTTTCTTTTTCTGATCGCGTAAGTAATGTTTATTTAACAAAGAAAATGTGATTGGGACATGAATTTACATTTGATAAAAAAAAGAAAATTTTGACTTTAAGGAGGCTTCTACATTGTAACATAAAAAATATTTCAAATAAACACTGTACTGTAAAACTTTTCTATTCATCAAAAAATCCTAAACAAATAAATAAATAAATAAAAGTATCACAGATTTCAAAAATGAATCTGCAAAACTATTTTCAACATAATAATAAGAAATAATAATAGGAAATGTTTCTTGAGCATTAAATCAGCATTTTAGAATGATTTCCGAAGGATCATGTGACAGTAAAGACTGGAGTAATGGCTGCTGAGAATTCAGATTTACCATCAAAGTAATATATTACATGTTACATTTATTAACATAAAAAAGTTATTTCTTAATTGTAATAATATTTCACAACATTACTGTATTTTACTGTATTTCTTATCAAATACATGGTCTTGTTCAGCATAAGAGACTTCTTTTAAAAAATGTATTTTAAAAAAAACTTACTGACCCCGAACTTTTGAAGGGTATTGTAATAAATAAAGTTCAGCAAAGTTGCTTATGATAATTTAAAGACTTGCAAAATGTGAGAATTACAACGGATGCAGCTAAGCATTCTTTGAAATTCATACTAAAGTAAGTTCCAACCAAGAGAGAAGAAAGTAAACTAGATTGAGTCAGAACTCACCGAAACACTGGTTGGTTCATACAAGTCTCTGTGGAAAGGTAGGCTTCAAAGACCAATATGAAAACTTCATAGATGATGTATGGGAGCGAGTACCAGAAGCAACAGCAAGACTGACTAAGTGTGTATATATGACTGTGTGTGTGTGAAGGTATTTCAAACACACTCTCCCCTCCTCCCCTGACCTGATCTTAGGCCAGTCAGTAAAACTAATGGGACTCAAAAATCTCCATTCTTATCAGCCAATCAAATGGCTCGCCTAGACAAGATGCCAACCACTCAAGCGTGAATGAGTGGTCATGAATGACCTCAAAGCATCGCCTAACAAGATGCTCACTGAAAACCACCCATTTATTAAATATGGGTCACTCCTTGTCTTGTGTATGCAGTAGAGGAATGGAAGAGTTCAAGAGCAACAATGCCCCTTTTCTTGTCAGTTTGGGCAGTTTTTGTCTGGTCTGTTTTCCATTTGGTCTTTGTTTCTGTGAAGGACATTTTAAATGTAATCATTTTCAAATTAATCATAAAATCAGTTGATCATAAATGATGACTAACATTTCCCTTTTTAACCTTAAAGTATGTTTTAAGGAACAGAAATGCTCTAACCTTTAGCAGCATTGCAATAATGATACAGGGACAAGACAAGATGGCTAGATGTCTGAAAATACTAATAACGATACAATCTCATGATTTGAGGAACAAGCTGATTTGCCATATAAGTGAACCAATCATATTAGAGGAAAATTATGTAATGTGACATGATGTTACCTTGGCTATGTACCTTTCTTATATAAACTGTTTCTCTTTGATTGGTATGAGGTCCTCCAGGCCGCAATTAAAACATATTCAAGGGCATTGTTTGGAGTCTGTCTGGTTACTGCTGCACAGCAGGTATAGTGGAACACTAGAGATCTTAGTCCCAAGTGATAGTGTTCATAAGGGGCAAGACATTGCCTGACTCAGTAGGGCATCGCCAGTAGACACGCTAGAGTATAAACTTTGAAAGTTTCATCACTAGACGTTTAGTGTTGCCAGTAGACGCTCCCAGCTAAAGTTGTCACGTGCGTAGGGAATTTCTACTACATTTCTCGTGCATAACTAAACAGAAATAATTTATAAGCATGGGGAGATGGGATATAAGTACAATGTCACTGATTAGTTTAAGCACTATGGACGCAAAATCTCTTTAATGTTGCCGGGCCCCTTAGTTGGCTAATATTATATGAGTATGAAAGTGAAAGATATGGACAAGACACAGTGCTGTTTTCACATTAAATATTGTGATAATTTCACAAAAGAAATAATAATAACAATAATAATAATATAGTTTAGAAAATTGTAAATAGATAACCATGCCACAAAAAGATAAACCAGCATCAATATACAAATGTATTGATGTATTATATACAATTTTTTTTTAGTTAAGATTATTAACATTTCGCAGACAAAATCATTTTAATAGAAATCCATGCGGTCAGGAATTTCATGCGAGGGATTATTTTCCCATGCAAATTTCACAATTTAAAGGTGCAGTACGCAATTTTTGAGAAACGCTATTGGTCTTTGAAATCTCCAAAACAAACATGCCCCTACCTGAAAGTACCACACCCCGATCCTGATAGCTCCACCCCCAAATTCACAACTATGCTATGCAACACAGACACCTCTCCCATCACGAGTAGACACGCCCCTTACAGGTGATTGGCTACAAGTGTATTTTGGTGCCAGATTCACTTTCAACTGTGTTCCTCAGAAATCACTTACTGCACCTTTAATGCTCTGTGTTAACAAATAGAAAACTAGAGTGTTTGAGAGTGACTTTTGTGTGAGCAATAGAGCAATAGTACATTGCTGTACTATTGACATTATACACTGAATCTTTTTTGCCTTTTTTACTAAACAAATACTGCTATTGTAAACTAAATACTACTAATTGTAAATGTAACATTGTATATTATTTATATTAATAATGTCAAGAATTTATAATATTATTAATATCAACTGTACAAACTGTGATATCAACTGGGGTTTTTTTTCTTAAAATTTCAGTGTTCTTAAAGTTGAAAGATATTCTATCAGGGTGTAACTGTCTCCCCAAAATTTTGAATAAATGGTAAATCAGCAGGTTTTCAGCGACAGATTCTTAAACTTTTCTTGCTCCCCCCATGTCTTGATATTTGGCTGCAACCTTGAATGGCAGACAGACATATGCAAAAGCAAATTGATGTTTATGCACATAGCACAGTGCTACACATTCGTAAACACTGACCACCCACTCACTGTTGTTTAAGCAACAGCTGCCCAGTCGATCTTATGCGGAGCTTAAACCAGAATAGCATCTCATACCTCACAGATATATATTAATAGCAGACATCAAACAAAAAAAGAGATAAAGAGGGAAATTCAACCATGTACAGTCACACACTCACAGCGGCAGGAGCCACAAGCATTGGCATATTCATTCAGCGAATGAAAAAAAAACGAAAGAGAAAGGAAGACTCTGTGTATTATCTGCAAATGGAAATGAATCTAATGGATCATAAAGAAGGACAAAGTATGAGTCAGAAATAGAGGGGGAATGATGGGAGGCGAGTGGAGGGAAAACATGAGGATGCTCAGAGGAATAGAAAAACAAATAGTGCCTCTCTTACATGCACTGGGAAACACAGAATGGGAATGGAAGTGGAGGATATTCACAGACAGCCAGCATGCAAGGCGACGCAAAACACACACCCACAAAAACAAAACAAAAACACATGATAGGCAGATCCAGGCAGGCGGATGATCGGGCTACACAACCTCTAGTGGCACGGAAACACACAGACGAAGCGCCGGCAGCTGACTCTCCTACCTTGCAGCAGACTCTGTAGGTTCAGCTGAGCCTCCTGGTGCAGTTCCTGCACACACTCCGGCCTACTCCACGAGCCGAACACATTCACATGCTGTTGCCATGACGATTGGAAGTGGGCCGTTCGTTTGCTCTCCGAGTCCAAGTTGGTGGCGGCTGGCAGAGAGAGAGAGACAGAGGGAGGGGACAAGAACAAGAGATGCAGATAGAAGGAGGAAGTCAGAGCAAGAGAAAAGGAGAGAGAGAGAGATGCGGAAAGAAGGGAGGGGAGAGAAAAAGATACATATATATAAATTGATACAATTTACATATGTTTTTAGACATTTGCATACTATGGCAGCAGAGAGGTGGAAACATCCAACAGACCAAATGAACCGCACACTAAATTTGCAATCAAAAGGCTAACAATTAATTCATTACAACCCTAATATGTTTTTCTATCTGGCAGTTCGAGCTGGACACCCAACAGAAAAGACATGCTGACATGCATTCATAGAACAAACAATGATATTTTTCTCTTGGTTTATGGTAGTTCTGTATGCTAAAGGCCTGCTCACACCAAGGACATTAATAACGACAACTATGACTATAAAGTTTTAATAATCACTCCAATTCTAAGAGAGTCCAGGATACAGAGAAACAATATAGTTCGAATCACTTTCAAAACAAATTTCCAGCTGTGGAACAATAAAAACATTGACAGCCAGTCAGAATCCACCTGACTTTAAAGAGCGCAAACATCTCAAGCAGCACAATCTTATAATAAACAGAACATTACCATCCATTGGTGGACACTAATATAGTTGTCATTATAGTTATCTTTACAGTCTTACCAGTTACATTTGACTAATCAGATAAATATTGTTTACATATTACATGTGACTGTTGAACTATGAAAAGAATCAGAATAAGAGATGACAGCCCTAGTGAAAAATAAATATAATAAATGTATTCGAAATACATTTATTTCATGCTAAGTATACGACAAAAACATTTGTATATTAATGTACTTAATAAAAATACCCTGCAATTGTACTTTTAGTATACTAAACTGGTATGCTTAAAGTCTGCTAAATTGGAACAACTACTTTTGTACTTAATGCACTTTGTGCAGAAGTAGTGCTGAAGTCCAAATAAAGATCTACTGAAGTATATTTGATTGAGCTAAAGTGGAATTATTGCAAGTATACTTCAGGTACACTTTAAATATCTTGCATATAAAGACCGATATTATTCAAAGATCTTACAATCCTCATCAATAGTGACATTAAAACACATATTAGGCCTAATATGTGCATTGTGCACAAGTAGTACTCCAAATAAAGTTTAATTATAATTTTATATCAGTAAGTCTTGAGCGATATGTCAGTAAATTATGTTAATAGATTTGTACTATACTTAGTATGAAGCAAATGTATTTTAAATATATCAATTTTTACTAGGGTGTTCATTGTGACTCATAATCTGCATAATGAAAAAATAACAAAATATAATACTCTCTTTGCAAAAACGTCACACGGTGAAATCTAAATGTAATGGTGTGGGCAAAATGATTCATACATTTTAAAGACTTTTCTAATCCTGAACACCAACAACAGGTCTTTATTTAAAGCTTACTGCAGAGAGACAGAAAAAGACACTGATGAAAAAGGACGCTCACTTATCTCCCGAGAGGTTAACTGAGCACACTTAATTACAACTTCATCATTAGTTCTCCAAGAGGAAATTAATATGCTATTTCTTCCTCTTTACATAACTCTGCCTGATTTTCAAAGCCTAAAGATTGATGGAATTCAAAGCAAAGTCAACATGCTGAGCATCAGGACAAACAGAAGGGGCTTTAAAGGAGGGATGTGTGGGAATGGCTAAATAAGATAGGAAAGGTGCAACTACAGTAGTTAGCCACTAGTTAGCCTGTTCTAGAAGTCATTCACACTAAGTCTTCTGTCAGGATTAGACACAATACTTTTATAAAATACAAACTCAATATACCTTATTTCAAACAACCTACATTTGACTTTGGGCCCTGCACCAATACAGGCTGATCAGTGTAATATTCATGTCAATAAAATACAATAAATCCACAGAATAAACAAGTAACAAACAACACCTAATTACTTCCTTAGTGGTGCAACGGTAGTAAGATTACGGAAACTGTCTCGTGTCTAAAATCGAATCATTCCATGTTTCCATTTCCTGCTCACCATCTGAACTCCCCTGTACTCAGTCCCATACATGCTACGCTTAATTAGTCCAATGTACTCACCTTCATTAGTGGCTGATTAACTTGCATGAGCTGGATCTTTGAACTACAGGACATTAAACATGGCATGACGTCTCAGCAGCAAGACCCTTACATGACGACTCTAATGACAGAGGCCACTTGAGAAACTACTTGGCTTCTTCACATGCAAGTGTATCATGTCATGCAGGCCATTACGAACACGCTGTGTTGATTAAAAGTATATTTTTATGTGTATATTTTGGTGATACTAGGCCTGTCTCCAGAAACTTTAAATAATGTATTCGTTTCTCATGTTTGTTTGCTCTTCTAAGAGGCATATCCAGTTAAAAGACGACAACAGCCTAGATAAACATGGAGAAACAACCATGCTACTGCTGTTACCCACTTCAACATTTATAGGCATTTTGTTTTAACTCATCTCATGGAGCAACTGTCATGTCAGTGGAGTACAACAACATCACAACTGTAAACTGATGAAACTAAAGCCTCCCCAACAAAGCCTCCCCAACAAAATTGAAAATAATCACACATATGCCTCCCTCTAGAGTTTCAGAAGACGGTCTGTGCTCAGACCTACCACAATAAAAAAATTGCTTCAGGCTAAAATATATTCAAAAATATTTCAATATGAACTTAAATATTTATCATCAATTTCTTAAACTCTGTAATATGTCATTTTTTTATATTTCTACTATTTATATAAAGGGGAACGTCTGATAAAATTGATATTTTGATGAGACATCTCCTGAGGAATATATGTAAATAGCTCTCCCAAAAATGAATATTTTGTCATCAGTTACTGCATTTTTTGTAATATAGGTCATGTTTTTATAATTTGAAATGTGTTGCAACTTATATTCCAAAGCAACTTATATAATGCAATTAATGTTAAGCATGCAAGGTGCTGACAAGTGTACACACAAACAGCATTGACAAACAGCCTATTCATCATCAATGTAGTCAATCAACATTTAAGAAGGTACACAGCTCAGTTAGAATTTTCTGTTGGGAGGGCCGTGCCAGACAACCACCCCAACACGGTGGTACACCAAACTTATTTTTGAACATGTAAGTTTGCTGTTTTTCATGGATATTGGGACACAAGTGAAATGTAAAGCCTTGATTGCATAATAACATAATTAGAAATTACTGGTCTGTGAGTTTGTGCAGAAATGTTTTATCTTGTGGGTTTTAGTTTTTATCTTCCCCACATTCAATTTTAACACAGTTTGTGCTTGTTAGGCAAGGCAAAGCACAAGACACCACAATAAAAAAATTGCTTCAGTTCATTTTTGCTAAAATATATTCAAAAATATTTCGAGAAATGAATGACATGTCAACATTTTAAATATTAAATATGACATGAGCAATTAAAATCTTAAGAAACAATATCTGCATAATATGAAATCAAGAGGCAAAGTCTTTTTTATATACATTGACTACGTTATAGTATGAAGAAAACATGACAGGTGGGCATTATTGACAAGGTAATCAGCTTTCACAAGACTTTTCACTAGTATGTTGTCCTTCTTCCTTCACATTCACAACACACTATAGAATCTTGATAAGAACAGTTAAATCTGGTCTGCACTGTGTTTATTTTTGAGTCATTTATTTATAGTAAATTATTTTCTCAGCCCAGTTTTTTTTTTTTTTTTTTTTTGAGGAGTTGCATGCTTCCCCTCTCGAAGACCCCTCGGTTATATGTACATAAGCTAATAATTAGTGCATAAAATTAAGATTCACTTCCTTAAAATATTCTTTACTCAGTCGACACTGGGAGCTTTAATGAGTGATTCCCGTTTTATTCAGATATTCTCATATTTTTATCCATAGCTTGACATGGGGATTGAAATGTAAGCGCTGTGTTTAGAAACATGGGTAACACTTTATTTTAAGGTCCAGTTCTCACTATTAACTAGTTGCTTATTAGTATGCATATTACTAGTATATTGGCTGTATATTAGCACTTATTGGCTACATATTCACTGCCTTATTCTGCATGACCATTTTCTAGATCCCTAATACCTAATACCTAAACTTAACAACTACCTTACTGACTATTAATAAGCAGTTTATTGAGGGAAAACTATTAGTTCATAGTAAAGTTGTGTTCCCTAATCTAAAGTGTTATGGAAACATGCTGATAAAAGCTTGCACAGATCCAATATGAGTAAAGAACACACTTGTAAAATGGTGTCAGTGTCCCTCACCAACCTGTATCGGCTCGCACAATTTTCTCACGTATACGCAGGAATCAAATTGTGTTTTTGCTCTGTGATTGTACAGAGAGTGCTGCCAAAAGCAATTACTCTCACAGGATAATTGTAGTGGCATGAATCCCAATCCAAACTCTTTCTCCTTCACCCAATCTTTTCCTCTCCTTTCACTGATGTGTGAGATTGAAGCCTTTCCACACCGTCAGGCAGGACTAGAGCCCTTGATGGGTTTTTTACTGGGTGCACATAGAGAACGTACACAGCAGCACCGAACGGAAGGCGATAGTGATCTGTTACTCAAAAATGTCCGATAGAGTTAAGGAAAGGTTCATGACAACATCACCACCACACATGGACAAGCACCAATAAAAAGCTGCAAAACACTGCAGTGAATGAACGTGATTTACAACAGCAGATGTGTGTACGAGGCAAAACCAATCACAGACCTCACAGTGATCACATAAAACAGCCGCTCAATTAATTAAGTCGATCAGCTAATGATGAAAACACTAACATCCGCTCTCAGCTGCCACATCTACATGGAAATATTCAGCTGAGGGTTGGAACCTACGATCCAAGTGTGAACTCAACACATAAAGTGTAAGCCAGACTCACACCCTATATGGACAGAGCTCATATTTATGGAAATAATGTGTCTCTCTGTTGTCTTTCTCTCCATGGTAACTGTATAGTCTGATGGAGAAGCTATGAGCAGAGTGAAAAATTATTATATTTGGAGTCATATAGCTTTCAACTACAGTTAAAGCCTGAGCTCTCTTTTCTTTCCTGTGTTGATGCATTTCCTGTTGAAATAGTAAGATGGGCGGGACAAGCCATAGGCTCTGGCTTGGCCAGTCTTTCCTTTTCTTAGCAAAACTACACTTGACAGTTTTTACAATGGACGAAAGCAATGAAGACACTTTCTAAATGAATACATTTCAGCCAACTCATTCTCAGTCAATGAAAGGACATTATGTGCGAGAGACAAATGAAAACAAAACAAACCATGATTTGATACTTGCTATTGCTAGGAGGAGGCAGGTGGTATTTACACTCATATAAGATAGTGATTTATTGGACAAAAATGTACAAGTCATCAAATTTTCTGTCTATGTTTCCAGAGGAAAACAAGACAGGGTAGTGGAATGGAAAAAAGGCAAGGTCTAAAAACTATTCTGAATTGAAAGATGATGACCAGTGTTAGTTGGGTTTTGTTGGATTTTGATGGGTTTTGTAGTGTGTTTCCCCAGCTGGCATCTGTTGTTGTTGGTCTGTGCATGTTCAGTCATGGTTTGTCGTGGAATGTCTGAGAAGTGACGTAATGTAAGCTGGTAATTGTCATCATTGGTCGACATCTGTCAGCGCAGTGTGACTTAGCCTTTAAAGCAGTCATGATGAATTGAGAAATCAAAATTTCCTTGATCTTTTGACATACTGTATAAGAAGTCATTGTACTATAAAAGCATCCTGTAAGTTTCAGAACTCATAACTTTCTCGTTAGTCTAAAAAGAGCTTATAATGAAGCCAGTCTGCCAAAACGACAGCTCGAGGAATGTTCTACTCTATGATGTAATAGTGTGGCTAAACACTGCCGCCGCAGAAGATCAACGCCTGCTTCTACATCGCTGCCTGTTTAGCCCTGTCCACAGATTTGTGCATGTAGTGTAGAAAGAGGCTCCGAAGACATTTGTAAAAAATTTGAAATGAGAGGATGAATTTTTTTTTTAATGAAGTTCCAGACCGCATCAGTAAGAACTTGGTTCTTTGTTCACTTCATACTGTGGATTTGTTTACAAACAAGGCACAATTCAATGCAGGATTTTCAGAAAGATTGAAACTAAAAGATGGTGCTGTGTCGACTATATTGGATCTGACAGTAATGTCGCACCACACAATTGTCAGTAATTGTTTTTATTACCTTGTCACTATTGCTTTGTCTGTTATTACAGATCGTTTGATATGTACTTAGTATTTATGCGTTTTTAAACTAAATCACAGCAGCGCCCATCTATGAATGATGTAGGCTGTCAAACATACACAAATATTAGCCAATCATAGCAGTGGGCGTTTACTTCAGAGCCTACAATCCACCACGTCTATTCAAACAGAGCTTTCTGATGAGGGGAGTCAAAAAAGGACAGAAAATAGCTTATTACGTCTAAATTATATTTGTTGATGTAAAAATCTTGATAACATTATAAGTGGACCTCAGAGAACAGTACAAAATAATAAAAAAGGCAGTTCATGACCCCTTTAAAAGCTGAACTTCGAGTGCCCCCATTTTAGAACACTCTCTCTTTCAAGTCACTGGAAAAGATGCAAACACACTAGTCAAATACTTCTGTCTAGCACATGCTGAAAAACTGGAAGAGCAGTGCAGTGATACGCAAAAACATGTTCTGTTTGTATGGGCCCTAAGACATTTTTTAAAGGCTTAAATGCTAATCTGCTAAATTTGGTCAAGTCACCTTTTTTATGTAGTGCTCTATACAATACAGATTGTTTCAAAGAAGCTTCACGGAAACTGGGAAATCAATAAAAAATCAACATGTAAACCAACAGAATCATAGGCCTAGTGTAAACATCTTCAAACATGAGATGAAGTCAGTTTAGTGTTAGTGCAGTTCAATAACTCTGTAAATTTGATCAATTCTGAAACAAATTCTATTCAGCTATAAGCAGCTCTACCAGAAGGCAATAGAGTTATTATTCAGTTCAAGTCAATGTTGATTCAATTCAGTTCAATATCATTGTCGATTTTGCGAATTTCATCAATTATGAAAAAATATACAGTAATGTGAAAGACATTAACTAAAAGCCACAAAACACCGATTTTGATATCATGGGGCCAGGCTTTTGGATGTAGAATAGAATAGAATAGAATATAAGTGTGTAATACACGTCAACCTGAGAGTAATAAATAATGTCCATTGTGTAGACTCTAGTTATTCTTACTCACACACTCTCTCTCACACACACACACACACACACACACACACACACACACACACACACACACACACACACACACACACATTAGAGGCATTATTTCTCTCATGACCACAGTCTCCTCTTCCCCAGTCGCAAGAGTTAGCACACACAGATTCCATGACACCTCCTCCATTCCACATGTTTTCCACAGAAACACGACACTGAGTGTTGGTGAGGCTGTGATGTGTTTGCATATGCTGCAGTGTTGGTCCCAGCAGTGCTGACTGTAGTGACTGCCGCTTCCTCACGGCCCGTTCTGCACTGCTTCAACCCTCCCCGTCTGTTTCCTCTGGTGCCAGTGAGCATGTGTGAACGACAAGTGCTGAAAGACAGACTATTAGTGAAAGTGTGTCTATGTGTCAGTATGTCTGATAAACAAACACGCACATGCTCGCACACTTCCCATAGAGGAAGTGTGTGGAGGATAGGAAATGTGAACACTGGCCTTCTGGAGTTAATCTTCCCCTGGTCCTCTTCTCATCCTCTCAAATACTCTTTACCTCATATTCTCTTCGGCCTTATCCATCTACTCATGTTCCTCTGAACACAAAGATTTCCTAAGTACAAACTATCCTGCAGATGAGTCCCAAGTGTGGTTACATTATTCATAAGAGTGAAGATTAGACAGCATTACAAAACACACTGACAAGAGGCTATAGTGATGCTGTTTCTACATTTATTGACAGAATAATATGCAGTAATTATTTTTAGAA
Source organism: Schizothorax lantsangensis (assembly GCA_027422415.1). Lineage (NCBI taxonomy): Eukaryota > Metazoa > Chordata > Actinopteri > Cypriniformes > Cyprinidae > Schizothorax > Schizothorax lantsangensis. The sequence goes on along the minus strand of CM049839.1, from coordinate 31,780,525 downwards.
TGCCTGAACTTTATTAAAAAACGACAGTAAAATATATATGCAAATATAATGACTTTTCAAATATTTTTTAAATATAATATTGTGTCGGTCTCAAACAAAAAGAGTCAAAGTGTTTTCAACCTACAAATGGCCTGAGGCTCTTTCACACTAAGGACGATAACTATAATGATAACTATAAAGTTTTAATAATAGTTCTATTTCTATGAGAAAAGGGAAGTCCACACCACAACTAATACAATAAAAACACAAATTAACTTTATCATTCGAATCACTTTCAGAATTATCTTTTTCAGCTAATAAACAATAAAAACAATCAGAATCCACTGACTTTAAAGAACTCCAGCATTTACAGTGGCAGAAAACATAACTGCAGCACACAATAATGAAAAGAAATGTTGTCCTTCACTGGTACGGAAGCTGAAATAGTTATTACAGTAACCATTCTTGGTGTGAATGAGTCTTTACTCCTAATATCTGCATATTAAAAGTGCACTATGGGAATTTTTGCAGTAACAAAATTTCAAAAGTTCTATTTTATACATACATATTTTACATTTGAACCACAGATGGCGATAGAGAGGGCAATATTCCCAAGTGCACCTTGAAGCTGAAATATGTATAAATTAAAACGGCACCCTTCATCCATAAATCAGATCTTACAGCCACACATTTCTTACACTGGAATGAAACAAATGAATAGTACTGCTTCAGTAAAGACTGAAGGCAGTGTTCGAACTATACCGTGGACTTTGGGGGAGCCCCCCCTTTTTTTATTTACGGGGGGGGGGGTTGTTCGTGCGCTTGCGCGTGGACTTACAATGACTTACTTCTTGCATTGTCATCCCGGTGAATCGGTCGTGCCATTAAACTGCCTTGTGTTCTTTTTGCCATGATGGCTATATGATGCTAACTGCAGAATGGATTTCAAGGACAGCGCGCGCAGATCTACAGCCAATGTTGAATCCAACATTTATATTTTTTCTACGAATCTTTGAGTTAACGTACTAAACATGAGTGGAATTAATTTGCACCCAGCACCCCCACACCTTGATGCTCATGACAAGAATAGCATGTATAGTTATCTTTATTGAAGTGAATTAGGTTTAAATCGCCGTCATGCATGAATTAATGATATTTTTGCAATTTTAAACATAATAATCCACGATGATCACATTACACAAAACTGAAATTGCACATCAAAATAACACATTGTCAATATTTTTTGAGACCCCACCAAAATTTCACAAATGACATTTTCAGGGGAGCCCATGTCTTATTAAGGGGAGCCGAGCTCCCCCTAGCTCCCCCGTAGTTCGCACCCTGACTGAAGGCATGACAGACAAATCAACTGTCCCATATGATTTCTGTGCAGTGTTTGGTGCTAAATGTCTTTACCTTGTAAATAGTCTAATGGCACAGTAGTGGAATCAGATCACACATGCACAGAAAGTGGGATAATGTGTCACTCACAGGTCCATTTCTCAGGGGAAACACATGCTAAACGGAGATGAGAAATTCACTTTAAGGCAAAAGCTGTGTCACTAACAGTAAAATGAATTTAAAGAACAAACAGTAAAAGCTCTGACAGCCTGTGTAAAGGAAATGGGATATCATCTAAGAAAGCTGATAGCAGGATGAAGCAGATGTACAGTGCATATACAAGCTGACACAATGTTTTAAAGTCCCCACAGAAAATCCACTGATCTGCAGCAGATAGTTAGTGTCCAAGCATGAGTGGGCTAGAAATGACTCAATCAAAAGGAAGGGCAAGAGCCACTTTTCCTCAAAAAACAAAATGAACTCATGCTACAAATGCTGTGAACTTTTGTCCAATTTCCGGTTTTATGCGTGTTTGGTGGTGGCTGATGGGGATTAATGTGGTACAGTCATACTGTGGTGTCAGAGCCAAAGCTTAATCTGCTGCTTATAGCAGTTAGCACCATTATAACTCTCATTTAGTGAAGCTTTTAAATCATGTCCAAATGAGGAATGAATCACACTGGCTACAAGCAGATCTGATGGAGAAAACACTTCAGCATAAGAAAATTCTCAGCTAAGAGAACTTTAAAGTCTTAAAAAGTGATACAGACCCATGTGAAATCATGGATCAGAAGCTTGCATCGTATGAAAAACGTAAAATTTCATGCCTGATTTTATAAAGCAGTCAGTCAGGGTTGTAGACTATGAGTCTAATCGACATTTTGATTGTTGTGATTGGCTGAGGTGGGCTAGAACAATCCCACAGGAAAGCATTATTATGATGTCATTTGTTGCCCTGGTTTATTTTGGCTCCGGGTCCGTAGTATCCACTCAACCTGACTTCAAACAGGGCAAAAAATCCCAGGCTTCTTTGAGCTTTCACAGGCACCACATTTAAGCACATTCTCATTTACAGTAGGATGAGGATCTGGCACTTGCTCAAAATTCACATGTGAATATGAACTCAGAGGACTCAGAGTGTTTGTGTGCACTCTCAGACATAATTACAAAAAATTGTACCATTAGGCTTGCTACTGCAGTACCTCTATCAGGACAACTTTGTGCCTTATTTAACCTTAAAAGGTTCATAATAGTAGGTTACTATTAGGCACCTTTTAGTGGTTGATAAGGTACAAAGATGTCCCTTTAAGGGGTACTACTGCCCCAGTGGCAAGTTGTTTGAAATTCACATTTTTTTTATTTTCTTTACTTTTTTATCAGATTTACTTTTTGGCATTTTTGCCTTTATTATGATAGGACAGTAACTAGACAAACTCAGGATACCCAAGCACAACAGTGCTATATGTCGGCATGCTGCTCACATTTTTTCTGACAGCCTATATGTTTTCTATGCCACACGTCAAAAAAGAAACCTATAGCAAACGAGTGTATAGGAAGCTTGAAGAAACCAATAGAAGCATCTAAATAAGTTTTGATATCCTGTTCATGCAAAGACACTGATTCTTGAGAAGTGGGACAAAACAGGGTGCAATATTCAAAAGATAAAACCTTGTACTCAGACAAATTAAACTACATTTATATATCTTATATGTACTAAGCTACTGAGCTATGCTTTGATTCAAACTTCCAACTTTTATTTTTTTTAAATTAAAATATGATTTTTACCTTGGACTGTGTAATATAATTTTAACTTTATCTTTAACAGCAATCAAGATGTTTTTTAACATTTCAAAACACATTCTCATGTTAGCAGACAGATTACACTTTCATATGTGACTGACCAACAATAAAATAATTTTAAAATAAAATATCATAATGTAATATTATCAAAATATTCACCTGACAGAGTTGACACATCTGACAGTGGTGACAAAAAAACTGAATTTGCTGTCATTTGAACTATCAAATACATCGAATTAATCAATTACTGTATTAAAAAGCTTTATAAAGCTTTTATTCAAGATTCACATTTAAGTATTTTGATATCATTGGAACACAAACGATCTGTTTCCTCTCATCTCAGAACAGTATGTCTGCTGTGCATCTGCTGGTAACAAGGTAACTTTTGAAAACAGTTATATGAACAAATAAAACAGTTGTTACCTCTATCCGTTTACTTTCACCATATTCACATTTAAACAAATCTTAACAAATGATCCAAAAATGATCAGAACACATGATCAGTATACAAACAAACTGTATTATGTATAGATATGTTTCATCCAGTGTTATGTGTTCCCTCAACCCTGACTCTGCTCGAAGTGATGACTATCAATCCACAAAAGCAATATATGCTGTCAGGTCACATATTTAGTATTTACACATTTTTAGAAAAATTAAACACTATTTTATATTTAATATAATTAAAAATGTCTTGAAAACCACAAAAATATGATGACTTCACGTTGAATATCAACTCATCATCATTGGCCCGTCACCACCGTCAGACAGAAAATCTGACAGTGTTGACAAATTTGCCATTTCTTTCACAAAACAAATGGAGTTCATGTAGTAGCCATTTTGTTTTCTCTGTTGATGTTAGATGCTACTAGAACCTGCTTCAGGAGAATAAAATGATCTAAACATTTCAAATAATTTCCTCAGAACTTGGAAGATGGTGTTGACATATGGTTGTGACACAGAAAATATTAACATTAGAATTTAAAATATTCTAAAACTATAAACATTAGCAGAGCCTGTCTGACATTGATGTACTCTGCAGAGGTGGAATGTGGCAAGAGGGTCCTTTAGAGTGACAGCTGCCCCTGATATTCCCTGATTTTTGTTTACATTTTAATGAATGTCTGATGTTGTTGACAAAAACACAACTTTGAAACCTTATGAAACACACGTGTCCTTGAAAAACAACCTTGCTTTGATATGAGATATTATTAAGTGTTGCTTTTGATAAAACAAGCTATTTTTCATCTTTAAAAAACATTTCTATGCATTTTATAGCATATGAATGATTGAACCCTTCCCTTCTCTTTTTGATGTAGTAAGAAGGCAATAAGTGTCATAGATTTTATATAATAATGATACAATTAAATTGAAGGGGATAATTGTGTGATATACATTCTATTATTAATCCCCCATAATATTTACAATTGAAAATATTTTCATTTTTAAACCTAATAGCATTTACAATTGCTGGACATGCTTTGTCCCATGTCTCAAGAATCAGTGATTAAAGACATTTTCAGCAGAACAGAGATAAACAGAAATAAATTATGATGGTACAGGCTAAATTACAACAATCCAAAGTCAGAAAACTTTCTATCTGTCAAATTTAAACACATCTTTTTAACACATATTTAAATATAATTACAATGTACTGTAGTCCCGACATTAAAGAACACAGTATAATGCACGCACACGCACACACACACACACACACACACACACACAAACACACACACACGCACGCCACGCACGCATGCACGCACACACACGCACACACGCACGCACACACACAAACACGCACACACACACGCACGTACGCACGCACACACACACACACACACACACACACATTTACTTAGCTATCTAAATGAGGACATTACACATACTTCTATTGTTTTTATATACAGATAGTTATGGATTTTGGAAACTAATCCTAACCTTACTCATCACAGAAGACTTTCTGCATTTTTACCATTTAAAAAAAAAAACTTTGTGTACTTTATTTTTATACCTGTTTCACAAATGAGGACATCCCCAAAGGGAGGTTTTTGGAGATTTTGTCAGGTTTAGCTCACTTTTGGGTACAAATTTGTCTTGTGATTAAGTACACACACACGTAAGGGATAATACAAGCAAGGGGTGCTAATGACAAGCTGACTATATTTTTCCACTTATTACATACCAAATAAATAAATGGAATGAAATAATTTAAACACAATAATTTGAGTTTAAATTATTTCATTATGTGAGAAAAAAGAGACCACAGAGTGATATGAGAGATATGAAGCTATAGCACACACAACTATGTAGCAAATTGGTTGCCTGGGACAACAGTTAATTAACGGTCAGTTTAATAGTAGCCTAATTATACAAAAATACTTAAACCGAGTATGCCACAACTGACCAATTAAAATAAAGTATTCCAGCGAGCTGTGTAATAATCACTGCTAATGCTTAGACCTACAGTTTTATACACACACAATCAAGAAGAGAAGACACTAATGCCCTTTAGATAACTTCCAGGTTCTATTGTCTCTAAAGCATTACTGACAGGAAACTGCACTTCATCCACTTCCTGTCACAGCACACAGACTCTGTGATGAAAAGAGATCTTTCAAGGTGTAGATGAATGAAAGTAACAGGAGAAGTGGATACGGAGGCAGTGAGCTGTCAGCTCGTTCCTCAGGGAATGACTCCCCTGGGCATGAACACAGAGGTCAAAGACAGACAAAGTCTGGAGGACGCTGCTCTAATGTGCTGACATCAGGATTTAGGCATCTAAAGTTTGTCCAACACAAAAGGCTACACTAACCTACTGAGGGGTAAATAAATGAACCCTCAGTAAAGGTTAAAGAAAGAGGGACTTCTTCAGAGCTCCTTCCTGCTCAGGAAGGAACACATAAGGGTGGATTAAGTGGATCTGACCTCCTTTAGAGATACACAGACAGAGAGGGTTATGAATACAGCCTGTGACTTTTGTGGGAAAAGTATGGCATTCTCATGGTAATTCCAATGGGTTTTCTACCAAGACGTTGTAAAAGTAATCAATATGTGAGAAGTGAGAGGTTTAATCCAAGTCTTATAAATGAGACACTATCTCTTGTGGACACATTTTATTTTAAGAACCAATTCTCATTATTACTTAACATGCATATTACCAGTATTTTCGCTGTTTATTAGTAATTACAAAGCACATTTTAATACCTTATTCTGCATGACCATATTTTAAATTCCTTAATCCTACTCTATACCTAAACTTAACAACTATTAATAAGCAGCAAATTAGGAGTATATTGAGGCAAAAGTTGTAATTAATAGTTAGTTAGTGAGAATCGGACATTAAAATAATGTGTGACCCAATCTCAGTAACGCTATTGACAATTAACCAGTTGCACCCAATACCTAAACATAACTACTACAACCACTACCTTACTAAATATCAAAGTCAATTTGGAGTTTATAAATGAAAAAGTTAGTATCGATAGTTAATAGTTAACAGTGAAAATGTGTTCCTAAATCTAAAGTGTTACCCGGATCATTGATTGACACATGTGAAAACTGAAAGAAAACTAAGCTGAAAGAGTGAATACTGGTTAAAAAAATAAATTATGTGTCTATATCTGCAGAACTGTCAGTGTAGTTTTTGTAAGAGTTTAATTTAGGGGTTGACTGATATGTGTTTTTTAGGGTCGATGCCGATACCGATTATTACAAATTAAGTAGACCAATAACTGATATTTTGAACCAATATATGTCTGTTGTAAAAAATGAAAATGAATGTTAAAATCAAGAATAACAATGGCTCTTTCAAAAAACTTTCTTTAAATGCTTTTAAATTATTTTATCAGCAAATTGGTTTTGAAAATGACCGATACCGACAACCGATAAAAAATACTTAATATCGGTGCCGATAATCGGTCAATCCCTAGTTTCATTTGTCTTCTTAAGTGCTTCTCTTTTCTGTCACTCTAGACAAACAAGTATCATTTATAAACTTGTGACTGCTCAAATATGGTTCATTTCCAGCACGGTATACAGGCTCAGGACAGAGGGAAGGTGCAATGAGAGACAGAAATGGAAAGATCACGTGCAAAACAAGCTATGTGCAAAGAAACACATTGTGAAAAGTCACAAATAGAAAGAAGAATGTGTTTGTGTGAAAGTGTAACTGGATAGAAAATGAGAAGGGGTTTGTGTATATGAGCAGCTGGCTTTTGCGTATGTGTCAGTGGCAGGATCAATAGATGACTGATAAAGACAGAGGTTTGGCAGAAGTCTCAAAAAACCATGTGTGAACACACACTGGAAAACATACACATACACACATACAGACATTGGTTTAACCCTCGCTGCAGCTCTTTCCTTTCAGGCATTTAGACTGTCAGTCAACTGTGTGGTCGCCTGGACGCAAAGGCTTCATTTAGAAACTCGTTTGCATAAAAATTCTATGAGGCTTAATTTTCTCTCCCATTCATTTTACATGCATAATTAGCCAGTGCGCTCTAGAAGCCTTCCGTAAGAGTGTGCGTGTAATGTATGAGCAGAGAAAGTGTGTGTTGTCATGAATATATGTGATCAGTGCAGCTTCAGCACATCTGCAGGTCTATATTCAAACTGGCCTCATGTGTGTGTCTGTGTGTAAATTACAGTAAGTTTGTCACTGTTATTATTCCAAGTTAGTGGGAATTTAAGCTGGAATTCAGTGCTGAAATATGAACCCAAGGGAGAGTGAAAACTGGAATGGCAAATGGGCAGCAGTCCCATGTCTTGAGCTTCAGCATGTTTTGTGTGTGTGAGACTGTTATGAATCTCTGTGACCCAGGATCACTTTCACAGAGGTGTGTTATGATTCCATGAGCAAGGTAAACACACACTGCTGCACACACACATACAATGACACACAAAACGGTCAATTTACATGCAGCACTCATATTACATCAATCCCATTAACTTTGTCAACCCAAACATATTATTTTTAAACCATCAACAGACTTATTCAGTGCAGACTAAAAGCATACACTCTCAAATCTCAAACTCATTTATTAAATATGACAGACTACAACCTTTACAACACAAATGCTGACAGCGTAAGCTCACAAATCCTGCTTCAGGAGAGAAGATGATCTCCCATCTCAAAGAAACCCTCTGACAGACGTCCTCCTGCATTACTGTCTGACCTCAATGTCTCTCTATAGAGCGTCTTTATACTTCCAGCAGTCACGGTGGGACTCTGAGTTTAAAATATTTAAGAAACGATCCTATTACACACTCTGTTCCAGTCATGGCTCTTGTGGTCTACACAGAACATACAGGATCGCTAACCCTACCTGTTTTTCCTCTGAAGACATCTAGCCTCTCCATAATAACATCCATAGATGGAGGGAGAGTTAGAGAAAGAAATGCTCTAGTGGCACAGACCTAGAGTTACCAAAATCTGATGTGGGAGTGAGACACTTGGCGAGAGAGGGAGGGAAGGAGAGAAAGAAGCAGGATACATGAGCACTCAGTGTTTTAGCTTGTCCCCCTCCCCAGTCTATTGTCAACGCAGCACTGCTTTTTCCTTCCCATGATCATGAGTGCCTTCCTGTCCTGCTGGAGGTGACAGCAAAACAACCAATGAGACGTCTGGAAACGCTCACAGGCGATCACAGCAGCTATAAAGACCACAAAGTCCAACAGGACACAGCCACACTGAACATTAACCAACCGCTCAAGCAAAACACTTACAAGTGTCCAAAATTAACACTTGCCAAGCATCAACTGGTGAGTTCATTGCCCATGGATGGTAACTTTATAAAGAAATGCAATTAAAGGGATAGTTCACCCAAAAATAAAACTTTTGTCACAATTTAATCACCCTCATGTCGTTCCAAACTTGTATAAGTTTCTTTCTTATGTTGAACATAAAATAATGTATTTTGAAGTATGCTGGTAATCAAACAATTGATGGTCCCCATTGATTTCCATAGTATTCCTCTGCCTAATATGGAAGTCAATGGGGACCAACAACTGTTTGGTTCTTCAAAAATGTATCAAAATATCTTCTTTTGTGTTCAACATATGAAAGAAACTTATACAGGTTTGGAACAACATGAGGGTGAGTAAATGATGACAAAATGTTCATTTTGGGTGAACCATCCCTTTAAATATAGGATAAAATGTACATAATTTACATCTGTGGTGGAACGTCCATCATTTAAGGCGATTTACCTTAAAAAAAAAAAGTTTATGTAGGATGTTTAATGAAAATAAAATGTCTAACATTAATGTGGTGACATTTACACTACTGTTCAAAAGTTTGGGGTCTGTATAAGATTTTTTTTTTAAATCAATAGGTTAATTTTAATTGAAGTTGATCAAAAGTGACAGTAAAGTTGAAAAAAAAAAAATCAAATTAATTCTTTATATTCATATAGGAATTCTAAAAATGTATTATGGTTTCCACAAAAATATTAGGCAGTACGGTTTTCAATGCTGATAATAAGCACCTAAACAGCATATTACATTGATTTCTGAAGGATCATGTGACACTTCAGACTGGAGTAATGGATGGTGAAAATTCACCTTTGCCATCACAGAAGTAAATTACTTTTAAAATATATTATAATAATAAAAAAAATATTTTAAAATGTAATAATATTTAACAATATTACTGGTTTTACTGTATTTTTGATCAAATAAATGCAGCCTTGTGGACCATAGATTATAATACAATAGTGAATGTGATATATTTCTCACATCTAGCTACCAAAACAAACATTTAAAAGAGCAAAATCGTGATGTGTCTTTTGCTTAACTGAGAGATGGAGACAGCTAAATAATATGATTGTGAAAAGACAAAATATAGTGTATATTTTTTAATAAATAACTGAAAATAGATTTTTTTTTGGGGGGGGGGGGGGGGGGGTAAATCTTCGCAGTTCATTCTGCATTGGCAGTTGTAGCAATGTGAAGAGAATTTTAGACCATGACCATATTATGATTTCAGCAAAATAAAAGGGTGCAATTTTATTCTCAAATATACAGATACAACATAAACACACATAAACAGATAACTAATACATAACATGACACAGAAAGTTTCATTATAAGACAGCTGCATTTATGTGTCCAAACTGCGTGACATCCAAAGTTAAAGACACACAGATTAGGACCACTATCTCACATACACAAAACCAAAAGCACAAATATTCACACCAGATATATCTGTGTTTTTGTACAAAACAGTCAGAGCCACTGAACCAGTGGTGAGAAAAACACTCTTTTAAGTATGGCACATGTTGTACTGGTCAAATACAGGTTTCAAGTATTTTCCCACACTAGGAACACCAGGCGTGTCTTACTTGATCGTCGGCTTGAATGTTGACAATTTCTGTTTATATATTGAATACCACTTATATGCAGTTCTATGAGGTACAGAGAACTAAGACATCTCATAGGTTGACACAGGAACACACAGGCACGCACGCACACACACACATATACAGGCAGCATCGAACAGGCTTTCAATTGACTGGCAATACCACCTGTCCGTTGCCATGACAACAGCTGCCCAGTCTCACACAGTAACACACAGCTCGCTCTCTCTCTCTCTCTCTCTGTTCATGTCGGGGTACGGCCCTTCTCTGAGAGCATGACGTCAGACTGGGAGAGAAAAGTATGAATGAAAACAATGTGTGTATAGAAAGCAATGTGTGTGCAGAGCACTGTGCACTCCAGACATTACACAAACACACACATACATCACTCCTTGCTTTTGAATATCTGAGAGCTAGAGCTGTGCTCAACCATCAATAACTTGATCTAAAACAGCAGACTGCACACTCCTCTGAGTGGCATGAATCAGAATCAGAAATACGAATCAGAATTATAATACAACCATTTTATTCCACATTACTGAAATGACACTTGATCCAGAATCTTCCAGTGATTCAGATTCAGATCATTCCAGTACACTGAAAAAAAATATTTTACAGCGAACACTGAATTAAGATTCAGATTCTAAGATTCAAAATAAGAATTACAAATAGTTCCCTTTATTCTGAATCACTTCTTTAAAAACCATCCAGTACTCTGAAAGACTCTCATTGCTATTTTGTACACTGGATCCAGAACCAGAAGCTAATATCAGTAATTGGAATCAAAAACCAAATCAGAACCACTTTTTCTGATTCACTGATTCCGTAACTTCAAGTACACTGAAAAACACACTGTGCAGCAAACACTGGATTCAGAATTAGAATTAGAATCAGAAAACAATAAGATTTGGAATAAGAATCCCAAACAGTATCACTTCATTCTGACAATCTGAAACCATCTACTAAAATATATGGCAAACTTAATGCTGGATTCAGAATCAGAAATAAGAAACAGAATCAGACAGATTCGGAAAACCAAACAGATTCAGGAAACCGTCACAATACATTGCACAGTGGATTCTGAATGAGAGCCAAGCAGCATTTAACAAGCCAACACTAAAAGACAAAGAGACGTGTGCTTGATTCTGCTCCGTAAAAATACCATGAAGCTGCCTTGTTTTAAACACTATACAGGCTCAGCTGGTGAGCTCTGCTGCCATGAATAGGTTCATCTCTACTTAAGACGTGTACGCTTTTGTGTCTCTAAAGCACTGGAATTTATCTGCATTCTTATATCTAGGAGATTCTGGAGAGAGTGTGATAGTGTTAAAGAAGACGTATGTTTGCTTGTACCCGTTTAGTGTGCATGTGTGTGTCCTCTCTAATTCACAGATAAGAGACAGAGTGACAGCTCCCCATCTCCACACTTCCCTCCTCCTCTGTCTCTCTCATCTCCCCATCCTGATCGTCTTCACCAACTGCCATCACTCCTCATCTGTCTTGAACCTCTCTCCTCCCAATCCATTTCCCACCACCCCTTTCCCCTCTCCTCTCATTTTTATTTTGTTCCTCATTCTCTCTGATCCTCTCCGACTCCGGCTGACTTCTGTGTCTGTGTGGGTACACGCTTCTTAAGGCTTGTCACTTCTTTGGTCCATTCCTTTTCTCTTTTTTGGATACAGGGAAGAAAGCGCAAGAGGATTCAAAGAGCTCACAGCGATAACGAGAGAGCGAACAGTGATTTTAAACCCAGCGGTGACCCTGACTACAGCAGCAACACTGATTAGCCACATGAAACCAGTCACTGAAATTGATATCCTCTCACATGTGCACATACACACACACACACATACACACACACACACACACAATGACACGTACAACACCTGAAGTGATGGTAAAATAAGAGCGTGGCATTGTGGAGTGTGATGTAGTGCAAGAATACGCATTTGAGAAATCCGTGCACATGTCTAGGTGTGACACAGGTACATGTGTGTGCGCTTTACCTGTTGCCCCCTTGGTTTTGTGCCTCCCTTTGGCCCGGCGTTGGGAATTGCCCATTGCTCCGTGTTTCCTGTCCCAAAACATCACCTCATCCCAAGGTTGAAGCCACCGGATTGACAATGACTGAGAGTGTGTTGGTGCGTCTATGTGTGTGAGCACGGCAGCGCATGCATGTGCGTGTGCCCGCCTGACACGGAGCAGTCGGCGAGACTGAGTCTGTTTGTTTTCGTGAACGTGAGTGTGTGAGGGTGTGTGTGTGTGAGTGTGTGAAAGAGAGAGAGAGAGCATGCGCCCAATCCAGTTCGATTCCAGCCAGTCAGAGTACAGGCTCTGCGTTCGTTTCATTGAGAGCCTGGGAAGGCTGAACGTATATAGGGAATACCGAAACGAGGAGAGGGATGGAGAGGGAGAGAGAAAGAGGGAGGGTGTAGATAGAGGAGGGAGGTGGATGCTTTATCACCGCTGAGTGATTCTGAGGAGAGGTGGAGCCGCTGCGGTTGGAGGGGAAAAGATAAACACATAGAGAGAGGGGCGACAGAGGAGAGACTCTGTGCAACATGAAGAACATTTTCACATGCTGTACTGTGACCATCATCAAACCATTCAATGTTTTCTTCCCAAGAATTTGAAAAAATAACACCACATTTTTTGGCAACCAAACTAAACAAAACTGAGTCACAAAATAGGAAAAGAAGGATAGTTCACCCAAAAATGGAAAGGCTGTATGACCTGAATGACTTTCTTCCATGGACCAAAAAGGAGATATTATGAAAAATTGGTTTCATTATATGGACAAACCAGTTATTCAATTCAATACGTTCTAAATCAAAATCTCAACTGCTTGTTTATATCGTCACAAAATATAAAGTATATTATCAATCAGCTCTTTATAAGAAGTTGGATATATATAGCAAATCTCAACTGCTTGGTTGCTTATATCATAACAAAATGTAAAGTATATTATTGCCCAGCTCTAATCTGCTAAATGTGAAAATACCTTCAAAACGTCATGAAGATATTAAGACATTATTAACATTAACTTTAAGGATTTTCTGTAAAGCTACAGAAGCTACTGTTTTGTTAAAACACATTAACTTGACTTTTGTCAGGAAAACTTTAATAATTATGCAAAATAATGTGTTAATAAAAATGTAAAAATGCAAAAACATTTGTGTGTTATGTGTGTTATCATGTCTTAAAGTCACGACACGATGAAATCAGGGAGATCTGTAGCAGATCTGTTTTTCTGTATTGTGACATACAACTGAATGATACTGAAAATAGATGGATATTCATTGGATGGAGGCAGATCTAAATGCCATCCTGCAAAGAGACAGGAAGGAAACAGGGTTTTAGTGGACCAGATTATTGGAGAAGTCTGGCATACGTCACCAGATTGAAGACGTTGTTTCAGCAGAAGATTGAGTTATATTGAGACATTTTGATTAATTACAATTACAAGGTAAAAAAAAAAAAAAACGAACAAACGTATGCATTATGCACAGATGAATCGTTCACAATAAAATCAATAGCATGCATTTAGGAAATAGGGTGAATTTCCATTAATGTTGACTTTAACCTTGTTTTCATATTCCGGCATTTTGTGAGACCTCATTGTATTTATTTGATCTGCTTTCACAACACTGTACCACAGTCATGCCAATGAAGACTGTGAGAGAGTGAGAGAGAGAGAGAGATGAGATGAGGGTGGGCATGATAGAGAGGAGGACAGAGTAAGGAGCAAAGATGCGGCAAACAGGGAGAAAGTGAGGGAAAAGAGAGGGAGAGAGAGATGAGAATCACAAGAGGCAGAGAGCTGGAGAGGAATATTGAGAGGAGGGGAGTTGGAAGGAGAGAGACCAGACGTGGTAAGTAAAAACAGACGCTATAGGTGAGAAAGGCAAATAGAAGGCAACGGCAGTGATAGTTCACCACTAAGTACAAACACAGGAACGCAGAGGTCTGCTACATAGGAGCTAGTGTCTCTGTGTTTGTACGAGTGTGTTTACTGGAACGATTTGTAATTGGTAGAGGAAGGATGCTTCCCAAGGACAGATGACTGTCAGCCCACTTTTTCCTGAAAAGGATGAGATAGGAACTGAGGGATGGAGTAATAAATAGCGGAGGATAATAAACGAGTGTAAAATCCTGTTATGTGCCTAGGCTGCTTGTGAGAGCGGCTTGCTGTCCGAGCTGCTGACTGGCTGCACACACACGCACACACACACACACACACACACACACACACACTGCAGTAGAGAGGGCAGGTCCCTCCCTCTACTGCAGACTGGAGGTTTAGCATTCAAAGCCACAACACTGTTCTCCATTATCAATTCATCACAGACATCTGTCTGGTAAACATCACGTGCCCTGCCCCTTCACACACACACACACACACACACACAAACACTCACACAGAGGTCACATCTGCAAATATGTACACTCACCTGCTCACCCAGACCAAAAGATGCAGTGAGATCGATACACACTCTCATGTCGTCATACTTGCACATTTTAACACATACACACACAGATGCAACTGCCTTCTTGCAAAATAGATTTAAGACCAGAGGGAGTGAAGAATTTTTAAGAACATATATTTATAAGAACATCACACACAACATCATGTATACTGTGAATGAACACAAAATGTTAATCTACACATACATTTATAAAATAAAAAGGCAGGTCCACACACACACACATCCCTCTCTCTCTCTCTCTCTCCCTCACACACAGCACACAGCAGCACAATGATTAAAGAGCACACACTCCAGTGACCAGAGCCTGCCTCCTGCATGTTGATAACACGCACACACACACACACACGTTTATACATTTATTGTTTATATATCAGGTTAAATTATATTTTCTATGTCCTAACCCCTACCCTTAAACCCAATATTTCATCAGACTGAAATATAAATATGATTCAGCTAATTTATGAGCATTTGTAACATAACATTCAGGTTATCTGATTATATTTTACTGTATTAGTGAGGCCATTTGCCCCTTGATAGTATTACCGAACCTGTACACGCACACACACACACACAAACACACACAGGTTGACATCTCTAGCAGTGTGACATTCTTAAATCAATAGTAAATGACACATTTTTGGTTGACCGAAAAATCTAGTGGTTGACCGATTTAAGTTTTTTTAAAAGATAATAAATAACACAAGCATAATACTTACTGTAATTAAATTTGTCTTTATTTTACATAATATCTACTAGAATAATTGAAAATAAATCATTTGAAAATTAGCCAATTTGAAAACTTCTACTACTTCTAAAACTTCCTATTATGGTGTTTTCAAAAATAAAGGCATAAATAAAAAGGAAGTAATCATTCTAACTGTGTACTCAGTAATCTGGTAAATCACTGCTAATAATATATTCTCAAATAAAGACCAGGCAAAGCTACATTTTCATATAGCACACAGTGAATATAACATCAACTTGAGACAGCGGGAAACTTCGGGTGACCAGGCGTCCCAGGACAGTCCAGTATTTCATAGAGTGATAGAGTAAGTAGTAGTCTTCTGATACACAAGAGTAGTCTAATCAAAGGTAGCCATTCACAACACAATTCCTATAGTGAAGGACGGGATCTAGTGTCAGTGATAGACACCACAGAGGAGATCAAGTTGGACATGAAGATATCAAAGAAGCGTGTGTACATTTAACGAGGATCTTTAAAACGTAATTAAACTTAAAATTAAGATAAATTAAGATATGGCATTTGTGGAGCTCACTTTTCCACTTCAGATGCCATTTAAACGACAATATCTAATACACTTCCACAGGATTCAAAATTCAAATCTCAGACATTTTATAAAACACCCACTCATACCTGTAGGCACTCTCCCCCTCAAACCCAAACACAGACAGGGTTTACTCTTTCACCTCAAATACCATGTCAATGTTTCCAGGACCCTCTGCAGTGATCAAACAGCCTTCCTTTAAAAACAGGAGAGCGAGGAAGGAAGGGGCAGAGGAAGTGCTCAGGCAAAGACTGGCTCAGTTGTTGAGCGCTCTGCACAGGGCAATCTGAGGTCAAACACACACACTGACAATAACATTACCTGAGTAAACACACACTGCACAATTACACACACAAAAGACTGTTCATGTACTATTCATGCACATTCATACCCACTCATGAATACTTATTTTGCTGTTATACAGTGGAGTTCAAAAGACCGAGACCACATTGAAAATCTGTGATTCTAATTTGAGCCTGGAATTCGACAGAATGTTTTAGGATTTTGAAACATTTAAAACTAAGAAACATGAAACAAATGAATAGGAAATATGTGACCATGGATCTTGAAACCAGTCATAAGTAGCACGGGTATATTTGTAGCAATAGCCAACAATACATTGTATGGGTCAAAATGATCGATTTTTCTTTTATGCCAAAAATCATTAGGATATTAAGTAAAGATCATGTTCCATGAAGATATTTTGTAAGTTTCCTACCATAAATATATCAAAACTTAATTTTTGATTAGTAATATGCATTGCTAAGAACTTCATTTGGACAATTTTAAAGGCGATTTTCTCAATATTTAGATTTTTTGCACCCTCAGATTCCAGATTTTCAAATAGTTGTATCTCAGCCAAATATTGTCCTATCCTAACAAACCATACATCAATGGAAAGCTTATTTTATTAAAAAAAACTACCCTTATGACTGGTTTTGTGGTCCAGGGTCACATATTTCATGTTCTCACATTTCTATAGGCAACTAATCAAACAATCGAATCACATTGATCTTGTGACTCTTTGTCACATACAGTCAGATTAAAAAGGTCAAGATGCTTTTTGGATCATGCTGGAGAACATGATCATCAGGTTTGACACTAACTTTTGGAGTTCATGCAGCTCGAGTGCTGCTACCATTAAAGAAATGAAGGACAAATCTAAGACAAACAACAAACGTTTATATCAATTTTACTTTTCCCTGTTGAGACCACACTGAATGATATATATCAGGTTTTACATGCTACAAAAATACGGTACTAAGGCCTGTTCACACAAAAAGAATATTCAGTGCAAAAATTTGGTCTGATAAACATTTTCATTTGAATGAACGGCTGCTGATTTGTCTGTTCAGGCCGCTGCTGTTACATAAAACAAAGGCTTGGTGGCACTTATGAGCAGACTGTTTTGCTAAGTGGCAAAACAGTCTATGTATCTAAATAATATGTAACCTGGTGTTTGAAAATGACTTCATTTTGGGTTTAGCAGAAGAAAGTCATACTGGACTGAAACTAAATGAGGGTGAATAAATGATAACAGAATTTTCCATTTTGGGTGAGCTATCCCTTTAATACACACAAACAAATAGGTTTGTGTGCACAATGTTGTGACTAAATGGGAATAACTCAACACTAACTGCAGTACCTGCAACATTAATCAGCACATCCTACTGCTACCAGAAGCCATGTGAACAGCACCTCCATCTCTCAACTCAAGTGAAGCTAAAACATCACACAAAAACAAGCTTTCACATCTTACTGATCACAGCTCTCACCCTCTGTTCTTATCACCTCATTACATCACATGAAAGCAGATGAATTTCTGAATCCAAAGATATGCAAATTAGCAACATTTTAAAAAGGGTCAAAATCATCCGATGTCAAAAGTCAAAACTGCTTTCCGGCGCTTTTCACTGATGCTGAATCTACTTCTATTGATTTTTATGTCCAAGTGGACAAGTGCTTATACAAGAAGAGGGAAAACAAAGCTGATATCTTATATAGACGTTGAGAAACAGTAAGGATGATTGGAGCTGATACAGTAACAGCTGTCTATGACTTATCACTGTACTACAGGGGGTTGTCCTGCTCTCGAGCTGAAAGTGACAGCTGGCTTCACAGCTGCACTGATCCTATTGTTTTTCATCTGGTGCTGGACTGGAGAGAGTGTGAGAGTAAGATGAGATCAGAGCCGCTTTCTTTTGTCCTTTTCTCAGACCACACACATTGAAGAGTGACCCATGCAAAATATGCACTTTCACTGTAACTCAGTCAGAAAACCAGGATTGTTATTGCTAACTAAAACTAGGGTTATGTTCATTTATTGACTTGAGCTGAAATAAGTAGAATAAAATATAAACATTAGATGAAAACCCTAAAAACTTAATCAAAAATTAGAACGTTGCCTTGCCAACTAACTAAAATTTTAAAAACCTGAAGCTGATGTACTTAAATGACTAAACCTGAAATAAAAATAAAGTTAATGTATAAAAAAATATTTTAAAAAATGAATAAAAAATAAACTATTAAAATAAAATTATTAAAATTTAAATAAAATAAAAGCTCATTCAAAATAATAAATACTATAACATTATGTAAATAATACTAAAATAACACTGCACAAAACCTGCTAAATATCTCTTTATCTATCTCTTTTAATATCTCTAGAGCTTTTCCTCTCATACTGTCCCTCTAAACTCTGAAATCACCAACTGTAGTGTTTTGTTTTCTTATGGAGTTAATAAAAATCAGATAAAAATGATGAAAGCGGCCCCTGGGGTCTATCAACAGATATGCATGGCATCACATTTCCTCTCTGGAACGTGAACTATAGTCGGCACATAAAGTCCACCGGTGTGTGCGAGCACCTCTGCCATCAAATGAAATGAGCTAACCAAATCAGGCCTATTTACTCCACAGAACAAATAAACTACTGTCTTACTATATCTAGATTGGTGGCTTTCTCCACACAAATTGAATCACAGACACGGTGCTGGAAGCAGAGAGCGAAAAACGCTGGTTGATGGATCCAGGAAACAGAACAAAGGGGATAAATCGGGTTTTACAGTACCTTAGTGCAGATCCAGAGTGTGTTCAGATCAGTACCGTCAATCCACACTATCATTCAGCTCCAATCCTAGTTCCTGTTTTACAGCATGAAATCAGATGCCCTACTGTCACTGAGAGGTGTGTATGTATGTGTGGCGGTCCATGTTTTATCATCAGGAAGATGAATCTGGAGCAGCGGACATCTGGCTGCAGATTGAGATTTGGAATAATTGGCTGTGGATTAATAATCCGACTCAACTGCTGGCAGCATAGAGCAGCAAGAACATGGCAGATTACAAGCCCTAACTGTCCATCCACCCGCTGGATTACACACACACATCTACAGTGCTTCAACTGCACTTCTCCTCTGTGCTTGACAATCATCTATAAAACCGTACTTTAGTGCCTTAATCTGGTTTTCAGACTCTCTTTCATCTATTTATGTATTTCAAACTCTCATTTCATTCTATTCATTTCATTTGATTATTCTGTGCATTCATCTCTTTTAAACTCCTCCATGCAGCTGGATTAGGGGATTGTAATTCCAGCTAAACTGCTCAGTTTATCTGAATGAGAAGGAGTGTGTTCTGCATGCAGAGCAGGGGAGGTTTAAAGGGACATCAGTTTTGTCGTTCAGCTCACGCTATGATAGGATGGAGAGAGCGGGGTGGAGCGGCTCAAATCCTACATCAAAAGTCTCTGTGCAAACGCGGATGACTGACCTGCTGCCAGAGACGGAAGCACAGGAAGATTTGCTTCTTGCAAGCAAAAACAGCCGACAACACAGCAACTGTGTGGATTGATTGACTGAATAATTGACTATTGTTTATGGGCTGATGATAGATGCTTAGAAAGAAAGATAGAAGCTTAGATAGAAACGTATGTTTGAAAGGTGGAAATATAGGCTCTGACTCATGTCTGTCTGATGCTCAAAATGGGGGATACAGTCATACAGAACACTCATTTTATAAAGCAGATACATCGGCAAGAATGGGAATTAATGCAGATGTTTCTGGAAAAGAGGAGTTCTTCCCAGAAAATCAATTATCTAGATCAGGGATTCCCAAAGGTTTTCATGCCACAGACCCCAAATATAATGATACCCTTGTGTACAGGCTCATTTATATATGTGCAAAACGCTAATTTATACTGAAAAAAAAAAAAATCAAAATTTGCAAGAAATTACAGTAACACTTTACTTAAAGCCTTTATGTATAATGCATTATAAAAGTAGTTATAATGCATTAATTATGCCTTGTAATGCACCAATGCATTGTACAATCTCATGAATGAAATCACAATACATAATAACACTTATCAATTCATTGTTACACGATGCATTTTAAATTCTAATGATTTACGACAAGATATAATGTATTACAATTCACATTATGATTAATTATAATGCCTTTAATAACCCTTTATAATGCATTATACATAAAGGCTTTAAGTAAAGTGTTACAAAAATTACCCTTGTATTTAGCAAGAATGCATTAAATGGAGCAAAAGTAACAGTAAAGACATTTATAATGTTACAAAATCTCAAATAAATACTGTGGGTTACTTTTGATAACTGGAAAAAACTATATCAGTTTCCACAAAAATATTAAGCAGCACAACTGTTTTCAAAATTCATCCTTGCCATTACAGGAATAAATATATAATAATATATATATATAATATTTAATATATACACAATAGAAAGAATACTTTTAAATTGTAAATAATATTTCACAAATTATAAATTATTATAATTAGAAATAACAATATTTCACAATGTAACTGTTATTACTGTATTTTTGATCAAATAAATGCAGCCTTGGTGAGCATGATAAGAGTTCTTTCAAAAACATTTAAAAATCTTTCAGTTTCCAAACCTTTGGATTATAGTATAAATAAAAATCTCTGTTCTCTATATCATATAGTATATGAAATAACTACTAAATGTATATTGAAATAACTATTAAATGTAAAACCATATGGCTATCAACAGAATAAAATGATTGTGAATAATCTCAGAATTAAACTGTACTACATTTGACATTTAGTAGATGATTTTAACCAAATCAGTTCATTCATTCCATGGAAATCAAACCCATGTCCAGATGTTTGAGCTACCAGAACACTGTTGCTCTTATTTAATTTACTTCATTCACTTGCAGCCACCCGAGGGCTCCCAGACACCAGTCTGAAAACCTCTGATCCAGATCTTTAGTTGAGATGTTTCATCCACCCAGAAGCAATCCTCCTCACCAATCTGAATGGAGCTCAGACATGATCTGTGTGCTACTAGAAGCTCCTGGCACAATCAGTGGGGTGCCCCAGTCATTTAGTTATGTAAGAGGAACCACGGATCTGTCCCCTCAACTCGCACACTCACATACTCCATTACATAAGCCTGTTGGTGACAGAGTGCTGATAAATGTCTTTGCTTTCTCAACTATACCCTTGTGTATGTGTGATCTGTATACTCAGAGAATGACATGCACTCTCACAGAAACGCTCTCGCTCTCTGTATGTCTGAGCCACAGAGGCACACACACACACATACACTGTTAAAACAAGACTTCGTAAGAAGACAAAAGACAGACTGTTCAGCAAGTGAGAGAAACCAAATGCTGCATCTTCACACATTAAAAAAGCCTCATAGAACAGTTTGTCAGTCGGCTTGCAGTCTTATGTTGTCTGGGTTTGAGCAGGTGTGTGTGTTTGTGTGTGTGTTTTTCAGCATGTAGCTGATTTTGCAGGAATGCTGTCTTCTAGCAGAGTCATAGCTCTTCTGTGTTTGTTTAGTATTGCCTCTGCAAAAGTAAAGCTCATTTACACTCAATAAATCTATAAATATTTACTGTAATTATTTAGGCTTGAGGCTTGAGCTTTCTTAACTGTGAAATGACTGTGAAACGCAATGCCAAAAAGCTTTCTAAACTTTAAAAATTAAACAATAATTGTTCTGTGCCACTAGCAGTACGAAATGTAATTGCCAAAATAATTATTGTTCAAAGAAATTTCCCAAACTCCAACCACCTCTTCCTTCCATTGTTTGAAAACATATAAACCTGCCTCAAACTCATGCCTACACATCACTTAGCCTAACATTTTTTACAGTTGTATCTGCATTTTTACTCATGTTACTCATGTCCCTGTCTTTGTATAAATACCCATCAAATATGTAATTCCATAAATGGAATTGATGATAGTTTTAAACATGCTTAAAATGTAATTTTTTAACATTGCATCACAGCACTAAAACACCAAACATCATTTTGAATATGGTAAATATTAATTTTCAATTAATTAATTTCATAAAAAAGGAAAAAAAGATGCTGCAAGGTCCACTGTTGTATTGTTTGTACACAAATTACTGTAAATAAACTAGCAATAGTGTGAAAAGTGTGTTTAAAGACTTGTTGATCTTCAAAACACAAATGTCCCTCAGTTGAAAGTCTGCTATAAAGTGAATGTGTCTCTTCAGAAGACTTGGATTAAATTGCTTGATTCATTTGGATTACATTTACTATGGCTTTATGAACTTTTTGAAGCATACTTGTTTTAATTTTGGGTGATCTATCCCTTTATGATACTTAATTTTCCAAGAATGCCGATAGTTGAGGAAACATCCATTGTCTTTATTTCCATATTAATACTTAGGCTAGGTATTCAACAAGGTATCATAAGTAACTGAACCTGTTTTTTAATAAAGCACCGTAAGCAAAAACCATCATAACGCCCTCACAGCGGTGACTGCAGATACAGTGTGACCCTGTGCAGCACATCAAACAGCAGTTACCACGATTAAATGTGACAACAGCAATATTGTTAATCTTCATATAAATGCTTGACTGACATTGACACTAACAGTGAATGAAATGCAGTTAAAGAGTAAAATGCTTTAGGGAACATCTGTATGCTGAGTTTCTGTGATTATACCTCCAGCAGAACTGTGCTAATGAAAACAAGGAGAATGATTGGATTTTCCCCATGAGACAAAACTGTATATTAGGATAAGACATGGTTTCAATAAGTCTGGCTCTTCTTCACAGTTGTCTTCCGACCATAACATATTCTGCTCCCTCAATCATCGCAAAAGCTGTGTCAGCATCTTCAGCTTCAGCACCTTCTGCCAAACCTGCAGAGTTGCTCAAAAATCATTACTTCAATCCTACACGGGAAACTGAAACAGTAAAGGGAGGAGGAACTCTGATAGCACAGCAGGTTTCATTACTCCGACAGCTTGTGAGATCTCTCACAACATCTCTCTTCCCTCTGGCTCTTACAATACGCTGGCTGTCAATCATCAGCTCCATACACAAACTTCTCCAAAGGCCTAGATGCTGGGAATTTGCTGTCGCTAGCCAGTCGTTAGTCATAAAAACATAACTGTAAATCTACGCTTTTCTTTGACTGTCATCAATAATTGTAAAAAAACAGCTCAAATCCCACCGACTCCATCAAAATCTGGTTTGCCAACCTGTGGAAGTAATTGCCAGGACTCACCACACAGCTTTTGCAAGTTGCATTGGCAAACCAACAAAATAAAAATTGTCACTGAAAGCAAAACTTTTAGACTTTGGCTCAGAAGCGTATACAAAACAAAGTTCACCTGTTCAACACTCACCTGGATCATAGACCAGGAGCCACTTGACCAGTTCCTACAGGACAAAAGGAAAAGGAAATGGAGAAGGACACTAGCTTGTGCTGTTCTGCTCTACTGCAACAGAGGGTGAGGGGTGCAGAAGAACGCGGTCACGTTTAGGGGGCTTAGAGAGAGGAGGGAAAGAGGGTGGAGTGAAGAAAAAAATGGAAGGAGAAACAGGAGAGAGAGCCCCTCTTCTTTTTAACTCATGACAAACTTTGTGAAAACCCCATGAACCAGCCCTTGGAGGAGGGAGCGCCTTCTATATCCCTCCTATCCTGGTTTCGCTCCCTCCTTTTTCAATCTGTCTTCTGGAGCCATTTCCAGCTATATTGTGGAGAGATTAGTGGGGAAGGGGTTGAGGCCTCCAAAGCTCCTCACCACATAGACGTTATTGAAGAAAAGAAAGAAAGAATATGGAGGACCAGATTTGCAAAGAAACTATACATAGCTAGCTACTGGAAGATTCGTTTGCAGTAAATAAATAATTCACTCCTTTTAATAATTCACTGACATTTACAGTCATTCACATTCCCAACACGGAGGAGGTTTGTAGTTTTAAGTCTAAGTCAAAGTTTTAAATAATATTGTTTGAACGTGGGGTGTAATGAGAGGAGGCGAAACCATAGAAACTCAAACAGATCACAAAACGCACATTGTATTTTAAGCACAAACAGATGAACGTGCAGCAGAGATGGAGGGATGATGAATGAGAAAGAGCCTTTATAGATATGAGCGCAGGACTGCCAAAACTCTGAAGACCTCAGATTCACACACACATAAACCTTAGCCACACAAACATGCCTACACCATCTGGAGGCAAAACACAAACACAGCATAACGCAGCAGAAAAAG
Source organism: Schizothorax lantsangensis (assembly GCA_027422415.1). Lineage (NCBI taxonomy): Eukaryota > Metazoa > Chordata > Actinopteri > Cypriniformes > Cyprinidae > Schizothorax > Schizothorax lantsangensis. The sequence goes on along the minus strand of CM049839.1, from coordinate 31,755,732 downwards.
ATGACCTCCGAGTGAATCGTATGGCTCAGGGAGGAGGAATGGGAAAACGAGGGAAGAAAGAGAAAACACATTTGAAAGGAGAACGTAAGGCTGGGAATTAGTTCAAGACTAGTGCAGTGACTCTGAATGTGTTTGTGACTAAAATATGAGATCAGTCTGAAAGCAGCACATCTGATCTGATTACAGCTTTGTGAGCGCTGCCACTAGCGTCCTGGGTGGGCACGGTGGGTAGAGAAGCAATCACGGTGACTTTATACTGTGCAACTTTCCTACAGCAACAGCACCTGGCCCTTCAATCAGCCTCTCAGTTTCTCAACAGGCAGGAAGCAACAGAGTAACACGAGAGGAGAGAAGAGAGGGATGAATAAACCCAAAGAAAGAATGCCCTCAATTTAGCCATCTGAGAGGATTAGAACTGCTCCAGAGGTTAAAGATAGAACTTTTTCTCATACAATCGCTTCACACCTCCTTCTCTTTTACACCCCTTCCTCTAAACTGAGATGATTCTGTGACTCCTGTGACCAAACATTTTGTTGGGCAATGAATCTGACTAAAATGTTTTTGCAAGCAACATATATATTGCTTATGTTTTTAATATATTTATAATGTATTTAAATAAAATGGACCCTATTTACTTTGTTGGCGCACCTTCTTAGTCTTGTAATGTGTTTGTCTTTGCAATCTTTAGTCAATATCTGAACATTTTCTTCTCTGATGACATCAGTTTGATGACTTGATGACAGATCATCTTTAACCACTCCCTCCATCCATCAGTCTGCTATGAGCTAAAGACAGAGGTGTGCTAAAATCAAACCCCACCATCAATTCTTTCCTTCAATATTCTGTTTCAGTACGTCACAATACACAATAAATTCAGTTGCAACTTTCAGTTCACACAGACATTAAGCAAAATCAGACAAACAATAGTCCCTTTGTCTAATATCAGCAATTCTGCAGGTAATCACAACAGTGAAAAATAGCACAAGTGTGAGCGATATTTTATGCAACAGTTCGATAAACAAGAATTTATATTGAATAACTTACATTTTAGACACATCATTTCCAGTTACTCTTTTCTTCCTCTACCAGTGAAAATAATTTCAAACAAGACCAAAGAAGAACCGCTGCGCATCTCAGTCGTAGTGACAGTGTTTTAACAAATGGGTTTAGGGAATGATTCAGTGAATCTCTCCTAAAGACAGTTGTTCCTGAATGACTGTTTTTGAATGAATTGTCTGAATGAATGATTCAATGACTCTCTCTTAAGTCAATTGTGGCCACCTACTGGTGTAATGATGAAACTTGTAGAAAGGTCATTGTTGTCATTATTATTGAGTAACTAACATTTTTAGTTTTCAGCCAACTATCAATGAATTGAATACACACAGTGGGATACTATTAGCAGTGAAGGACACAGCCATGCTCTATTAAAAAAATGATGATCAGATGAAGTTATCTCAGTCAACAGAATGTGACAATCATAGGATTCAGATGTCCCTTGTTAGCTTCTTACCTGTCTTCGGAGGCAGCATTTTTCAGCTTTCAAATGCAGCCAATGTTTTGACCAAAAAAAAACGAATGACTCAATGAATGATTCAGTGACTCACTCATAAAAAGTTACTTGTTGGCACCTACTGGTGTAACGATATAACCTGTTGAAAGAGTCAATGAAAAATCCCACAAACAAAAACTAAAACCATTTACAGTTTAAGTGTGTAATTGTTTGAAGTGGGATCATCTTGTTTTGTTCAGCAGTTTAAAAGTTTCAAATATCTGATTTCTGCCACAACCCTTCTGAATCACACAGGTCTAGATGTCCAATGGAGTTTGCACCAGGAGGGTTTCCTCTAAGGAGGCAAGGGAGGCAGTGCCATCCTCCACAGCATAAAAATAAAACAATGCAATTATCACAAAACATGACATTAAACTGTATAAATCACTTGATTTTTATAAAGTGACACTGTCCCACAGCAACACCAGCAGTTAAAGTTACAGCAGGAGTCAGCGTCTCTCTTGCCTCCCCTGAGCCCGTTGAGTCGTAGGTTTGGTAATTGAGAACGAATGAGGAAATGTCATCTGCAAATTGATCTGAATTAATAAATAATGGTTAAAGGGAAAACTAATTAAACATACTGTACATAAAAAACACACCCACTTAGATATCACCAATTTATGTCATGTCACATTGAAACTTGAAATGACTTGAAAACATAATCTGTGATGGTTTCTTTAGTGCATAATCAGTTTGGTGAAATTAAAGGTACATAATTACATAATTTGTCCATTAAAAAGAACATCTGAACATCAGTTAACAACATATAGTACATGAAATGTGAAACTTGTTACAGCATTCATATAGTTATTATTTTGGAATAAATATAAAACAGCTTAAAAAGTACTTAATAAATTAATTATTAAACAGAACAATAACTAGATTGCATTGAAAAAATGCAAGAATTGTATTGATTGATTGATTGTTGTTGACCTTGTTTTCTTGATGTGTAAGTAGTGTTTAGTTTTGTCAACCTTAAGTGTAACTGGAACATGATGTTTTTTTCTTTGCCTCCTCATTTCAGAACACTACTGCACACCACTGGTTTGCACAGACCTTACACACACAACAGTTATGATGAAGAGTTGGAGGCGGAGCTGCAACTTGGACAGCATTTGATGTAGAACTGCGTCTTATCTTTCCAGATCCCAAGAGTCATAATAGAGGAAACAGAAGAAGGAACAAAAGCAGCATAATCTCTCTCATTTCCTGTAATGTTATTGGTATCAAAACGCATGCTTGCAGACACGTTTTTTCATGTGTGCGTATACGTAATTATGTGCATGTGATCATGCATGACGTCAGTCTTCTGCATACCCATGGCAAGACTATTAAATAGTATTAAAATACACTTTGCATAACAATTTCATGCACAAAACCCCATACTCTGGCATATAATCTCTTAAAAGGAAGGAAATACTCAGTCTACTTCAACCTATATCCTACTAAGGCAAATGCTCTCTGCCTCTTTCTCTCTCTGTCTTCCTCTTCATACTGTAAACAGCAGTGTAGACAACATAATCTCTCAGTAAAAAAAGGCTTCTCTCCAAGGCCTGGGGCCACTGAGTCTGCTGTCCCCCGATCTCTCTGTACATAAGAGCTTTTACAAACGTAGGAGGATGAACCCTCCATCGGTTACGCCAGGTGCTTAATTGTGCCGAGATTTAAAATAAAGACCATAACAAAGTTAAGAGGACATGAGCAGGGCAGATACAGGAAGATCATACAGTTCAAGGCAGTGATGAATAGTGTTGTTATTCCCTCTAGTGGATGTGAATGGAACTGTACATGCTGCCGCAGTTGCAAATAAAAATATATATATATATATAGAGTCGGCTCTTAAGAACAGACTTCCAGGTACAGTTTATGCTTATTGTTATTAATTTCAGGAAATCTATTCACAAAGATTGTATTTATTTTAATATCATCCATTTTCCTCAACATTTTCTATGCAAAATATTCTCTAAAATATTATTTTGAAGGTTTAAGCTTGTTATTGGAAGAAATAATCTAAATGATACGTGCTAGAAAATATATTCTCTTATTAATCAAGCAATTGTTTTGAGGAGGACACCTGTAAAACATTTATTAAGAGATGAATGTACAAAAAGCGTGCAATTTTGAAACAGAATTCCTCTTATGTGTGTACTGAATGACTTGGATTACGGTAAGGTTTTTCAATAGAGAAGGAAGAAACAAAGATTACATTTTTAATGACAAAGGAATACATCCAACCGGGGAAACAATATAACAATTCTACTGGCCATTTATTAAACACGTTCATCCATTTCTCTAACGAATGATGCCGTTCATATCCCAAGAGTCAGTCCCTGTCACTGATTCAAACTGAACAGAAAGCTAAGCAGTCAGTAACACACAACACTATCAGTGAATTCTGAAGGGCTTTATAGAGAGTAATGTGTCGGGATGACAAGCAGCCACTGAAGGGGTCACACAAAAAGGATGGGAGGCAGAATGCGAAGTAAATATAGGAAAACAACAGAGTAGGTCATTTAAAAACATGCACTTATCAACAGTTTTAAAGGTGTTTAGCCCTTAGACACATATAAACACACCTGCTGTTTACGTCCCTATTGTCCTTTGCCTCTAGATGTGTGTGTGTGCTTATCCCACCCAAACAGACTGACAGATATAGTAAACCACACTGAAGAAACAACAAACCAAAGACATTTAAACAGTAATTAATCCATCACTTATGCAACACCTCAACCTAAAACCATTTCTGACTCAAAATCAACAAATCTGAGTTAGCCTTAAAATCAATGACTCTTGGACGAACATCACACAATCTTAATAGAACACCCAAGTGTGCGTATTTGTGTCTGCATTCTGCTTTCAGCACATCTTAGCAAATTAGAACTGCAACGTGGCATGAGTCCATATACCACAGAGAAGAAAGTGAAGGAATACACAAACACACACACAAACACACACACACACACACACACACACACACATACACACCCATGCAAATGTATACACATATCAAATTTGCAAGCAAATAGACTAACCTTTTCACAAGGATCAAAAGACGCAGCTAAACAAACAGTCCAACGGTATGTCAAACACATATAGAAACTGAGGCCTGCACACACTGAATTACAGAGAGGAGGAGGAGGAGTTAGGCCTCCACATACACACACACACTCTGAGGTGGTATGACTCTTTGACTGAGCTGTGCATAGGCTCCCAGCTGGCCCGTCTTTCAGTTAAGCACTGGGCTGATCTGTTCTCCAGTATATAAAGATGCCACTATCTCCATTCTCAACTGCCTATAAACTCAATTAAGTCTGTCAGACACTCTCCCTCCTCCTATATCCGTCTCCCAACCTCCCAATTTTCTTTTCTTTGCCCACCAAACCTATAGGAGCAAACCCACCCATAATCTGATAATCTCTGTGCCCTTCAGAATGATTTTGTTTTCTTCAGCTTTATTATCTATAATATTTGGTCTCAGAAACACTGATCTGCTCAAGTGCAGACAGAGCTAGGAAATTTTAGTCAGCTGTTTGCAAGAATTCAAACACTGATTCATTTGAGACACATTTTGAACACAGAGACATGTGAGTGAAATTACTCAGTATTTAAGCAGGACTGGGTCAAACTCTTTCTAGATCAGTGGTTCTCAACAAATCGGGATCCACTAGGGGGCCTCAGCAAACTTCCGAATGGGCCTCAAAATAGCTTAAAATGTTTTGAAATAAGACAAAATAAATGTTTAAACAAACTAAAACAACTAGAACCCCAAAAAACTATTACCTAACTTCTGGAATTCAACCATTTAATTATTTGAATTTCAATTGTAATTATTTCAGTTACTTATTTTAATTAATGGAAACACTTAATTTCTCTAAATTTAAAAAAGGGCGTCTTCGAATATTATACAGTCAGGTCCATAAATATTGGGACATCGACACAATTCTAACATTTTTGGCTCTATACACCACCACAATGGATTTCAAATGAAACGAACGAGATGTGCTTTAACTGCAGACTGTCAGCTTTAATTTGAGGGTATTTACATCCAAATCAGGTGAACGGTGTAGGAATTACAACAGTTTGCATATGTGCCTCCCACTTGTTAAGGGACCAAAAGTAATGGGACAGAATAATAATCATAAATCAAACTTTCACTTTTTAATACTTGGTTGCAAATCCTTTGCAGTCAATTGCAGCCTGAAGTCTGGAACGCATAGACATCACCAGACGCTGGGTTTCATCCCTGGTGATGCTCTGCCAGGCCTCTACTGCAACCGTCTTCAGTTCCTGCTTGTTCTTGGGGCATTTTCCCTTCAGTTTTGTCTTCAGCAAGTGAAATGCATGCTCAATCGGATTCAGGTCAGGTGATTGACTTGGCCATTGCATAACAGTCCACTTCTTTCCCTTCAAAAACTCTTTGGTTGCTTTTGCAGTATGCTTTGGGTCATTGTCCATCTGCACTGTGAAGCGCCGTCCAATGAGTTCTGAAGCGTTTGGCTGAATATGAGCAGATAATATTGCCCGAAACACTTCAGAATTCATCCTGCTGCTTTTGTCAGTAGTCACTAGGGTTGGGTACCGAAACCCGGTACCAATATGGCACCGGTACCTATGTAACCGGTATGTACTAGAACCGAATCAGAACGCAGATTTCGGTGCCTCATTTCGGTGCCATGCCTGAGCGATCTATTAAAATATTTGTCCTTTGTTTCTCCAAAACGCACGTAAGAAGCATCACAGGCTACAACTACAAATATTTCAGCAAAATGTATATTTTAGTGAGAGTTATTGCGCTCCTATTTCATTGTGCGCCGTCTGTTTGGCGCGCACGCGCACGGCGGCGCTCATTCTAAATGAAGTCTGTGAAGTTTAGCAGAGAATCGCAAAGCAAAAGCTCACGCACTTCTGACAGCAAAATGGAAATATTTCCATGGCTTTCTAACATTTACAGATGGAGAATATACCTGTGAATTGTAAGTTATGCATTACGGAAAACAGCAAACACATTAAACAGCGCGAGAAGCATCTCTGTCCGCGGCACACGCAGCCTTTCTGTCAGAGCATCTGAGAGCGCGAGCCGCTTTAAACTGAAACTATAAACTATAGGATACTGTATCTTACGAGTTTTTTTATAGCCCTTCATATAAAGCTTGTCACATGTTTAGAACAAATTGTATTATGCACTTTCTCCGCAGCAGTTCAGTCTGTGTCCTCCCTAGATATATTATCAGATGCGCTCGTATCAAACTACTGTATATCAATATTAACTGTATTGCTTCATAATAACGTATCGATTATAAAGAATATATCGATATATAACGCTACATACCGCCCAGCCCTAGCTTTAATTAAAATGCCTAAAGCTAAAATTCTCTTGTATTCGCGTTTTTAAACCCGTTTAAACCAACAAAATAGAACATTATAACCTTTTTAGTCCACAACACCAGTTAAATGTTTCCTTTTGTGATCTGATGTAGCTTCTTGTCACAGAATGAGGCAGAAAATATGTTCCATAGGCTACTAATGCATTGATTAGCAATGGATTTTAAATATACTTAATTATTATGAAAATACCAGAGATGGCTTGAATAACCCAGGCAAACTATATATTGTCGTAGTCGAGTGTTTAATGTATGTGTTTTATCATTCAAAACGTTTATATCTTCTGTTTACTCAGTTACAGGAATAGCAATGCCTTTGTCCATATTGGGGATTTCTTGGAGCTTCATTAGTTCCATATACAGTGTGTGTGTGTGTGTGTGTGTGTGTGTGTGTGTGTGTGTGTGTGTACTTTTAAATATATAAATATAACAAGTATCGGTTCAGGCACCGGCACCGTTTTAAAAGTATCGATTTGGCACCGGTATCGAAAAAAACCCAAACGATACCCAACCCTAGTAGTCACATCATCAATAAATACAAGAGAACCAGTTCCACTGGCAGCCATACATGCCCACGCTACTACCACCATGCTTCACTGATGAGGTGGTATGCTTAGGATCATGAGCAGTTCCTTGCCTTCACAGTTCTGGAACAACATCCTATGGACAGATGAGACCAAGATCAACTTGTACCAGAGTGATGGGAAGAGAAGAGTATGGAGAAGGAAAGGAACTGCTCATGATCCTAAGCATACCACCTCATCAGTGAAGCATGGTGGTGGTAGCGTGGGCATGTATGGCTGCCAGTGGAACTGGTTCTCTTGTATTTATTGATGATGTGACTACTGACAAAAGCAGCAGGATGAATTCTGAAGTGTTTCGGGCAATATTATCTGCTCATATTCAGCCAAATGCTTCAGAAATGCTTTTGGACAAACAAACTGCAAAAGCAACAAAGAGTTTTTGAAGGGAAAGAAGTGGACCGTTATGCAATGGCCAAGTCCACCTGAAAAACTATTACCTGAAGACAAAACTGAAGGGAAAATGCCCCAAGAACAAGCAGGAACTGAAGACGGTTGCAGTAGAGGCCTGGCAGAGCATCACCAGGGATGAAACCCAGCGTCTGGTGATGTCTATGCGTTCCAGACTTCAGGCTGTAATTGACTGCAAAGGATTTGCAACCAAGTATTAAAAAGTGAAAGTTTGATTTATGATTATTATTCTGTCCCATTACTTTTGGTCCCTTAACAAGTGGGAGGCACATATGCAAACTGTTGTAATTCCTACACCGTTCACCTGATTTGGATGTAAATACCCTCAAATTAAACCTGACAGTCTGCAGTTAAAGCACATCTTGTTCGTTTCATTTGAAAACCATTGTGGTGGTGTATAGAGCCAAAAATGTTAGAATTGTGTCGATGTCCCAATATTTATGGACCTGACTGTATATATATATATATATATATATATATATATATATATATATATATATATATTCATTAGTGATCTCAGACTTTTGGAACTCACAATATTATAATTAAAGGGACAGATCACCTAAAAATTAACAATCTGTCATTGCTCATGTAATTCCAAAACTGTAAAACCTTTATTCTGTGGAATATAAAAAAACATATATGTCATTGGGCTCAAACAGTGTTGTTTGGCTCTCAGTGTTCTTAATAATAACTTATTTTATGTTCTGCAGAAGAAAAGAAATAAAGTCATACAGGTTTGAGGGTTAGTAAATGATGACAGAATATTTTCAGAATATGTTTTGGATGAACTATCCCTTTAATATGATTTAACATTAATTTACACAATATTTACTCATTTATATACTTAAAATATTTAGGGGGGAAAAGAAAATGTGCACTATTCATTTATCAGTCAATGACTAGACGATACCACGAAAGAAGGAACAGAGAAAATATGTGTTTTGTGTATTAAAACTGAGTGCAGATCAAGATTGAGTTCATGACTGCGAAGCACATGAGCACTTTGTGAGACACATTCTGGGGAATTTAAGATGATAGGTTACATTCCACTGGTGGTTCTCTAGTATTTATCCAAACCAGTCAGTCCATTGTTTGTTGTGGTGTGACACACTCATTCTAACAGTTAAATTACTGAGCAACAACACATGTAATACGTACAATTCCTCATGGGCCCATATACACACACAATCCATACTGATTATTTTATAATACTAAACACTTCACTCAGACCTACAGCTAATGGAGTGCATGCTGAGTGATGCTCTAAAGACCTTATTGTGTGTGTCTCCCTCAAACCGGCCAGAGGGCATACTGACAAAGGCCTTCCCTTCCCATACACCCACTCACATAACCCTCTGTCACCACCATTAAATCTGACTCTGACTGGTGTGTGTGTGTGAGTCAGAAATTCCACAATAAGGATATAATTGAGACAGTGACATTGCACACATGCAAGAGTGACACAAATACACACAACACTCATTTCACACTCAGAGCTTGTGTAACTTTAAAAAAATAATGTGTCTTAACTTGTACCTTTCTGATCTAGTCTAACATGAGCTTTAACAACCACCTTCTATAAAGGGGCCAGGGTTCAGACGGGTCTATATAGCCCCTGCTGGTAGTTATCATAACTATATCTTTCTGTTTTCTGCACATCATTACCAATCAAAAGTTTTAGGTCAGTAATATTTTATAAAGAACCTTTTTCAAGGATGCATAAAATTGATCAGAAGTGTGAAAGTGAAAACATTTATCAAATGTCTGAAAAAAGTTTCCTCAAAAAATTAATCCGCTCTGTTTCAAATGTTGATAATAAAAAAGAAATGTTTCTTGAGCACAATCAGCATATTAGAAAGATTTCAGAAGGATCATGTGACACTGAAGACTGGACTAATGGCTGCTGAAAATTCAACTTTCCTGAATAAGTCGAAAATTTTAAATATAATAAAATTAAAAATTAAAAAATATTACTGTTTTTATTTTTGATTAAAATAAAAATATGCAGCCTTGATGAGTATAAGAGACAAAAACTTAAAAAAATGGTAGTGTATGCATGTATATAATGTGTGTGTGTGTGTGTGTGTGTGTGTGTGTGTGTGTGTGTGTGTGTGTATATATATATATATATATATAGTCATGATGTAATTTTTAATCTTACATCACCTGAAAAGAGTAGTGAATAAACATTTCACAGTGCTTTAACAATATGCACTGACTCACTGAGTGATGCCATTGTTTGCCTGAAGCCGTGAAAAGATGTTTTCCGTGGTATAAGAAGTGGAGCTGGGTTAACCAGCAAAAGAGAATAGGGCCACAGCCTCACTGCACCATTGGGAGGTGTGTGTGGTCAGGGAAAAGCTCCTAATGTGGGCCTGCAGCATCCAAGATGAGTCTGCGTGTGCCAGAACAAGCAGCCAACACGAAGATTCAGACTCAAAGGACGAGCGGAATGAAAGGCATGTAGTGAGGCAAAAAACACAGGTTATGAATTCATTCCCTCACAAAGACGAAAACATTTTGAAGAATGTTAAGACAATGACGTGTGTCCAATCTGGGCCAAATCCCCTAGAGCGTGAAGAAAACTTTTCCATAGTCTCCCAGCACTGGTCTGGGAGGTCATCTCTCTCCTTGTAACCCTGAAAATCTCTCAAAATAAACAAAACTGATCTTTGAATAGTATTTAATGAAAAGGGTTTAGCGGAAAAAGCGATTTGGTGCCCTCTGCCTTAAGCCTCTTAGAGAATGTAAACAAAACAAACCTGACTGACTTTTTACAAAGAAGAAATACCCATAATTCACTGCAGACCATTCAGATAGTGAGGATCGAAAGGGGTGATTTACCACTGTGTAAACTTCAATAACAATTCGATATCTGGAACAGGCTTATATTTAAGAAAATGGAACAATGGAGTGCAGGCACAGAGGGAAGAAAGAGGGTGTGAGAGAAATACGGAGAGAACGCTATCGCACAGGAATGGCCGCCTAGCTGAGATAACTATCAGAGCTGTGAGAACGGAGCAATGGGTTGTTTTGTGCTGGAAAAGAGAGCGCTGTATTAGAAAAGGTTGCTTCTTTGTTGTCCACATAACTGGATTAATACGAACATGGAAAGTGGAAAACATCTGCTCAGCATTACGAGCCGTCGGGGGACGCCCGTGCACCTCTTGCACCTTGGAGCCTCACAAACACACATGCAAAAAGACACACGTATGCACGATCACATTTACACAATCCACACAGTGCTCATTTCCTGCTTGGAAAGCGGGGCCAGGCCGTCAGCACCATTTCTTGAGTCTCGTTCTATACCTTCACTCGCATCCCCCCAGATTTCAGAAACTCACGTGGAAGTTATAGAGGCCTTTCCACATCAGCACTACAATAAAGTAAAACATAAGCATGCCATCTGCACACTTTTTCAACCAGATACTTGATCAGTCCTAACTCATTGAGGAATGTAAAACCAATGCAAACAAAACGGAGAGGATGACATCATTGTGAATGGAGGGGAAAGGAAGAGGGGCGGAGATTAAAGTGCTTTAAAGTGCAAGATGATGTAATTACAAGCATGAGTGTTGAGCATCAGTTCACAAGTTGGCTCATGACGGTCGTTAAAGTAATTAGACAACATGGGGACATTGTGCATGTAATGCGGTTACTAAAACTTTTTCACACCAGGTGATTTCACATCAGGCTCCCATCCTACTGACTTTCTGAAAGTCATTCTGTCTGTTTCCATGGAGCTGATTAGCTGAACAAACTTTCAACAAAGAGCAGATGATTCAGACTCGCTGTAGATGTGTTTTCAGATCTGCCTTCCTGTTAGGATGTTTTTCTTATCTAAATATTAATCACTTAACAGAATCCACAAATCTGCTGTAAGACCCACACTGGGCACATACTATTGAGACTTGTCAGCAGGCCTAGGGATTTAGCTATCCCAGCATGCCCGTGAATGTCGTATCATGGCACTAAGGCGGCAGAACACTCTCAGTGGTTTCCTCTAAAGATAAACAACAACGACATCAACAAACGCTGGGGTTAGCGCTCAGTTGCATCTGCCAAATATGAGCTAATGGCATTAGTCAGGAGGGCAAAAAAAGACAAATGCAACTTATATGTTACCTCAGCACAACAGGAGGAATTCAAGAAGTTGAACATCCGCAATTCCTGGACCACATATTTAATCAAATGCCAAACCATCCCTAGATATTTCCCTAATTTAAATACTACCAGAAACATTTAGAGATTGAAAACACTGTTATTCTCTGTAAAACCCTTTCAAAGCATTACCACAGATCTGGCCAGACCTCAGTGTTTATAAAGACTTTAACTGAGTAAAGAAATGGTCCCAGACTACATAACCTACTTTCCCTGCAAAACTCAGCGAAGAAAAAATATATGTTTGTTTATTTGAATATAACAGAAATGTATGTACAAATGTAAAAGCCTCTTTTGCTCACAAAGGCTGAATGAATTTGATACAGTAAAATCAGCAATATTGTAAAATCTGTAACACTTTAGTATAGGGACCCATTCTCATTATTAATTAGTTGCTTATTAGCATGCCTATTAATTACATATTGGCTGTTTATTAGTACTTATGAAGCACATATTCTGCATAAGTATATTCTACATCCCTAATCCTACCCAATACCTAAACGACTTTTGCCTCAATAAACTCTTAATTTGCTGCTTATTAATAGTTAGTAAGGTTACCTTACTAACTATTTATAAGCAGCAAATTAAGAGTTTATTGAGGCAAAAGTCGTAGTTAATGGTTTGTTAGTGAGAATTGGACCTTAAAATAAAGCGTGACCGTAAAATCTTATTTTAATTATAAAATAACTGTTTTCTTTTGTAATATATTTTAAAATCTAATTTATTCCTGTGATGGCAAAGCTGACTTTTCAGCAGTTATTTCACCAGTCGTCAGTGTCACATGATCCTTCAGAAACAATTCTAATGAGCTGATTTGGTGCTCAAGAACAGTTTTATATTATCATCAATGTGGAAAACATAATATTTTTCTGGAAATCATGATACTTCCATTTAGGATTCTTTGACATTTGAACAGTAGTGTACATCTGTTTACTCTCTATTGTGGTCCATGGGTAGTCAATTGTGGTTATGTGGTCCAGAATCCAAATGACAGTAGATATACAGACTCACAAGGTAATAACCTATAAATTCAAAAGAAACCTGTCCAATAATTTTTTTATTAAAAACATCCAATCAATGTATAAAAAGGGTCTCTGTAGAAACCACCAATCATGAAACTGTCTGTTTTGAGTTAAAAATGAAACAATACAGCACTAACCAGTCGTGAAAGATCTCTTTTAATCTCATCCAGCAACACAAACTGAAAGAATAAAACAGCATCTCAGCTCCTCAACATTCTGGACCCGTTGCCTGGACCAGAATCAGAAGACTTTGAGAAACACATTTCATGAAATATGGATCAAATAAAATGCAAGAATCTCACCCAGAAAGCCAAAAACGTTTCTTAGTACCTAAAATGAAAACACAAACATCTAAACTGATTAGGTCACTTTTCTCAGGCCTCCTATTAAGACTTAAACCACAGAAACAAACAAATATACTCACTTGTAAATGGATTAAACACCATAGATGAATACCAGTATGAATCCTTCAGTCCTTTACTGAGTGCACACATGAAAAACAAAAAATTTGGTTTGGCTGCAATGAGGTAAAAGTCGCTCCCATCTGATAAGTGTCATATGATGATTGGAGCTGAAGCTCTCTATGCCTCATTCCCAGAGGGCACAGCTCAATGCTCGGCTTTATTCTGCTGCTTTCTGTCTGTTTTAGTCCACAAAGCAAGTATGAAAAGAATTGCAGATGTTGAGTCAGTGAGCAGAAATCTGAGGCCTGGCTTGTTGATAAACAGTAAACTGATACTGCAGTCATAAGACCAACATATCAGTCCTCATTCACTAGTTAACATGTAAGAGACGGAGAAAACACGCCAGAAAATCACCACCATTCCACATTTGATAACACATGCAATTAAAAGTGTTAACATTTACTGGCCTTTCCATATACTGCATCACTGACTCCTTTTTCAGTATGTGTAAAACTCCCAAGAATTGTATAAATGGTATAAATTCTTTATTTTTCTTTAATAATAAAATCATAAAAATGATTCTTAATAAAGAATGTTTTTATTATTATTGTTATTATTATTAAATCTAATTAATATATATTAAATCATCATACTTTAAATGATAATATATTATAAAATGTAACATTTATATGTAAAAAGGTAATTACCTTAGTTTATGTAATTCCTTATGCTTAAACTTTTTTGCAGATGAGTGAACTGTGTGTGCAAACACACTGAGGAAGTGTGCGATCAGTGTGTGTGATGGAATAGAGCGCATGATGAAAGAGCGACCAGTGAATACCTGAGACTGCAGCACATCATACACAACACTATAAACTACAAGACATACAAACATACTGAACGTTACAAATCATGCACAGTCTCTACAGAGAGCACACACCTTCACCTAACAGTGTTAAAGAGCAGCGCATAGATGAGCACAGTAAAGCTCCGTTACCTCTGAAGAAGGGCATGGTGAACGCTGCCTCCGATCCCCTCGTTTCCCCCTGCCTGCCCTGTCCCGGAGACCTCCGCCTCCTCCAACGCATCACTGTACAGTCCAATAACACACACACCCTGTCTGCCGATCCTCTGTTCCTAAAGTTGTCTGTGCTGAATAAATGACAAGTCAGGAATGTGCATTTTCCCTCGTGGACGGCGTCATACTCTGAGCACACAAACACACACACACCTAACACAGGAGTTCACAGAGAGTCAGGACAAGAGGATGCAGCTGCTTTTCCTTTCACACTTTCTCCCTCTCGCTCTCTCTCATCAGTTCTGTGTCTTTCCATCCTCACTGCAGCAAATTCTGCGGCGTCAGCCTCAAATCACAGCTTACACACACACGCTCACACAAACGAGGCAACACTTTTGAAAATTAGCAACCAGCACGTTCACACTGTATCACCGGTATGAAACACCTGCTGTTCTCACATCATGTACTGATGGATCTACCGCATCTATATTAGTGGTTCTCAACTGGTTTTGTTTCAGGGCAGATTTCACTTAGGTGATGCAATACAGTGCCAAAAAGTAGGTAGCTTTTTGCTATTTTTTTCATAGGGGTAGAATATCATGCAATCTGTCCGTGCTGGAAATATTTCAGCTACTACCTTATTCAGCTACATCTACCAAGTGACAGACAAACTAAACTATTAAAATCTTTGGAGTTCGACATTACAGACAGATTTGACATTAACAACAATAAAATATAAGCCTATTATATACCCAAAATCTATTGATTTGTTATCCTAATTAAGTATTTAGTATGGTAAGCATTTTATTATTTCCACTTTGCATTGTTTTGCTACATTGTTTGACTCTATACACTCCTAAAAATAAAGGTGCTTCACAATGCCATAGAAGAACCTTTTTGTCTAAATGGTTCCATAAAGAACCTTTAACATCTGAAGAACCTTTCTGTTTCACAAAAGCTTCTTTGTGGTGAAAGAAGGTTCTTCAGATTATAAAAAGGTAAGAAAGAGATGGTTCTTTAAAGAACCTTTGACTGAATGGTTCTTCTATGGCATCGCTTGAAGAACCTTTTGAAGCACCTTTATTTTTAAGCGTGTAGGACCAGACCTGTGACACATTTTTCATTGTCACCATTTCATTGATCTATATCATCTACTGCACATGAAGAAACATGAATCTTCATGTGTGTCCAAAGTCAGACACCTGGAAAAAGTGCAGTTACAACTCACTAATTAAACAAAATCAAAATGTGATGCAGGAAAACCCAAAAATGAGTTGGCATTTTTGAAGTGTTTTATTTTTTTATTTTTTTTTAATGTTTTTTTTTGGTTAAATGTCTGAGAAAAACATCTGTGGTTAACACAAGCTCAAGATATTTTCACATTTTATGTTACAACATAAAATACATCAGTAAAACCCCACTTGTGTTTTTTACGCACTGACATGTCTGATAGCAAAACTACAGAGGTTGACATTAAAAGTCATCAGACCAAACACTCATATACTCACTAGTCTGCTTTTACACACTTGTTACTCCTGCTTTTGCAAACAATTCTACTCAAACTTAAATCATTTCAATTATCTGTTGAAGGCTTAGTTGTGGTGACAGTGAAACTGAGCAACTGTGCTGTAGTTTGTTTATAGCCTAAGTTTAGATTTTTATTTTTATCTCTTGTATTTAGGCTTCATAAAAGTCGTGTTCATTTGTGAAGATTATCTTAATGGACAAAACCTGTAAGAATCCATACACTATTGTTGGACACAGAGCTTTTTTTCTACAATAATCCAAAAGCCAATGGATGTTGAGGGAACCTATAAAATACGTCATCCTTGCAGTACTCTACTTCTGCACACTATAACAAATCAAAGCTGGTTTACCCCTCTAGAAGTTTAGGACAGTAACACAGTAAGAAATATAAAATCATATATTTTATAGTGAGGCACAGCCTGTCGCTATAATTCACTGCTACACTGGCAGTAAAGGCAAATTTCATACACTTCGTGGTGTATGGCTAAAGGAACCATACACTACACCATTCACATCTTTCACTCTACATCCACAGCAGAATTTGACACCTTGACTGATGTGATGGCATCCGCCTCTGTTCCCCGTGTTTGTGTTGTGGTCGGAAGCACTCCAAAGACTGGAAATTAGTGGCCAGTGGAACCCGTTTACAAGAAACATGCTAGACCCACCAGAGGAATGTGATTTGGCTAGAGATGTGGAATAAAAACCACTAAATAAAATCACTACACTCGCCATGCAGTGTATTTTTGATGCATTTATCAGATGGCTCGGCTACTGTCACGCTGTGATGAGTGTATAATTAAAATACATATTCCTTGAAATGTTCACACATATTTGTGTGTGTTCACAGTATGAATAGGCAGGTGTGTGTGTGTGTGTGTGGACTGGGTGGAGCTCGAGGCCTGTAGTGCTGCACAGCACAGGGGTGCGTTCACACATACGGTCCTCATTATGGCACCAGAATTAAAACTCAGTGTGAGCCTCAGCGCTGGTACTGTGTGTTCTTATACTGCACACTAACACCTCTCTCCTCCATAACAGACTGATCAACCTGCCTGCACAGTGTTAAGATATTAGGAATAACTCCCAAGAAGACAACACTAAGAAGACTTTTTGCACACAATTATGGGCTTTTATAATTTAAATTGTTATGTGTCAATTTAATTTGCATTTTACACTTTTGACTTCAAAGTGGTTCTAACACTATTCCAAAAGTTCATGCTCCAGGGTTGAAAGCAAAGCAAATCCACTTTTAAAGGGATAGTTCATCCAAAAAAGAAAATTCTGTCATTAATCACTCACCCTCATGTCATTCCAAACCCCATAAAACCTTCGTTCATCTCCGGAACACAAATTAGATATTTTTAATGAAATCTGAGAGCTTTCTGACCCTGCATAGACTACCATGTTCAAGGCCCAGAAAAGTAGTAAGGACATCGTTAAAATGGTCCATGTGACATCAGTGGTTAAATCTTAATTTTATGATGCTACAAGAATATTTTTTGTGCACAAAAAAACCCCAACAACTTTACTCAACAATTCTTCTCTCGCAAGTTACCGTCTTCCGCCATTATAGGGACTACATGCATCGTGATACTCTCCATAATGGCGCTACGGTGACATAGAGGAGAAGAATTGTTGAATAAAGTCATTATTTTTGTTTTCTTTGAACACAAAAAGTAATCTCGTAACTTCGTAAAATTACGGTTGAACCACTGATGTCACATGGACTATATTAACGATGTCCTTACTATGTTTCTGTGCCTTGACCATGGTAGTGACACTACCTTGCATGTGTCTATGAAGGGTCAAAAAAGAGAGCAAGTTCTCGGATTTCATCACGGTGTTTAAAATTTCTGATTTAATTTTTGTGTTCTAAGAAGATGAACAGGGCTGCAAGGTCTTTGGAATGACATGAGGGTAATTAATGAAAGAATTTTCATTTTTGGGTGAACTATCCCTTTAATTTTATGAAGATATGAGAATATGTTTTTGTGCGCAAAGAAAACTAAAATTATGACTTTATTCAACAATTTCTTCTCTTCCGTGTCAGTCTTCGACACGCGTTCATGACACTACCATGATGCATGTGATCATAAAGTCAGTGAACTATTACCTCAAGGCCGCTAGTTCAAAAAAAACTAAAAGTTTGCCAAAGCACATATCACAAGTTCTAGAGTTAGATTTTCAGACCAATTGTTAAATATATCTGTAAAACTATTTAGACGATTGAGTAAGTAGTTAACGGTGTTTACTGGAGATGTGATCAAGTTTATGTCTTCTTATGAACTGATTCAGTTCAATCAAAAGAGATGTTGTTTTGGCTGTGAAGAAACAATAATTCAAATGTTTACACCACACATGGTAGAGAGGCATATTGGATCAGCCTCCTGCAAATTGTTTCATGTGAGTACAACCGCGAGTCGGTGGGGCCAGGCCTTCAAAGAGGCTTGGCAGTTTTTTACTGAATGTACGTGATTATTTAAAAGTGACTTTTGTGTTCTTGGTCCTTCCCTCTCTCCCTCCCTTTTGATTGAACTTTTAGATGTTGAGTATGTGTCTGCTGTTTTGTTTTGTTTTATTTTGATATTATGTTGTGTTGTTTGTAAAAAAATGAAAATAAAAAAATTGTTGATAACAAAAAAAAATAACACATTTAAAAATCAGTATATATACAGAGTTGCCTCTTGGGCTTCATACTCTGTCGGCACTCCACTAGATTCTTGCTGTCGCATGGAAAGATTTGTTTAAAAAAACCGTACATTAAACCTGAAATAGCTACAGCTGAACGATGACAACAATAGTACAATCACTAGACTAGTGATCATCAAATCCTTTTAACATTATTTTACAGACTTTATTTTAAAGTCTTCCCTTTTTTTTACAAAACCTTTTGCTCTCTAGAAACCATGTCGTTTCGTTACAATAAAAAATAAACACTGAATTAATACCAACATATGAAATTAAATTAATGACAGAAAAAATAGAAATGTTGGATAATAAATTTAACAGGAATAACATCTTGACAGTAAACGTTTTTACAGTATTATCTTATATTATGTCCGTAAAGGAAGACGTAAACAAAAAAAAAACTTTTTAATTAAAAAAAACAAGTAGCCTACAGCCACTTTCTCAAAATTGTTTAATTATTTAATATGACAGACCAATGCAATGTTCTGATCATCATATTGTAGTGTGTTCAGGGGATTAAAACGTACAATATATATTTCAGACCTACTGGAGTAATAGTAAATAATAATATAGTATGTAGTAAACGTGTAAAGTTTCATAAGCTCATTATAACTATAGTGTCATATCCATATAAATCATTATTATGGTTTCTTGGCAAGGACTGCAGTTCCTAAAAGGATTTAAGTTTACTACTAGCTAAAATAGTTATAGTTAGCAGGTGTAAGACAGCTACGTCCCACTTCAAAACACAATATTTTTACACTTTTGTGAATAAATTACCTGTCACAGTCTTTGGGGAAATTATGAAAGTCAATAATTTCACTGCCCTGATAGTTTTTGAAGGGGATTGCCCAACTGGTTATTTTATTCCAATTTGACTTCTCTTTCGTTGTTATTCTGTCTATCTGTATAATTGTAAAGTCCAGTTGGAATTTTCACCCCAAAATGGCGGCCGCGCTAGAGCGTCACACTGTTACGAAAACACAGTTTCGCCTCTTGGTATTCTATACTCTTTGCTTCAGAGCAAATGCATCCACACTTGAGCGGCGTTTGGATGAATATGTAAATATATATTGCGCGCTTTCCTCTCAGTAACGAAATAAACAACAAAAACCGACAGCAGTGTGAAAGCAACAGTTAAAAATGCATCTGATTACAACGATGTGGATGTTTGCATGAGCTCTGCAGTTCAGTAACGTAACATTACTCCAGTAGAGTTCGGTCACATTATGTTTATTTATATAGTACTTTATGCAATAGATAGCCTTAATTGAAGCAGCTTTACGGTATTAAACATGAAAAACATGAAAGTCAGTGTCGCTTTCAGTTAGAATTACAACTTGATTTTCTGTTATAAAGCAGCTCTCCAGTGTGAGCTAGCTAATGATAAAATATTTTTATTAGTGGGAAAATATAATAATTTCATTAAAGTGACAGTTTGGTTTGCTGAGATCAAAGCTTGATCTAGCTCAGGGCTGTTTTGATTATCATAACCCTATAAGGTATTTTAAGACATTATGTTGTGAATAAAATAGTTTATCCAAAGCATCTTATCACTTACCTTTATTTTGTTTCTTATCTATATGACTTACAAAAGGAGATGTTAGGCAGAATGTGCAAAATGTGTCATTCAGTTACTTTTTCATGTAGCTAATTAAATGGTGAGTGTCTCTGTCTGTCATCTCATTTTGTGTGCCATCTATTTTTATAATGAATTGGTAACATTACAATAAGGTATCATTTGTTAACATTAGTTAATGTATTAATTAACATGAATGAACAATACATTTATTACATTTAACTATTAATCTTTGTTAATGTCGGTTAATAAAAATACAGTTGTTCATGTTAGTTCACAATGCATTTATCAATGTAAAAAAAACATCTTGTGATTTTAATGCATTAGTAAATGCTGAAATTAACATTAAGATTAACAAGTGCTATAGAAGTATTGTTCATTTTTAATTCATGTTAGGCAAGGCAAGTTTATTTATATAGCACATTTCATACACAAAAAAAACACAAAAGTGCTTTACATAAAAGGAAGTGAAATAGACATTAAAAATAATAATCACAACAATAAAAACAAGGAAATTATATAAAAATGTATTTAAAATGAATTTAAAACCATTACGAATAGAAAATGATTATACATAAAATACAGTGCAGTCATGTTAACTAATGTTAACTAATGAACCTTAATGTAAAGTGTTACCAATTAATTGTGTAATAATTATAATTACATAATATGCTTTTCTAAAGCTGAAGTGACCTTTATTTATGTTAGAATATGTATAACTTAATATTCTAACTAATTGCAAAAGCTGAATAATCAATCAAAGTCTACTGATTAATCAGTGAAATAATCGACAATTAGTTGATTAATCATTCTAATAATTGTTAGATTAATCGATTATCAAAATAATCGTTTGTTGCAGCCCTAGTACATATTGGACAATATAAATAATTTCACTTGATAAACAGTTATCAGGCTAATCATGTATTTGTATGCTACACTAGTACATAAGCTAAATATGGTCATTGTAACATACCTCATATCATAACGTGATTTTGGAGAAATTGTAATCAGGCACTAAAGACGGTATCCATAAAAAGTTATTTGAATCTATGGGATCGCTTGGAATTCAAACAGAAAGCCAATTTTGGAGGAGGGCACGATTTCTTAAGAAACCACACATTACTAGTTTGCTTACTAACTTACATAACAACACCTTTCATCTACTAACAGCCTTGTTTCTGACCTAACCGCAGACTCCACTCAATACCACAACGACAACCCCAATTACCACAGTAAGCTACCATCAGACAATGAATGGACTCAAATTCTCTGAGCATTTTATGAAACTTATTGGGGTTTACAGCAGTGTACTGCACAGCAGTAATCAGTGTAAAACAAATCTTGAATAACTACAGATCCTACAACTTTTCTCTTTATTTTGTGCCTTTTCTGCACTTCCTTGTTTCCCTCTGCTATAAGCCACTTCAGTTGCTCTCCAACATCTGGAAATCATTTCTCACCTATTACAACACTGCCAGACTCAGGCCATTTGTTGATCTTGACAAGGAGCCATTCTCCAACTAAATATCGATTCTTTTATTGCTAAGTAATTGTGTGCTGATAAAACACTACAGTACCAGTATCAGGTGTAGATGCAGACAAACTAGAGTTGGTGTGTTAGAAGGCAACGAATCGTTTCGAGCGCTGCTCTGTTTATTCATTCTCATTATCTTATGGTTGTGAGTGTTGGGTCAGCTGAAGTCCATACAATATAAACAGAGTTTTCTTTGGCTGCCTGGTGCTCAGACCATGAACAGAGACTGAGACTTAAAGTGCACAACATGTAAAGCAGCATTGCTTGGAAAGATCCTGCCATATTCCTCCAATCAGGTCCCAGTATGAAATCTCTCCATAGTAATGGCAGCTGCTACATGGATCTATCACAGGTCACATGACCCAGAATTATTCCCCCTTTGAGGTAACATGAGGTCGCTTCAGTCAAAGCTAATGCTCAGTGCTCATAAAAGAAGACCTGTTGTCTGGTTGCCATGGTAACACGCGGATAATAGTTTCAGTCTGCTTGTGGATGGTTTTTGAGATGTATGGATATTTCTGGTGCATCTCCAGCTACCTTCACATAAACAGCTGCTTTTGCACAGCTGTTCACAATAGTTAGGTTTAATCATGCTAAAAGACGAGGAGGAAGATGATGAAACATATTACAGTATGATGCAACGGTACACAGCTGCTAAACTTCACACAAACACTTTTCAAACATCAGTGGCTGGTCTAAGTCTGTGTTTGTGTGTGTATGTTTGTGAGGGCCCAGAGGAAATGTAGTTCCTCTCTCTCGCGCTCTCTTTCGATAGGAATCTTAAAGGAGAAGACAGAGTAAACACATAACGTGATTCACATAGTGTGTGAATGTGCCTGACATTTCCCAGCCTCTTTTCAAAACATATTAATATCAAGAATGAAAAAAAAAAGTTTTAAATATGGAGAATTAGACTAAAAGCATAGGCTACCTAAAACTTGTACCCGTGTGAAAAAGAAGTAAACTAAAGTCTCCTAGCAGATGAATAAAAAACTAGATGTAACAACATAAAGTATATCTTTATATGTAATTTCATAATTACTTCTGTTGTCTTTGAAATATATGGGTAAAGTGTTCTGTCGATTGTACTGACAAGCATTTATGGTAATCTAAATTCCAAAGTAGTTTCTATTAAAACTTGTGTCATGTATTTAAATATATTTGTAATTACATTGTAATTGTGAATGATGTAATTAAAATGAAGAAGTTGCAATTGAGTTCATTTAACATATTTTTACATTAAATGTAATAATGACACACTACAGTTAAAATTAAAAGTGATTTACATGTGCTTATTATGTTAGTCAACATATCAAAATTAGTGTACTTTTTTAAAGCAAAACAATAGATTATTAACACAATGATTTAAAATGTACTGTAAAGTAATACTTTGCATTATTTGATATTACAAAATGTGCTAAAGTGTGAGAGGTCAAGATATTATGGTTAAGATAGTCATGAAAGTGTAAACTCAAGTAGTCTTTTATTTTATTTTTATATTTCTTTTTATTTTAACATTAAATTATCTGCATTTTAAAAAAATATATATTTTATGCCTATGCATTTTGTAACATATACTAGAACAGTCACATTTAGATTTGGAGAAATTTAGCATTACGTCACTTGCTCACCAATGGATCCTCTGCAGGGAAGGATGCTGTTACTTGAGGATTACTGTGATTTTTACGCTTTTGCTTGAACTCATTAAATCAGTACACTCATTTTGTTGGCACCCATTCACTGGAGAAGAACCACTGGTGCGCAAGTGATGTAAGGGTAAATTAATTTCTCCAAATGTTCAGATGAAGAAACACACTCATCTACATATTGGATAGCCTAAGGGGTGAGTACATTTCCAGCAAATTTTCATTTTGGGATGAACTATTCCTTTAAGCAAAAGTGTATCTGTTTTAGTAATGTTTCAGTGTGTCTGGGGGCCAAAAGCATGTCGACCTCTGCTACATTACAGCACTATTGGGTCATAGCAAGAGCTGGATGGACTGTAGTGTATTACACACACACTCGGCCTAGTCTCAGAGCCAAACCCTTTCTTGCCAAGAGTTGCACAACTGCCTAGAGATGGGACGCCAGGACAGGAAAGGCGAGCAGTGACTTACATATGTTCAACATAAAAACACACACAAAATGTCTGCACAGCACAACTCTGGCTTGAGAGAGCGTGCTGGAGCTGAGTTTCTCTCCAGATATGTCTGTAGGCATCTGGCAGACAGACGCACAATGTTATAGAATTTATGCATCAACCCTTCTTAGCCGCTAGCCCAACAAATAAGCACATTAAAGGTAGAAAGAAATAGAGCTTCTGGAGGTGGAAGCTCTTGGACTTGTTGCACAACTGTTGCATTTCATTTCAGACAAATTCATTACTTTTGTGCTTGTTGTTTTGTCTTTGGTAAAAAGGTCAAAGTGAGAAATAATCCAACTTGAGATGGGAACATGGCATTGTATTTTGTCATACTATAGCGTGAGAGGTGACACCTTCTTGTAACTATGGTTGGGTTTAAGCAATGAAAAGGTCTGCATGGGTTTTTTAGTCATTTAAAACAATATGACCATTACTATGGCAACTCAGGAGCCCAGACCAGAAGAGCTGAAGGAGCAAAAGAGGCCAAAATATAAGACAATTTGAAGTTTCTTCTCCATTCAGATGAATACATATTTGCCACTATGTCCTTGAACACATAGGCCCACTCACTTTTCTCCTTCCACCCTCCGTTTCTCTGATCTTCTGTCTCACTCATTCCATCTATCCTCTCTTGCTCTCTCACACACTCTTATTAAAATTCCAGTTAATCTTGCAGACTATAAAAGACGCTGAAAAAAGCGATGGCTTCACTCAGTTCAGAGCATTCTTCACACTTTGC
Organism: Schizothorax lantsangensis; assembly: GCA_027422415.1. NCBI lineage: Eukaryota > Metazoa > Chordata > Actinopteri > Cypriniformes > Cyprinidae > Schizothorax > Schizothorax lantsangensis. The sequence continues at coordinate 31,730,986 of CM049839.1, read as the reverse complement.
CTCTAAAAGTCAGGGATATTCTCTCTATATAAATCTTCAAACATTAATATGAAAGTCACTTTAAGATTTACATCCATAATCTGCACCAGATTCATGACACTTTGCACATAACCATTTACAGATATAAGAAACTCTCAGCAAGGGAGACGAACTCAAAGAGATCAGAATATATCAAATTTATTCATTTAAAAGTACATTTAGAGAATTTCCGATTTTCTTATTGGCGGTGCTTGGGAAGAACCGTCTACTAATGGATATCAAACAATGATATCATCAACTTACAGAAACTGAACACTTGCCAGCAGAGATACAAAGCAATGCATGTATATAAAATTAATAAAAAAAATGAAATCATACCAATAAGCTGATCATTATTTTTTTGGTAAAATTACAAATGAATAACTAAAATCAATCACTTTAAATGCAATAGGCCTAATTTTTTATGTAAGAATGGGTGTGGATTCTACCACTTCTAGGTATTTTTGCTGTCTGCTGCTTGATATTGCAAAATGATATTTCTTATCACATTTTAATTTATTATCGGAATCATAAACACACTAGCTTGGAACACAAATGTTTTGATTGGCCAATGAATCGTTTACAGAAAATAACTGCACTGCAAAGTAAGATAAAGTACAGTATGAAAATGTACATCAACTATTTAATTTGATTTCCTGAATCAAATGAAGTACATTTGATTGTGTTTTTAAATTATTCGTTTTTTTTTTTTATTTAAGTCAGAGTTAGATGATGGCAAATGTAATCAAAATGTAAAAATGAGGGAAATAGCCATCAGAATCAAATATCCAACATCGGCCAATACTGATAGATTAAAAAAAATCTCTTATATTGATGGATTCCCGATTCATTATGCATCATATAAAAATTCAGAGATAAAAAGTGTATCTTCACCACAATGTCGGAGAGAAAAGAAAATGTTAAAGAGCTGGATCCATAGCCTCCAGGCAACACAAGTTTGAGTCCCAGGACTTCCGTCTTTTCCCCGATCCCAATCTCTCCTCAACTGTCCTATCAAATTAAGCCCTAAAACTTAACTTAAAGAAGAGAGAAAAGAGGTTTAAGGATCAGAACTCCTTAAATAACCCACTTCATCCTTCTGTCTTCTGCCTAAACACACACATACTGTCCCTACACTTGGTCTTGTGACTTTCACGTGAATGCCTGAGGAATGAGGCAGTAATCGCTGGAGTTGAATGACATTCATGAAGAGCTGAATCAACTGTCAGTTTTAATGCAACTGCAAAACTGTCCCTGGTTCAGTCACTGTAAAAACAAGCCTCCAGTCTGCTCCTTCACCTCCTGTCCCCATCAAACAGTCTCCAGAGGGACCTGACCTCGGTCCCCACACCGCAGCGGAGAAGAGTTCCCAGCCAAAGAATGCACTGCATACAGAGATCCACATCATTTATCTTCCACATGTCAAAGCATGGCTGAAGTTCAAGCTGCTAATGCTTCACGATTACGGTATTAAACAAATACAGTACCAGTGATCTCCTCCTGAACTTAGAGGATAATCTCCATACTTTGTTTCTACTGTGGTCTGCCACTGTAAAATGATAAGGACAGAGGAAAAGAAGCATTCCAGCACTCTGCCTAACGTGCCGGGCTCAGGGTTAAGCTAAACAATACAGAGAGGCTTTCTCTGATAAGACAAAGGAAATGGATGGAGGAAATATTCTGCACATCTTCAGATGGTGAAAGTTGGCAAGGTTTATCTAGTTTCAGTGCAGAGCAGTGTGGGAGGTGTCAGGGGGAGTAGATGCCAAATGCGTCTCAAATGCAAATGGAAAGATTTAAAAACAACAGATTATAATGTGAAAGTTAAACACAAAGCCAAGTGTGAATGTGTTGGTAATAAACAGTCTTTGTAGAATGGACAATGCATTTGTTTACTGTTCATTAAGAAGTGAAAGTGTCGGTCATTACCCAAATATTTGAATAGCTGTCAAATGACTTCTACTGACACTGATTTGTTCTGTTTAAACAAGACCATCTCTTGTTTGTTCACTAGGCTATACGTTTGTGGCAATAGCAATTTTACGCCATCTTTCTCCCTCGCCAACGCAGCCTAGATACACTGGCAGTAATAATAGTACAACACACATCACAAATGAATCTAGAAAAAGATACTAGAGCTGATTCTGTTCTCTTACAGAAATGCATCATGGTAACCATAGTTTCCCAAACGCCACAGTTACAACAGTTATTGTTAGTACTATAAACCTGGTAATGGTCATAAAATTACATTAAATAAAATGGCAAAAAGACTATACAACACAATAAAAGCAATTTAAAATGTTTAATAAAATTAACTGTTTTGTCAGTGGTCTTTAGATGTCAAATTCATCATGCATTTGAAGAACAAGTTATGACATTTAACCTTTTGGATCAAAATTTCAAATCAAATTTGACACAAAAATATTTTAGATTTTATTTAGAAGGTGACACATTATGACATTGTTCTTTATGATGGGTTACAACGGAGCTGTAATTTTCTCCTAAAACACTACATGGCAAAAAAAGAAAAGCAACTACAGCACTTCCCTAGACACCTGCAGCACTGCAACAAGCTGTTTAGCGTATGAGGAATGGATGCTTTTGTGATGAGTCCATAGTAAATGTTACACTGGAGGTTAATTCATAAAAATAACATAAAGCTGCAGCTCTGTATACAATGTTTAATAACTAATAGCATAATAATATAGAGGTTGATATAAAATGTGTGAGCTATAATGAAATACTAAAAGTGATTAACCAGGAAACCTGACACCTTTTGCAGAAATTGTTCCAAAATTCTTTACCATTTTGGCCTCTTATTTGTCAAATTGTGTTACTGACTCCATCAATATTTCATATTAAAAACATATTTTAATAATATATCATATATCTTCCTTGGCACCAAATAAAAACACACCTGTTGACCTTTTAAATAGTTTTCAATGTGGGTCAAATTTGACCCCTATAGGATCCCTAGAACAAACAATACCTGTAGTATGGTAGTATATTTGCAGAAACCACAATGGTAAAATTCTTGATTGTTATTATTTAGTGACTTTGCACTTCGTTTTTTTAGAACTAAAAACTAGGTTCATGTTTTGAACAAAAAGACATTTGTTGCTTCTTTCCAACAGGACCATCATCCCTCCATCTCTACATATTTACAGCGACAGAAGAAACAGCTACATTTAGAGACTGAACACAATATCTATAGAATTAATAAAGACGTTATTGTTCTCAAAATATGCTCAGCAGCCCAAGAATGAAAGTCAAGTGATGTTTTGTTTACATAGTTGCAAAATGCGCGCGATGTTGTTCGGCGAATGTAAACACGAGTAAAGAAGACCTTGAACTTGACAATTAGCTAAGTGAGTAAACAAGTCAACCAACCACACACATCTGTAAGTCAGCAAGAGCGTGTAAAGTACTGAAAAGTTCCTACTTTTGACCGGCGGTTTGGTGGCCAGTGCTGCGATGTGCTTCTGCAGGCTGATAAGTTTACTCTCCAGAGCTCCGGAGCGGTAGCAGATGGAGGCGAGCTCTCCCTCCAGCTCCTCCAGGATGCTCACCGACTGACGGGATAAATCCGACAGCTGCCGGAGCACCGCGCACAGAGTCAAGCCGCACACATCCACCAGATCCGTGAACATCGCACCGCGACTCTTGCCGCCGCTCTTGCACACATCTTTAGGGACTATGGTCCTCTTGCAGAAGGGCATCTTTTCTGCTGTTACGGTAAACTCCCTTTAAAAGTGCGTGTTTCGCCAGCGCTGAAGAGTGTTGGCGGAGACTCTTGCTCGGGATTGCGCGTACAGTGGAGGCATTTTATGCATTGTAATTGACTGTCCACTGTGAGGAGCTCTGCAGCGCTCCAGTTCACACTAGATCACTGCAAATCACAGCTCCAAACTCCCATGAACTGCGCCTGAGACCTCACCCACTCGTGCAACAAGATCCTATGAGCTGAATCTTTCACGAAAACTCAACTGTGCATTCAGAAAGCAGCCTTGCTCTGCGCATGCTCACAAAAATAAGGTTTTAAAAGTGACTCCAACAGGACTAAGAACAATGGGAGAAATAAAAACTCTTTCTTCCAGTCAATATTCTAACCTTGCATTTGCCCATCCCTAAATACACATCTGGTCTAGTGTGTGTGTGTGTGTGTGTGTGTGTGTGTGTGGTGGGTGTGGGTGTGTGCACACTCCCCCACCCTGAACCAGAACTTGGCTCACCTAGATGTTTTGTTCATCCAGTCTTTCCACACTGGACGGCGAGAGAGAGCGTACAGTCACAGTGAAGTCAAAATGATGAGGAGAGGAGGGGAGAGAGAGGCTGAGAGTCCTCCATGTTTTATAATCTTATCAGGCATGTTTCTCCATGGCTTCATATGAAACCTTATCTCATACAGGGAATTGATTGGAAACATCTGGGTCTTGTTTTGCCTCACTGCATGACTGTCTTCATTGTTCCTGGTTCCACACCCCACTCCACATGGCCCAAGTGCATGACAGGAACCACTCCTGGTGGACCTTTTCTTCACGGCAAACCTCCTCCCCCTCGTTTCGTTGAAAGGACTATTTTCTACTCTTCTGTTCCTGGTTTCTTTTCATGTCTCCTGCGATAGACTGTTTCTGCCAAGTTTGATTTGAGGGAGTGAGGTAGCCTGGCAAGGCTCACATTTCATTTTCATAATTTTTGCAATCAAATCCATGGGATAGCGGTAACCAGACTCTTATTAACTTATGATAGCGGACCAGATATCAGGTGATAAATGAGGAAATGCTTCAAATCTGACCTAAAGTTTGATATGATTTAAGTGATTTATTTTCATCTTTTAAATGTGTGATGACTATGAAAGCCCAAAAAGTTATTATGAAATGTCAAAAATGTGACATTCTATGTCAATCATTAGATACTAAGTCATAATAACAAGTTACAAAGTTGAAATTTTGTCATAATTGATCTCATTATTTCAACTTTTAATAATAATTTTATTTCGATCTTTGATGCGTGATGACGATGGAAGCCAATTTCTGCCACAAAGTGAAAAAAATCACACTTTGGTAAATCATAATTACATAAAAACTCAAAATGATCACAACGACAAAAAATATGACATACCAAGTCATAATTATGAGACAAAAGCTCAAAATCATGTGAAACCAAGTCAAAAAGTCAAACTTTTGTGTGATAATAGACTTCTCATTTTTAATTCACGAGTTCGCCTGCCCATCCAGCCCTGATGTTAAATGAATGTGGCTTGTTGTTCTTAATGGAGGCTCGAACCTGAGGCTCGGCTTGAGCGCAGAGTTCAATGCCCCATTGCGGTACTACCTAGAGGGCGAATAACAGAAATAAGGAGGATAGGGAGGTGGAGGGATGCCAGAAGAATTGATGCTGAGACGGTGCAATGAGAGCTGCTTATATAGGCTCGAAATGATGACAGGACTGAATGATTAAGCTCCTCCCGAACCTACATTTGGAACTTCATTTTTTTGTCATAATTTCGACTTTTATCATAATAGTGACTTTTTAATCTCATAATTTAGACCTTTTATGGCATTATTATGCTTGTTAAAGAATTTTTGTTCTGTTGCAAAAACAGACTTCCATAGATAACAGAGAAATATCTAGCAGAAATCCATCAGGACAGGGAGGCGGGTGAGCTGTTTAAGGATGATTATGCTTTCAAATGCAGCAGAATGTATAAACTCAAGGACACCAGAGCCTGTGTGGTTTTAGTTTGTATTGCGTTCTGGCAGACAGCCCCTGCAATGTGTGTTGAGGTGAGCCGTGCTGTGCTGCTGTGGACCAGCAGGCCAAAGGCTGCAGGAAGAACAGGCTGAAGCTCAGCAGGACCCATATGGCCTTCTGGAGATGAGCCTCAGCTATGTGGCACAAGAGGAAAAAATACACACAGGTGTGTTCCAATCTTATCATTCCACAGATTCAACAAATCCAAAGGCAGACTCGTATATACAAATATTTTCTCCAGTTTATAAACACCCACTCATTCAAACACTGCCAAAGCTAAGATATGAGTTCAGCTGATGTTTACTGCTGAGCTGAAACCATCCAGCTTATTTAATTTAGATAAATCTAATGAGCATGTGCAAGCTCATCTTTAATCGAAGATGAAGTTTCTTTCAGTTTTAAAGCAACTTCTCAGATCCAGCTTTTCCTCATCTATGTTTCTACTACATTTTAAACTAACTGTTAGATTACAACAGTGGTGCCCATTCCTGTTCCTGGAGATCTATCCTCCTACGAAGCTCAGTTCCTTATCAAACACACCTGAACCTGCTAAATAAGTACTTGCGATCTTTGTGCTTGACTAATTGTCTTCTTACTCAACATATTTCCTATATTTGGCCCATGAGTTCAACTAGGCATGAAGACAGCAGGTGTGTGTAGAACTTAAAAATAAGTACATAAATACAATTTAGAAAGAGTAAATGACATGTGCATACATGAACCTGTGTCCTGTTATTGGCAGATATTTAATATTAATACATTTAGAACATAAAAAGGTAGAATGCCAAGAATAGGACTAGACACACCTGGATTAAAATGTGCATAAAGAAATATTAGGGTGTGTGTGTGTGTATTTATTTATTTATATACAGTGGTGTGAAAAAGTGTTGGCCCCCTTCCTGATTTTTACATTTTTTTTTGCATGTTTGCCACACTTTAATGTTTCAGATCATCAAACAAATTTAAATATTAATCAAAGATAACACAAGTAAACACAACATGCGGTTTTTAAATGAAGGGGGTTTTTTTTATGAAGGGAAAACAAAATCCAAACCCACATGGCCCTGTGTGAAAAAGTGTTTGCCCCCCACCCCCTGTTAAAACATAACTGTGGTTTATCACACCTGAGTTCAGTTTCTCTAGCCACATCCAGGCCTGATTATTGCCACACCTGTTCGCAATCAAGAAATCACTTAAATAGGACCTGCCTGACAAAGTGAAGTAGACCAAAAGATCCTCAAAAGCTACACATCATGTTGAGATCCAAAGAAATTCAGGAACAAATGAGAAAGAAAGTAATTGAGATCTATCAGTCTGGAAAAGGTTATAAAGCCATTTCTAAAGCTTTGGGACTCCAGCGAACCACAGTGAGAGCCATTATCCACAAATGGCGAAAACATGGAACAGTGGTGAACCTTCCCAGGAGTGGCCGGCTGACCAAAATTACCCCAAGAGCGCAGCGACGACTCATCCAAGAGGTCACAAAAGACCCCACAACAACATCTAAAGAACTGCAAGCCTCACTTGCCTCAGTTAAGGTCAGTGTTCATGACTCCACCATAAGAAAGAGACTGGGCAAAAATGGCCTGCATGGAGTTCCAAGACCAAAACCGCTGCTGAGCAAAAAGAACATAAAAGCTCATCTCAGTTTTGCCAGAAAACATCTTGATGATCCCCAAGACTTTTGGGAAAATACTCTGTGGACTGACAAGACAAAAGTTGAACTTTTTGGAAGGTGTGTGTCCCATTACATCTGGCGTAAAAGTAACACAGCATTTCAGAAAAAGAACATCATACCAACAGTAAAATATGGTGGTGGTAGTGTGATGGTCTGGGGCTGTTTTGCTGCTTCAGGACCTGGAAGACTTGCTGTGATAAATAGAACCATGAATTCTGCTGTCTACCAAAAAATCCTGAAGGACAATGTCTGGCCATCTGTTCGTAACCTAAAGCTGAAGCGAACTTGGGTTCTGCAGCAGGACAATGATCCAAAACACACCAGCAAATCCACCTCTGAATGGCTGAAGAAAAACAAAATGAAGACTTTGGAGTGGCCTTGTCAAAGTCCTGACCTGAATCCTATTGAGATGCTGTGGCATGACCTTAAAAAGGCGGTTCATGCTCAAAAACCCTCCAATGTGGCTGAATTACAACAATTCTGCCAAGATGAGTGGGCCAAAAGTCCTCCACAGCGCTATAACAGACTCATTGCAAGTTATCGCAAACGCTTGATGGCAGTTGTTGCTGCTAAGGGTGGCCCAACCAGTTATTAGGTTTAGGGGGCAAGCACTTTTTCACACAGAGCCATGTGGGTTTGGATTTTGTTTTCCCTTCATAATAAAAAACTTCATTCAAAAACTGCATGTTGTGCTTACTTGTGTTATCTTTGATTAATATTTAAATTTGTTTGATGATCTGAAACATTAAAGTGTGGCAAACATGCAAATATACTTTAAAATATAATTTATTTCTCTGACGCAGTGCTGAATTTTCAGCATCATTAATCCAGTCTTCAGTGTCGCATGATCCTTCAGAAATCTTTTTTAAACAAATGCTGTTCTTTTTAACTTTTTATTAATCAGAGAATCAAAAAAAAAAAAATCACAGGTCCCAAAAAAATATGAAGCAGCACAACGGTTTCCAACATTGATTATGAATCAGCATATTAGAATGATTTCTGAAGGATCATGTGACACTGAAGACTGGAGTAATGATGCTGAAAATTCGGCTTTGATCACAGAAATAAATTATATTTTAAAGTAGAAGTATATTAAAATAGAAAACCGTCATTTTAAATTGCAATAATATTTCACAAAATACGTATTTTTTTCTGTATTTTTGATCAAATAGATACAGCTTTGATGAGCAGAAGAGGGTCAACTTCTTAAAGTTTGGAGGAAAAAAACATTAAATTTGCTGAATTAAATCTAGGGTGTACTACTGATCCCAAACTTTTGAGCGGCAGTGTGTGTGTGTGTGTGTTTATATATATATATATATTTATACAATGGCACCAATAAGTGAAAAGCTCACTTTGGAGTGGTACCGCACTTACACCACTAGACGTCAGTACAAATACAAACAACCGTCAATTCAGCCATTCAAACTATTTACAGTACACCTTACACTGTGGAATAGACGTATGGTAACCTAGCAGTGCAGTAACGGGCATTAAGATCATGGACAAACAAACATAACTCTATCTCCAGTCCATGTATAAAAAGTGCTGAGGGAGGCACACAAGATTCTAAATGATACAACACACAATCTGATCCTAGAATGTGAAATGTTGCCAATAAGCCGGTTTAGTAATTCATTCATCTGCAATAAAGATATTAAACACCATCAACTAAGAGATTTAACTACAACACAAGGTCTTTAAGATTTTTGTGACTATGCATGTTAATTGTGAGTTATGTGATGCAGGAGCCACTTCTAACCCAGATAATATTCCAGTGAAGTTTCTTAAGGATTCAGCCAATTGTATGACTCCAATGGTTACCCATATTATAAATCATTCAATTTGTCAAGATAAGGTTCCTGATGAGTTAAAACAAGCAAGAGTTATTCCCCTTTTTAAAAAAATACAGGTAGTAGGTTTGAGTGTAATAATTATAGGCCGGTGTCAATTCTGAGTGCGTTATCAAAAGTGATGGAAAAGATTATTTTTGAGCAGATTGAAGACTATCTTCTTAAACATAATATATTATATGAATTTCAATTTGGTTTTAGGAGAAAACACTCCACTGAGACAACTATTTTATATTTAACGGATTATATAAGGAAATAAATGGATAACGGGAAGTTAAGTGGGATGGTACTGTTAGATCTGCAAAAAGCGTTTGATACAGTCAATCACAATATTCTGCTTTTAAAAGTTAAAGCGATGGGTTTTAGTAATATGGCCTGTAAATGGATTAAGTCTTACCTTAAAAATAGGTGTCAAATAGTAGATTTAAATGGGGTGTTTTCGGATTGTTTGAACATTTCATATGGGGTTCCGCAAGGGAGTGTATAAGGTCCTTTACTTTTTTTAATTATATATTAATGATTTAAAAATGGCCTGTTCAAATAAGCTTTTATTATATGCAGATGATGCAGCAATAATTGTCTCTCATGAGAGGAAGGAAGATATTGAAAATGAATTAAGTAGAGAGATTAAAGGAGTCTCCAAGTAATTTTGCCATAAACTGTCTTTACATTTGGGGAAAACTGAAGTTATATTATTTGGCTCGGCTGCTAAATTGAAAAAATGCTTTAGATTAGATGTAAAGGTTGGAGATCAAATTATTACACCTAAACAAGAAGTAAAATATTTGGGTTGTTTTGGACAGTAATTTGACAGGAGAAAAGATGGCTGCTTTAGCTCACTCAAAAATTTGTTATTAAATACAATTTTTAGCAAGACAGGCGGCTTTCTTAGATACTGAAACTCTCAAAATGTTGGCTGGTGCATTAGTGCAGTCACACTTTGATTATGCTGCAGTTTTTTGATATAGCGGTATTTCAAAGAGATTAAAAAATAAATTGCAGACTGCTCAAAATAAGTTGTGTAGGGTTATTTTGAAAGTACATCCACTGATGCATTTGCGAGATGAACATTATAGGAAAATTCGTTTTTTTAAAAATCGAAAAAAGGGCAACTTTTTTTAAAAACTAGTGATGGTGTTTAAAACAAAGAAAATGGTTCCAAAGTATCTGTTAGAATATTATGTATTTGTAAGAGAGGTTCACTGTCATTCTACAAGGGCGAGTAGTAATGATATATATCCTTGTAGGTTTAAAATTATTTTTTATATACTAGCTCTGTTGCTTGGAATAAATTACCTGGGTGTATCCAAAAGATACAAGTTGATAATATTTTTAGAAGGGAAGTTAAAAAATGGTTGTTTTATCATTGATGTTTTGAAGTTTGTGTGGCGAGTTTCTGAACTTGATGTGGATTACACTCCATTTATGATTTGTTCGTCCATTTTTTAAGATAACGAGGACCTTTTTTTTGTGTATTTTATCCTCGACAGTTTTGAAATGTGTATGAACTAGTCTTTTTTGTATTATGTTTTAAATTGTCAAATAAAACAAAAAACAAAATACATCCAAATGTCTGTTCAGTAGTCCCTATGTAACAGATTACACAATTTAGTATTTGTGATGCTTTGAATTAAGTGATAAAAAGCAGTTGTCAAAGTTTCACGAAACCCATCTTTGCACCAATAAAAAAAAAATGCAACACTTGGCTGCCAAATTATATGGGATATTTAATTAAATGAACAACTCCAGAGCACCGGAGTTCATGAACATGAATGATCGGATACACTTAGCCTCAAATAGCGCTATGAAGCAGTATTAGTGTGGATTTAGTGTGCTTTTAGCTCTGGCATTTATCAGATCTGGGACAGTCTTGCACACTTGTCATGTACACACCCTCAAGTGGGCAAGACCACAAGTGTGGGTATAGAGAAGTTTAGTAGATACTTTTTTTTTAATTCAAATAAAGTTATCTAATTATATTTCAGAGTACCTGCAACAGTCTCTCCGAAGTCTTTCCACTTTATACATTTCAACAAAAGACAAGATTTGCTGTTGTTGTAAATAACCTTTTATTTTAAACCAAGGCGTTTGCTAGTCTGTTGACTTAGCTGCTGCTCTGTTTGGCAGCCAGTCTCTTGTCTCTCTCCTCAGCAATGGTCAGGCGGATACCCTTTCCACGAGGTAGGGACACCCATGGCTTGTTGCCCTAATGACAGAGACAGTATTAATACTATTAGCTTGTAATAAGGTAAAAAGTTGTTTGTTACCAAAAAACAAAATTCAATTATCACATGACAAAAAAGTGAATATAGAAACTGTCCTTGAAGCTCAATGAGTAGAAAGTTCCCAAAGACTCAAGTCTTAATTTTGAGCAAATACTGCTTGCTAACAGCCCATATTAAACAACATACAGCAAACTGTTTGAATCCTGTACTCACCTTGCCGATGACGAAGATGTTGGAGAGCCTGGTGGCAAAGCTGTTGCCAGAGCTGTCTTTAACATGCACCACATCAAAAGAGCCAGGATGCTTCTCTCTATTGGTGATCACACCAATACGCCCCAAGTTAGCACCTCCGGTCACCATGCACATGTTGCCTATTTACACAAAAAAAAAAAAAAAAAAAAAGTCAGTAAGTGATGTGCAACTCAAAACACAAAATATGACAAAGTTTAAGACAATACGCTCACCAACCTGTCTCAAATTTGATGAAATCTGTGATTTTGCCAGTGTCCAGGTCAATGCGGACAGTGTCATTGACCTTGATCAGAGGATCAGGGTAACGGATGGTGCGGGCGTCATGGGTCACCAGATGTGGGATTCCCTTTGTGCCGATGAGGATTTTCCTCACCTTGCACAATTTGTACTAAAACAGGACAACAGGATTAGCTCAAAAAATCTGCAGTCTCAAATTAAACTGATGTAATCCTGTCATACCATCCATTATTTGTCATGTATTTTGCAAGAACATTAAGCTCACCTTGGCCTCCTCGTTTGTGATGCGGTGAACTGTAAAGCGTCCCTTGACGTCATAGATCAGCCTGAAGTTCTCGCTGGTCTTCTCAATGCTGACCACATCTGAAAGAAGGACAGCACAACACATTTCATTAACACATGACCATCAGATCGCCACCTCAGCTTATGTTTTGTAACATCATGATAAACAGCCTGCCGCATCACCTGAGGTGGAAAATCAGTCACAGCAGATTAATATCCTGTTGGCACCTACTAGGCAAGTATGGGTGCACAGTGGAAACGCTATGAGAAGGAGAGCGTTATAACAACACTGAGGGATTAGTCACTCAATGTGACGATTGCGGCTCAACCATCTGGTAAGATTCAGCTCACACGCTCAATTGTGAGCACCAGTGCAGAGACTTGGAAAGACTAGATCATCTTATTGTATTGAATGCAATATACTCGGTAGACAACCATAAGACTGATATTTAAGAGTGCGACTAAATAAACCACACATTTCTAATAATTACAATGACATGAGTGATGAAGCAGAACTATTACATTTCAGATATATTAAAAAAATGGTATTCATAGACTAGAACATATAGGGTTCCACATCCTAAACATTGACTAACCTAAACATCAACCCAATACCTCAATACTGAGATGTGTTATATGCCAATGGCCTAGACATGTACATAGGAGTGTAGCTGAAATTGTGCAGTTAGCTGAGATTGTTGAAAGTTAAATAAACATGTTAAACGAGCTGAAGAGCAACAAAGTTGTTTGTGTATCTCAGTATTATGCAGCTGGGGCACTTGTGGATTAGGAATGTTAAAGTACTGAAGGACTTGAATGGCACATTTAGACATCACTGATTAAAGGTTCAGATATAAAGTTTCATCTTGCAAAATGCTATTCTTGAATATTTAAGCTCTAAAAGATGCCGACATGCTCCTTATATGGTCATATCTTCCCAACAGTCTAATCAGTTTCACCACAAAATATATTTTACACTTCTCATAATGTCTAACACAGTTTGGAAGCATTACTGTAGCAAATTATCTAGATTTTGAGCTAAATCTGAAACAGTGATATGGTTTTGTGCACTTATCAAATCACTAAAGACTGCAATTTGAAGTTTAGTATACAGTTTGTTGTGCTGCAAGGCACTGCGTTCATTTATATGCACCCAGCTCATGATCCAACATTCTCAGCATCACAGTTCACAGTAGGGGTGGGCGATATGACCAAAATCTTATATCATGATATGACTAATTCTATATCACGATAACGATATACATCACAATATAGTTATTTTTTTCTTTACTTTTTTTTATGATATTAAATCTTTGATAACATAGAATTTTCATAATCTTGTCACCAATGTCAATATCAAACTAATAGAAATATAATACAATATAAAAAATACAAATATAAAACAAAAATGATGTTTGATGTGTACGAACATGCCTTTTTGTGTGTGTATTGTATTGTGTAATGTGTATTGATGTGAATTAATGTTAGACAGTAAATGCTATTGGATGCGAAACAATATTTGGAAGAAATCCCAACAATAAAGTGAAATTAAATTGAATTGAATACAAGCCTAAAAAGAGACAAAAAAATAAAATAAATTCAAGCTCACTGAAGACAAACAGTCAGTGATGAAATAAGGATAAGAAACTAATTGCAAGCAATAGGACAAAAACCTACATAAATAAGAAACGCTACATACATTGTGTAAATTAATTAGTCTTCACTGTGTTAATTAAATAGATATAATTAACATGTGTATTGTGTATAGATTCTATAGGATATATATAAATATCATTTTTTAATTTATTCTTATTAAAGTTTCAAAAGTGATATAGTCAATAGCAGTGAGAGATTTTCTCTCACTGTTGTTTGATTAATGGCAGACAGAACGAATATTGGACAGCTTCCCCTTTAAGACCGAAGTCTGGATCCAATATACTGTTACATGTGCATTGTTTTCAGCTGTTTTCTCTCTTAAGACCTAAATCACTGTGTTTATGAGGATACTTGCAAAGACGGGGATTGTTACGCATATAAGTGTTTATGTAATCGTTCAAAGCCAATAAAGCAGCAAAAAAAATGTGCGCTCCTCTCACACAGAAACAGAGACGGCGCACGCATATAGCTCTGTTGTTTGTGTTTCAATGGCTTAAAATCGCTTGTTTTAAAACGGCTGTGCTTAAAAACACGTGTCCATGCTACAGATGTAGTCCTTCGTTTAGGAACGAGCTCCTCGTTTTGTCCTGGCTGATCGTGCTCGAGCCACCTGCTTCTGTCTCCCCTTCACGCCCCGTGGTGGCGTGTAAAGAACACAGTCATCCAAATGATGAAAAAGTATTACCGTAAACAATGTATTTTGCGACACCACGAAATAAACGATAGAGCAAAATATGAAACGATACTTTTTATTTTGTCCATCTGATATATATCGTCATATCGCACAGCCCTAGTTCACAGTAAATCAAGGCAGGGCAGTAAACCAAACAACAAATCAATTCACTTCGGGGCAGTTGTGGCCTGGCGGTTAGAGAGTTGGGCTGAATGAACAGCACTCTCTCCACCTTCAGTACCATGACTGAGATGTCCTTGAGCAAGGCACCAAACCCCCAATTGCTCCCCGGGCGCTGGAGCAATGGCTGCCCACTGCTCCGGGTGCGTGTTCACTACTCACTGCTGTGTGTGCGCACTTGGATGGGTTAAATGCAGAGCACCAATTTCGAATATGGGTCACCATACTTGACAATACATCGCTTTTTTTTTTTTTTAAATGCAGCAAACCATCTCTGCACATGTTGTCAGTTTAACATACATTTAGGAAAGCAATGTGCAGCAGTTACACCATTTGCATAACATCCAAAATTTTGTGGACAACTGATTGCAGCATTTCACTGGATTTGTAATGAGAAACACTCAAACTTAAAGGTCTCCCTGCAGTTTTCCACTTGCAATTGAAGAAAACTGCTGTCAATTTACTATGAAATTAAAGAGTTTCATAAAGTCTAGTTGCATTACAATGTTAATCTGTAGGTTCGTAGATGACTGCTAAAATACCAGTCCAGTGAATGTACCCAAACGTATCACTAGAGACGAGTGCGGCAGAACTCACCCATGAAGCCAGTGGGGTAGGTGACATCAGTGCGGACCTTGCCATCGATCTTGATGAACCTCTGCATGCAGATCTTCTTGACCTCATCTCCGGTCAGAGCGTACTTGAGACGGTTCCTCAGGAAGATGATGAGGGGCAGGCACTCCCTCAGTTTGTGGGGACCAGTGGAGGGACGAGGAGCCTATAGAAACCAAACAACATGTCAATTCACTTCCATACAACGTCACGTTACTTAAATTTAGTGTATTGTCTTAAGCATTATTGTTGTTAGCAGAAGAAATGTTAACTCAGTTAACGCACATGACACTTTGCATTAAACAGATCAACATGGTTTCTAACAAAACCTTGGCAGATGTATAAGTGTACATAATTCTACAGATTTTTCTCAAAAGCGCGGTTCATTTCTTCAAATCTAATACTCTTAACAAATACAAAGTTACTGAGGGTTAAGAAAAGCTCCACTTACAAACACTCCAGTGAGTTTGTCCAGCATCCAGTGTTTAGGAGCTGCGACACGCTTCAGATGCTTCTTCGGTCCTCGGGCCTGAGTAAGAATAGAAACAAGTCAATTCGATAATAGAACATCGTTGTGTGCAGCCAAAGCGAGTACAAATGCACTCTATAGTGTTCTGCACCAAGAACACAAGCGCGGCCTTCAGATTCATTCTTGATATTTAAACATAGACCACGAAACGCGCTATTTAAACAACGTAAGCTTAATATAAACTCAATTTCATATTCATTAAAAAGTATTAAAACTACAGAACCAGTTTAAAAACTTACATTACACCATCACGAAACAGCGAGCCCCCTTTACCGCTAAGCGGTTGAGCTAAGCAAGTTCCGTTAACCTTTTAAACATTACATCTGCGATTTTTCGTGACAATTTGTGTGTTGTTCATCTTTAATGGGGTAAAAGAGCATTATTTGGAACACTAATGGAAGACTTCGCTCTTTAAAACGTTGATGATTGTGGATTATTTTGGGAGGCTATCACGAATGAAATGCACTCACCATGTTGAAGTCTGCGGGAAAGGACCAGCCACTTCCTGTCAGCGGAAGATAAGCTCAACTACCGGCGCCGGCGAGGGACATCGACGCTACTGCTATCCGCCGCGCGAGCGTGTGCCATCAAGTGAGGAGGTCTGGAATCACACCTCAAAACAACGTTTAAGATGATTTTGTGCTCTTTTACTGGATGTCTTGAGCCTTCTTCGATTACTTTTAATGTATAAGTGTATGTTTCTTCATGTACGGGACCTTTTGGGTCATTCCTGGCGCGCACATTGTCATATTGGCTCATTGCTATTTAGTCTATTGAAAAAAGTTCAGCTTACAATTTTAAAGATATTCAAATCATAGTTTATATTCTTTTATGACAATGTCACAACTGAGTGAATATCAGGGTGGTTTTTTTTTTAAAATTTTACTACTTAGGTGCTATGCATGAAAAATTTAAAATGATTAGGACATTACAGCGGTTTATTTATTTTGTCCCCATTCTGTAATCAAAATGATTCAAATGAAACATGTTTGTCAATATTATTTGCAATTAAAAAAAAAATCATGTGCCCTAAAATTTCATTTTTTAGTCAGTTCCTTGAATGGTATGAATGACAGGAATGACAGTGTATTTTATAAATTATATGATGTTTTGTGGTGTTAGGTTTGGCTTCATTTTCATCAAAACCAAGAACCAACATGATGTTGTTTTTGTTTGTTTTTTTAAGTTGATGTACTTGTTCACCAAGGGGAAAACAGTGTCTGTAGTTAAGATGAGGGGAAAGTACTAAGATGAGGGGAAAGTACAATATAAACACATTTTCTTACATTGTTTGAGATAGGGAAAAAGTGCTTGGAAATTCCAGGTTGTGAAACAGGGTTGTGTTTTCAAGCAGGTCTAGGGTCAGTCATCCACTGGTCACCACACAATCACCAGACAGACCTGAACTGACTTATCTATTCTGTTGCATGTTTGAGTCTAATTAAATATGCATTTATATCTTGAGTAATGCATTCCAAGCATAGGTTTAGTATTAATTTGAAATTGAACTGATCTGAAGCTATTTCTACATTAGCTAGACGGGATGGTGTAGTAAATGAAGTTGACCACTAGATGACAGTACTAACCAGTTAGTCATCTTTCTCTGTCTAGCGTAGGGTCTGACTGTAATTGATCACTGTGAAGGAGTTTAGCTCTGCCAGCAACAGGTTTATAGATAATACTCCAGATAATATTAGCTTATTTGTTACTATTTATTCATTTAAAATTATATTTTAATAGTAAATACTCAGCTTTTATATTGAGATTTTGCATTTGTTAACCTGAAATCATGAAGGGTTTTTAAATGTGTTTTTTATTCAGTTAAAGTGTTTTTATTTTAAAGAAAAAGCCAAAGACTTGTGCTTTGTAACTTTATTTTCTCACATTCAGGAAAAAACTGAAAAGTACACACTTTTAAATATAATGGGTAATAACTCTTATGTAGAAAAATAAATGGATGGAAGAAAAGTGCTAAACGAAAAATCTTTGATTAAGTTTCAGTAAATCACATTTCAAAAACAGTAAATAAAAAAAAAAAAAAAAAAAAATGAAAATATCTGACAAAGTCCTCTTTCAATGGGTAAATTTCATGCATTAAGCATTTTCTCTCTTTTGGAGAAGACCTGCACAGATCTACATTACAATTAACTTGTTTTATTCATAAAGCCTACAAGACCCAAAAACAAAAAGAGAGAACAGAACTGAATTAGTACATTTAAATTTAGGGGGGGGGGGGGGGGGGGGGGGGGGCAGTATAGGCAATACTCTTTATTTTATTAACATTGACATTAAATGCATGAACCAATTATCTCTAGAAAAAAAAACTAACATGAAAATAAGGCTATCAGACCATGCAGCCTGAATTATGGGGTAAACAGACACGTCTCATTAATATATTTAACCATGGAAAACGTTCGGCCAGGTCGAGTTCCTCTGTGACCAGCGAAGCTTGAGATGACACGGCTTCTCGAGGGAATCTCTTGAATGATGGAGGGGCTCCGCTGAGCGCACCAATTTCACAATCACCTTCCATTACACACGTGTAATACCATCCGACCGTTAGTCCACATAGGGGCTGGAAGTCAGCAACCGGCAGCCAGCAGGCAAGGGCAGCCGAAAACCTTTGTTCTAACCATATTTGCTGTATATCTCGTCCACCAACCTCACAATGAGGTGGCCTTTCAAATCCATTCCACATATCATGATGTGGATTTTATAAGGCTGTGAATGAGCTTTGGAAAGGCAAGGGGAAATGTCTTAAGGATGGCCATTTTGGTATGTGTGCTTAGTCCTCTGACTTCTGAAGACTTTTTGAAATTCTTCCTCCACAAACAGCTCACATAAGAGCAAACCTACATTAGTCTGCCCCCAAAACTGTAAATAACAGCTCTTGACAGTTCATATCTGACAGTTAAATTTTCTCTTCATAGGCATATTTAATAGCCATTATTTGGACGCTTTGATTTTGAAGACCGAGGGAGAATTGGTAGCACCTGAGAGGGTCAGCAGCCAGCCGGCACATCCGCAATGAAGTCAAACTCGTTCTGACCCAGCCATAGCTCTGGAAGCTCATTGGCACGGTCCAAACCCAGCTCCACCACAAGCGACATGAGAACTTCCTCATCGACCGGATCAGAATCAATGATCCCAGGTGCCTGTGAAGCCCCAGGGGTGGTGATCTGTCCTGGGCCCAGCATGGTGGCGCCATACCCTCTACCGGGTCCGGTTGTGGCTGCAGAGGACAGATTCTGATAGTGGCTGTTGAGTTTCTGGAGCTGCATGGAGGCTATGAGATGCTGGCTGGACTGCAGGCAGAAAGGTTGGGATTTTCCCAGCACAGGGGAGCTGGGATGGAGGGCAGCGGAGGGGAACTGAGGGCTTGTCTTGCCTGAACCAGAGTAGTGCAGGAGAGAGAGCGAGTCACGATCCTTCATGGTGGCACTAGAACCCAGGAGGCTCATTAGATGGACACACCTGAAGGAAAAGAAGATGATAACATGAAAGTCTCTTCAAAACATCTTTTGTGTTCCACAGCAGAACGTTTGGAATGACGACTGGAATACATTACATGACTTTTGGAATCGGAACAGATTTTAAAATATTACGCATCATACATTTCATAAAATGTTTCCAGAGAGGAACTAGACATCACACACGGCTGAGGGTCACACACTACCAGACTTTCAAGTCATTGCGAACAACAAACTCATGCAGAAATGTGTGCCTCATTGCAAGGAGTCGGGTGACAAATGAAACAGTGTGTTTTAAAATCAGCTCAAACGATAAAACATGTTTGATATCCTCTGACTCTATGGATTTGTTTTAGTCTGAAGTTAAAAACATCTGTGTCCATCATACACTACACAATTTACTTTGAAATCTGACAACTTGCATTGACTCCCTTAAACTGCAAATCTAAGGCAAAAAATCTGTAGTGTATTCCAGCCTTAAATGATGAAGATTTTTGGATGAACTATGCCTTTAACTGAGATCACAAGGCAAGAGTTTATCAATGGATCAGAAGGGCAGCAAGTCATATGACTTTCCGAGACTATTTGTAGAGATGAACCATTCATAATCCCTCAGATGTGGGGTTAATTATGGAGTACTTGACAGCGTCCTGTGACTCCATATCCTCCTGCGTCTCATATGTGCTCGCACACACGGAGGACAAGTAATGAGGCACTTAATCATATGTGCTGCTCCACTCTCCTCAATCCCCACTTAAAGCCATTCTTTTGGGGAAAGGCATAATTGCTGAAAGCTGGCATGCAGCTGCAATGGACCTCCAGCAATGAGCAGCACACAGACTCATCTCAGACATTGACAGCTGTAGGGCATTCATCTCGAGATCTTTGTGTTTAGCTCATTGTATTCATTATTCATGGTCTGGAAGCAGTCACATATATAACACGATGAGCTCTACAACTTAATTAGACCAAGACAAATGTAAAAAGCGAAATTTGTGGTTATCTGCAAACCCCAACTTTAAAATTGGACTCTTCAAAATGTCCTGTGAAAAAGCATAATGTTGATCTAGTTACATGAAATATTATTTTAAAAGTTGCCATTCAAGTTGATAACCTTTTTTTAGTGTCAATCTTGTGTCACAATCTGTGTGGTGCAGAACAGATAACTTCTCATTTCCTACTATCACTAGTCAGGGAGACTGTGGGTTAGTGGTGTCAGTTAAACAGTCAATTATGACAAACAAGATTCAAACATTAGTTGGTGACACTCAACTAACTGATTTAAACAGCTGAATTACAACCATAATAATAGGATTAGACCCAAAACAGAGCGATAAACGTGTTGCTATTAAATATCCATATTTAGTATTCAAGAGAGGATGTGGGATATGTAGTAAATTCTATTAACAAAAATTATAAAAGCTGTTTTTATGGACATCTTTCTGTATAATTATTTTCTTGCGTCATTTAAACAACAATAAAAGCGTTTAAATAATATAGTTTACGTTATATAACGTTGGAATTTGCAGAATGGAAATATATGGAAGTTTTTTTTTTATTATTATTTTTTTTTTAAGTAAGCTAAATGAAAAACTGAAATTGTTTATAGTTAACTTACCTTTATAGGAGAAACGGTCAACTTGGGTTCGTGTTGCGAATCCAGTATGACTAAAGAACAAGACTTTTTAACATTTATATGCGTTGAGAATGCACTGCATGAAAATAAAGCCGTTGAAACAGGGTGCTGTTGTATTTGGCAAAGACAGACACGCAGTCGACTCTGAAGACACAGAAATGTTTCCCGTCCTGTTGCTGAAGAGCACCCTCAATGAACTGTTACTGAATCAGAGGCATTAGCCTAAATACACACACTCGACGCTCTCAAGAGGGATCTGAGTCCGCTCAAAAACATGGCGTGGATCATCTGGACTGTGACAAGTCGACGACTGGTGAAGTATAAGCGGACAATTTATAATTACAGCATATCAAGGATTACTTGACTCCGGAATTAATATTTTTCTTATTTGGGAAACAAAAGTTAAAACTGTACTGGCATCATACAACTATAAAGTAGCACACATTACTCCTGTGCTATTGTCTTCTGAGGCAATATAATTTTAAAACTTTTTCTGAGACGAATATTTAATTTTAATTAACATAATAATATACATTTTGCTTTAAAGTTTTCACGGAAACTGTGAAATGTGTTTTATATGTCGTCGAAGTCTTACTATGTAAATGAATATAGGCTCCGTGCACCGGTGGAGTGGAGTTTAATCCGCGTGTTCTGTTCACTCTTATAAAGTGCGCGGAGCGGACACACACACACTCACTGTTCAGCTGTAGCCCACACCTCAATCACTGTTGCCATAATTGCTCACTTAATAATTATCTTTCATAGACACACAGTAAAAATATCGCTGAGACAATTAGTCCTGACTGAGTCGTACAGATTTTCTAAACACAATATGGTAATCAGACAAATGTATTTTGTTGACTGTATTTTTTTTTAAGCTTAAAAGTTATTTTTGATAATTTTCCCACTGCTGCAAAATCTATAACGAACCGGACAAAAGGAGAATTTGTCGCATTTGTCATTCTTCACTGAATCAGAAATTAAACTGAACCGCATCAATTAAAAAAACCCTGTTTCGACCGAAACCGGTGCAAGCTAAGTCTAACAAAACTTGAGCTGTTCATCTCAATATTGATTAAAAACGAGATGCAGCCAAACGGCTGCTTTCTTTTCCGTTTTAACGGGTTTAAAGGCCGCATCTGTTGTCATTCATGAAGACACTTCACATGTAGATTAGGAGGGAAGTGACGGGTAAAGGAGCAGGGTTTGCTTTACTCCTGTGAGAAACGTTATGCAAATGAAGACAAACGGTTTTGACATGCCCTTTGTTTGTCACAACTCAAGAACTAATATCATAAAGGACACTTTTGTATAGAATAATGGGTCACACTCCTCAAATCCTTCATTTCAGTCCAGTGCTGCTGACAAAAACTCTGCATAAATCTGTTAGAGATCAATGAGTGAACAGAAGATCAGTCACAGTGAAAGGTTGAACACGTCGCGAGACAGACGAACACTTTGCATAAAGTTCGTTGGGATGTCAAACATAAGACTATCACGAGATGAGCAGGTGCCAGTCAAAACTAGTCCAGGTACGAGATGATCAGGCAGTTTATGAGTCAACAAATGTGTAAGGGGGAAAATAGTCTGCTTGAACACTTTGAGTCTAAATCTTTCTCTTAAACAATTCCTCAGAAAATGTCAAACATTTTATTCAAGGTTTTATTTTAGTTTTTCAGACATTATTTTAAAACGTTTTTTATTTTACAGGGGAAAATATTTACTTTCCCCCCCATTTTTTTCAAAATATGTTATGAATTTTACTTCAAAAAATAAAACATCAGGATAGCTGTATTCCAGTCATTTTGTGTATTGCATTTTTAATGCATTTGAATAACCTAATCGATCTGGACAGAAAAGTAAATAAATAAAATTGGTATCACTTTATTTTGACTCATAATACAGAACAAAATACAAAATACATTTATTCCATCCCTTATTTATTTAGTCTTTCAAAAGCAACCTGCTCCAGAAAGCACAGAGGAAAAATCAAAAGTATTGAGTAGACTGGTTGGTTCTACACACATTAGGGTTTTAATAGGGTGAGCCGCTGAAAATCAGTCCCGACTCTCGGTTTAATTCTGCAAGTTTTACAGCGCTCTTTTGGTAGCATGGATCAGTTTATTGGGCTAAAATGCAATAAGCCCCATCTCTCAAAGCTAATAAATGACTTAATGAATCACACTTGGTGTGCCATTCAGAGAAACCTCTGCAACCAAGAAATCCATAAAGATCCTGCTGAAAAGAACAGGACTTCCATGTGGCAGCCCCAGTGAAACACAAGGACAACACTCACTGGAAGAAAAAGCCACACAATTCGTTTTTTGAATTTTAATATATAACAGAAAAGCATTTATACAAAAAAAAAATTAAAAGTTGACAGACAGCTTGAAAACATTTGCAATTTTTGACTCACTCATCAAGCACAAGAAAATAAACATTGTGGTAAAAAGCATGCCATAGGCAACATAAAACAGTTCATGAAGCCAACATGACTTGGAATTTGGTCGGTCTTCCCATTAAATTTCACTTATCCAGTCCATAACGGGACAAGATATTGCAGTTAAAAGTTATAAAAGATGGTTTCATTAAGGGAGTGAAGCCAAACCGTAAAGATCAGAGTGACTTGCCATGTAAACCATGGTTAGACATATTTCTGGGATGCATCTTTGACAAGGCTCTTTCAACATTTGACAATATCGCATTTTCAATTGATCCCATAGTTAAAAACCGAAAGTGTGACACAAAAACATGTTATCTGTGACATACTGCACCCACAACATACTGCATTTACGCTTTGCATTTCATCCGAAAATGGCTTTGGATTTCTGTAAAAAAGTACACCCATTAAATATTTTCCCCAGATCCAACATTGACTAAAACCGTTCAAATGTGGTAATACTGGCCCATCTCTGCATTTAAAAAAAAATGTTCCCTGGAAACATTCAAGTAATGTTTTCCAAGCTCCCCTCTGGCGATGGCTCTGACATACTGTCTTCATTAGAGGAGCAGGGCCTGATTTGGAAACATGAGCTGGGAGCCCACTGCTAAACTACATTCTTCAGATTCCCTGTAAACAAGGGGAGGAGATAGAGAGGGGTAAAGACAATTTAAAAAAATGGGTCAAAATGAATTACAGAAAACATATTGAGAAATATTAATACAGTGCAGACATTTGGTGTAATGAATGTAACTATGGAAGATTTACAGATGAAATCAGTGCTGACAAAAGATCTACAAAAACCTGAGGTGTCCACCTGAAAAAGAACCTACCGCACTTTAAAGTCACAATAAATTAAAACAAAGAAAAAAGGATGCAAATCTGGGGAAAAAAATGGATTTCCTATGACGTCTCTTACGGAAGCACAAGCTATTCAAATATTTCTAAATCTAAATCAATTTACATGGATTTACAAACCGCAATTTGCATTGGAATCGTGCCTGCCATTCACACTAACACTATACAGTTGAGCTGAAAAAGGACGTCCCCTTTGTTCTCAACCAGCAGCTGGTGTGTTGATAACATGATGGTTGGCTAATGAATTTGAATTTAAGGCACTAAAGGAAATCCTGGTATAAAAAAAGGAATTGACAGGAAACCATACTTTACAAAGGCATCTTTATAATCGTTAAAAAATGTAATCTCTTTTAACAGACATTTTAATCCACAGATGAAGTCATAACTGTGGAGAAAAATCGTTCCCTCATTTTCAGAGATTTAATCGGAAGCCATACATGTACAGTGACATTTTAACACTATTTT
Source organism: Schizothorax lantsangensis (assembly GCA_027422415.1). Lineage (NCBI taxonomy): Eukaryota > Metazoa > Chordata > Actinopteri > Cypriniformes > Cyprinidae > Schizothorax > Schizothorax lantsangensis. The sequence goes on along the minus strand of CM049839.1, from coordinate 31,706,168 downwards.
TAAACACAACATGTTCCTTTGACTTTGAAGGATGCGGTTCCGAAGCCCTTGGAACTAATTACCTTCAATTCTCATTTGAAATGAGCAAGCTTTTCCTTTCCTAAAACTCAAGTGGTTTCACATTAAGGAAACCCATAAATGTTTATGAATCTATTTACATGTAGAATTCAGCAGATGTCTGATGATCTCCCGTCTTCATCTTTCAGGCCTACGGCCTGCTCTTTTCAAATATGGACTGTTTTCAGGGATGGAATCAACAAAAATGTCCAGTTTGTTTGTTGTCGGGTACAATATACGGTCTCTATTAACACCCACTGTTTAAAATTATATGGCCTTCAAGATGAGATCGATAAACTCTGCAGTATTTGCTGATCAGAACCACTGAAAACAACCATGTATGGTGTTTACTCGTTTTTGCCCCTTTTTTTCTCAGCGTTTTATAACGCAAGGCTGAGTGTCGTAAATGTTACCCAGATGTGTTGGAAACTCCGGTAATGTGTAACAACTGCAAGCCTTTCTATTTATTACCTGCATTAATCAATCGCAGTTCTTCACCGAGAAATGGTTGTGTCAGACTCAGAACAGCGAATGTTTGGGAAGGTCAGGCAAACAGACTTCAGGTAACTCTCATCAAACAGGTTGGCATTCGTCTTGCATTTGCTTCGCTCATCCGTGCGATTTCCTTTCCCTCATAAACACGCCGCTTATGTGACATACATCCAACCACTGAGCACAACAGAAAAATCCTAATTAAAGAGTTTAATTGATGTGAGCTGTTCACTTGAGGCACATGGGGCTGTGCGAGCTTGTTGAAAAACGATACAGGAGTCTTTAGAAAACCCTGCACTTCAGTGGTGTAATTTAGTGCCTAATAAAACCTCATCACAAACAATTACTTCCTCCTAATATAAACCCAACCATTTGACATCTATCGACCAGTGTGCTCCACTGACCTGACTATCCAAACAACAACTATTACCACAAAATAACTGCCATACAAATAGTGCCAGCTTAGTCCAAACCACCGGCCAGGTATAACACCACATATAATTCACCTGGCAGATATAGGTCTCATGCAATTTTAGTAAACTTCTTTTTTTTTTCTTCAATTCATTCATTCATACCTGTTCAATTTACTTGATTAAAATGTGCCAAAGCTACACAATTTTGTCCTAACTTAATTTCATTGTTCAATCCACTCACACACACACACACACACACACACACACACACACATATATACACACACAAACACAAATAGATTGAAAGTTTACTTAATCTATTTGTGATAATGAATCATTTTTGACGCATTAACTGAAACTTTGCAGTGTTATTTTTTAAATTAAGATAAAATAAATGTTTTCTATTTTAATACATTTTAAATTGTAATTTATTCCTAAATTAATTGTAATTTATTTATAATTTATTACAATATTTTAATGGTAATTTATTTTTATTTTAATGTTTTTATTAATCATGTAATTTATTTACAATTTATTAAATTATTATATATTTAGTCATTACAGTGTCACATCATTTATCAAAAACCATTCAAATTTGTTGATTTGGTGCTCAATAAACATTTTTTTCATTATTATCAATGTTGAAAATGGATGTGCTGCTAAAAATTGTTGTGGAAACCACGACGCTAATTTTTTTTAATGATTCTTGGCTGAATAGAAATTTCAAAATAACTTTAAAATACACTTTTTTGTAACATAAAAGTATGTACATTTTGATTAATTTAATGCATTCTTACTGAATTAAGTTATTACTTTCTTCAAAAAAAAAAAAAATCTTCCTGACCCCAAACTTTTGAACTGTTGTACTTCAGAAACTTGTGTTTGTACTCGTTTGATTTCAGGAATCTACTCTGGATACCTTACATAAGATGTGACACGTACAAGTAAAATGACAGACAGATAATTGCTCCATCAAAACGCATTTTAAACTAAAAATACCCCAAAACAATTATATCTGAGACATAGTTAGAGGTTTTACATACCACACGTAAATCCTGTTTCAACATGGCAGAACAGATGCCACTGAAAAGTCATACATGCCTATATAAACACACTGGTTAACCTAAAGAAGCCATACAGAATCTAAGTACAGGAGTTTGTCAGTTCTCATAAAACTAAAGATGTGATGTGTTGCATGCAGCACAGGACACTTAACGTGGCTCCACGAGCTGACCTCTGTACACTGTTTCACTCACTAATGACCCTCTGTAAGCAGAAGCTCCTAAAAGCCAAACTGATCTGGAATCTGTGCCCATGATAGATTTGCACATACATCAGTCTTATATAGCAGTCTTAAGAGATGGGTGGAAACCCTAAAATGGAAGTTGAGCAGTCTGTGCCTTAAGGCCTTTTTAATTAGTCCCTAGAGCTGTGGGATAGAGCAAACACATAGCACATGCTACACATGCTGCATGGGCACACAAAATAAGCATGTTTGCGCATATTTGTCATGTACTGTTTAAGGAATATGCAAAACTCTGTCTAGTAAGAGTAATGCTTGTTTATGAATACATCTGGAAAATTGATAAAAAATATCAATTATTTAGTATTATATGACGATGTATTTAAATTATATATTTTATTATAAAATTTATTTTTTCATAAGGCAACCTTTCCCTGTACCATAGATCTTAAATCTCTTTCAAGGTATAGTCACATTAGTCACATTTCAGTAAAATTTCACAGGAACAAATCTTCACTGTCTATTGCTTATAGTGCAACGATGCATGAAGCACCACTCACAGCAAAGTCAATTTCAAACTAAGCAGCTTTTTCTACCGGACAAGAAACTCCCAATCACACAGATTCCCATTTAAATGACTGGATAGCAACATGCCCAGTCAAAATGCATCTCGAATTTGAGAGCTATAGGGAAGGGGAATCTTTTTAGCAAATAACTTCAAATTTATTCAGTTGTAGTCCAATTACTATGCATATACATGCTGGATAAAGCTGATCCACACTCACATTATCTAGGTCTGTTAGTCTGACATTACAAAAAAGTGACTATTTCAGTCAGACAAAAGCCTTTATGTGACATTTTACTGAAAACAAAAGTTTTAAAGTGCATATAAACATACATAAGGCTCAAGTATACTTCATTATGCTCCGTGTACACATTCCTTTTCCACATTTTCCTCAAGCAACTTTCTATACATCATATAACAGCACATTCCGCTAAACCCCATTTGTACTGTAGTATTTCACAAAAAAGAAAAGATAAATGAGTTTGGAATGATATGAGGGTGTCTAACTGTAAATGTGCAAAGCAACGGATTGCTGTAATACACTACACTACTTTTGCCCTTCAATTTACAGTCTGGACATTTTGATACTAGTTGACGAAAGTAGTTTTAAAATCTGTTCAGATTGTAAAAGTCATGTAGTGTATTCCAGCCTTAAGTTGAAGTGAAAGTCAGAAATGAGGCTGTCAGTTGTCAGACTGTACTGACTGCTTCCTCGTACCATGAGGTGGTGACCTCTGAGGGACCTTTAGGTCAGCAGCAAAGATGTCTGTTCTCAAGAAGAGTAAGTGGAGAAGACATTAAGCAGAGCAGGGGCCGGAGTGAGAGATCAATAAGATGTAAATGGGGAGAGAAATGTTTAGTTGTAATTGAAATGCCACTATGTAGACTTAAGCTAAGGTGGAGCAGATGTGACTGTCTGTTTCTTCAGCTTGTTGATGAGCATTTAAACTCATGGGTTGCTCAAAAGTCAAGGGTGGTTAAACAGGTCAACTGCATCCCATAAGGAGTGAGGTGATAAGAACAGGAGACCACAAACTGCCACTCTTGTCTCTCTCATAAACACCAGTGGGTTAAGAGGGATAAACACTCTTTTCTTTAAAGAGATAGTTCCCCCCAAGAAGGACATTCAGTCATTATTTACTCATGACTCACAAAAAAGATTTTATCCATACTATGGAAGTCAGTGGGGTCCAGAGTTGTTTTGGACCCCTTCGACATTACTGTATGGCCAAAACAAATTATTCAAAATATCTTTTTTGGGTGAACAAATTTAACACATCACACCAGTGGTCTTATTGTAACCTAAAACTAAAGCAATTATTTTTTCATTATTTGAAATAAAGCTGATATAAAATAAAATATTAGATAAAACACTTAAATTAGAAATGTTAATTTCTAATTAAAATGTTATTATAAGTACTATAAATAAGTACTAAAATGACTGACATTAAATAACTGAAATCTAAAAAAAAAAAAAAAACTAAAAATATAAAATAACAGATACTAGTTTAAAATGTATTTTTTTCCTCCATTATAAATATTTTTGTTGACATTTACTTCACTACATTTTAAAGAGAAAACTGATACTTTTTCTCCAATACATTTCTCCACATTTACAATGGCAAAGCTAAAAAAAAAAAAAAAAAAGAATAAATAAATAAATAAAAACAGCAAGAAAAGCTTTGTGGATCGGTCATAGCGATATCCAAGTTCGCAAATAAATCTTTTGATTAAATTAAGTTCCTTTGAATCTTTACTTTTTTGTGAAGGGCATTAAACAAACCTTCATCATACAGTTGCAGCTTATATTTAGATTTGTATATATTTATTTGTTTTAGTGTGTTCAAACAATGCTAAAGATTGATTGATCAATTTGTTTCACAAAGTGGTCTGGATGATCCAAATCACAACTCTGAATCTAAATCTCGAGAAGCACAGCATTTTTGTGTTAAATAATGCAATAGTAATTATATTATATTTTTACTTTCCAACATATTGTATTGTATATATGTACTTTTTTTTTTAAAAGACAGTAGCATTAAATTTCATTTCAACATCATTTATATAATTTATTGCTGAATTAGGAATTTAAGGCTGTATGAACACAGACACGTTATGAATCATTGTCAGATATTAATTAATTAATTGGTATTGTAACATGCTTTTTAGATATAAAAATTTATAATTCAATAATAAAATGTGATGTAGCATCGTTCAGAACAAGCATGATCCAACAATAATCTACAAATCTGCCATGACATGAGGACTTTTCATTTTTGTGTGAGCAATCTCTTTGTTTGTTAATGTGGATATTTACAGACTGCAGCAACCCAGCACTCAGATAGTCTGCCAAAGATATGATCAGTTATCAGTTACTTTTACTGAAGTATTTTTCTAATGAGCTACTTTAACTTTACCTTAGTCAATATCCATAAATGTATCTTTACTTTTACTTAAATATGACAATTGTATATTTTAAACAACACTATATAAATAACACGAAAATAACACTGCACCATACCATGAGTAAAGTAAAGGACTTTGTGAGACTTAGGTTGGCTTCTCTAAATCACATTTGTTCTTACACACAAACAATGCCCATGTGTTAATATTCGGAACACTGCTTTTCCTTTTTCACTGCCAGGTTTTTGCCCATTCACACAGATGTTAGAATGAGCTCAAAAGGAAAAATCTTGATTTTAATACATTCAAGGGGCATCTGAAATGTTCTCAGCATAGCTTTGAAACATGTTTTGAGTCTTAAGACAATTGTCCCTGGAGAAGGTGAAAAGGCAAGAGTTTGCTGAAACCTCAAATAAACACACACACAGAGAGTTCATGCACAATTGCAGCCATAAAAATACACAAAAGTTCTGACATATAAGAACATAAAAACAAAACCTTGTGTCAAAGGAACAAACCAGACACTTTGTCAAGAAACCTCTCATAAATGTGTGGATAAGTGCGTGTCTGGGGCCCTGCACGTACATGTGTGCAAATGTTCCTAGTTTAGCCTGTTCTCATTCTCATCCCAGCCGCTCTCTTGAGACTTCAGCTTCAAGTTTCTAAGAATGCTTTGCTTATTTGTTTACTGATGACCGGGAACATCAAACAGACATGTTTCTCTTTTCTACAGCTGAGGAGAGCCTGTCACAGGGGACAACTGTGGTTGGTTTAAAGGTCTCCCTGGTCACTGGAGGAGGGTGGGACACAAAGTCCTTGAGGAGGCTGGAGGGACAGCTGGATGAACGAATGACTGACACGCCATCCTACCCATCATCAACGGTTTTCCAAATAAACAGACAATTACTTTCAATATTTTAACCAGCTTTGAAATGGACAAAAGTAATACCATCTGTGGAAATGGTACTGGATTAAGTGTGGAGAAAGGGTGATATTCAGGGCTGGTGTTTGTGTTTGGTGAGTTTATGGATGTTGTCATGGTGATTACCTTTGATGGTGCTGATGACCCGCTCCAGATGCTGGCTCTCGTTGCGGTCGGGTCGGCAGCTCGGGCTGATCTCCAGGGAATAATCGGGGCCATATTCGGTGAAGTACTGGATTAGAGATAAGCAAAACATACTTAAAGTCACCACCACTTAAAGTGACAATTGTTTACTGAAGTGTTTATTATAAATGATTTATTTGTGCACTTATTTTTGTCCAAATCCATGAAACACAAATGAAGATTTTTTTTTTTGAAAATTGTCCATACAATAAAATCAGTGGTTATTTTCCGCCACACTGTCACACCACATACACTGTCAAGTGTATGATGACAGAATGTTTATTTTTTGGGCAAATGATCCATTTAATTAAATATTATGTGTAATTATGTGTACTGTATGTTACTCACACATCTTATGACTTGCACTCAAAGGAAGTGCAAATGACCAGCATGGTGGCAAACCAATATTTCTCCAGCTAGAACAGATATCTGCTAAAAACAGTTTCACTAATGACCTTTTAAAGTGATCTAGGTTTCCTTCAATAAAACAAGTCCTGCTTTTGTGAGTTTTTCTCAGCTATGAAGCAGCATATACTTAAGTAAATCTGGGAAGGTTTAGTCATACTTCCTCTTTCTTCCAAACACACACACAAATATACATCAGCTTGCTGGATAGCTGTGCTCAGTCTATCACAGTGTTCTGACCCTTGGATTGAGAAGGCAAGCCAAAAAACAGTTAAAGTTTCCCCTATCATGAATTGCATCTGAAATACAATTAGCGATGCATTATGATTTTGAAATGGAAACTATAGGGATTGGCCAAAAAGACAGCCAGGCATTCAAAAACACTCTCTGCATTGTGTTGGTAGGGTATCTAGTGTTTAAATTGGATAGAGATCAGATTTGGTTGTGTGTGTTACATGCATTAGCTCAACTCTGCTTTCAATTACTTGTCTTTTGTTTATCCGGCTTACCTCCGGTCCCAGTGTGCTCCAACATGTTAGGGATTATGCAACATATGAGTCTGTGAATGTGTGCAGTCTGACATATTTTTATGCACACACCTAAGTAATGTGGAAATAGGATGCACTTAGACAATTAATTTTGCACACATAATTAGTTTGATTATGCTGTTAGTAAGCAATCACACACACGGGACACCACAGCATGCCACTTGTTTTCCCATGAACTCAACTTTTCCCAAGCAGGCTAATCTGAAACAGCACTGTCCACAGCTCTGTTGATTGTTTGGTTTGGCCCACACTAAGATCAGGTTGAAACTTTCTTTATTTAAAGGGTTACTTCACCCGAAAACAAAAATTCTGTCATCAATTACTCATGTTGTTCCAAACCCATAAGACTTGTCAAAACACAAATGAAGATATTTTTAATGAAGCCTGAGAGATTTCTGTCACTCCATTAAAAGTCCATTCCACCAGATCTCTGATGTGCATAAAAATATAGAGAACATAATCCACTTATATTGATGCCATAACGTTTTATTTTGGGTGAACTATCCCTTTAACTTTTGCCATGATGGAGAAACATTGACTTGTTTCAAAAATAGATGACAAACAAAGTTGATTAAGTCAGATAAAATTAGACAATACAGAATAAGGTCAGTAGCTCCCTCCTCAAAAGGGCAGACTAAGAAAAAAATAAAAAATAATGATCCACTCTCAGAGTCAAAATATGACTGTAAGTATTGTCTCTAAGTGTCCCATCATAAAGGTGAGTTTAGGTTTCATCTCCTGACCTTTTGAACTTTGACCACTCAACTATCAACACCACCCAGCATCCATTATGGACTTCCCCAAAGCTCATTTCCAGCATTTATTCCACTCCGGAATTCTGGGAGCCAGCTACTTCCCAGACGCAACGGCACAAAAAGTCCCACCCACAGAAGAAGATACAGAGGACATACTAATGTTACTATTGTGGCGTCACAAGTTTTCCTCAAGATGGATGAGATTGGAGAGGTTAAGGAACACCTGAAGACCTGTTGTCTCCTCTTCTCAAAATTCATAGTTGACAAAAGCTTTATGAAATCGTAAGCTCTCAAATCACTTAACACAGGGTCTTTTTATAATCATCTTAAGTCAATAACATGGGCGGACAAACAGCATCTACTGTCTGAAACGCTTCCCTCCTAGATTGGTCAGTACGTGCAGGCGGTAATGAGCCAAACCCGTGCTGACAGTCTGTCTGTCTCGCACTTTACAGTGAAGTACCAGACCTGGTTCAAAGGGCAAAACTACAGACAATGCAAACATAACACTGCTGGCACTCACTACATCCTGTTGAACTTGCTGTGAAAAAGCTGGCAGCCAATGAGAACTTGTGTACGTGCATCAAAAAAGATTTCACAAATGTAGTAACATTGAGACAAGAAAATAAACCAGCTGAACTGTGGCAGCGGACTACCCTGCTGTGCATTATGGGTCAATACAAATCAATTTGCAACTTCCCCATCTAAAATGGTTCCACATTCACACATCTTTACTTTTCTCAATCCACACTCAGGTTCTCTGAAAGGTCTGTGCTGTCTGTTCCTGTTATGCCTGGTGGGGTCTTCACCCCTCCTCAAGTTATTCAGACAGGACAGAAGACCTTACAATCCCTTTAGCACTGTTTGACTAGCGTAACCACGGCTGTCATCTTGAGATTGTGTTCATGTTAGCTGTCTGAGCTCATTAATGAACGATATACCTATAAACTCTAAGTGGCTAAGTGTTTGAGATCATGGGTGGAGTACTTCAGTTACTCACTGGTATGTTGACGTTACTGACACTGTTTGTACAATTGGGGGAAGTGGTGCAGATTGTCCATTCCTTGTAACCCCCCTCTGAATGTGCAATGGAGTTAAATAAAAGAAGAACCAGAGAGAGAGAGAGAGAGAGAGAGAGAGAGAGAAGATCAGACATCTATCTGGCTGACTGACTGCAGGGGGGAAACAGAGCTCTGGGTGTTTGTTATTTCATTGGGCTGTGCTGAAAATAACTTGGCAGAAACAAGTGAAAAGAAGTTTTTGAAAAAAAGGAGAGGATGTACAGATGTTGACTGGCCACAGAGCAGTGAGGGCCGTTTCCACCCGCGGGCTGAGCTGAGTCAGTGACAGCACTCAAACAAAAACACAGCAAATTTCCTACCACTCACTGATAAGATTTGACCAGAACAAAGCCACACGTTCCCAGTCTAGCCAAACTGGCCATCAACAGGAACTTTCTGTAGATTTAACATTGTCCTGTCCTCTTAACCAATACAGATGATGTAGAATGTACAGTATAGTTCACCCAAAACTACAACTGTTATCATTTACTCAACCTCTTGACATTGCAAATTTGTATTAAAAGATATTTTGAAGAATGTTTGTAACTAAGCTGTTTTGGTGACCATTTACTTAAAAGAAGATGGTAACACTTTAATATAGGGTCCAATTCTCACTATTAACTAATTCCTTACTAGCATGCCTATTAACATATTGGCTGTTTATTAGTATAATAAATAAAAGCACACATAAAGCACATATTTTGCATGACCATATTCTACATCCCTAATCCTACCCAATACCTAAACTTAAAGGGGTGGTTGACTGGTTTTTTTCTAGGCTTGATTGAGTTTATGGGGTGCAGTCTAGCATGTGTTCATGCTTGTTTTTTTAAAAAAAATTACGTATTTATGTAATTATGTATTTTTATGTATTTTTCACATAATTTACCTTTATTCCACACCTCTCTGTCCCTTCTCTGACAAACGCCTCGATTTATTTCCTGGTTTTATGAAGCTCCTCCTTCAGAAATACGCGACGGGCTGAGATTGGTTAGCTGGCTCAGTGTGTTGTGATTGGCTAAACCGCCTCTACTGCACGTCTGAACGTCCCGCCCCTCTCCTCAGTGGCATGTGCTCTGGTTGAATTGTAAACAGTGGCGTTGTCTATAATGCTTATCAATTTGAGCCCGATTGAGACCCAGAGGATATTAGTGAAGAGGATCGTGCAGAACCTGTGCAAGCACGGCTCTTAATGGTATGTTTGGTTGTTGTTGTCTCATACTTTTAAATACGCTGCTATTTGTAAGTGCTACTGCTTCTGTTAGCTTTTAATATACGGTTTTATCCTGATTAAAGCTTTAATACAGCACAGCAACCGCACGCGTGTCCATTTATAATGCTTCTCATTGCTGTGTGAAAATAAGTGTATAATTGGAACAGTTTGTTGGAGCTGATCTGACGATCTGAAAGAGAGAGAGAGAGAGATGCAGAGCAGGGCGACAGAGTAACAGTATTAAGAACTGCTGCTTTAATGATTTTGAAACTTGAGAATCCATTAGAATCGTTAGAAGACAGAATCGCGATTCATATGAATAGATTGTTATGTGCATCCCTAGTTTTCTCTTCCTCTTCTCTAAAGCAGCGCAGCATGGCCTCGCCCCCTTTGCTGCGGTTCCCGGGGGCGGGGTTTATCTGGGTCTGTGACGTATCAGACCCAGGAAGTAACTCGTTGTAGTCCCTTACCTGTCGTTTTTGTAGGCATTAAACTGCCAGAATTTTAAAAGACGATATCTCCGTTTGCATTGAACTTTCAGCGCCGCAACTCTGCAGATATTGTTTATGCTCAAACAGCAACATTACACACTAACTAATGTTAAAAAAGTGAAATCGCAATCAACCACCCCTTTAACAACTACCTTAACTGTTAATAAGCAGCACATTAGGAGTTTATTGAGGCAAAAATCATAGTTAATGGTTTGTTAATAGCAAGAATTGGACCTTGAAATAAAGTGACAAAGAAGATATTTTGAGAAATGTATTTTTTTTTTTTATGTCCCACTGAAGAAAGAAAGGCATACAGGTTTGGATCAACATGAATTTCATTTTTGGGGAAACTATCCCTTTAACTTTTTCTATAACAGCTAGATTTTTGCCAGTAAACAACAATGCCAAGTTGTCAACTGTACAATCTCCATTCTTGTTTTAGAGTTTCACCTCTCTTAGACAAGAATAAAAGCTTTAGTCGCACTGAGAAAGTCTGAAACACTGGTTCACCCTCAGGTAAAAATTCACTGTCTTACAGTAGGTGTTGCTTAAGCAGAAATATCACAGCAACAGTAAACAAGAAGTTTCTATGAAACTAGATTTGTTTATCAAACAACAGTACTCAAAGACTTAATATGTATTTCCATTTCAAAATTTTTTACACCAATACACGTTTACATTTTCATCTGGAACAAAAGATGTCAACCCAGAAAAGATATTGGTTGAAAGGGTTCAGATTCTTCATCGTTCTTTTGCACTTTAATCCGTTTAAAACATTTGTTTACTTTAAGCATTTTATTGTGCAGCGTTTTTTTTTTATGTTCAAGGTACTTATTATTTGAAAAAAAGTGCTTAAACGTTTAATAATGAGCATACCACTGAAGTCTGCTTAGCTTCTCAACCTGTATTTGTAATGTAATCAGTACCGTAACTGTGATAGCTTCAGCAGTTATTGAAAACTTTTATACTGTCGTATGCATAGTTCTAGATCAATCAATACTGTGAGTTTAGGGCAGGAGTGATTTATTGAATAATTGCAGTCGTGCACAACAGAAGATGTGCCTGGGAAACCTCTCTGGAATTCCATTTGGTGTTATTAGTGGCACAAAAATTACACACTTCACCTTTACGCAACAACTTTACATACTTCCCAGTGACACAACAACTTTAATGCCACAGCATCTCAGAGACTTGCATGTCTCATGATGTTAGTCACCCTAAAAGGTAAATAACTCACTGCTGCTGTTGCTAACTGTGTGTTCAGAGATGCTATCACAACATCTCAATCAGCTAAATCTTGTCTAGGTTTGTGCAATGATTTAATCAAAATCTGTTGAGACCGAAGAAAGATGCATTGTTGGTGCAAAAGGGTCGTCAAAAAGTATCTGGATTGACATACCGTTGTCTTGCATTAAAAGGAGACGATGGTGCCTATAATGCTAACAATGGTATTTATTTAGACCAATATCAGGGCTGTCTTGGCCCAAGCACAGCACAAGCTTTTCCAATTCATCAGCTTCTTAAAGAGAAACAATTCAGGTCTAAATAAAAGGCTCTGCATTTTTTCTGGGACTCTCCCTTGTGAGAGGACCGTCTATATTAGCCTCACTTTTTCATCTCTCTGTGTCTGTGACAGGGCCTGAATGAGCTCGTTGTATGCCTCCACTCCAGTCTGTCTTCATTGTTTGCAGTCCTGGCAGGGCAGAACCCAGACTGATCCGCCTCAGAGTCTCAGCAGCTGGACCGGCTCGAGGGGAGAGAGAGAGAGCGAGCAATATTACACAGGTACAAAGTGCTTCTTGTTCCACCTCTTTTCCCAGCTTCTTCTATGCTGCAATACGCTTCTATCTTTTTTTATACCCCCATTGGTGGATGCCTCTCTGTCTTTTAACAGCCTTATCGCTCTCTCTGCCTCTCTCTCTCTCCCATCTTTGTCTTTATGGACTCACACTACAGTTAAATAGTGTTTTGTTTGGCTGGGATGGACACACAATAACAGTGCTGGTAAGGAGATGGGGGTTCCTCTCTCTAAGAGGGGAGGAGAGAATGTTTCATGCTTTGAAAAGCCGATGGAGGGAACAATAAAGGAAAAGAAGCTATAGAGGGAAAGAAGAGGAATGAGAAGGAGATGAGGAGAAGGGGGAGAAGGAGTGGTGGTCCTAAAACTCGAAATATGCTGCAGAGTTCTTAGGAAGGGCTGGTTCATATGGAGAACATCATGCTTGGGACCAAAAAATGCTTTCACCATTATAAAGAATAGAATAGAATAGAATAGAATAGTTATCAGGGCAAAGACCATAAGCAGGCCACACCATGTACACTGACTGCATTGTTATGAACTATGAATACCAAAAGTTATAAGGTTTAAATTATAAAGGTTTTAAACTACACATGTTTTTACAAAAAATTCTGGCAAAAATGTTGCCAAAAAGGTGTTGAAGGAGTGAAAGCATTGCCAAGATACAGCATTACTGCCCATTTGTCAATGATTTTGAGGTACTTTTTGTAGGGTACTGACTGACTGAAGATTTTCCGACTTGAACTGGGTGAAGTCTGGACAAACACTCTTGGAAGGAATAGTGAACAGTTTTCAATTAAAGTCACAATGGACAATAAGCAGTCTGGCCAACACTGACAAACAGACCTGAGTGAACTCTGAATCACCCAAAGAATATGAAGAGAGCAGAACCAGGAATTTATAACAAGGATTTCAAAGTTACAAAGCACATAATAAAAAAAATGTATTAACCACTAGGTAATTACTGTATATTTTCCCACTTATTTCACAACAATCAATGAATCAATAAGGTAAACATAGAAAATATACACTGTTTAAAGGTTTGGGGTCAGTGAGATAAAGAAAGAAACTAATCCTTTTATTCAGCAAAAAAAATTCAAATTAAGTTGATCAAAAGTGAGAGTAAAGACTTTCAAAATCTTACATAAGATCCTATTTTAAATAAATGCAGTTCTTTTGAACATTCTATTACAGTTTCCAAAAAATATTAAGCAGCACAACCATTTATAAACCGTATATGTGATAAATTAAGATGTTTCGGTAACACTAGTATAGGGAACAATTTTCACTATTAACTAGTTGCTTATTAGCATGCCTATTATTAACATGTTGGCTGTTTATTAGTACTTATAAAGCACATATTCTGCATGACCATATTCTACACCCCTAATCCTTCCCAATACTAAACTAACTTTCTAACTATTAATAAGCAGCAAATTAGGAGTTTGAGGCAAAAGTCATAGTTAATGGTGAGAATTGGACCTTAAATAAAGTGACCAATATTTCATAAGCACCAAATTAGCATATTAGAATGATTTCTGAGGGATCATGTGACACTGAAGACTGGAGTAATTACATAATATAATTAAATAATAAAATTTAAAACAGTTATTTTACATTGCAATAATATTTCACAATATTGCCGTTTTTCTGTATCTTTAAGATTAAATAAATTCAGCCTTGGTGAACATATGTGACTTCTTTCAAAAACATATTGAATGGTAGTGTATAAGTGAAGTCCATTTCATACATTTAAGAGCCCTTGAAAAAAACTGGCCCTAGTAAAACATCCAATATAACAAACTGTAAAATTTACTAAATATATGTGGCAAAATTGTTAAAATACATATGCTATTTTGAATGGCTCTCAATGGAGAAGGATTCTCCCAGTTACTCCCAACAGGGGTTATTGACTTCTAGAGCCAATTACAGTTTGACATCATTACATAATAATATTGTAACTTGTAGTGCTATGTGTGTTTTTTTTTAACAAGACAGTACAATATTTTGTAAGTCATCCAACAGAAAAAGAAAATCCCTGATTAACATGTCTTGACGTATTCCAGAAAGCTCAATTGTATTAATCATCACAACCATCACTGTCATTAACGAACACCCTGGCGGTTATCTACACCGCTTTATTTTGGTTGCTTGCCTTGTGGAGAGGTCAAAGGTCAACATGACACAGAAGGTCATGTCAGCTGAAACAATGGCATCTTTTATTGCGGTGACCATGAAAGCGCTCTCTATAAACATTAAAAGACCTTCTTTGTGAGTTGGAAGAAAAGAGAGATATCAAACTCTCCCAGACCAACCAGAAGGCCTTTCCAGCCCTTCATCTCTCCTCAGAAGCTTCTCAAAAAAAGCATGAAAAAGCTCTTAAAAGGGCTCACTCAGAATTGGGTACACACATTCTCTTTCTCTAAGGAAAGAGAAAGAGGAGAGAGGGGCATAAACAGTTGAGGAAAGAAAAGCACAAGTCCCTCTCAGTCAACCGGTAGGGACAGAGTAGTATTGTTAAGACCCCTTCACTGGTGTGCACACGCACACACCCCTCCCTGCTCCTGAATCACATGAAAACAAACCCGGTTATTGAGAGATGCTTGGACATCTTTGATTAGACGGGGTGACTCAGCAGGAATGGAAGAGGAGGAGAGAGTGGAGTTTTATACAGCTGCTGAAAGAAGAGAGAGCGGGGTCTCACCTCGTGGTCCGGGATCTCAGAAGACAGAGTCTGTCCTAGGACGGTCCCCGTCAGATAGGTCCAGCAGCGGGCAGTATTGGCAAGGTTATAGCCGCCTGAGAAGGACAGAGAGAGGCAGATTTGTATATGCAGAGAGCAAAAGAGAGAGAAAGAGAGGGGGATTGAAGTCAGCAAAAGGGCTTCATTGTACTAGTGTAATTACTACCTTTCATCTAGAGCTTGGCTAGGCAGTCTGCAGCTTAGAGCTCATTTCAAAATGGGCTAAAATCACAAAAGTTCACTTTCTTCTCTCAGCCCAACCCCCCCTGGCCGTAACAACACACTAATAAACTTTTTGGCCGAGTCAGAGAGCTGGCAACAAGGACAGAAGATGTAGTTGTCAGTGTTAAGGCATGGAGGGAGAACAAACTTAGGCAACACTGCTGAATACGTATGTCGACATATGTTTTTTTAAATGTTAGTTAACCAAAATGAAAACTCAGTCATCATTTACTCACACTCACATCGTTCAAAATGCAAATGAAGATGCATTAAATAATCTCACATAATTTTTGCCTATCCTAGTGAAAGTCCATGCAACCAAAACTTGCATGAATAAGTACAAAAGTACAATGTAAACTAAATCCATATGAATCAAGTGGTTAAACAGAATGAACAGATTTTATTTTAGTGCTGTCAAATGATTAATTGCGATTAATCGCATCCAAAATAAAAGTTTTTGTTTACATAATATATAGGCTGTGTGTGTACTGTGTATATTTATGTATAAATACACAGACATGCATGTACAACCCCAAATCAGAAAAAGTTGGGACAGTATGGAAAACGCAAATAAAAAAAGAAAGTAGTGATTTCTAAATTTACTTTGACTTGTATTTCATTGCAGACAATATGAACACAAAATATTTCATGTTTTGTCTGGTCAACTTCATGTCATTTGTAAATATACATCCTTTCCTGTCATTCAGACCTGCAACACATTCCAAAAAAAGTTGGGACAGTAAAGCATTTACCACTTTGTAATGTTGCCATTCCTTTTCACAACACTTAAAAGACGTTTAGGGACTGAAGACACCAAGTGATGAAGTGTTTCAGGTGTAATTTTGTCCCATTCTTCCTGCAAACAAGTCTTAAGGTGGGCAACAGTACGGGGTCTTCGTTGTCGCATTTTGCGCTTCAAAATGCGCCACACATTCTCTATTGGAGACAGGTCGGGACTGCAGGCAGGCCAGTCAAGTACCCGTACCCTCTTCCTCCGCAGCCAGGATTTTGTAATGTGTGCAGAATGTGGTTTTGCATTGTCTTGTTGAAATATGCATGGACGTCCCTGGAAAAGATGTCTTCTTGAAGGCAGCATATTGTGCTCCAAAATCTCTATGTACTTTTCAGCATTAATGGTGCCATCACAGAAGTGCAAGTTACCTTTGCCAAGGGCACTGACACAACCCCATACCATGACAGACCCTGGCTTTTGGACTTGTTGCTGGTAACAGTCTGGATGATCCTTTTCTTCTTTGGTCCGGAGCACACGGCGTCCATTCCTCCCAAAAAATACCTGAAATACTGATTCATCTGACCACAGTACACGTTTCCACTGTGTGATGGTCCATCCCAGATGCCTCCGAGCCCAGAGAAGTCGACGGCGCTTCTGGACACTGTTAACATAGGGCTTCCTTTTGGCACAGTACAGTTTTAACTGGCATCTGTGGATGTAACTACGTATTTTGGTACTTGACAAAGGTTTGCCAAAGTAGTCCTGAGCCCATGTGGTGATATCGCTTATAGATGAATGACGATTCTTGATGCAGTGCCGCCTGAGGGATCGGAGATCACGGTTGTTCAGCTTAGGCTTGCGCCCTTGTCCTTTACGCACTGAAATTCCTCCAGATTCCTTGAATCTTTTAATTATGTTATGCACTGTTGAAGGTGAAATATCCAAATCTCTTCCTATTTTTCTTTGAGGAACATTGTTTTTAAACATTTCAATAATTTTCTCACGTATTTGTTGGCAAACTGGCGATCCTCGGCCCATCTTTGCTCCTAAAGGACTAGACCTTTCTTGGATGCTGCTTTTGTACCAAATCATAATTACAATCACCTGTTGACATCAACTGTTTCAAATCACATCATTTAACCAATTTACCTCATTACTAGCCCTAAATTGCTCCTGTTCCAACTTTTTTTGGAATGTGTTGCAGGTCTGAATGACAGGAAAGGATGTATATTTACAAATGACATGAAGTTGACCAGACAAAACATGAAATATTTTGTGTTCATATTGTCTGCAATGAAATACAAGTCAAAGTAAATTTAGAAATCACTACTTTCTTTTTTTATTTGCGTTTTCCATACTGTCCCAACTTTTTCTGATTTGGGGTTGTACATATTTAAGAAAAATATGCCGTTTATATATTAAATGTATTTATATATAATATTAATTATATGAATTTAAATTTATGCATGTAAAAACATGTAAATATTTTCAAAATATATATTGTATGTGCGAGTATTTATATATACATATACACAGTATTCGCACATATATTACGTAAACAAAAACTTATTTTGGATGCGATTAATCGCAGCACTGTTTTATTTTAGATTTTATTCACATTTAACATTGAAGAACGCATGAATAAAAGCAGAAATTAAATCTGTTCATCATATAAACCAAACATGTCTCTTCAGATCTTCAGAAGACATGGATTAAACAGCTAAACTACTTTTACGTTCTCTTTATAAACTGTGTGAAACTTAAAAATTCATTTGCGTGGACTTTGAATGGATGGATAGAAATGATGAGGGAATATTGAAAGAAAAAAATCCTCCTTTGTGTCCAAAAGATGAACGAAAGTCTTTGGAATGACATGTGGGTGACTAAATGATGATAGAATTTTCATTTTTGGGAGTGTAATACAATTTAACAAAAACAATGACACAAACCTCCTCCTAGAAGCAGAGTGGGTAACTCCCAGTCCAGTATATAGTTCAGACATTTTCCAACTCCAATGGGAGTCATATTGAAGGAGCACATGGGGTCACCCGCCATGGTGTCCTGCTCCAAGTTGCATCACAACTGCTTCAGGGTTAAACAGAGCTTTGACTTCCTGCATCACACTGAGAGAAAATCCCCAAAAAGAAATAATGTCTATGTTTAAATGACACTGAACCATGGGGACAAACAAAACATTGCAAAGAACTTGATTAGATGGCTGGTTACTGGATCATTACAGACCTATTGAAGGTCTGGCAGTACCGATCATCGCGGATGCCATCCTCGAGGGGGACATTAACAGCGTACCAGCGTCCTTTACCCAGCCCAGTGTCAGTCGCATCACCTGTGCCTGTGAAAGAAATAATGACAACCTAAATTTGGTCTCTTTGAAGGTCATTCATATGACTGATAGGACTGATGGGACAGTATGAATTATCTACATGGAAGTTTTATTGATGTTGTCATTTACAGTATTGTTCAAAAGTTTGGGGTCAGTTAGATCTTTAAAAAAAAAAGAATTATTAATTTAATTTAGCAAGAATGCATTAATTTGATCAAAAATGACATGAACGACATTATAGAAATTATATTTCAAATAAATGCTGTTCTTTAGAACTTTCCATTCATCAAAAAATCCTGAAAAATGTTTCACGGTGTAACGAGTGGGGCGGAGCCGAGAGCCGTGGGAGCGGAGCGAGGCCGGTGGAGTTTAATGATAATGAGCGACACCTGCACCACTCACCGGTCTCGAGTCCCACGGAGGAGCTCTGGAAGGATAAAAGGAGGAGTGACGACAGTGCAAGACGAGATAGGACCAGACCTGGACTTTATTTTGTGTTTTGTGTGCGGCAGTCGTCCGTGAGGGGCTGCCGCTTTACTTTTGTGTTTATTTATTTTATTAAACTTGTTTGAATGTTCGCCGGTTCCCGCCTCCTCCTTCTTCCGTTCTACGAACTGTGTTATTACACATGGTTTCCAGAAAAAAACAATGAGCGGTTTTCAATTGTTTTCAACACTGATAATAAGAAATAAGACAATAAATCTTCATATTAGAATGATTTCTGAAGGACCATGTGACACTGAAGACTAGTAATGGCAGAGTAATGGCTGCTGAAAATACAGCTTTACCGTCACAGGAATAAATCACATTTTAAAATATATTAAAATAGAAAAGTTATTTTAAATTGTACTAATATTTCACAATATTACTGTTTTAATGTATTTTTATCAAATAAATGCAGCCTTGGTGAATCTAAGAGACTTCTTTCAAAAACATTAAAAATAGCTGACCGACCCCTAACTTTTGAATGGTAGTGTACTTCTCAGATGAAGCTGTTGCAGTGATATTAAGCTGCCTGCTTATTTGCCTTATTATAATCATTGAACAATTTTTAAGCCTAATTTCATGCTGTGCAGTCCGTTAAAATTTAAACAGATGTTTACTTAAACCAATTGTACTACATTAATTTTTTTTAATTGGCGTTAGCGCACCACTGCTGAAACTGTGCAGGGGATTTCCAGTTCCCAGCATGCTATGCATGGAAGTGGACTGGGAAAGAAATGTTGAAATGAGGTGTTATTTTACATGTTTTTGAAGATGAAAAATTGGGGGAACTTGCTAGTGTTTAATGTTCTGTTATATTTGGATTTAGAAGAGTTTCTGTTATGTTGGACTTTCAGGTATTACCACTGCGGTGAAGAGAAGAGCGTGTGCTCAGCAAGTGGACAGGTTAAAATAAAGACTATGCTTTACTCAAAGGGCAATTACTGTGCAGTTTCTTCTGCTTCTGGCCAAAACCATACAGTCTATTTTTTTTTGCATTGCACTCAATTCAGTCAGGGTTTTGCTACAAGCATCTGAATAGAATGGAGTTCATAATTTTATTTTAATGTTAAGAAAATCCACTCCAAGAATGTCCACATTAATTAATATGAATTCTGAATGTGTCATTTGTGAAGATCACTTGGCAACTGTGTTTGGCTAAAACAATCCATTACGTAAATAATAATTAAATGCCATTACATCTTGCCTCCATAGAGCATTTGCCCAGTTACCTTTCCAAGCGCTATTGTTAAACTACTGAAGGGGCTCTCAGAGTCTCCAAGAAGCCACAGAGCTCCAGTCTCCGTTATCAGCTGGGTAATCAGACTCTGGGCGCTGGAGTGGAGCCTGCAGCTCCAGCTCTGGCATGGCTTGAAACATGACTGTCAATTAAGGGAATTAAAAGACGTGCTGGTCTTCACTGAGGCGTAGAGGCATGCCGAACTAACCTGGGAAGAAGCCAGGGGAGAACTTGTGCAGAGACACTGTCATGACTTTAGAGGTGAAGCTGAAAGCGTCCTCCACACCTGAAGAGGAAACAATGCAGAAGTCCACTTAAAGGGAAGGATATTAAATTAGGTCTGAGTAAAAGCTTAGAGGAAGTGCCCTTTTTCATTGATGGATTTGAGAAATAACCTGAACCGATAACAGATAAACAAACAAGAAATGTGAGCTACTACCATCTAAATGTCTGGGTCAATAACAAATAAAGGATTCTACAAAATTACCTGGTATAAAATGTTTGAAAATTTTTTTTTTTTCATATTTTTAAAGACCTTAACACACAGGCATAAGGGTATAAAGTGGTCCTTTCTATGATAAAATTTCCTGTTGTATGTTGTTTTTCCAAATATTGTTTGCACCACATGATTTTAATTTGGTGGACAAAGACATTTAAAATATTTATAAGCATTTTGTTACAATGTTTGTTTGTTTTTAAGATATAAAAATAAAATATTATCCAATACTATGTGATAAGGTTTTTATTCAAGAACTTTTAATGAAGCTTTTTTCATTACAATATCAGGACAGTTGTATCAACCTGACTTTTTAAAGTTTTTTACGTTTGATGTTTAATTTGGAAATGTAAAAAAAACTCTTATCATAGAAAAGATGCATTGAGATCCATCTAACATTTGCTTGTGGTGTTAATGTGAATTTGGAAGTCAGATATAAATCTAAAGCCAATTTGTGGACTATCTGTGGAAAAGAAGCATGTTAAATGCTATTAACAACAACAGGCTGTTATGGTTATTGTTATGGAAGTGTTATTACCATCTCCATGGTGAAGGTCCACATCTACATAGAGAACTCTCTCATACTTCTCGCGCAGTTTGAGGATTCCAAGAACAGCGTCATTCACATAACAGAACCCAGATGCCTCGTCCCTTATATAACAACACATATTAATCAGCTGCTCCAGTGACCCACTGAACAACGTCCGACACATACATAAGCATTCATCTACAATAAACAAGCTTGTATAACAAGCTTCCGCAATCAAACTCTAACATCAAAATTTGAACTTGGTTTAAACTGCAAAGCATGCAGAACTTCTTAGTACTTATGTTAAAGATGCCACTGGCATCTCAATGATTGATGTGGACGTGAAACACAAGAGGGTGGGCACAAGGCCTGTTGTGCCGAATTACTTCTTGGCGTGATGCCACCCTCCGGCCCAGTTGATGGCCACATCACACTTTCCATCCAGCAGATTCTGGGCAGCAGTCAGAGTGGCTCCTCCAACGGCAGCGGCGTAATCAAAAATACCCTCCACCACCGGACAGTCATAACCTGAACAAAAGAGAGCAACAAGAGGGGGGGGTTGATAACACAGAGGGACAATGGGATGGTGTGTAGAGAGGAAAGTGAGAGGAAAGATAGTGACGGAGAGGGAGAGTGAGAAAGAACAATAAACACTGAGCTACATTAAAATAGATCCTTTGGCAAGAGCTTTATTTCGCCCTCAAAAACAATAACACTATTCTCAATCCCTGGAGATTAGTATGAAGTGTCAGTTTGTCAGGCATTTAAATTACACATGGCTGTGAGCCAGTACAAAAATTAAACACTGATTGTAATAACTGGAAAGTCTGAGAAAGCTTCAAATGTAATACTGCCCACTGCTGAAAGCAAGAGTGAACTGCATGCACTAACACAAGGGACACTACTAGCTTGGCTGGCCAAAAGTGTATAGACACCCATTTCTAATTCAGAAGGTTTCAAACTGGGGTCTAGGGACCAGTGGGACGAAAGGGAGTGAAAGGTGGTTCCTTGAAAATTTCTAATTTAATTTTTAGGGCTGTCACATTTAACATGTTTACATACGGTAACAACTGAATCATTTTAAATCAATTAGATCAATTCAATGATTTCTGAAATCATGAAATTAAATGTGATTGTGTCTATTAACCATAATTTTTAACAGTAAGAAATACCAAAGCCAAATTTGAATATCATTTTTAGTTTGAAGGTTTATGACTGAACTGAAACTGAAGGTTTATGGCAATAGTTCTCTGAGGCCCCCCACTGTTCAAGACAATATTCAGACGTCCCCTCATGTAGAGTAGGTGCAGGGCTCTAGACTCATTCTTCCCACTGGTCGCACTTGTGCAAGTTGGTCGCAGGAGTACATCATTTGGTCGCAATTTTTTTTTTTTTTTTTTGATACAACATTTGATTAATCAATGCATGCTGATGAACTTTTATCATAGTTTATAGTTATATGGTAACGAAAGTGTTCAACATTCAACCCGTTCTTTTTCATCAGTATTATTTGTGATTTAAATTTTGTGACAGGAATTCCTCTTTTCGTGTGCTTTCACTTTCAAATTCACGATCTTGGTGTCACGCTTTACAAGAAAAGATAATGGTCTGTTTTGCTTATATCTATACACCTTTCACTTTTTAAGACTAAAACAAAAGATGGATTCATTGTTATTCTTAATTAAAAAGCACAACAACAATAAAACAGTAGGTTACAATGACAAACTAGCTTACATAACATTTATTAACAAAAACGAATAAGACGAGGTATGGCATAGGACACATCACATGCTGTATTATACCGACTAATACATAACAGAATGTTTAACAAACACTGAGGAATCAAATAATAATAATATTAAAAAAATAAGGAAAGCCTCCATAGTGTAACGTGAGGTAAACAGCAAAGATAACAAGCTTTTCAAAACGAAAACAAAAAGAAAAGTAAAACTAAACTGTCTGTCGCTGACAGGACTTGCATGTTTTCTCTACAAGAATACCAACATGTTCACCTTCTCTGTTTTAAGAAGCGGTCTTTTACTTTAGTTTGAACCAAATCCTCCGTTGCACTCCGTCCGCTGCGCGCACCTTCGCACTTGTGCTGACGCGGCGAGTGAAAGCACAATGGGCGCGCGCTGCTCCCGCTCTGCATACGCGCCGCTTCTGCGCTGCCTCTGCTCTGCTTTAAAGTGTGCGTGTGTGGTGTGAAACGGGCAGAAACCAGGCTCTACTGAAGCGCTCGCGCTGAAAGCGCCTCTCTTCACGTGATCAGGTCTTCACGTCGCAGTCTAGAGCCCTGAGGTGCCTCCTACATATTTTCTCTGGTCCTTCTGCTGTAATTTTTTTAACTTGAAATATCACTTCAGGGTTATTATCATTAATTAAACTGTTAGTATATATTTTTTAAACAATTAAATTTTGAAAAAAAAAAAACATTTATAATATCACAATTTTTTATCACAGAGTATAAGTGTTTCTTTTTACATGAAAATATATAGCTTTAAAGCTGCATTTATATTTTAGGAAAGGAGTCTCTTGCAAGGGGTTTGTTATATTTTAAGGGCCTTGTAATCAAAACATTTAAAACCCCTGCTTTATGAAAATTTTAGCAAAAGTCATGCAATTGCCTTTCAAGCCAGGGCAATCTGCCCAACATCAGCG
This sequence comes from Schizothorax lantsangensis, assembly GCA_027422415.1. Lineage (NCBI taxonomy): Eukaryota > Metazoa > Chordata > Actinopteri > Cypriniformes > Cyprinidae > Schizothorax > Schizothorax lantsangensis. The sequence goes on along the minus strand of CM049839.1, from coordinate 31,682,171 downwards.
CCTCACTGTCTGAAATCCTGCAGCCAGAAACAATAGTTGTCCACACACTCATGGCCATGTAGTAGAGTAATCATGGGCCTGATCATCTGAATTCAGGTCTCACCCAGTCCAAAGTCAACAGACTGAGGATCATCATTGTCCCCGTCCTGGCTGATCTTGTGCAGGTGCTGTAGGTAAGAGTCTGTGTGAAACACGGCCATCTCCTCTATTGAAGCCATATGTGGCTTCACCACCCTAAAACACACACACAAAACAGTTTCAACAACATAAACATCAGTTAACATTATTTACATACAAGAAAACACATATTTAAATACTGAGAAATTGTAAATTACGCATAATCTTCACACACCTCATGTATTTTAATAAGCCATACGCCTCAATCAATGAATGCACCATACTCGCCTGTGAGAGAAAGAGAGAAGTAAAGAAAACCAACCATATATTCATCTATATTTTATGCGTTCAAACAATTACAATACTACTGTGTCGTACCTCGGTACTGTGATGGTTTCATATATTCCATGGTATTAGTTGATTAACAAATTCTTGTACCATGGTATTTATACAATACTCCAAAATAACTAAAATAATTCCACGGTAATTCAAATGATACATACGTTACTTTTCCATTAGTATCAAGCCAGCTAGAACAAACGCGATTATTTCCCATGTTCATGTCTCTATAATATTCAGTATGAAGCATCTGCAAGGATCTGCATGAAGCCTGTGTTGTGTTTGGGAGTGTGTGAAGTAAAGTGCAGTTCATCTCACCCGGTTTGGCACTTTAGACAGTGAGTCGCATATCTGGATGTACTCCGGACTGTAAACATACACCACGCTGCGATTTCTGCATTTATCATCACTCTCGCTTTTATCACTCATTTATAATCAAACTATTAAAATCAAAACACCTCATAAATCGATACAGATCCTCTCAGTGCGCTCTGACTGTTTCGACAATGAACGCCACAACAAACGTCCGTTATTTCAAAATAAAAGTCCGTATTTTAAACAAGAACCTCTGCTCTCATCAAGATACTGTAATGATTGCCGTTTTGGCTTCTATTATCTGATAGTAAACAGCAAAAACTCACAAACATCCGGGTTATTCAATAAGTAAAATAATTTTATTTAAATTTTCATTAAGTTGTAATTTATTACATTGTCAGCAAAATAAATAAAAGTTACTATCCCATAATGGCTTCTTGAAGTACATGCAAACATCTGCTACTGGCTTGTAACAAAGCTGTAAAGACCACAAATGCAAGCCTAAAACACAACTAATGTTAAATACAATACAAATGTTAGTCACATCTCCATTAGTTGTAGATTGTAATCATAAACTACATTCTTAGTTTATGCAGTATAGCTCTTCATTTTGTTGGCAAACAAAAACCAAAAAAACCAAAACTGAGTTTCATGCTTAATAGCCCAGTCAGGATAGACACTATACTGAATTTTACGCAAATGAAAACAAGCCTGTAAAAGGACAGATTTACAGTCTTGATAACCGTTCTAAAGATCACGTTTTCACCATGTTGTTAGACAACATTGAACACACTGTATTTCCATTCCTCAGCCTGTTTTCATTCCTGTCAAAAATTAAATATGGAGCTACCCTGACTAAGGCCTATGAAAAACCTATATAAGGACTACTGAATGACAATACCATCAAACTGTGAACTACCAAAGCATTTGTTCAACAGGTTTATTCATTCTTGTTTAAAACGGTTGCAGATTTTGCTTTCACACTCAAACTCACACAAACACCTAAATTACTGCTCTAAAATAGTGGTCTCTTTCTCTGTACAATAAAAACTATACTATTTAAAAACTTCATGATATCACTGTACAGTACAGGCGCCACTAGGCAGGAAGTCCTGGACGTAGGTAGCCACGGCTTTAGTGAGGTAAGTCATGGTGCCAAAGCGACCGCTGGGTGCAGTGTCGTACAGGAGCCGGCAGATGCCCGTAGAGTGATCCTTTTCTAAAATACTGTCCTCTGCACCAAGATCCTTCTGCAGTGACGAGAGAAAGGAAATTAAATAACATTCAATGATAATAAATACCAAGTGAAATCATGTTACTGAAAACATTTCAGATAAATACCCATACCTGCTCCTTGTAGAACATGTCATTAGCAATGTGAACAATCTTCTCTATGTGGATGATGCTGCCAATGCTTTGAATGTCCACATCCGCCAGCATTGTAAGTACCAGGATCCCCTCGACCAGCAGCTGCCTATATTCAGGTTGAGGGACACGGTTCAGCACCCTTTCCACATGTACCGCAAACTTAATCTCACCCGGGGTCATCTGGAGAGAGGGAGAGATACAGCCAATGTTACAGAAAGCGATGAGAGGAACTGGTGAAATGATTTTTAAGACACTTTTAATTGGTCCTAAACCTCTCTTGTAGTAGAAGATGGGAGCACAAAGCCTTCTATTGAAAGGCCATGACACTGTGGGCAAAAACAAACAAACAATAAATTAGTATAGTCCACTGTTCTGCATAAAAAAAAAAAACCTTTTGCTGTGTGTTTTACAGTCTATTTAATGTTATTAGCGTAACGTTTTCTCTCAAATTCTTCCAACCTTCTGCAGAATCTTCCAGACTTTTTGATAGAAGCCTACAGGAACTCTGTTGAGCGCACCATCAAGCCTTCTTCTGCGCAGCCACTGGCCCTGCCGACTGTCCTGGGACGCACCAACTCTGATTGAGCCGTCAAATGCATCAATTGAAGGCATCCGGTACCTCTGTAAGTCAAATATTAGCACAGGTCAACAATCCGAAACTGCTTGGTAGTATGACATACTAGTGATGCACCTTTAAACAACAACATTATGCCTATTAGGCAACTAATAAAAACAGCTGTTGACTTAATAACTAAATTACAAGACACCCCTCCTTTGCCTTCAGAACAGCTGTAATTCTTGTGTAAATGTCATTTAGTATTGAACAGTGTATTTGTATATCAAGACATGAAGAAAATGTATATCTGTTTCCAAAGAAAAAAACATTGATCTGGTGACTGGAAAGGTTTGAATAGATTTAATAACATGGTTATGGGAAGTAACATCCTGGTATATGGGAACATCATTAAAGAAAGGTTTGTGGGAATGTGGAGCATCTAGTTTATTATAATAACTTTGTATTTCTTGGCCAAAGAATGTGTGCAGAGATGATGTATGGGTTTAGGCTAACCCAAAAGTTATACGATCACAACTTTTATGAATTTTGAAGCCTAAATACAACTGCCAGAAGTAGAAACCTAAACATAGACTAAAAATGAACTATATCACAGTCACATAACCAGAAATCTTTTAATCTTAATTTAAAATCTACAAGTTTGAATGTTTGAGTTAGAATAGTTTGCATGGGTGCAAATATAAACACAGAGGATGTGTGGACTAATAAAAGGCTGACTAGTAGTAAAGGTCATCGCACACCGAGTCCGAAATTTTTGCACGTTAAAAAAATAAATAAATACGACCTCACGTTGTGTAAATCACATTTACACACTGCCTCCGAAACTTTCAGCCATCATAAAAAATTCGGATCAGGTTCGATTTTCTGCCTTTTTGCATCTGTAGCAGGCATTTTGATAGGAAAGGATGACGAATACGAAAAAAACATGTGAAAATGCCGGACTCAGCGTGCAGACCTTTAGTCGATAAGTTTTCCTTTTCACTGCTGAACAGGTATAAGTAAGCATATAGGTATAAGTATATACTTACTAGTCTGCCTTTTATTAGTTTACCACACCTGTTTACAGGGGTGCAAACTCGTCAGGAGTGAAAAAGGTGACAAACTAAACTCCACCCCCCCCCATATATATATATATATATATATATATATACACACTGGGGTGGGAATTGCAGGGTACCTCACGATACGATATAATCACGATACAGCGATTCTGCGATAATCGATATATTGCTAGACAATCATATAATGATACATCACGATATCTGTCTAACTACGAAAACAAAATGCCTGTGAAAAGGTTAAGTGCAAGTTTTCTTTATTCAAGTCCAAACTGTTAGAAAACAGCAAAAAAAGTACTGTAAATAAATTTTAACATGTTAAGTAAATTAATCATTTTATTGATTCATTTATATATTTTTTGTGTGTAGTTTATTTAGAATATATTTAGCTATCACTCAAAATAACTTGATTCACTTGCGAGGGCAGTTAAACAGTTTATTAGGAACAAATCAAAGCTGTCTTTCAAAGCTGACTTTTTAGCATCATTACTCCAGTCACATGATCCTTCAGAAATCATTCTAATATTCTGATTTGCTGCTCAAAAAACATTTATTATTATTCTGTTGAAAAGAGCTGAGAAGGTTATTTTTTTTGATGAATGGAAAGTTCAGAAGAACAGCATAGTTTGTAACATGATAAATGTCTTTATCATTACTTGTGTGCTAAATAAAAGTTTGAATTTCTATATGCTGACTACAAGCTTTTGAATGGTATAGTGTATATTGTTACACTTGAAGTAAGACTGAAGTAATGAAGAAGAGAATTCTTTACAAAAACATTACAAAACCTGGCACTTTCATAGTGTATATTGTTTATGTGCTCTGAAGGAAAAAAACAAACAAACACATTTTGAAATTCTGGGTTATTTCTCTCAGCATATAGTTCATAGTCCACTCATATTCATTTTAGAAAAGCACATTATTTCGTTGTTATTATGACTATACAGAAATAAAAGTAGACCATTTGCAGATTCAAATGATACCTTATTCTTATCTGTACGATCAAAACTGACAAGAGTATTTATAGTTCTTTTCGCGGTCATAAAGAAAATACGAGACAGCAAGGTAAGCCAATCAGAGACAGAGTAGTGCGGGTCCATACCTGCCATTGCCAACAGGGGAAAAAAACGCTGCAGGTGACGTGACACAGATGACTCGCAGATCCGACGACCCCCCCTCCCTCACTCAAATGTTTTTTTGTGGGTTTTTTTACAGATCTACACGATTCACGTGAATGACCTATTTCAAGGTGAAAACAAGTTTGCACCCCTGTGTTTACCTGTTCATTGACTTTTAAGAACTGAGAACTTACCCCTGACTCCATGTGCTCAGTGTCGAAGGATTGACCTGAAAATGTCTACAAAGGGAAAAGACAGACAGCAATGGGGATGGTCAGTTTTATGAACTTCCTACATGACAAAAATCGTTTGAGCCTCATTCAACAATTATGTTCACATCACCTGTGGAATTAAACACCTTGCCATGCACCTTCAGACCCCATGAAACCTGTACAGGTGCTGGTCATATAATTAGACTATCATCAAAAAGTTGATTTATTTCACTAATTCCATTCAAAAAGTGAAACTTGTATAATGTATACATTCATTCCACACAGACTGATATATTTCAAGTGTTTATTTCTTTTAATTTTGATGATTATAACTGACAACTAATGAAAACCCCAAATTCAGTATCTCAGAAAATTAGAATATTACTTAAGACCAATACAAAGAAAGGATTTTTAGAAATCTTGGCCAACTGAAAAGTATGAACATGAAAAGTATGAGCATGTACAGCACTCAATACTTAGTTGGGGCTCCTTTTGCCTGAATTACTGAGTCGATCAGTCTGTGGCACTGCTCAGGTGTTATGAGAGCCCAGGTTGCTCTGATAGTGGCCTTCAGCTCTTCTGCATTGTTGGGTCTGGCATATCGCATCTTCCTCTTCACAATACCCCATAGATTTTCTATGGGGTTAAGGTCAGGCGAGTTTGCTGGCCAATTAAGAACAGGGATACCATGGTCCTTAAACCAGGTACTGGTAGCTTTGGCACTGTGTGCAGGTGCCAAGTCCTGTTGGAAAATGAAATCTGCATCTCCATAAAGTTGGTCAGCAGCAGGAAGCATGAAGTGCTCTAAAACTTCCTGGTATACGGCTGTGTTGACCTTGGACCTCAGAAAACACAGTGGACCAACACCAGCAGATGACATGGCACCCCAAACCATCACTGACTGTGGAAACTTTACACTGGACCTCAAGCAACGTGGATTCTGTGCCTCTCCTCTCTTCCTCCAGACTCTGGGACCCTGATTTCCAAAGGAAATGCAAAATTTACTTTCATCAGAGAACATAACTTTGGACCACTCAGCAGCAGTCCAGTCCTTTTTGTCTTTAGCCCAGGCGAGACGAGTAGCCCCAGAGTGCACCCTGGACAATGGGGCGGGGCGGGGCGACATATTTGGGCGGGGCGACACGTGTCGCTCCGCCCACCCCCAATTCTATTGGTTTATAACACGGCAAATCTTATTGGTGTAGACCCGAGCATGCATTCCTTTGTGTACGATTTTGTAATTGATTTGGCCATATTACAGAAATATTATGTGCTAACTCTAGAATCATAGGCCTATCTTAATTATTATCTGTTTAGTAACCATGGTAATTTTAGTCAGATGAAGTCATCATTTACAAATAAACTCTTGATGACTTCACCTCCGGGTTGTTCAGGCTGAATAGCGCTTCATTCATATTTCCTTGAGGATCGGCAGGCCGCGGATCAGCACTAAATTGGGATTTTATACGCAAATTATGATAATTTAGATGCATTTTAGAGATGGACAAACACAAACATAAGCGGCTGATTTTACGTTTTAAAGCACAACCGTTTTTGTTGTTGTTTAAAGAGATGTTACGTTGCTCAATGCGTCACAAACTTGTAGGTTAATAAAATGTTTTCATGGCAAGCAGTGTTTCCTTGTTTATATCTTAATAAAATATTTGAGCCTATATTGATTCTCTTACAATTTTAAAGGTTCCTATAGTAAATGAGTGCCCATGACATCAGATATTAAAAATCCAATTTCTGTATCCACATCCTCATTATGTGCGTGTTCTAATCTGTGTACGAGATGAATTTAGATTCAGTTATTAACACTCGATCATTGTAGCCATATAGACCTGCATAACTATCGAATATTAAATCACTCAGAGCTGTAAATCTGTGGAATAGGTACATGAGCACTTTTAATGAGTAAAAGAGCCCTTCTCTGTGATTAATATTTTTTTTTTTTATTAAAGACTATAATAACTAGGCCTACTAAAAATCTAAAATCAATATAGTACAGTGATTCCTGGTTCTTTTTAAAGGACTGAGCCACAAAACCAGTAATTGAATTTGTGCATAGTCTATATAGCCTATAAAAGTATAAATAAAAATGTTGCAGAGAAAATTAACATTTATTGCTTAAATACGCACTAAAGCACATTAATAATAATATTTGCTGTAGGTCAGATTTAATAACAGCTGTTTTAGTAAACAAAAAACATTTAAAATAGGCCTATATGCAAAAAAAATTATAAAAATTGTTTCAGCAAGGTTTTTATTCCCATTATCCACACATAAAACCTCAGTTCACGCTGATAGACTATTTGGTATTATTGTCTTATTTGTCACCGCAGTTGTTCTTTAAAATAAAACCATTTGCGGGTTTGTCCTGTCTTACTGAACTACAGTGTATTATCATCGTAAGTTTTTGCTTATCCACCGATCCTAAAATAAAGAATATGGCTACATATATATATACACATTATACAAAACAGCTAAATCTCAAACAGTGGATCATTTTTATCAACATCGCCCAGCTAAAACTGCTCAATGTTTAAGTATATCTGCTTCTGTGAAAAGTGCAATAATATCTGACTTCATTTAACGTGCAACCCACCTGTTGAGGACCACTATTTAAGTTCATCACACAGAAACATAATTAATATTTCTCATAGGTGAGGCTATTTATAGCATAGGTAGGACTATATCATGGCCACGAATTAAGAATTTGTTCCCCAGACTTAATTCGTGAGCCGCTCATATTACACAGCTCTGTTCTGCCCGAAGTACTGAAGTACTCGGAGATGCCGTCACCCGTCACCAAGCATTTGATAGGAACTTAATCTAACTAATTCGTCATAAGTTTAAAAAAAACACATTTGCTAATTGATTCTAACTAAAATCGCTGTTGTTAGCACTTAATATTTCTGTAGTACAGCCAAACAGCGTAGATCATTCATAAAAACGTATATAAAAGAATGCTCATGCGCAAACGTCTACACCAATAAGCTCTGCTGTATCATAAACCAATGAAATTGGGGGTGGGCGGAGCGACACGTGTCGCCCCGCCCCATCGTGGCTTGACACAAGGAATGCGACAGCTGAAACCCATGTCTTGCATACGTCTGTGCGTAGTGGTTCTTGAAGCACTGACTCCAGCTGCAGTCCACTCTTTTGTGTGAATCTCCCCCACATTTTTGAATGGGTTTTGTTTCACAATCCTCTCCAGGGTGCGGTTATCCCTATTGCTTGTACACTTTTTTCTACCACATCTTTTCCTTCCCTTCGCCTCTCTATTAATGTGCTTGGACACAGAGCTCTGTGAACAGCCAGCCTCTTTTGCAATGACCTTTTGTGTCTTGCCCTCCTTGTGCAAGGTGTCAATGGTCGTCTTTTGGACAACTGTCAAGTCAGCAGTCTTCCCCATGATTGTGTAGCCTACAGAACTAGACTGAGAGACCATTTAAAGGCCTTTGCAGGTGTTTTGAGTTAATTAGCTGATTAGAGTGTGGCACCAGGTGTCTTCAATATTGAACCTTTTCACAATATTCTAATTTTCTGAGATACTGAATTTGGGGTTTTCATTAGTTGTCACTTATAATCATCAAAATTAAAAGAAATAAACACTTGAAATATATCAGTCTGTGTGGAATGAATGTATACATTATACAAGTTTCACTTTTTGAATGGAATTAGTGAAATAAATCAACTTTTTGATGATATTCTAATTATATGACCAGCACCTGTATATTCTCCATGTCACACACAGATTCAAACTTCAGATGTACCATGGATTTCCTCCCACAGCATTAAGATAATTAACCCACCAAATTAAGCAACTAATGTCAGTTTGTATCTTGACTTTGAGTTTCTGAAGTTAATTTGAGATTAGACCAGTACATGAGACTGAGTCACAGCTCATTAGACACATCACCTTACTTTGGATCGACCATGACAGTCGAAGTTCTTCCAGCTGAAAATATTTAAAAACTATTAAACACATAGAGTCATGACAAATATGGTCGCTATAATGCTCACACAACTTAATTTAATTGTGCCTTTGTAATATCTGGCCTGTGTACTTTTTTGTTTCTTTAGTCTGGATGCAAGGTCACCTACCATCTTCATGTCACTCTTCAGTTTGCTGATGCCTGCACGCTCGCTCTTGGTAGCACCAACATTGCCGACCTCATGGATGGAGATAAAAGGACTGGCGCCGGGCTCAACTGAACGAACTGAACAGCCGGCATGCACATATCCAGACAACCAAACCAATCATAGATTATTAGCTATCAATGCTAAACTTATATTTTTACACAAACTACATAACACAGTAATTCTCATGAAGTTACTCACCACTTCTCTGAACACCAAATTCTTTGCCACTCAAAATGTGGTGGAGAAGATTCTTCAACTCAGAGGGACTCAGTTTCATCAGACTCTCAGTTGCCTCCTCACCTTTGACACACATAAGACATATTTTTTGCTTAGAAATGAAAAGCATAGTCTCAAATTTCCTAAAATGCTCTATGAATACACAATGAATGATAAATGCAGTACCTGAGCAGTTTAGAGACTGGGCCAGCTCAGTTGCCATAACTTGAATGATCAGGCCAATCCTCAGGCGAAACATCGCACTAAACAAACTGGGCTGTGTTCTGATGATCATTGCTAGGTACACTATGATCTCCTAATGCATACACAAAAACAAACACAAAAATGATCTCACACAAATTAAAAGATCAAAAAACATTTGTTAACACTTTAGTATAGGGACCAATTCTCACTAATAACTTGTTGCTTATAAGCATGCCAATTATTAACATATTGGCTGTTTATTAGTACTTATAATGCACATATTCTGCATGACCATATTCTACATCCCTATTCCTACCCAATACCTACAAACTTAACTATCTTAATAACTATTAATAAGCAGCAAATTAGGAGTTTGAGGAAAAAGTCGTATTTAATGGTTTGTTAATAGCGAGACTTGAGCCTTAAAATACAGTGTGACCAAACATTTTATAAGCAAGGCCTGAATGTAATCAGTACACACCGAATTTCATAGAAAGCTTTATAGAATTTGAGATGTTTATGAAATATTTTGGCTAACTTGATGAATCTTTGCACCATCGATATGAACATATTAGTCTCATAAAATTTACAGATTATATGTTTGCTTGGTCAAAGAATTTTCAGAAACTACTGTTCATAAGTTTAAGGTTGTTAAGATTTTTTGTGTTTTTGAAAGAAACCATGATGCATTTCTGTGAACTAGAAATCTTTTGTAAGAACATAAATGTCTTTACTGTCACTTCTGATCAATATAATGCATCCTTGATTTGTTAAAAGTATATTTTACGGACCCCAAACTTTTGAATGGTAGTGTCAAATCAGTGTATGTTTGCATGTAACCTGTGTGAGGATGGCAACAGTGATGTTGTTCTCGCTGGCTTGATCAATAAGTAAGGCCAATTGGTCAGGAGGCAAAGGCCTGCAGAGAAACATCCAGATCACCCACATGCTAACAATATAGTGCAGCATTTTGGTGTCATCTGCACTGTGAATGACTATGAAAACTCACGCAGTAATGGTCTTCTCTCTGGGCTCCGGCGGTAAACCCACTGTCAAGTGCTTTTGATGGGCCAGCAAATCTGAGCAGGCCTACAACCATGACCATCAGGCAAAATGCAAAACAATTCATGAAGGATATACAATATAAACACATCCTGTGAATTTAGAGTGCCAATCTAACAAAAAGATCATATGTAACATTTCTTGGATATGAGAAATGCAAATATCAGCTGATGTTATAGTTTCCTTTCCACAAGCTCGCATTTAGATCTTTACCCAGTCCAGTTCCTCCACTTTCTTGCATAGCATGCCTGAAATCATACGGATGAGATCCCAGCAACGCAGATCTCCTGCCTTCTCATAGAGCTCCACCAGCAAACTCTTGACAGTGGTGACATTCCCATGCAGCTGAGTATCCCAGTCCATTCCCCTGTGAGAACACACATTAGAAATGAATACAAAAAAAGCACAGACAACTCTTACAACTTTTATTCAAATATGGCATTGGACTTACTTGTCTTTGAAAAGGATGTAGAGGATGTCGGCCTGGTCATGAAGGCTCTGAGTATCTTTAAGCGCCTGGACTAGACCACTGTGGTCAATGCCGCCATGAGTGTCCCGAGGCAGGGTAAACTCAGAGGACACGAGCACCTCTGGACTCTACAGAGAGCAATGCAACATATTAAAAAGTTTTCTGTCATCTCAGTTTTGCATTTTTAAAAGATCCTTTGTGTGTGTGCATATACACACATGACTTGTACGTTGCCCTGGGAAATCTTTTAGATTAAGCGCAGGCTGAGGGGAGTGGAAAAGTTTATTGGGAAGATACATGTTCACATCTGAAAACAGACAAGAAACAGAAAAAGACAGGAAAAAATGAATGGAAATGTATAAAGACAAATGGTGTACTCTTTGCCTTGTTAGACAGATGCATAATTGGTTTGTGTTGCTATCAAACTACAGTTTCTTTGTATTTTTATTATGCCTCTATTGTTTATTTAAAGGGACGGTTCACCCAAAATGACAATTCTGTCATCATTTACTCACCATCATGTCAGTCTAAACCTGTACAAATTTCTTTCCTCTAGAAAAAAAAAATATATATTTTGAGAAATGTTTTGTTGTGTTGTGTGTTGTGTTGGTCCATTCAATGGAAGTGAATGGTAATGAAAAAAGAATATCTTCTTTAGTGACATGGGGGTAATTACATGATGACAGAATTTTTATTTTTTGTTGAACTATCCCATTAAAGTTAAAAAATCATCAGGTATCTCGAACTGCTAATCTGTCAAAGCACTTGATGTAACCTGGCCACATAAAACTATACAGTTAAGCTTTTTAACTATTTTAATGTAACATCCTCCCATGCTTGCATTTTTACTACTGCAATGATTTACGAGCAAAAAGACCAAACTAATACATTTTGTAATTCATTGTTGATCAATTCCATTAAAGACTAGTTGTTGCATGAATATTACCCTTCAACAAGTAAGATTTCAGTTTGAGCACAGTAGTTGTTAATATTGTGTCAGCTCACTGTGGATTTGGAGATCCTTGGCTTTGTTCATGAGAGACACCATCTCACATGTCTTAGTGGCTGCAGCCTTGAAGCGACTCAGTCCTTTTGCCTGTGCCTCGACTCTAAGCCCTCGCTGAGGCACCGCTGCAGTCAACAGCTGGTCTAGGTATTGTGCTAGATCATCTGTATCTGAGAAAAAAGGGTTAGGAGTCGGGATTTGAAAGAAACATGTGAGAAAAAGAGAGGTTGCTAGATTGTAGGTGACAATAAGCAGCAAGACATTCAAGAAAAACATTTTGCAATGCACCAAACTAAAAGTGCTTTTGTGACATTACAGCCTACAGCCCAAGTGTAAATGCATTCCTTAGAGAAAAATTCAAGCTTGATATCCCAGACTGTTCATTTCTAATAAATCCTCCATTTCATTCCTCACCAGAAATGCCACAGATCCTTGAATAAAATGCAAAAGAAATTAATATAAAAAAATGCAGCAATCTTGAGCAACATAATGCTGTTTTCACACTGCAAGTGCTCAATGGAAATGATCAACAAAAAAATCACAATGAGAACACAACTTGCAATGATGGCAGAGAAAAAAAGGCTGAGAAGCCAAAGTAAACCAGAAGAGTCAAAGGTCAGAGATGAGTACATGTTTCCTGAAGACTATTCTTCATTGTGCAAACTGTTTAGATCATTTAGTTACAAGGTCTCCCTAAAGACTGGATTCAAAGAGATCAAAATAAATAAAATGTGGGAACTTTTACACTAAAAATGTAGTCTATGCCTAAAAGTAAAGTAAAATGCACGAAAGAGGAAAATGCAAATGATTCCCAATAACGAATATAATAGAAAACACAAAGAACTAAGAGTTTATCAATGTGAGCAATTCAAATCACAACCCTACATCAAGGTCTTCATCTCAAAAATTACCACTTTAAATGACCATTTCAGAAGTCATCGTCAAACAAAATCTCTTCATCAGGATATTATTTCCCCTTACCATCATTGAAGCTCAGGTCATGCACAGCACCTCTAAAGTAGCCGTCCTCAACATCATCATCTTCATCCCAGCCCCTATTGGAGCGTGTCTTACCACTGTCAAGGAAGCTCAGATGAGCGCAACAAGATGTGGTCAGGAACTCAGATAACTTGCCGGTCTGGATCCTAGCAAAATTGAGAGCAAGCAAGCAAGTAAGCGGAGACTGCCCTTGAATATGTATTGTTGATGACATTACATTTATTTATAGCCTCATTTTCTGACCTTGCCCCTCCAAAGTAGCCATCCTGTAGTTTCTTAAGGGTAGCCAGCACAGCAGGGTCCAAGTCTGTGTGTTCATGGTCTAAGAAGTAACACACAAAAAAATTGAGGAAAAGAACTACACACCTCACATTTAACATTTTTGAGATGACTCCACATTATCAGAGGTGCCAGTTTTCACTCACTAAGCATGGTCTGGGAAATGGGAAAGGTGACGGTAGGACGGCCAGTCATCCTCCAGCGAGAGGAGAGGTAGGACAGGTCTGTCCGCAACATTTCTACGATCATCTTGTTGTCCAGAGCCAGATAGAACTGCTGATGATCTATGAACTATAGGGAAGAAACAAACACAGAGAAATAAAGACAAATAATATGAAAAGACAGAGAATACGAAAAACATTTGGCATTTAGCATATATATTAAAAGCTGTGACCATCTTTCTCTGGCTTTCTGCCTCACCAACTTATTTTATTTAACTTTTGCTGGATGACAATCAGTGGCTGCATAAGGCATAAGGCTCAAACATGCCTATTTCAGCACATTATGAAGAACCTGAGGTGTGAAGCTAAAGATGGTGTTGCGGACGGTGTAAAGCTTGGAGGTTCCTAACACGCCAATCCTACGGTAAGGTCTGCCGGTCAGCCCCAGTCTCTCATTACGCCCTTAGAGAAAGATAAACACACACATGTATCCTAATTACATTTTCTTCTGCAATATATATAAAAAAAATTAACAGCATTGAGTTTAAAAAAATAATAGCGTGTTTTGTATTACTTCATACTAGTGTCAAGTGAGACCTTATGGTGTACCACTTCCTACCTAGTCTAGCATAAATATGGCTGAGAACTCGAGATGGTTGCACTCTGATGGGGTGGATGTCTGCCACTGTCTCCACATCAATCCCATTTTTCTGCAGGAGTGCCTTAATATCCTCATTCTCAGCAAGGATGGACACTTGTCAGAACAAAATGAAAACATCAGGTTAAATTTCAAACATGCAATACATAACATGTGGAATAAAGTGTAAGTGGTTAAAAAAAATGTTGAAACATACCTTGTACAACAACATCTGGTTTAGGGATGGTAGAGAACCTACGGTTTAAAGGGTCTATCTCTCCAGGAGCCAAAAAACCCTGAAATGGAAAGGAAAAGAGAATTTTGAGGTGTTTAGCATACTTTCACAAATATAACTTGGTACAAAGATTTCAAAGAAGAGATATAGCAAATACAGCGGGTAAAATAAGTATTGAACACGTCACCATTATTCCCAGTAAATATATTTCTAAAGGTGCTGTTGACAAAATTTTCACCAGATGTCGGTAACAACCCAAGTAATCCATACAGTACATACAAATAAAACAAAACATATTTTCAGAAATAAGTTATGTGTAATAAAATGGATTGACAAGGAAAAAGTATTGAACTACTGAAATTTATTTAATACTTGGTACAAAAGCCTATGTTGGTAATGACAGCTTCAAGACGCCTCCTGTATGGAGAAACTAGTGGCATTCATTGGCATTGCTCAGGTGTGATTTTGGCCCATTCTTCCACAGAGTCTTCAAATCTTGAAGGTTCTGTGGGCCTCTTCTATGAACTCTGATCTTTAGTTCTTATTTTCTATTGTCAGGTGATTGGCTGGGCCATTCTAGCAGCTTTATTTTCTTTTTCTGAAACCAATTGTCTTGCTGAGATGTCCACCCTTGTTTCATCTTCATCACCCTGGTACTGTAGGTGTTTGTACTGAACCAGCTAATATTAATTTCCACTGACTAGGGGCAGGATTGCTCTCTAATTACTGAAAGATTTCAGCTGGTGTCTTGGCTTTCCATGCCTTTTTGCACCTCCCTTTCTTCATGTGTTCAATACTTTTTCCATGTGTCATTCCATTTTATTACACGTAACTTAATTTCTGAACTTATTTGTTTTGTTTTCTTTGTATGTATGGATTACTTGGGTTGTTACCGACATCTGGTGAAAATTTCAAGTCAACAGCACCTTTAGAAATATATTTACTGAGAAAAATGTTGACGTGTTCAATACTTATTTTACCCGCTGTACATGACCTATAACTTCTCACCTCTGCTAAAAGATTGCCCAGGATATAAAGGGACTGGCCCCACTTCAGAGGGCACTTTCCCATTGGGATTCTCTCCACCGTGTGTGGATTAACATACTCTTCATCCACCTAAAATAATTTAAAAGGTTGAATTCACATTAATCCAGTGATATGTCATTGCTATTCAGATTTAAAAAAATAATCATCAGTTTAATTGGTTAATTAGAAATGTCTCACCTTATCTGGAGGAACACTATAGAGTTCAGGCAGCAGCCGTATTCCATCTTTCTGTTTGATCATGGTACCTTCCAGGGCTTCCCGATACTCCTGAACCTGAGAGAACAGAAATGTGGAAATACAACCTGCCTGCATCTGGAGCACAAATGTATTTTTAACCTCTTGAAAGTCTCTCTCAAGCTTTGTCTTTGCTGAAATCCCTAGACTAGCTGCCAGAAGGCACCGGTATTCTAAACTACATGAGTTTTACAATCTGAACAGACTCCAAGTTATTACAAAACTGTGAACCATACAGTAAACTCATGCAGAACCAAATGAAAACAATGTGTGTTCTAAAATCTGTTCAAAGTATTAAACATGTTTGATTTCATGCAACTGGATGGAATTATAATTTATAATCTATCATGGAATTATAATTTATAATCTATCATACACAAGACCATTTTCTGTGAAATCTGCCCAAAATCTGTATATTTTGTGACATTAGTATATTTAGCCACACGTTAAAGCAAATGAAAATTAAGCATATGCAAAATATATTGTAATAGGTTTGATAAGAAAACATCTTATCACATTTATATCACTCATATTTCCAGAACGAGACCGGCTAAAAATTCTGAATGAAATTACCTGCTCTGGACTGTTGATAAAGATGCCATCCAAGATCAGGTAGGTCCAGAAAAGTGGCCACTCACATTCAATGTTTTCAAAAAGCTTCAGCTCAGCAGATTCATAATACAGCCTGTTGGGGTCCTATTGGAAAAAAGTAAATTCCAAATAAAAAAAAAAGATTAATTTAGATTATTAGAGACAATTTGTCTATGTATTAAATACTGTGTGATATACTGACCTCTTTAGGAGTTTTGTAGCCATCTCTAAGGAAACGACAACAGCCATATCTTCCCTACAGACAAAAAGAGTGAGAGTGAGAGAGAGACAGCTGTTAAACAAGTTCCTCATGTCTGAGATCAAGTTCTGACCTGGAGCTTGGAGATGATTTCCTCCTTAGTGATATTGACTAACTCCATGTCTTCCACAGCAAAAGCTGGATATGAAATGATGGACAGGAGGCCAGCCTCCACCTCTTTAGATGTTGAAGCTCTAGGCAACATGGAGCTCAGAATGGACTTGAGAGGAATATGTGGTAGTAAGGAAATGGTAATCATTTTAATCTTTTTTATCAAGGCAGCTGATGACAGACACACATGCATAGGAAAATTCAGAGCACTACAACCTCTATAGCCTCACCTGACAGTGCTGGATATCATCTGCTAAGATATGAACCACAGAGTCAGGTCCCCCTTTGGCCCCAAATAGATTCAAGTCATCTAGGGCTTCGAGTGCTGCCTGCAGTTACAAAGGGCCCATTGAGGGGCTGTTACGGTATTCTGTCCTGGCAAGAATCTCAATTCAATGGTCAAAACAAAGCCAATATTCATTCAGTGTGCACTGAAATCCAGGGCCATAGACAACAAATTAGGCATAACCTTCTCTGCCAGACATGACCTTTACTCTTGTGTTTAGTGTTGAGATCATTGAGGCTGCCACAATTGATTTTTTACAGATTTTTTAAATTCAAACCAGTACAATGTATTAAAAGTTTAAGGGCTAGTTCCCTGACCTTAGAATGGTACTCAGTCTTCTAAGACAGAGAAAGAACAACTAGAACCTTTCTGCTCTGAGCAAAGTGTCACAATAGGAACAAACAGAAATGACACAAGCTGGCAGGGAAAGCTGGGAAGGAACATTAATACCAGAGAGGCCATGTTGAGGTTACATTGAGTCACGGTAGTATGCAGTGTTCACAAGTGGACGACATGAACACCCCCTCCCCATCATGCCAGTCTGAGAATTCTCAGCTGCTCAGAAGAGGACGGACAACATTAGGTGGAAGTGTGTGAGAGAAAGAGAGTGACAAAAAGAAGGACATTTCTTTTGTCTATTTTGTTTCATCAAACTCACTTTAGCCATCCCGATTGAGCTGGCATTGAGCTCGGGGATCCCCTGATTGGTTTTATCTCCTCTCTCCCACATCCCATAGTCCTGAACAATCATAAGAGAAAATGCCAGTTAAAGACACATAGTGTCAATTACACACTAAAATGACTAAATAATACACAAACATATAAGGCCTATGTGATCGACACTAAGTGACTTACAGCCACTTTGTATGCAGATTCAATGTAAAACAGCAGATTTTGGACCACATCCACCTCGTCCTGAGTGTACACAATGTGCAGCCCTAAAAGGACACAAGACATGGCAAAGGATGTGTGGGAGAAGATCCATTAATGCTAGGCTCAGTAAACAAACAGTGTCCAATCAGATTCCAGTATTTCTCCCCTAACAGGTTTTCTATGACTAATTAGACATAGTTAGTTTAGGGCTGTACAATCACAAAAAAAAAATCATAATTGTTGGTTATTTCCTTTTCATTTTGATTGGTTTTGGTCGTTAACAGAATTAACAATACAGGTAACTCAAAAATTAAAAGACTGTCATCAGTCTGTCAATCTGTTTGATTAATCCAAAAAGTAATCCATAATTCGATTGCATTGCGCTTACTTGTTCTCATGCATCAAGCAAGCAAGTTTGCACCTCAGTTTACCATATTTGATGGCCTCCATGTATGTGTGTTGATCAAAGTCTATATAATCTTTATTATTTATTCGATTACTTGTGCTACTAAAGACTATATTATGTGGACAAAAAGAGGAAAAAGGAAGAAAACTTTTAGAGGAAGATGTGAGTGCCCTTAAGAGGCGAGCTCTAAAGCGAGACCTGGAGTACCTGAGGCAGTCATCTGAGCCAGAAAGAGAAGATAGACCGAGGTAGCGTCGAGCTGGAGATGCCCCCATTCCCCGTCACCCACCACAGTGGCACAGGTCTTAGTGTTGTACTTGGCATGGAGGCTGTCCAAAGTGCTCTTACTGTATTTGAACTTCTCCACTTTGTCCAGCTGCATTGATAAAATATAAGAGGACAAGCGAGAGCACTTTAGAGCAGAAAAAAGAGCACTTCAGACAATATATAATAGACAAAGTGTTAATCTGTGTTGTGCACAATTGAAGTGGGTGCGTATGAGACAGATTGCATAACCATGTACGTGCATTTGTATATTTGTGTGCACATCTTCATGTACACTACAGTTCAAAAGTTTGGGGTATGTAAGTTTTTTTTTTTTTTTATGTTTATGAAAATCTCTTATGCTCACCAAGGCTGCATTTATTTGATTAAAAAAATACAGTACAAACAGTAAAACTGTAAAATATTATTATAATTTTAAATAACCATTTTATATTTTAATATATTTTCAAATGTAATTTATCTCTTTGATGGCAAAGCTGATTTTGCAGCACCATTAATCCACTCTTCAGTTTCACATGATTCTTCAAATGATGCTGATTTGGTGCTCATGAAACATTTCTTATTATCAATGTTAAAAATAGTTAACTGTTTAATATTTTTGTGGAAAGTAAAATATATATTTTCAGGATTCTTTAATAAATTTTAAAAGAACAGCATTTATTTGAAATAGACAAAAATACAGAATAAAATTATTAATTTCTTTAAAAAAAAAAAACTACTGACCAAAAACTTCAGAAGGGTAATGTATAGCATGCATGTTTATTGGCTTATGGCCTAAATTACAGGCAGATAGACAGAATGGTAAATAAAACGTACATAAAAAAAGGAACGTGCTATAAATGCATGTTTTGGAATGTACAGACAAGTCTGGCTGTTGTATATCTTACTACTGTATCTTTTTTATTTGTTAAGCATGTAGTGTGGAGGCCGAGGGTTAATGGCGGGCAGTACCTGTCGCATGATGCACTGAAGAATTCCCCTCATTAACTTCACCACACTCTGAAAGAAGAAAAAAAATATATATCAAGACACACAGACTGACTCCAAAAACAACACTTGGACACAGCCTCAACTGTGACCTTTCAGCTCTTCATTTAATAGCACAGGCAAGAGTAACATGACACTTCAGAGCCACTATAAAGAGACAACTTAGATACACTGACACATACACACAGTCATGAAAAGACAACTGACCTTTCTTTGATAAAAACATGCATGGAAGTAAATACACTCCACTGGTGAATATTTTGGTATGCTTTTAATGTAAAATCATTCAAATGAGACAACAGTTGCCACACGTGCTCATGTGATCACAAATATTCATCCAGCAAACCATAATGAGTCTGTGGGTTCTTTCTGGGTTCTGTTTAATATGTTCCCATGAACAAATGTTGTTACTTAATAAATATATTAAAAGCTGAACTGGATTAATAAGAGTACTCAATCGGTTGATCCTACCAGAATCAATACCAACGCACTGCTAAAAAAAAAATAAAAAAATCCTAATTTGTACCTGCTCAAGCTCATAGGCTTTAGCCTTGTCTTCATCGCGGTCTGCGTTCTTCCTGTAAGCCAAACTGAGAGCCCAGACAGACAGGATGCTGTAGACATTGTCCCTCACCCAGGCATCAGGCTGCTCTTTGCTGGCTGGTAACAGACCTGTCACTGGGTCCTACAAGTTATCAATACAGCTAGTTAAAAATATACAGTGCTCCAGGTACTACACTAAATGTGTAATAAATATGCAAGCATTACTTTTACCACATAAAACACAAACACACATACTACATATATTATATAACTATATATTATAACTATATATATAAAACTATATATTATGTAATCTACCATTCAAAAGTTTGAGGCTTAGTTTGAAAATTAAGCTTTATCATCACATGATTAAGGTATATTTTAAAGTATATAAAAATAGATTGTAATAATATTTCACAATATTCCTTATTTTATAGTAGTTTTCATCAAATAAATGCTGCATTGGTGAGCATAAGAGACTTTTTAAATAGTACTGTATATACACCTGTGTAAGAAATTATGTTTGAATTTATTTTCATGGGCAGTTTTCCCTTGTGAAGGTACATTATTTTGTCCACATAAAAACAGGCAACATGTCTGCTACTTCAGTCAAATACTTTAAATTAATTTAATAGTTAGTAATTAAATACACTATCCCCCAGTTTCACAGACAAGGCTTATGCCTAGTCCCAAACTAAAATGTAAATCTGAGCTGTCTCAAATGAAAAAAATTTGCAGACTAATCTTAAAAAATATATCAGTGTCTTTGTTTTGTCTCAAGATGCACACCCGTAATGTTTTTTCCCCCTAAGCCACGTTTATAAAAAATTACTTAAATGTCCTGATTGAACTATGGCCCAATCCTGGTTTAGTCTAAGCCCTGTCTGTGAAACCAGCCCTTTAATGAAGTAAATTAAGATAAAATAGTAATTAACAAATTAAGAGTTTTTTATTTTTATTTTTGGTGGCAAAAGCCCTGCCCCTGATATAGCATACATGTGTAGACTTTATCTTTTTATACATAAAATAGTAAGTTTTTAACACAACACTAAACTGCACTACTCTTCTCTCTGCACGAATAGAAATCCAAGAACTATGGCAGATCAAAAATATCTACATATAAGGAACGAAGACATGTTTAGTAAAAACACAAACTATTTAGTGAAGCATCAACAGCTGAAAGGAGTCCGTGTAGAAATGCAGACACTCACTTGGTGACGCAGAATAGTCTGATGAACTATCCGCGCGTAGTTGTCAAGTTTAACTCCAGAATTGCTGCGACTCCTCATTTTAGTTCCTAGCAAGTTTGCGAAAAGCCTTTATGCTTCAAAAACTGCCAACATCCTCCTGCAATAAACCGATATGAATATTAAGAAGAGGAGGTGAGCTGGACGAACTTGAAACCAAGTTGTCAAACAGCTGCATGGTGTTTAGAAACGCTCGCGCTGCATAACACTGTGACCTATACGTTATGTCACCAGTGTTTACAATACGTGTATTTTCCGACAAAACTCGCGCAGATTCGGTGAATATAAACACACCTGATCACGTAAAGGCAAAATCCGGAAGGAAAGTAAATTACTCGTGCACACTCGCGATTATACTGAAGCCAGTTACAGTCTGCTGGGAGGGTCTTCCTACTTTTCAAAATAACACCAGTGAGCTCAATTTATATAATGTAGCATAGCCGACAAACTTTTTTTTAAAGGAAAACCGTTTATGAACTAGTCTGAAAAAGCTTAGGTTGATGGAGTAAGGTCGTAAAAACTTTCACCTCAAAGATTAAACCACTTCTTGTTAAAATAGAGAGGACATCGCGTTCCTGACGTCATCTGCGAGACGCACGTCTGAATCCGTGAATTCATTTGTAATCCTAAAGAGGTGGGGGGGGGTCTTCGATTATAATACTCTCAATGACACTTTTAAAAATAAATGGTTGATAGAGTTTATGAAGAATAGAGAAAGTCCTTAGAATGTATTTCCTAATTATATATTTAATACTCTTGGAGGCTTTTTGTTGAAATTTAATTTTTCTGTTGACAAAATTCCTGTTAAATTGGCTGGTTTTCACAGACAAGCCCTGTTAGCATGGAAATTGGTGTATAAGCACATTTTTTTCACCCCACAACTATTTCATATGGAATAACAAGGGTTATTCGGAATTATTTAGGGTAGGGGAAGGTATGGACATTAAAAAAAGCCTCAAACCACATGAATAAGATGCTGGTAGCACAATCTGAGCGGGTAGCACAAATCGTCAGAACACCGGCAGCAAGATTGTTTTGGTCTTCTTTATTTGGTAATATCTCTTGGGTTAAAGCATGGAAACTGCCAAATAATTTTGTATCAATAACAAAATTAAGGAAGTGTCTTACAAAATACTTCATAGAATTTATCATGCAAAGCATGTTTTGGAAAGATTTAAGCTTAATATTTCATATTCCTGTGAATTTTGTGGTAAAAAAAAAAAAAAAAGCTTTTTCTTCATTGTATTTACTCAAGATTATTTTGGAAGGATTTGGAATTCTATATTAACAGAAAAATGGAGTGTATGATAGAAATTTGTATATTTGATTAACTTTTTTATACAGAAAACGAAAATTTGGAATTGTAAAGAACAACATATTATACATTTCAAGGTCAAGGTCAAGGTAGGTTTATTTGTCACATACACAATCATACAGAGTACAATCAGCAGTGAAATGCAGCAAGTTTGTTTATTTTGTTAGGAAAATTCCATATACATAAGAAGAAGTGGGCTCAATGTAAACCAAATTTTGCACATTTTATAAATGACTTTAAATTATATGTAAATCTCTTGGAACAAACAAAAAACAAAAAAGCATTGAAAACATGTAATGCTCTGAAAGCATTGAAATTTATGTAATATTCTTCCTTTATTTTTTTTTCTCTTTTTTTTCTCTCTCTCTGGCAGCTAATGTTAATTCGATTATGTGAATATGTAATACCTCTTGTTCTTGTGGCATTGAATCAATAAAGCATTAAAAAAAAAAATCTGTGAATCCATATTTATTTTGCATTGACATGAGTATATGATTTTTTAACAAACAAAAATGAAGATTTGGTTTCTCGTTTAAGAACAAGCTTTAAAAATTCACAAACATATTTAACATTTAAAAATTCAGTTTAAAATTTAACTGATGCTAGAAAGAAATTTATGAATATATTAACTGAATATATGTAAAATAATTAAAATCCCATGTTAATTCATTTTAATGAATCATCCCCCGAAAACGTATTTGTTTTAATTTGTCACTTAATAAATTTATGTGGGGAAATTGGCTATTTTCTTGCTATTATGATTATAACAGTACACTTTGCAAATCATCAATAGGCCTATGTATAATTCTTTGTCATAGTTTTCTTGTTTTGAAAAAAAAAAAAAAACATTATGAGTTGGTTTTGTTACATGCATAACATTTAGACCAATGCTCAATTATTTTCCATTGCATAAAAGTCACCAAAAGTGATATGTATTTTTTTTTTTTTACATCAGTAACATCATAAGGATGTGTCTCGCATATGTCCACTTAGTGGCAGTATAGTCACATCTTAACATGTCTGAGACAGATTTCCAATCATTAAATTTACTTGAAGGAATAGTTTATTTGTTCATTTATTTGTTTGCTTACATCTCATCTTGTATCCTCTGAATATCAAGAATAATTATCTGATTTTGTTCTGTCTGCTCCATTCATAATCTCAGAGTTGCACACCTCCTCTCTCTCAGCTAGTTCTGAATGCTGATAAAATAATTTTGGACATTTGGACATTTTGTCTTATCTTTGCTCTATCACAGCTAATCTTGACTTGTTATTTTGATGTGTATATAGCCTACCTAATAGGCTATATACTTATTTCTGAAAAGTTATAATTACGTTGGGATGTTTAAGATGGTTCATTTTTAAAAATCCTTGCCTTTTTACAGAAAGAAAATGCAGATGTGGTTTTAAAAAGAGAGAGCAAAATGTATTCTATATTTACAGAACAACCTGTACATTTTTCTGTTTAAAACTATCATTTACAAAACATTAACATACTGACATCCGGTAAAAAGAAAGCCACCTGACAAATCAACGTTCATCACAAGTAGCATTTCCACAAACTTAAGTAAAAACATACATAAGGTACACAGTGTCATACACACAAATACAATACATCATCATGGTAAAACATGACACTAAAATTATGCAATAAACATTCATTTAACAACATAAATTGTAACCAACTACATGAAAATAGTAAGGGAACTTACCATTAGCCAATTAACAGTTTTTGCTGTGACATTTTTACAGTCTTTAAAATTGCAAATATATTTTTCAGTGCTCTTCATGAGTATGGTATGGTCCCCTTACCAAAAAGTAGTATACTTCAAGTTTATTTTATTAAGTATACTTAAGTAATGTTCAAGTATATTTTTAAGTATACTTTATGTAGTAAGTATACAAATATCAGTGTACTAATAGTATACTTGTTAGTGTACTATTTCAGTACTCCTTGAGACTAAATTGGCCCACTTTCTAGTATATAAAAGTATACTTTAAGTATAACAGTAGTAAACTTTGAGTACACAACTAGTTTACATCCATGTTTTTAGCTTGTACTGCAACTATACTAAAAGTGAACTTATAAGTATACTGATAGTTTACTAATTAAATACTTGTAGTAGCATTTTTAGTACACTTTGAAGTATAGTCTCAGTAAACTACTAGTTTAGTAGTTTTATACTGCAAGTATACTCAGAAGTTTTCTTTAAGTGAACTGTACATCATACTTTAAGCATAATTCTATGTCCCTATTTAGGTATTAATTTGTATATATTTTGTTGTATGAATATCTGAACATATAAAACATCAAAAGAAAGAACTGGGTATCTGCTTGTAAACAAAAACATTTTATTCTAGTTTCATGTATTCTTTTTTAAACACTTGAGTGTGGGTAAGCTTCATAAATAAAAAATAAAGAAATAAACAACATTTTGAACAAAAAGCTGAAAAAAGACTATGAATTGGATTCAGAATGATAATCAAAATGTAGACGAGTCGATCAACACCCCAAAGCTTGACAGTCATTATTACTTCTTCATTGGTCGACATTTTATTTCATAATGTTACACAGTTTTGATGCTGTTTTAACCATAGACTGTATGGTTTTAACACGTGGAAGCATCTGTTGTTTTGGTTCCTTCTTCACTTGTGTTTTTTTTTTTGGGGGGGGGGGGGGATTCTGTACAGAAGATGTGTACTAGCACCCCCTACCATATAACAATGAAAACACGGATTCTCGGAGCACAAGTATAGCTCAAATATATTTAGACTTTTTCTAAGTATAAGTCAAGTATACTTAAATGTCATTTTAAGTACATTTCTGAGAAGTACATAAAGCTTATTTCTGAGAAATACATAAAAAGTAGACTAAAAGTAGACTTTCCTACTTTTAGTTTAAAAGAAGTATACTAATAGCACACTTGAATAAACTTCATTTCCGTAAGGGTCATCTAGTGTTTAGCATTTACACCAATCAGGAGAATTGACACAGATCACTAGGGTTCTGTGAATTCCAGAGTTTTTTGTCACTCAGAATGTGCGTGAACAGTACACCGAGGCTGAGTGCTGAGCTGCTGCTCAAAATCTTCAATACGTCACCATATGACTTCATATGTCGTGATCTTAATATCTCTTGATCTATCTGTCTGGCAACAAAATCGTCAATGACTAAATGCCAGAAAAAGAATTGCCATTTGAAAAGTGTTGTTTTACTTTTGTTGTGTTTGTTATCATCTCAGAATCTGATTTATATGTCTCTGAACATTAGTCCCCAGTCTGCACTGCACATGCTTGGCTAACCTCTCTGAGGGCTCCATATCAGCCAAATGACTGCTGTGTGCTGCTTGTGTCTCTGGTCTCAGCTCAGAAACCCTGATCACAACACAGAGGCTTGCATGACAAATCTACAGTGTTGGGAAGGTTACTTTTGAAATGTAATAGGTTACAGATTACAAGTTACCCTAAAATGTAATAAGTAGTGTAACTTTTCAATTACTCTATTAAAGTAATGTAACTGATTACATTTGATTACTTCTGATTACTTTCTTTGATAAATTTCTAATGTTTTCAACTGTTAATCATTTTCAAACATGTAAACCAGGCAAGGTTAACCTTACAGTAGTGCTCAACACTGATTACTGTCAGACTTTTGAAATCCTTAATCACTTGAATTAAGACTGTAATAATTTAATTTTAAAGGAGACATTGGATGCAAAATATCTTCATTTCTTAACAGTGTGTGGACACAACCACCCCACAATGATACAAATTCACTCCTTTTTTTTAACAGTCTTAATTATCAAGTCATTTTGATTTTGGAGTGAATAACCAGCGCTCTCTTCCACCTTCAATACCACGACTGAGGTGAGACCCTTGAGCAGGACACCGAACCCCCAACTGCTACCAGGGCGCCGCAGCAATATGTGTGTGTGTGACGTGACGTGACATACAACCAAGTATGGTGACCCATACTCGGAATTTGTGCTCTGCATTTGACCCATCCTAAGTGCACACACACAGCAGTGAACACACACCCGGAGCAGTGGGCAGCCATTTATGCTGCAGTGCCCGGGGAGCAGTTGGGGGTTCGGTGCCTTGCTCAAGGGTCTCACCTCAGTCGTGGTATTGAGGGTGAAGAGAGCGCTGTACATTCACTCCCCCCACCTACAATTCCTGCCGGCCCGAGACTCGAACTCGCAACCTTTGTGTTACGAGCCCGACTCTCTAGCCATTAGGCTACTTCCCGTGTGTGTGTGTGTGTGTGTGTGTGTGTGTGTGTGTGTGTGTGCGTGCGTGCGTGCGTGCGTGCGTGCGTGCGTGCGTGCGTGTGTGTGTGTGTGTGTTTTGTGTGTGTGTGTGTGTGTGTGTGTGTGTGTGTGTGTGTGTGTGTTCACTGCTGTGTGTGTGCACTTGGATGGGTTAAATGCAGAGCACAAATTCCGAGTATGGGTCACCATACTTGGCCACACATCACTTCACTTTCACTAAATTCGTTTATGTCTGGCTGTGCAAATCATTTTACACCAGACTGCTTTCTGAATGAGGGACAATTCAAGGCAGGTTTTGTTAAAAAGTTAAAACTCAAGGATGGATCAGTAACTAACCATTGTTCATGATCCAGCTGCACCTCCAGAAGAAGTAAGTGTCACACTTAGTACTTTTTATGATTATTTGCGAATCGCCTTTGCTCTTCCACAGAAGAGAGGGGCGGGATGAGCAGAGCTCATTAGCATGTAAAGAGATATGCACCGAAATGAGTCGCTGTGAACAGAGCTGTTTTTGACAAAGTAAAAATGGTGTTGTTATACATGACCACTGAGAGTATTTTAAGAAGACCCTAAAGAATCATACCAACTAGGGGAAAATGGGCATTCGATGTCCCCTTTGAAGCACAGCCACCACCAAATCAGACTTACTTTAAAATCATTCTGAGGTTAAATACAGATTTAAAATCATAACAAGAAATAGTTTAATAGCTATTATACAGTTTTTTTAATCAAATCTTTGCATAGCTATGACAGGAAACACTGGAATAAAGATGTCTTAGAAAAAAACAGTTAATTTTAAAAAAAAAATGAAGCATATACATAAACCCATATAGGAAATACGTATAAGAGTTATCGGATAAGCATGTTATAAACTTCTGAAACATTGGTGTTTCATATTTTAGAGCAGTCACTGCAATTTATGAAAGCAGTCAATGAAATCTGTATGTGGGAGTGTGTGTGAAAAAATCAGATGTAACCCCCTTTGTAATCCTTAACATTTTCATAAGTAACTGTAATTTAATTACACATTTTTTCTTAATAACTGTAACTAATTACAATTACTTTTATTTTGTAATTAAATTACGTAACTCTGTTACATGTAACTAGTTACTCCCCAACACTGCAAATCTATAACAGTGATTGATGTCCAGCTATTCAGGCCAAATTCACGAATATTTACATTTTTAAATGCACTATAGAATTAAGTTTTTCCTGGAACTGCAGCAAAGTGCATTGAACTGTTTTAACCCTAACCCTAACTGTAAATGCAATAAATGGAGTTCATCACATAAAAGCCATTTTCTCAGAACGTTTTTATTTCAGAACCCAAAAGTTCACTCATATGAGACATGCACATATAAAGATACAGTACAGTAAATATAACGTATAAATCTTATAGTCTTATATAGTCAGATTCATAAAAAGGAGCTTTAAATGAACTGTTGAGTCATACAAAATGAAAAGAGAAATACAATAAATAAGTAGTCCCATACTGAAACGATGCTTGTAAATCCTGATCTATGAGATGAGGTGGAGATACTTATATATAACAACATAAATAGTGACAGATAAATGAGTCTAAAATTAAATAAAACAAACGTGAGCACACAGATAAAGGCAAAGGATGGAGGCAAATGGTTAATAATATCTAGGCACAATCAATAATGGCAACCTTTGCACTTTCTCTGTCCCTTTTTCTCCAGACTAGCTTTGGTTCAACGACATTTGGGTTGAGCTAAGGCAC
The DNA here is from genome assembly GCA_027422415.1 of Schizothorax lantsangensis. Taxonomy (NCBI): domain Eukaryota; kingdom Metazoa; phylum Chordata; class Actinopteri; order Cypriniformes; family Cyprinidae; genus Schizothorax; species Schizothorax lantsangensis. The sequence continues at coordinate 31,653,452 of CM049839.1, read as the reverse complement.
TAGCAGACACGCTTGCCTACACTTGCATATATAGCTTACAAGTAACATGATCTAATACAACAGACCAGTTTCCATGTTTGGACTAAGCTTAGTCCTGAGATGAGCTATTTGTGCCAAAAGCTATACTCTGCTCTATGGACATCCAGGGAAATCTGGTTCAGGGAAACTGACCCAAAACACGTACTGTATCACCTTCCCAGCACCACCTGAAATATGTCTATCAAAAATCCCCCTCATAATGCTTCTTGTATATAGCAATACCACTGTGCAGATGAATTATGAGGTTTATGTTGATTTTCTTTGCTCTCTCAAAAGAGTCCACATGTCATGTACCTTATGATAAGCACAATCTTGCAGAACATTACCAATTGCCTCATTTGTGGCTTACTATATGTCTAACTGATGATTAACTGCATTGCACATCAGTTGCCTCCTGTTGCTCACTGAATCAAGCTCTCGTCATGCATGAGGGTGTAGAAACGTCAGATCAGAGAAGGAAGGAGTCTTCATTTTAGGAATTAATCGGTTGGCTGTAGGAACAGTGGCCTTTACTGTGGAACAAAATAAAACTTGAGAATTGTTTTTTACATTTCTTGTTTAAAATATATTTTTTAAAGTATTGTTAGCAGGACAAAAGAAAGTGAAAAAATGCATTCACCTGCATATTCCTGTCGAGCACTCATAGTTGTTCTGGCAGTAGGCACCGTGAGGTTTAGTACCCATGATCCTCCATAACGGGGTCATTCGAGCTGTCCTCTTCAGTGACCTTTGAACTTCCTGCACAGAAGCTGAAGGTGTGTCCGACTTTGGCACAGGATTGCAGGTCACCTGAAACACACAATGCGTCATGAGCTCTACTATAATAAAAAGTCATATCTGTTTCATAAAAGAGATGCAATTCTACAACTGTTTCTTCATAGTTTATGTAGTTATGTTTTATGAGTTTGACTATTAGGTTAATAGTATTTCATTTCTCAACAAAATCTAAATGAATGAACACAAGTAAAACAAAATAATATTTGACAGCATCACGGCTCCTTTAATATAGTTCCACCTTTAAAATATAATATTAAAAAAAATTAAGCAATAATATAAAAATATAATACTTAATATAATTTATTATTTTAATAGTAAAGGTTAATAATTAAAATAAAAATAGTATTTTAGGTGATCTTAAAAAAAAGATTCCCAAGTGAACACAATAACATATCAAAAGTCAACAGTTTACGGAGCTGTCAACAAATGAATTTTTCAAATATTAAAAAAATTACAGTCATCATAATTACCTGCTGGACAAGTACCAAAAGCACAAGGCACCAGGCGAGAAGAGCCCCTCTGTGATTGTGACCCTGCATGCTGAATGAGAAATGTTTCAGTTGCTGTAACAGTGAGCTCACAGTGACACTGACGACCGAGACGATGTACTGTCTTATATACCCTCCAGTCAGCAGAAGAGAGACTCTCCCTCATCCCTTTCTCTCTCTCTCTCTCTGTCTCTGTCTCTCTGCTTTTTCATTACCAGATGTGGCACATGTTTGCTTAATGTTTGTGATTTGGATAAGCTGACCTCTGGGGCTCTGGGTGAGAATGCAGCCAGAGTTGAGAGAAGCAAGGGATAAGAAAGAACGAGAGGATCGAGGGATAAGAACAAAAATCAGTCATATTTTTGACATGCGCTTGTCAGCATTTTAGAGTTCAGTAATGTATTACCAGAGTTTATTGAACTGTACATTTTAGACAGCTATGCAGTGGTATTTACTAATATAAAAACAGGTTTAAATATGTATGAGATGATATATGTCAGATAGATTCTAAGGCTTCTGAATCAACATTTACCATCCTGTTTCTTCAAAGTTCCTTTGACATAGTTCTTCTGTCTCTCTTTTATCATATAGACATGCGCAGGGGCCTTGAAAAAGAACAATGGCTGATTAGAGGATCTGCGGTCTTTTAATGAAGAATAACAAATGGACAAAAACACAATGAAAAAAAGTCGCAGCAAAAATGGCAGCGGGTCAGACATGAGTCGAACCACTGATCCAGCTCATCACAAAGGTTCCACACTGACTCATGGTGTTTACTGGAAATGATTATCATCTTGGGATTGTCAGTTCATGTAAATAATACCAGCACTGTTTCATAAGCTGGTGGCCTTGTTTTACACATTTCTAGCATGCTCGCTGTATTGGTCATAGTTTTGTGATAGAGCTCAAGGTTGGAATTATCAAGATTCTGCAGGTTTCTTCTTGAGCGAGAGGCAAACACGATTTGTTCAGAGCAATGTTGCATCTAAATCTATATTGGTTAAGTGTTTATTGATGTCAAGCTCAGTATATTACCTGACTAGGACTGGCCTTTCTTCTTTATGCTTGTGGTGTTTACACTTCTGTTCAAAAGTTTTTTTTTTTAAGTAATTAATACTTTTATTCAGAAATGACAAAGGTTGACTGATCAAAGGTGACAGTAAAAACATTTATAATGTTACAAAAGTTTTTATATTTCAAGTAAATGCCATTTTTTAGCTTTCTGTTCATCAAAGAATCCTAGAAAAAAAAGTACCGGGGTTTTCACAAAAATATTAAGAAGTGCAACTGTTTTCTTCATTGAAAATAATACGAATTGTTTCTTGATTTATTTTGTCTTGTTTATAATTTATTTTTAATTATTTATTTACATTTATGTTTATGATACAGGGTGAGAAAAACAACAAACAGACAAAAGGGTAGTGATGCTGAATAATACAATAAATAAATATATACTAATATTAATACATAAAAGTAAAACACTGAAAAAATATTTTTTTTGAGCACCAAATAAGCATTTTGGAATGATTTCTGAAGGATCATGTGACACTGAAGACTGGAATAATGATCCAGTTCAGAATTAATTGCCATCACAGGAATAAATGGCATTTTAAAATATATTCAAATAGAAAACAATTATTTTAAATTGTAATCATATTTTACAATATTATGTTTTTTCCTATATTTTCAAGCATAAGAGATTTTTTGAAAAATATTAAAAAGTCTTACCAACCCCAAATTTTGAACAGTAGTGTATAGTTAATAACTCTGAACTCTTTTTTATTATTATTCACAAAGTCAGAAATGCTGGTTAAGACATTACTTGAATAGTCACACTTGTGATATAAGGTGTGTGATTCAGGTCACTGAAAACATATACGTTGCAGCATTTGAGATGTAAAGCTTGACGAAAAATAACCTTTGAGACATTTAGCAGGGTTGAGTAACCAGCATTAAATGAGGCGAACAGAAGTCCGCCAATCATGTGTTTATAATGATCAGGAAACTTTTCTGTGCAATTCTACCAGGAAATCTGTATCTAGCTCTATCTGCACAGACGTGACTCCTCTCAGGTCACTGTTAGTATCACTGGAGAAAAAAAAATGATTTTTGGGATTTACACGAACTAGCAGTTTACAATGCAAATGAATTCACTTTACATAGATTTGATGAACAAACCCTGAGGATTTTTTGGAGATAATTCTGTGAACTGAACAACAAATTATGGAGCAATACTGGAACATTCTATCATTTGAAAAAGATAAGAAACTAAATTCCTTCCATCAGTAGCCTTAAGAAAACTTAGAGGAGTTCAGCTGCAGGGGAAGAACTACTGTATATATCCATTATCCTAACGATCTCTCTATATGAATCAAATGATGACAATTCATCAGGGTGTTCCTTCAGTGGTCCAGGGTCAAGGACAGCACTGTCCCCGTTTGGCATATTTGTCAGTTTTGGCACTTAGTCAAAAGATTGCAGACAAAGTACACCATCCCGCTGGGAAGTGAAATAGTTATCAGTTGCCAAAGAGGAGAAAAGGGCCTCGGCAGATTCATCCAGTTTTATTCCATCCAGTTTATAGAATGTAGTTTACCTGCACTTACATTTGTGCATCTATAGGAAAGAAGCTTTAATTTTGACTCATGTAGTTCAGTTCTAACTTCTCTGCTCCTCTGTGACAGAAAAATGAGGGAAAAAGTGCTATAATCCAGATTACCTTTGTTGATAGGCTTCTCTATTCGATAACATCAAGTTTATATAAAGGTAAGCCTGACCTATGACCTTCTGATTAACATAAAATGACCAATACAGTTTGTTTTTTTGGAGTAGATAAATCTTAAATTGGCCTCAACATAAAGCAGAATGTTAAATAATATACAGACTTAGACTTATGAGTTTTCATTTGTGCCAAAAAGGAATTGACTGCTTTGTACTATGCATTTGTCCATGTCTACAATCATTTTGCACTTGTAAAGATAAATTAATAAATTATCATGTGTATGTTCTTTGTTTATGCCATCTTATGTCATTTATGGAAGACTATTTCCAAAAGTTATGCCATATGTTTGCACCAAAACACAATCTGTTTGTTTCTAAAAAATATTATGACAAAGTACGAAGATTAAACCTAAGGTCTGTAGATTCAAGTTTATAGAACAGAAAGAAAAAATGCTTCTAAAAGAAAACTAATTTTTTTTTTTAATCTATTTGTTTACATGGATATCTGTTAAAATGTGTTGAAGAAAGTTCACTGAGAGCAGCAATATATAAAGCATAAAACTAATTTAAACGCACAACAGGTATGATGACACAAGAAGACAAACACAAACAGACCACAGAGATAAAACAGTAGACATAAATGTACTGTACAAAGTCAGGTTTTTTGGGGGACAAACGGAATGACATAGAGACTTTTGACTTCTCTGTTCTTATAGGAAATTTGAGTAATGATTTGTAAGACACTACAGTATGTTTACCTTTATTTCTGGCTTAAGATCCCAGACCTTCTCTACAAAGTCCATAGACAATAATCCATATTTCTTTTTTTTTTTTTTTTTTTTTTTTTTTTTTTTTGGCCTGTCAGTAGCACAGATAACACATGACAGTACATATGCATGGCTATACTATCATCATTCACAGCCTTTTTTTCTTTTTTTTTAATTAAATATATTTATTTATTTATTTATTTATTTTTTTAATATTAATTAATTAATTAAATTTTATATACCCTTTTACTTAACCACACTGTGACAGACAAGACCAGGGGACAGAGAAAACAAGAGAGAGAAAGAAGAAAGAAGATAGGAAAAAAAAAAAAAAAAAAAAAAAAAAAGGTTGTGGGGAAAGTCAACAAAGAAGGGGAAGAGAGAGAGAGAAAAAAGGAGAATGGGGGATAGAGAGAGAGAGGAGAAAAAACAAAAACAAAAAAACAGACAATTTGCTTCAATACCTGCTGACAAAAAGAGAAAACAACCGAAGACACAACATCAAAGAGACTGCAGCAACAACCAACATCTGTATAAATCACAATAAATTCTAAATGTTAAATGTTATTGAGCAGCACACATAACTAATATTACAAAATAAGTTTTGAAGCAACAGCAGATCAAGACAATGTGTGTCTGTGAGCACCTGTTTTTACACCAATGTGAATGCTTGAGTGTACACCTGTGTGTGTGAGCGCGCTTGTGTTCATAAGGTTCCTCCATGTAAATGTTTAATAGTGTGTGTGGGGCACAACAGCCCCATCCCGCAAGGCATGAAGCAGGCACGGAACAGACCCGGGCCCCAAACATCCGGAGGCCCCCCAGGGCACGAGACCCCCAGGAGAACCACCGCAGGGACAACCGCGGCCTCCACCCAAAAAAGGGCAGAGGAGAGCCCGAAGGCGGGACCTCCGACAGCCACAGTGTAGGCGCCCCAGGGTGCCGTGGCGGCAAGCCCGCAGGCTCCACCGGCAGCCGACCACACCAGGGCGGACCAGGCCCTGGGCCCGGAGACCCAAAGGCCCCCCACCCCACAAACGGGGCCCAGCAAGGCCAGTAGGGCCAGGCCCCGCCAATCGACCGCCGAGAGCGGGCCGGCGCTCGCCCGAGCATCCTGCCCCGGCGCGAGAAATCACCAACGCACCGGCGGCATCCTCCACCGGCAGGGCATGGTGGTGGGGTGGGGGTCGACTAAGATGATGAGTGAGGCGGAGTCTAAGGCCCGACCTGACACATAGACGTAGACGACAAGCACACATATAATAATCCATATTTCTGATCGTACTGCTCAAAGTGTTGTACTGCCCAAACATGCTGTGTTTCACACTGTTAAAGGGATGTAAATGAAAAAGCCATCCATTGTATGGACATAAAAACACTGAGACGTTGCTCAAGTTATCTTCTTTTATGGTCCACAGAAGAATGAAATTCATACAGGTTTGGAATAACATGAGAATGAGTAAACAACAGAATGTATATTTTTGGGTGAACTGTTAACTGTAAGTAAGAGCTGCTTCATATAAACAGGTTTTGGCTGATGGCTTTTACCTGCTCAAATTGTTGAGGACAGTCCACAACCTTTTAATTTTCTGTCATGTATTCATGCCTTTGAGAAGTTTGGCTGTGTCTCTTTATCTGACTGACCACCTTCGGACAGAGATGTTCTAATTGGCCTCTGACTGCTATTGTTTTGTGGTTGTAATCAGTTCTGTCATTGAGACGCTGTGGAGCTGCTGGATTGATTTCTTACGTCCTTCTGTTTACCTGAGCTCACAGGTTCTTCTATATTCATTGTTCTGTGGTGCATTGTTGTCGCCCTTTTCTTCAAGGTTAGCTTTTCTGATTCAGTGTTTGCTAGAGTAAAGCAGTGTAGAATTGTCTTTAGTTTATTGTTCTTTTATTGTGTTGGGAAAGTTATGCCTGTTCTGTGGATTGCCATCTTGTTTCTTTTCGATTACAGGCCACTGAAGAGCGCCCTCTACTGACCAAATCTAAACATAACCAAACAAAAGAGAGCCAAATGACAAAGTTTGCTTTCTTTTTTTATACAAAATAACTATTTTATTTCATCATCTTTCATCATGGGATTAAAACATTAATTTAAGCGCATTGATTTTAATTTCTCCTCTAAGAAATACATCTATGAAAGTCTCTTTAATATACTTAGTGGATGTCTTCTTTGAGGTAGTGCAAATTTGGCATTTGCTCCTTTTCTCCGCTTGCTTTCAAATGCTGTGCCCTTTGTCAAAGATGGACAAAATCTGTGCTTTCAAAAAGAGAATACAAATGCAATAGACACAACAACATTAAAGCCTATAAGTCAACAGACAGGGCTCTTTCATGCTTCATTATTTTTTTTCCTTCTCAATTTTCCTATTTTCTTTAGACAGACTTTTCAGTACAGTGTCTTCAATAAAGTGCCAAAATTTTCCATCTCAATTCCCCTCCATAAATACATTATGAAAGATGTCACATTAATACACACTACACAGAAACCAGAGAACATACATAGAGTAAATAGAAAAGAAAATTATATTAGCTCATTCATTTAACAATCAGAATCCACTTAATACCTACATCCCCAAAAAGTCAGGTACTGCGAGAGATGAGACTGATTTGATCACTCTCCACAATTCATGTCTTATAGAAACCTCTGTGTGAATGCTGTTAGCACTGCACAAGAAATGGCAACAGGCTAATCAAACCCAATATAGCCATTCCTTCTCCAACTGTGCTGGTACAAATTCACATTGTCCATTAGGACCATTCAGTTCTTGTCCTTATCTGACCCTGAGCCCAAAGTCATCTGCAGGTGCAGGAGTCTGCAATCATATCTTCATATTCTTTATAAACTATGTTTCCGTTCCTCTCCATCATCAGCACACTGACAGGTTTGTATTTATAAGGAACACAAGAGGGCAATGGGATATCTGCCACACCAAGCTCGCTGATTAACGTCTGCAGGATCGCGTGGTTGGGTGAATTGTAGCCGTAATGCAGGATACGAGGGCAGTCTCCCATACAGTAATGAGGATTGTACTTGTGGGGTGCAATGATCCAGTGGTCCCATCCCAAATCTTTGAAGGCCACACGGTAGGAGTGCAGCTTGCACTGGTTTTTGGCCACGCTGTTCGCCCCTTGCTTGTAGTTGGGGATGTCAGAGACGATGCTCCCAGGTTCCTTAGACCGACGGGTCCTGGGGCGGGAAAGGGGCGTGAAGTACTTCCCCCATTCCACAGGCTGCTTGTTCTCCTCCAAGAAGAGCAGCAAAACAGGAGCTCGAAGGTGGTGTTGAGGTGGGAAGTGTTTTCGATGTGTAATGGACCTGGCATGTTCTTGTTGTGTGCATCGATAATGGGCAAAGAGGGATACATGGCCATCTTTCGACTCAGACACGTGGCTTGTGACATCGGTTTCGGTCCACAGGCTTCGAGGACCCATAATGACACGGTCACCTGCAGGAAGATCTTCAAGAGACGTGACTCTTGCCTCACAGATAAAAGGAAGATGCGATGACTCAGGCAACCTTAGGTGCATAAAAGACGCCCTCACCAATTTGTCCAACAAGAGGTTTTTCAGTTCATATTTCACCGTGTAGGTATACTGAAGGTCTAGTCCAGTAGAGGTTACAGGTAGGAGAGAGACAAAGAACAAGAAATAATCAGACAATGGGTCTAAATGTTTAAAAATACACCTCTAGTAGTCATTTCAATTATATAAGGGCTACACTGCACAACACCTCTTAAAAATAAAGGTTACAATAGGAGTTTTCATTACAGCAATGCCATAAAAGAACCATTTTGGGCTTCCAAAAGAACCCAAGTAAACTGTTTTTAAAATAACTTTTTCTGAGTGAGAAGAATATTTTAATCAAACAGATTTTTCCACTATATTTGTGCAATGGAAAAACCCATAGATGTTAAAAGTTCTTCATGGAACATTAGAACTTTTATTTTAAAATGAAGAAAATGATTAAGCATCTCTTTTGTAACACATAACATAAGGCATAATGTGCTCTAGATGTACTTGTAAAGGATGTGTATGAGATAAGAGAGTGATTTACCACTTGAGGTTGGGATAAAGTGCTTTTCGGTGGTGCACGCTTGAAGCAGCCTTACAGTGTTGGAGCCAAATAACTTGCGCTGTTTTGGTCGTCCATCTGCATCCGCCGCTATCCTGTATAGACTTAACATGAGTTGCATAGCTTCATCTTCAGTTTGGCTTTCTAGGAAAGGTCTAAAATAAGAGCTCCTCTGTTTGGGATGTCGATTTCGGCGAACTTCTGTACTGGCGACGCCAAAATGTGACGGAGAGGCCATGTTCCCGGCCACGCGCGCAGATAAGTGCAGCACAAACAAACAGCACAGTGCGCAGAGTCTCAGACAGGTGTGACTGCTGCTAGCCTTCATGTTCTGCCCCTCGTACGGACGAGTGCCACCTGTAAGGCTACCATCGTCTAAGACAATCAGCGGGCGGAATTCAACCTAAACATCACCTGAGGCTCACAACCTTTTTGCGGCACCGCCAATCGTGTGACGTCATGCCCAATTACCTATCCAACGTCAGCGCTGATCTCGTGTCATTTTTCTCCTGCGCGCGGAACACACAGCTGGTCTTTAAAGGGGACCTATTATGCTTTTTACACTTTCAACCTTTAGTGCATAATGTTGCTGTTTGAGCATTACATGGATCTGCAAATTTACAAAGCACAGTGTCCAAAGGGAGTTCTCTGTTTCAGTAAGCGGGGCGGAGAGGGGATCTCTTTAAACAGTGGACTAAAAACAACTCCTGGCAACAGTGTAAAGAAACCCAATTTCGCGGAGTTTAAACTGACAAGCATCTGTATTGTTGTGTTTGTTGTTGCCAGAGTAACGGAGGCCCGGGGGTCTGTTCTTCGTACCTCGCTAACTCAGTTAAAGGGATAGTTCTCCCAAAAATGAAAATTCTGTCATCATTTACTCACCCTCTAGTAGTTCCTAACCTGTATGAATTTCTTTGTTCTGCCGAACACAAAGGAAGATATTTTGAAGAAAGTTTGTAACCAGGCTGTTTTGGGGCACCATTGACTTCCATAGTAGGAAAAAAAATACTATGGAAGTCAATGGTGCCCCAGAACTGCTCAGTTTCCCACATTCTTCAGAATATCTTCCTTTGTGTTCAGCAGAACAAATACATTCATACAGGTTTGGAACTACTAGAGGGTGAGTAAATGATGACAGAATTTTCATTTTTGGGAGAACTATCCCTTTAAATTAGCTGGATTTGATTGTTGCCGATTTCGCTTGATCTTGGATCATTTGGTTCTTCGAAGCTCATCCTGGACTTGCTGTCATAGCAACAGGTCCGTAAACTTAAACCTGCTCGGGAGCAGCTTATTTCATGTAAACAGGATTAGATTGCATCTTTTTAAGCAGAATTGATACTTAAAATCTGTCACAGCCACTGCTACTTTATTATAAGAGTACCCTGCTGGTCCAGGGACAATACTTTAAAATAAAAATAATTTAAAAATGAATTTGAAAATAAGATAACAATGCTGTGTAGTCTATAACACTATAGACACAGCCAGTTTTACTCGTTGAAAGATTTCTTAGTGATGAAATAATTACGTTATAACTGTATTGGAGTCTTACACACATGCAGTTAATCTGAGCCGTGCATTAATTTGAGTAATTGCTTGATGGAGCGCAGGAGGAGATGCAGATAACATGATCTTTAAGAAACTGTAATTAATGCTGTTACGTAAGAAATCTGTTTCAAAGATAAAATTAAATGAATTGCTAATTACAACACTGAAGTAAAAATGTAAAGCCTACACAAATGCTAGAAATCGTGAATATAAATAATTGGGAACCATGTAAAAAATTACAAATAAATTAAAAACATTTAATTTATCTATTATAACATTTATGTAGTTTTATTCGCTTGGCTGTTTCCTTATAAAAGTCCAGAAATTTGTCAACTTTTCCGTCAGGTGTCTTTTTTTAATGATATGATGTCATTACGTTGCTGTCTTGCCGCCAGCCAATCACTGCATTGCTGATCGTGGTTTCGAGTATCGATACATCTGCCCTTTTTGGGGAACACGAGAACGCGCTGTAATCTTAGACAATTTAATCCAGATATTTTAATCTAATACGCAAATTCGTTTGAAGAACCAAATTAGCCAGAGATCAGTTATCAGGATTAGAAGATCTGGCATCTTTCACATCATCTCAGATGTAATAAGCGAGGTACGAAGAACGGACCCCTGAGCTGTAAAGGCACAGACCTCTTCTGGAGCAGCTCATTTGCATTTAAAGAGACACAAACAAAAACACACGTGACCTTGTGATTCAACCAGCTTGACATTCCAGAAAGAAAAAAAAAGTAAGATATATGAAATTACAAATATAGCCTATTGTTTTTATTTTGAAGAGAAAAAGATGCTACGTCCCTCTTACTTGTTATATTCTGTAAGTTATTATGATGTATCCAAATAATCAATGTTGTTATATTTTCCTTGATTTTCATATCCACGTATTTATGATTTATTCTTTATTGATTTTTTTTATTTATTTTGTGTTTATGCTTATCTTAATCCTCATATATTCAAATTCAAATAATGTTACTCGTTATCTTTTATTTTTGTTTGATGTATGTTCATATGTAATAGTATTCTCCAAAAATATGAATGTTATGCACATTTTATATGGGTATGAAAGATATGTCTTTCTTTACAGGTGTTTTATTAGGTATTGGGCATCTTTCCACTACTGCCTGAGTAATAATGTTTCTCAGAATTAGTCAATAAGGGAACTAGATGTAGAAACTGTGTTTTTGTAATATGTAAAATATGATATTTAATCGTGCTGATTTGCTGTATTTGTTCTAAAGGTGTGAAAACCACACATCTATTTTAACCTCAACATTTGCCTGGTCACGATGACCTAGCCTAACCTGATCTATAGTCAAACTCATTACTACAACAAATGACATAATCACTCTCAGAAATAAAGGTACAAAAGCTGTCACTGGGGTGGTACCTTTTCAAAAGGTACACTTTTGTACCTATTAGGTTCAAATATGTACACTTTAAGTACTAATATGTACCTTTAAGGTACCAAAATGGACCCTTTAGGTACAAACATGTACCTTTTGAAAAGGTACCACCCCAGTGACAGCTTTTGTACCTTTATTTCTGAGAGTGATGGATGAGTGACATAAGTCTATTTGATCTTTTCTTATTAAACATATCTATCCTCCTTTAGAAAAAAATATTTTGAATACTCTGCACGTTAGAGTAAATTATTGAATAAGATATATCTTAAGTTTGTTTAAACTTTATTATTTTATTATATTAATAATTTTTATTTAATAAATTTGTTATTCTTTCTTCTAAAATTGATCGCTGATATAATCATTTACTCGATTACCTGGATCTCACTGCATCAAGTTACATTTCAGATATTTTCGCTTCATTAAAACATATATTGAAACTGAATGATTTCATAGGCTATTTAAGTGAAATAATTCCATTCAAGTTCACATTGCTGCTATTATGACATTAAATAAATATGTGGGCAAATAAATATGAATACATCTATAGGCCTGTAGTCATGGAATAAATTTACCTTTCAGATGAATCTCTTGTACTGGGATTGTGATTTTAAATAGAATAGTTGATTTATTACTTTGACACTTTAAATATGAATGTGTGTCCTGGTATTCCATTCATTATGAGGACCAAATGTCCCCACAAAGATAGTATTTCCAGTCAAATTTGACCTAGTGTGGACATTTGGTCCTTATGAGGAATATATATATATATAATTTATTTATATATTGAAAATCTAAAATAGTAGAAAAAATGTAGGTAGGGGTAGGGTTAGGGTATGTGGATAGACATATATACTATATACAAACAATAAGGCATAACAATCTAAATAATGCATACAGAATTAAGTATTTCTTTATGGAGCTTTGACACACTGACATCATCTTTCAAAGGAGCAAAATGAAATTTACGTTAGATGTCATTCAGGATATGCTTTTATCTAGGGTCACTTAAAAATGAGGAACATCACATGCCATTCAACCATACAATAGAGCAATGTAGTTAAATTAAACCTCTCTAGTCATGTAACTCTTTTCTCAAGCCATGCAATGCACACGTGAAATCAACAGTCTGCACTCATTTGTTTATAGCTGATATTGACAATTGTGTGTTAAATCAATGACTCTTTTTGGGCCCTTCAAACGTAAAAATATATATATATTTTTCATGTATTGATTCAAATCACTATTAGTAGTAATAACTATTAATTGGTATTATATGGGGGTAAAAAACATCTCAAATCTCGGTTTTAATCATGATCCTGTATTAATCATCTACCTTCCTCTAGATGGAGCTGTGACTCGGCATTCTTCTTCATTGCTCGCTGAGAGCCGCGTGCCTGTTTCACCTCAGTCTGTGCTTCAGCAGCAGCAGCAATGGCTCTCCTCAAAACGTCCAGGTTCATATCCTCTGTTGGGAGCTGTACACCGTCTTTGGCTACCCTACCCATTCGAGCCAGGTAAGGGAACTTCAAATAATCCGTCTTTAGTTTTCTGTGACCAGTATGTAATTATTATTATTGTTTTTTTTATTGAATTTGAATGCATGCGAAATGAACTATTTTTTGTGTCCCTCTTCAGTCTACCATAATAATATTAATGGACTAAATTAATTCTCACAGTTCACGCCATGAGATTTGTGCTCACGATCACACACACACACACACACACACACAGTCACACACACACATCCGTTCACATGGAGCTCATGCTGTGAAATGATGCACTGCAGCTCATGTGGGTGTCGCCAGATATCTGTGGCATAGGCTGCCTTTATTATCTTTATCATCTTCAAGACAATTTCTAGCAGCTAATGGATCATAGAACTAAATAAAGTACAACGCATCTCCATGAAACGAATCATCCAGCATCCTTCTGACCTTCATCGTGCATAAGTCAAGAAATTCAGCATTGCTTTTCGTATTCTGCATTAATTTTTGGTAAGAGCTGTCTGTTACTCTATACTAACGGATTTAGGAAAATACCTAGTAACTTATCTTGTGTACGTTACTGAATAAATGACTTGCATGTGAACGCTATAGCGTCCTTTTTGGTCTCACTAGGAGACCGTACACACAGGTTTCCTGTGCGCTCATTGGGTGAAACAAGCAGGTTAGCTTCCTGATTGGCCCTGCTGCTTCCGAGTTCTTCCGTCAAGAAATCATGGTAGTATGTGTCCTTTTGACCCACGTTTGGAGGGCAAAGCTGATGATGAACAGAAGATCAATAACCTTTATTTAGTACATTACGAAGTTTTCTGAAGTAACACAGCCACGTATGCCACACCAAAAGCCCTCATCTCTACATATGTTGTAGTTAACACAAAAGGGTTATAGAGTCACAACCAAGGCCCACTTCCATTTTTATTTAACACGGATTAAATTAACGTTACTCTGCTACTTGTTCATATAAACTGAGCTTTTGTACAGTGTGTGTTTTTAAATTTTCTGTGTAATTTATGCAACAAACAAAAGCTCCTAAGTAATGCCAGCTACTAAGTCAATGGGTTGTATTAAAAACACTAACACATAGCATAAATAGCACTGACACACAAGCTATGCAGTAGGAGTTTTTGCAACTTGATTCCAGAGCTGACCTTTGACTCCACAGGACTGTGCACAGCCTCGAATGCATATTTTGCTGAACGGACAACCATATAGAAGAGCATACTGATAGTATCATGAATGGCATTGGCATCAATCGTTTTTGTTGTTGCTTAGCAACAAGGTAGTGAATTAATTGTAGTTGTTTGTCTGGAGTGTAAGTATGCAGAAAGTCACTTATGCATTGCTCATTAATGTAGCCGTTAATGTGCATGTTTTATTGCAAGGCCTTGTCTTGAACATTGGAGGGGAACAAAGCATTTTTTTATTGTTGGGAAGATGGATAGTAATGGTCCCTTTTATTTAAGAGAATTAAATAAAGGATTTAACTGAATAAAGGAAAAGAAAAAAACAGTAAAGAACGATAATTCATTTGGGGTCAATTTTGGATTATCTGTTTTACCATACTTGATTATTTTCTGAGAGCTGGGTGATTAATATATATATTAATATAAATGTATATAGTGTATATATAATTAATAATATAATAATTATAATATATATACGTATATTTTCAACACACATTTTGATCTCCAAAGACTGAATAGTTGGTAGCATTATTTTAAGTTAAAAATTGATTGATTCATTACATTTTTTTATTTTTTTTTTTTGTAGCTCATGGTGGACTGAGGTGCAGATGGGACCCCCTGATCCCATCCTGGGGGTGACAGAAGCCTACAAACGGGACACAAACTCTAAGAAAATGAACCTGGGTGTGGGGGCATACAGGGATGACAATGGCAAGCCATATGTTCTCAGTTGTGTCCGCAAGGTATGTACCTTTTCTGTGCCACCACACGTCTAGCCTTTGCGAAATAGTTCTGCTTAAAAGAGTTTAAACCTGGTGACTGCTTTTCAGACTAGTTGTGATTTTGGGGGAAAATAATACTCGCAGTGGTGTTCTGTGTAAGATGGTATATTAAGGTCTTAGGGGGCATGTCTGTGACTGACCAATAGTTTTCAAGGGTACAGATGTTTTTGCATTAGGGTTAGTCTGCTCCAATGGCATTGACAAAATTCAGGGGGTGGTGTGTCTGTGTTAACAAGTGCTTTAGTTTTTCTCTATTTCTGCAAAGTCACCCTGAGTTGAGTGATTTGAGAGGCTGCCTCTGTTTAAGCAGCATCCACCAATTACATTCATGACCCTCAGCTTTGTAACTGTGGAGAAGTCATCGTAAACATTTTGTGGAAATGTTTTATTCAGTAAAAATGTAGTGAGTATTTATTTTTCTTTAATGAAGCATGTTTTTGTGTAGGCTGAGGCTCTGATTGCCTCTAAGATGCTGGATAAAGAGTATCTGCCCATTGGAGGTCTGGGTGACTTTAGTAAGGCTTGTGCTGAGCTCGCACTGGGGTCAGACAGTGAGGTTCTTAAAAGCAAGAGGGTGAGTATGTTTCTCTAGGACCTATTGGTTCTTTCATTATTGTGTTAACTTTAACACCTTTGATTCTTTTTTTTTTTATTATTAATTTTTATTTAGCAGAACACTTAAATTAGATTTTTTTACTTTTCTCTTTCTTTTTCTTTCTTAGAGCATTACTGTCCAGACAATCTCAGGCACTGGTTCTCTGAGGATTGGAGCCAACTTTCTGGTGTGTATTTCATTCATTCCGTTCATTCCTTCAGCAAACAAGCTTTGCAGCTGTTTATCATCTCCACATTGAGAAGGACATTTTCTTTGCCTTATCTAGTATTACCTTAGAATATGTTAGAAGAAGCAAACACAAATATAGCACTTATATGTCATGTGGTAATTGTTTATAATGTTTTTCTCATCTTTTTCTACATTAGTCACGGTTCCACACAGTGGCAAGCGATGTCTATTTGCCGAAGCCATCCTGGGGAAATCACACCCCTATTATACGTGATGCTGGTATGCAGCTGAAAGCATACCGTTACTATGATCCTGCTACCTGTGGCTTTGACTTTACTGGAGCACTCGATGACATCTCGGTGAGCCAGCATCACACAGTACACTTCCCTATACAGTCTTATGAGCCAGTAAAAACTTGTATAATGTTACAAATTCTATTTTAAATAAATGCTGTTCTCTTGAATTTTTTTTTAATTCATTAAAGAATCTGGGGGAAAAAATGGATCAGAGTTTCCACAAAAATATTAAGCAGCACCTCTGTTTTCAACATTGATACGAAATGTTTCTTGTACACTAAATCAGCATATTAGAATGATATTGTGACACAGAACTAGAAATGTTTGTCTGTCTGAGATGCATTGAATGTTTATCATCTTTTCTTGACCTACAGAACATTCCAGAGCATAGTGTAATCATGCTTCATGCTTGTGCTCATAACCCGACTGGTGTCGACCCCCGACCAGAGCAGTGGAAGGAGCTCTCGGCTCTCATCAAGGTGCGTGTGTCTTTTGTTGAGATTTTGTTTTTTTATCCCTCATGCCTCCATTTCACATAGGCATTATTTGTAATAGCAAAAATAATGAAGTTTCTTTTGAATTCCTTAAATAAGATACTCCAGACTGTTGACCTGATGTTGCTTCACCAACTTGTCCACTCTCTCTCTGCAGAAGAGGAAACTTCTAGTGTTCTTCGACATGGCCTACCAGGGCTTTGCTAGTGGAGATATTGATCGCGATGCCTGGGCTGTGAGATACTTCATTGAGCAGGGGCACAATGTCCTCCTGTCTCAGTCCTTTGCCAAGAACATGGGTCTCTATGGTGAGTATATTGTGTAGGATACTGCATTTACACTGTAAACCATTTCCTTTTTTCTTTTCATTTTTTTATACTAATATCCAGCCCAGATTGTATCATGATGTATGTTTAAATTGCAGGGAAAAAAAAAAGAGAGAAAATAAAACATGACTCGCATGTATCTGAAATCTGGTCATCTGACCTATGAAGTATCGGATTTTTAATTTTTTTGGTCACCATTTGGTGAGGCCAGTTTTTTAGAATAAATAATTTTAGAAGTGTAAGAAATGTTATTATTATTATTATTTTTTCATTTAAAAAATAATTTAGATAAATGATTATCCACATACTGCACACTGGATTATTAATATGACATCAATGTAATTAACATCATAGATACAGAGTGTATCTCTTTGTAACATTTAACTGGTCAACAAAGTTTAGCACAATGTGTCCCTTAAATACATCTCTTTTGTGGGCTGGACAGACACAGCCTGTCCTAATAGCAAAAAAAAAAATACTAAAAAGCAATACACACCTTACATACACTACCGCTCAGAAGTTTGGGGTTGGTAAGATGTTTTAATGGTTTGAAAGAAATCAGCAATATTGTGAAATATTTTTGCAATTTAAAATTACTTTATTTTATGTCTGTCACAGAAAAAGTTTGCTTTGATGCATAGAGATATTTTGTAACATTGTAAATCGTATTTGATCAATGTAATCCTTGATGACTAAAAGTAAAATTTAAAAAAAGCAAAAAAATATTGACCAAAACCTCTTTAACTCTCTAATAGTTTTATACACCACCATAATCATACGACTGTGTTTGTCATAGGTGAGCGTGTTGGAGGGTTTACAGTGGTGTGTGCTGATGCTGAGGAGGCAAAGAGGGTGGAGTCTCAGCTGAAGATCCTGATTCGCCCCATTTACTCCAACCCACCCATGAATGGAGCACGCATCGCCTCCACGATCCTCAACACACCAGAGCTGCGTTCTACATGGTGAGACTTGCTTGCATACTCCTTAATAACTTGCTTTTATAAAAGTTCATGCCTTTTTTGACGTGTGTATTTCTGTAGGCTGGAGGAGGTGAAGGATATGGCCAACCGTATCATTAAAATGAGAGAAATGCTGGTGACTAATCTGAAGAAGGAGGGCTCTACTCACAACTGGCAACACGTGATCGACCAAATCGGCATGTTCTGCTTCACTGGACTCAAACCTGAGCAGGTACAACCCTTTGCATACTCAAAAATGTGAATATTTATGCATATGTATAATTAAATGTTGTAAATTGGTACAAGCTCTAACAGTAGGAAATGCTTTTGTGTTTCAGGTGGAGCGTCTGACAAAGGAGTTTTCTGTTTACATGACTAAAGATGGCCGTATCAGCGTTGCCGGTGTGACCTCTGGAAATGTGGGATACCTTGCACATGCCATTCATCAGGTCACTAAGTAGATCAAACTTCTGTTGAGACAGGAGATTGGTCTACTGGTCCTGTTTCTGTTAGTCCGCCCCACTATTCCTCTTTGGACTCAGATCTCAGCTTCACTTCACTTGGCTGTTTTACTAGGTCAACATGAATCCTGAACATGTTATCAGGGTGTCTAATGGTAACCATCTCACAGGATATCTTGTAGTTCTGTGACTAATAAGCACATTTGAGAACATTTTTCATCCTGTTAAAATTCTGTATGAACTTTATTTATTGTGTGAGTGAAGTAAAATGAACAACAATAATAAAGGGTATTGTCCATTTAATGATGTTTTGTTATTTTCATTGTTTGGGGACAGAACAGAACAAAAACACACACACACACACACACACACACACGCACTGTAAACCACACTGATACTCAGTAAAATTACAGTCCCTTTTTTCTTTAATGAAAATTAATTTTAGATTTACCCTTTGTACTTCTACAAAAATCTGTCAAAGTGTGTGACAGATTTGAATTGAATGGACAACATGCATTCAACACTACGTTTTATGTTAAAAAAAATTGACAAATGTTATGTCTTGAGTGTCAATTTAAATTGGAGAAAATCATGTAGTAATGGGATTGTGCACAAAATGCGACTGCTTGATATTACGTTTAATTAAAATTTGTAAACAAATTATACTTTTTACACACACACAGTGCAATCATTTAATTATACATTAAAAGAATGCAAAAATATGATATACTCTACACAGTATTATAGGTTTTAATGCTTCAGAGTTCCTAGTGGTATGGGTATCCAGGTAATATCAATCAGAAATTAGTCCAAAGGGGCATTAAAGACAAAAAAAATACACTTATTAAAGGAAACCTTACCTAGAAAATAACTAAATTTATCAGAAAATATCTAAAATGTTAACTCATCAAATAAATAAAATTATATAACAAAAAAGACTGTTACAAAGAAGATTTTATCCAAAATATTGCAATGTGGACATATTCCCTAAAAAAGTGTGTGCAGATTGATCCACAACATTATAGATGGTGCAAAGTGGAGCCTTATCAGAGATGTTAAATTAGATATTACAAATCCATTTTATAAATCGGTGAATACAGTAGAATGGACTACATTACCCATAAGCTGGAAGACATAAATGTTCCATATGAACCGGCGCTGCGCAGATCGATCGGTGTATGACATCAGAGTACCGCGAGAGCGAAGACCGCACCTTATGCGTTCGCATCGCTCTCGCGATACATGATGTCATACACTGATCGGTCTGAGTCGAACACACCTATTAGCTGCTGTGTAAGCAAAACACACACATCTCAGCGGAGGCGGCAGCCACATCTTTATTTCTCCTCCTCTCTGGAAAATATCACACCGATGCTCTTCAGTACAGTACAAGATCAGCGAAGAACATACACATGAGGTTAGACACTTTTGCTTTATCACATCTTGTTAGTACTGGGAGAGTTTATTAGCTAAACAAATGCAGTGTTGCTATGCGAGTCATGTGATCGTTCGGGGTTTGTCATTGCATGTTTTGTTTACCCTCCTAGAGCTGTGAATATAGAGCTTATGATAGTTATGAATGAATAAGTGTTGCCCAGTAGTTTTTGATCATGACTGTCAGTTGCCTATTGGCCTGATATCTTGATTGAATCTTGAGTTAATTCATTGTTAGTGAGCATGATAGTTAGGATAATCCCATTACATTGTGGTAATGTGACTGCTATAATATTGACAAGCTTCTACCACTATCTTCTGTGCGTCCTAGGACATTTAAGATAGAGATTTCAAGAAATATTCGATACTCAATACACTATTGATCAGGTTTTAATCGAGCTGTTCTAAAGATAAGGTTCAGACAATGCTGCGTTTTTTTCTCCTGTGGACAGCATATTTCATTTCCTCATCACTTGTCTGAAATTTCTGCTTACTGATCAACTGAGAAATACAATGTGTCCCGTGACTCCCAGACAAACCACACTGTCGTTTTATCATGCTGATCAACCGTTTTAGTCAGTTTGTGAAAACATCTTTCAGACAAGTCAGTAGCAAATACATTACTCTTCAAAAATAATTTTGAAAGAAATTAATACTTTTAACCAACAAGGATGCATTAAATCGAAAGTGACAGCAAAGACATTCTATTTTTTTAAAAAGCTGTCCTTTATAAATTTATGATCAACAGATAATCCAAAAAATAAATAAATCATGGTTTCCATAAAAATATACAGCACAACTCTTTTCAACGGTCATAATGTTTTGAATTTGAACATTGAATTGTTACTTGAGCACCAAATCTGCATATTTGAATGATTTCTGAAGGATCATGTGACACTGAAGACTAATATAGTCATGTCCTGTGAATTTAAATTTGTCATATTTCATTTTATGATGCTGATAAACCCTGTAAATTTGTTAAAAGCTGACATGTGATATTTTCCCCCCTCTTTTTTCACAGGTGACACTGATCACAAAACACAACAGCGTCTCTGTAACTGACTGGACCGTGTGGATGTGTGTTAGCCCAGGTGTGTGCTTGCACCTTTGCCCTCTCAATGGTGGCAGCTCTGACTGACAGCACAAGTGTGTTTGCCCTATGGTGTCCTTGTAAGTTTATCTGAGAGTGTGTGAGAAAAGCAAGCGTCATGTCGAGGGCAGACAGGGCGATTAACAGTGAAGCGGGTGACTGGGGCTACAGTGAGGATGCTGGTGAAAGAGCGTGGCTCCTGCAGAGCCCCAGTGTGGACTCCATCCAACCACCTAATCAATCAGACGACAGAAGGGGAGGGATGTCATTACTTGGGGCTGTGTTTATTGTGGTGAATGCTGCTCTGGGAGCCGGACTTCTCAATTTTCCTGCTGCTTTCAACATGGCTGGAGGCGTCACAGCCGGAGTGACCCTTCAAATGGTGAGATGCACTTACAAACTATTGTAAACAAAACCATACAGTGTTCACTTGAAGTAGAGGTCTCTGTTCTTTGAAGTTAAATTCCAAATGAGCCTTATTTAACTTTAACCTTTCACAGTGTATGATGGCCTTTATCATCACTGGGCTGGTGATCTTGGCTTATTGTTCTCAGGTAAGCAAATATCTGTTTCAGACACATCAAAAGAGTATGCATCGTTCAAAGGTTAAAAAAACTAAATTACATTTTTAATTCAGCAAAGTGTGGAAGCATTTAATTGTTAAATGGTTGTAATAAAGACTTTTAACGTTGTTACAAAGGATTTCTATTTTAAATAAATGCTGTTCCTTTGTATTTTCTATTCATCAAAGAATCCTGAAATATGAAATCTTAGTTTCAAAAAAAAATATTAAGCAACACAAATATTTTAACATATATGATAATAATGAAAAAAAAAAATATATATAATAATATATAATAAATTACAGTTTAAAATGTTATGATAGAAAACAGATATTTTGAATAATGATATTTCACAAAATTACAGGTTTTATTATATTTTTGATTAAATATATGCAGCCTTAGTAAGCATAAGACACTTTTTTCAAAAACATAAAAAAATTCTACTGACCCCAAACTTTTGAACAGTAGTGTATTTCTTTAAAGAGGCACAATGTATTAAATCATTATTTACAAAAATCTTGAGATTAATCATCATATAAGTTACTTTTTATGTATTGACAGCTCTAGCTTCTTTAAACAAAATCACTGAATATTGATTTTGACAATAGTTGACCTCAGAATTACAAAGGCTGAAATCCACTGCTCTAAACTCCACATTTCTTTAGGTGAGCAATGAAACCACATATCAGGAGGTGATTCGTGCCATGTGTGGGAAGGTTCTTGGTGTCGTATGTGAGCTGGCCATTGCCGTTTACACATTTGGCACCTGCATAGCCTTCCTTATTATTATTGGCGATCAGTTAGACAAGTGTAAGTATGCTCACTTATATATAGATATGTCAAAATAGTCTAGAGAGTAGTCTAATATCCTGTTGTTCTTCCTACAGTAATTGGCGCAATAAATCATGAGTCCGAGAAAATGATAAGTTCGCACTGGTACACAGATCGCAAGTTCACCATCACTTTGACCTCAGTGCTGATCATACTTCCTCTGTCCATACCCAAAGAGATTGGCTTCCAGAAGTATGCCAGGTAGAAACCAGGTCTTGTTTTTTTCCCCATGTTGTTTAACTAAGTTATTGATTTATGCAGTGCAGTGTTATGTCACAGCTGTGATTAGTGCAAATGCTTTTGCTTAAATTGCACTTTTGATTATCCAAGATGTTTCTGAGTATTTGCTGGTTAAATCATACATGCACATTTGTACTGATTAATCTGTAGCACCCTGAGTGTTATCGGCACCTGGTATGTGACAATCATAATCATCGTCAAATACATCTGGCCCGACAAAGACATTTCTCCAGGAATCATCCCAGTCAGGTCAGAAGTACATTTTAAATAGTTATTTGAGTTACATATTACAGAAGAGATTGTGATTACTACTGTAATGTGATGTTTGTTCTCTTTCAGCCCTGCATCCTGGACCGATGTGTTCAATGCCATGCCCACAATCTGCTTTGGTTTCCAGGTGTGTGAATTGTACAATTCAAAATTTTGGGGTTGGTGAGATTTTTTTTTTAAATGGTTTTAAAAGTCTCTTATGCTCACCAAGGCTTCATTTATTTGTTCAAAAATACAGTAAGAACAAATATAATTAAATATTTTTTACAATATGAAAACAATCATTTTGTACTTAAATATATTTCAAAATATAATTTCTTCTTTTAATGGCAAAGCTGAATTTTCAGCAGCCATTACTCTGGTCTTCAGTGTCACATGATCCTTCAGAAATCATTCTATTAAGAAATAAAAAAAATTATTGTTATCAGTGTTGAATTAGTTTTTTTGTCAGGATTCTTTCATGAATATAAAGCTCAAAAGAACAGCATTCATGTGAAATAGAAATCTTTTGTAACCTTATGTCTGTAATGTCACATTTGATGCGTCATTGCTATATGAAAGTATTCAGAAAAGTAGCATATCTTTCTCAGCCAATGACATGTCTGAATTCACTACTTGCGATTTGATCATTTTCCTCACTTTCATTTTCCCAGTGTCATGTCAGCAGCGTTCCTGTTTTCAACAGCATGAAGAAGCCAGAAATCCGGCCTTGGTGGGCAGTTGTTACACTCAGCATGATCATCTGCCTCTTTGTGTATACAGGCACAGGTGTGTGAGCTTCAATTTGCTGAAATATTCTAATGATAAAGCAGAGATCATGCTAATGTGAACTGGTTGTGTAACGTTTGGGCTTGTTTTTCTCCGCAGGTGTCTGTGGCTTCCTGTCATTTGGCTCAAGCGTAAGCCAGGATGTTTTGATGTCGTATCCATCTGATGACATTGCGGTGGCCATTGCTCGAGCCTTCATCATCATCTGTGTTGTTACCTCATATCCAATCCTGCACTTCTGTGGAAGGTAACAGGCTTTTGTGGTCTATAGGTGTGTGTCTATGAAAGATGCATATTTATAGTCAAATGTAAAGAAAATATGTGTATTTGTTTGTGCTTTAGGGCAGTGCTGGAAGGTTTGTGGTTGCGTTTTAAAGGAGAGGAGGTGGAGACAGATGTGGCCAGGGAACGGAGACGGAGAATACTGCAGACACTCGTCTGGTTTTGTCTCACATTAATTCTTGCTCTCTTCATTCCTGATATCGGACGAGTCATTTCACTAATTGGTGGTTTGGCTGCATGCTTCATTTTTGTTTTTCCAGGTATTACAGTTAAATTGTTCTTAGACTTTAATTTTTTGCTTATATCACATCAGTGTTTTTACAAACAGTGACTGCATTTATTCTCCTGTTCTCGTGTTATAGGGTTGTGCTTGATTCAGGCAAAGCTTTCAGAGCATGATGTCAGATCAGCCAGGTAAACTCATTTATTACTTATTAAAGGGAAAGTTCACCCAAAAATAATCATTAATGAATCACCCTCATATCATTTTAAACCCATAAGATACATTTGTTCATGCCCAAAATGCAAAGGAAGAAATTGTTAATGAAACTTGAGAGATTTCTGTCTTTAAGACCATTTCACCAAATGATGCTTCAAAAAGTTATTGTAAAAGACGTTGTAAAAAAAGGAATCCACTTTAATAAGCAACTCTTGTGAAGAGTCACCATCTTTTTCATGATAAACAGAATTCATTCAGGCTTATAAACATCTACACATATAAACATTGAACAACCCACATACATAAAGCACATTGGAAATGTTGGTCGGAAGATTGACGTTTGAGCTTCTGCTGTATGTTTTTTGATCAATAGTAATAAGTGAACAAAAGCCTAAACGAAATTGGTTTATTGTATATAGCAGTCGTGTCTCTTCAGAAGCCTTGGATTAAACTGATTGATTCACATGGATTACATTTACATTAACTGTCAGTTTCGGTGGAATGGACTTTCAATGGAGGGACAGAAATCTCTCAGGTTTCATTAAAAATACCTTCATTTGTGTTTCGAGGATGAAAAAAAGTCTTATGGGTTTGGAATGATGTGAAGGTGAGGGAATGATGACAAAATTGTTGGGTGAACTATCTTTATAAACAATATTCAGCAATGCCTAAAGTCTTGTGTATTCAAAGATAAAACTGATAACCTATTTATTTCTCTATAGTTGGAAGGGAATGGTGGCCTATGGGGTTGTTATGGTTACGATTGGTGCTTTCATCTTTGGCCAGACGACCACAAATGCCATCTACCAAGATATCATCAATCATCCCAGCAGCCCATAGGCGGGTTGTTGTGACCTCATGAATAGCGAGGCTATGAACCAATAAAGACTAATTAAAAACAAGGGAAAGAAGCCTGTCCAAATCATGTCTACCACTGACCTCTATCACGTCTTCAGGAGACTTTGAAATTTCTCATATTGTAAAGCGCAGCAGTCCCACAGAAGTCTGTACCTCTTGATGTAGTGGATCATCCACCTGCATGCAGCATCAAACTCTCTGCTCTGGCTGTTTGTGAATGGACCCCTGTAAAGGACACTATACTTCACTATTCTCTGAATGGATGTGGACATTGTTTAAATCCTCCAATGTTCGATCTTCCAAATATAGTCTCTTTCTTTTGAAATGTAATTTTGTTTTTTGTCCATTCTCTTTTTTAATTTTTATATATTTTTTTTAAGAAACTGATTTTACGAAGGCCTTATATACTTGACATTGCAAATGTGGTCAGTGTTCATAATGTTTACCCTTAGAATCTTATTGCAAACTTTTTTCTTGATGACTTGCACTGCCAAACATGTAATTCTACAGTTCCATAAGGTCTGAGAAGACTAATTGTGTGTGCGTGCGTGTTTTTGTGACAAATGAGGACATAAATTTGTATAATGACATGGGTATGTCATAGGTATTACAAGGCGAAGGTGACTTGTGAGGACATTACCCCATGTCCCCATTTTTCAAAATGCTTATAAATCATACAGAGTGAGTTTTTTTGAGAAAGTAAAAATGCACATAGTTTCCTGTAAGGGGTAGGTTTATGTGTAGGGCAATAGCACATACAGTTTGTACTGTATAAAAACCATTACGCCTATGGGATGTCCCAACTTTTCACAAAAACAAACGTGTGTGAGTGTGTGCCACTTTAGATCAGAAGTGACAATTATTTAAACTATTTCAGAAAATACTTGATGAATGGTTTTTATTTTCATTTAATGCCTTGTTGTTTTAGCCACATCTTCTGAATGTGTTTTTCATGAAATTGTTGCTTAGGCCAATGGTGCAATAATCTCTGATTTTATTAGTTCACTGATACTTGAGTGAGTGTAATTAAGACTAGATGGTTAACTGAAAACTTCTGAATTATTTTGTTTTAGGGGATAAATTCTGGTACTGAAGTGTGAGAATGAGAATGTATAGGTTCCATTAAACCATTCTCCTAACAGGTTAATTGTGCAAGTCACAATTGTGGTGTGCTGGTGACCCCTTTTGTACCACATGCTCCAATTCTCAATAATGCCTATATGAAAATGCCTCATGGATTTAATCAGTAACACTAGATGCATGTTTGCTTTTCCACAATCATGTATTATTGTATGTTTTGCTGTTTCAGTGCAATCACTAAAGGGATGTTCCACGATAAATCAGCAAGCTGCTTTTGTGCTCCATTGTGAACCTTTTATTTTTTGTTCTTCTACTGCAAGATGCTGTTAAACTCTCATACATGCAACTTAAAAGTACAAAAAATATTTAAATGCACAGAAAAAGTAAATGGTTGGCCAGATAATGAAGGATAAGTTTAAAGTAGTAACATTAAGTACAGTCTGAAAGACTGTATTTTGGTGTGAGTATCCTCACCAATCATAATTGGTCAGTTTGGATGTCTGAATTATAAATATTGCTCATCTTGTTCGACAATATTGTTTTGAAAAAGCAATTTAAACATTGCTGTTGACAAAAATTGTGCTGCACTTTATTAACAGATGATTTCTTTGGGGATGCATTGGAATTTGAAAGGAGGGTCTATTAAAAAAAAAACATGTCTTAGGTTAGTAACATATTTCAGGTTTTATTTTAATTAAAACAGTAAACCTTTGATAAAAATATAAATACAAACATGCTGTGTATGAAGAAACCATCATGCATACTGATACCTGTCCATTTTCATTTGCATGTTTTGGATAACTGCCATTACATATCTGCAATTAAAGTACTGTTTTAAGCTACGAGTACATCAATCAATATTATTCTATAACAATTCTTCAAAATGTTCAGAAAATGTGTGTTTAACATTACACCTGTAAGACATGTTTAATTTATATTTTCAGCATAAAACCTTTTTAAAATCTCTGGTTTTGTTATTGAGGGTTAGATATTGCAGTCTGTCTACTCTTTCGAGCATTTGTTAAATAAAATATCAAGTTATTTTAAAAACCAATTATATTATATTTATATTTATCTGCTAAATGACTAAATAAATAAATATTTATACATAGGCCTATATTTGCATAAAATTGCTCTTCTGTATTTTTTCTACCTAGCTGATCCAGCAAAGTCATTTGAATGAATCTTCTATGTTATTTTCTATGATGATCCTTAATCTGATCATAATAATCAAATGAAGGAAAAGCAGAACAAGATGCTATTGCACATTTACACACGGATACAGAGAGAGTCTGGTTATGTGGGCGGAGTCTAGGTGTTTGTCAGCATCACCTGACGACTGTTAAAGTCATATGACAGTCAGAGGAAGAGAAACACAAACCGCAGGGTCGCAGGAGTCTTCAAGCCTTGTGTACAGGTCCGTGTCCATCAGGCTGTGTGAAATGTTTTCTCTGCGTGTCTTCTTCTGTCTTCTGTCCGTGTCTGTGCATGTCGCGAGCGGCATGTATGATCCAGATGAGGTGCTGGATCTCCCGGGCATGTCTTTCAAACCCAATTACCGCCAGTGGTCAGGATATTTAAAGGCCAGTTCTGGCAAGTTTTTGCATTATTGGTGAGTTTTATTAGTATTTTGTCTTAAAGTTATCAGCATGAGAATGTGCAGCATGTTTTGTTTGTGAGGAGGATAACTTTATTATTTTTAGGCGAATGGCGTTTCCGCATTCACGCCGAATGAAAAACTTAAGATTTTTTTTTAATGCATACATATATATATGTATGTTTATATATATATATGTACGTTTATTTATATATATATATATATATATAGTGTTTTTGGTACTGAATTGTTATTGTGAGTATTAGCAGTATTGTGTAAATATAACTTCCTCTCCTTTGAATGTACTATAGTTTGAGTCTCTTCAGTAACACATTATTATAATTTGTGTATTCATTGTTGCATTGAAGAGAGTGTATGTTACAGGTTTGTGACGTCTCAGAGGGACCCGCTCAAGGATCCAGTCGTGCTGTGGCTGAACGGAGGGCCAGGCTGCAGCTCTTTGGATGGGTTTCTATCAGAGAATGGCCCCTTTCATGTATGTTGCTACTTGTCTTTTTTTTAAAGGAATAACAAGTATTTACAATGCATTGCTCATAAACTGGTTTAATCTTAAAGAGCCAAGAACAAAAGAGATTAGAGAGTGAAAACCATTCATGTAATTTCAGTCATTGAAGTTCTAAATTGCTTTTCTGTACCACACAAAACCATAAATATCTCAATAAACATTGTGTTTGTTCTGTGTGTTCTTAGGTCAATGATAATGGAGCCACACTTTATGAGAACGAATTCAGCTGGAATAAAATCGCCAATGTTCTTTATCTTGAGTCGCCTGCTGGAGTGGGTTATTCCTACTCGGATGACCAAAAATATCAAACAGATGATGATGAGGTAAGTGTCTAAACATTCATAGACATTCATAGCCTATAAAGACAGATTTTTTAAAGCCTTAATGTGTATTTTTCTTTAGGTGGCAAATAACAACTACCTGGCTTTGCAAAGTTTTTTCATCAAGTTCCCAAATTTCACCCAGAATGAGTTTTTCATTTTTGGTGAGAGTTATGGAGGCATCTACGCACCAACACTCAGTCTGAGAGTTGCCACTGGAGGTCAACTTAAAGTGAACTTTAAGGTAGGTTTATTATGCTTATTTCATTTTTTAAATGTAATTTATTAAAATGTAGTGTATAAATGTAACTTATGTTGTGTACTTGTTTGCTAATATTTGAAGATCTATTATATGTTTTTAAATTTTTATCATT
The DNA here is from genome assembly GCA_027422415.1 of Schizothorax lantsangensis. Taxonomy (NCBI): domain Eukaryota; kingdom Metazoa; phylum Chordata; class Actinopteri; order Cypriniformes; family Cyprinidae; genus Schizothorax; species Schizothorax lantsangensis. Next base: position 31,624,159 of record CM049839.1, on the reverse strand, counting down.
TATTTGGTTTCTTTTGCAGGGCTTTGCTGTGGGAAATGGCATTAGTAGCTTTGCACTAAATGACCAATCACTAATCTACTTTGGCAACTATCATGGCCTGTTTGGAGAACAGTAAGCTCATGTTTAATGCAATACTGACAATACGTATTTTGATAAATGTTTTTTTAAACACTATTTTGCCTGTAGGCTGTGGAAGGATCTGAATGACAACTGCTGTCAAAATGGAGTCTGTAATTTCTACAACAATTCTAAAGAGTCCTGCTCGGATGTGGTAACGTGAATGCATCCACACATGCTCACAACTCTTGTACAGCCTTGCCGTTATTTAAGGTGACTATAGTCTTCTGTCTATTGCAGGTGTCACATGCATTTAATATAGTCTATAATTCTGGGTTGAATACATACGCGCTGTATCTTGACTGTGCTGGTGGCGTCACATCTCAGAGAGCCATGATGCATCTTTTCAGAAACTTCAGGAAGCATTGGGAAGCTAATAAGGTGAGTCTTGTTCGATCTAATCATGCAGTCTTCCAATCCACTTTGATAAACTTGATAGAACAAAGGGTAAATGTACTTTTGATTGTTCAGTTAGTAGGAAGTTCTCCAGATGTTCAGGGAGTGCCTCCATGCATCAACAGTACTGCTCAGATGAACTGGCTTAACCGAGGAGATGTGAGGAAGGCGCTGCACATTCCTGATGTACTGCCACCATGGGACATCTGCAGGTAAACGGACGCCTGTCCTCACTTACGGTTTCAGTGTGTGTGTGTGTGTGTGTATGTGTGTGTCTGTGCGTGCATGAACGCATGTGTGCAACTCTTCCTGAGTTCTTCCGTTTTATGCAGCGATGCTGTGGGAAGACAGTATCACACCATTTATGAAACTGTGAAGGATGTCTATGAGAAGCTGCTGGCTTTGGGTCTGAGAGCTTTGGTCTATAATGGAGACACTGATATGGCTTGTAACTTCCTTGGGGACCAGTGGTTTGTTGAGCAGCTTGGACAGAAGGTAAGATCTACTGTATGTTCTGTGAGATGTGATGTTCTGCAGAATTTATAGCACCACCTAAGTTTAATGTTGGGTTTTTCTTCTTCAAGGCGAGCACACAATACCAATCCTGGATTTATGATAAACAGATTGCTGGATTCTACCAGCAATTTGGCAACATCACTTTCCTCACAGTCAAGGTAAGTTTCAGGCATCCATGTAGCCTGTCTTGCTCTTTTCCAAGGTGTAGTTTTACTTTTCTTAGCTACAGCTTCCATAAGATCCATTGATGTGCAGCTGCTGTTTGTGAACGCTTGCATGTACTAAAGCATGACATACAACTCTGCTCTTCCAGGGTGCAGGTCACATGGTTCCTCAGTGGGCTCCTGGTCCATCTCTCCAGATGCTACAGAGTTTCCTGTCCAATAAGCCTTACTGAACTTCCTCCTGACCATGCCCCGTCTTAAATCACCAAATCGATTTTTTTTAGAAGTGGTCTGGAATGGATTTTTAAAGAGTGATTAAGAAAACTGTTGAAATATGAACATGAAGTTTCACATTCATTTTCTCAGGGACTTTTGGGTGTTTGTGTGTTTGCATATGTGGAATTTTGAAATGCTTTTTATTGTATTTGAATCTTGTTAAATCGATTTTTCCTTGAACACTATGTGTGGTTTTCATAGTCATGTTGATTATAACAAAATCACATAATCCCTATTATAGATACACTTTTTAAAATAGTATTAGTGGATATCACATGGTTTTGAAATGCTTATTATGTCCTTAAATCACGGGTTACTGTTATGGGATCTGTTAATTGAATAATAGGTGAGATGCTCTTTTTTTTTTTTTAATACTGAGGACAAATATTTATATTCTTCATTTTGTTCCTACCCTTGATACACTCAACACTGAAACAAAGTTATACTATTCTGAATTATCTTGATCTATGGTTATAAATGGTTTACGATCCTATCTGATTGTCAAATCTTCTAATAAGGATTATATGGATGAGCATGTAACACTCCATTTGATCAAAGATACTCCTTCAGGTATGTGGAAATTCAACCCAAGAAAATTAAAGTTATTTACATGGAATCAGTATAAACCATGAAATAAAAGGCTGTTTTAGAGTAATTTGTCTGTGTATATCTGCATTGATTAAGTTTAATTAATGCTATGACAACTGTTTAAACCACAACAGCATCTAGAAGGATTGACGTGAAAAATGAACTGCTTTAAGTCATTTCCCTGTTATGTGTAAAACCTAAATGAGGATATGGACACACATACAGTAACGTGTGGTAGAGTAAAAATAGAGAAAGAAAATAGATTATAGATATCAAAGGTGATGCGGGATATGGAGCTGGGTAATAGAGCACCCAATAGAGGACAGTTCAATGGCAGTAACATGTTATCAGTTTAAGATGTACAGTAGGTGGCGGTATATGACACTTTCGCTTGGTCGTATCTACCAGAGGAAGAAGAAAAGGCGTGAAGTCAGCATTCACTCGAGCGTGGTTGACACACGTGCAGAAATAGCGAAGGAAGAGGATAATTATCAGGTAACACAAATGTTATTGTAGGTTTAGTCAAAGAGTCACTTTTGCACTGCGTGTTTTTACAGATCTCTGTTGAGTGTAGAAAACTTATTTTTTTGTTCTTGTGTTGAACTGCACCGTGTTTAAGTTTCCGTGTCTGTGTGACTCTGGGAGCTACGCTGCGGTGCAACAGTATCTCTCTTTCTCTATTGTTTGGGCTTTATCTTACTGCTGGTTCTGCCCTTGTGAAAGGAGAAACAAAATATCGTCTGTTCTTAATATGAGCTTGATATATAAGCTTCTTTGTTGCTCGAAATTTTCACTCATATTTCTTTGTTTAACAGTAGCTGGAAGAACACCTGAATGTAAAAGAAGAGGAATCGTGCCTTTGGATGTTTTGTACTAAAGAGGTATATATTTTTACAATATAATTCACGTTAATTCATAGCCAGTACAATCAGTTATTTTGTAGTCAAACCATACATATTCCGTATGCTGAGCTTTCTAGCAGCTTGCAATATTATTGTAAGTGGTGTTACATTTTATTTGTATTAAAATGGTTTAAAAAATAAATAAAAATGATTTAAAAACACCTGAGTCTCATGTAAAAGTTCTGGGCCCGTATTTATCAAGCCTCTAAGAATTACTCTCAAGAATCTAAGTGCTTAAGTGGAAAAAAATTCTGGCTCAAAGCTGGATTAAAATGTTATCAATTTGTCATACTAAGCGAAGTGTAGACTAAATCTTAAGTCAGTCTTAGAGATATTCACGACACTTTGCTTGCCACAAACGGGATTTTGGATGACAATACGCATGGACCAAATGAATCATTTCCTTAATTAAGAATATTCTCAGATAATTCATACTGGTTAAATTCCTAATAGGAGTTTACATTACACGCATCAATAAAGACTTTTCAAGAGAATACATTTGGCAAGGAAACGAAGCATCATCACAACTTAATTTAGTCGATAGATGATAGTATAGTGTATCGACTGTTGCATGCCTTTGACGACAGCGAGACGATTATTATTATTATTATATTCCGTCAAAAATGACTTTAATCTTTAGTGATGCAGCGCGGAGAGCCGCTCAGAAACTTGCCACGGCGCGGCTGATAGCTCCGGTGGCTGTGGAGCTTAACGCGCAGCAACGTGTATTATAAGGGGTAAGAGATTTATTCATCATAAGTGATCGCATAATACTCGCGTAGACTACAGTTATGATGTTGTTTTTTATGTTCTTTTGTTTTATAACTAAAATGTAACTTGTTTTTAACTGCTCGTCGCCAAAATCAAGAAATTCTTCCTCTCCTAAAATTCGCGCACGTCTCTGTCTCCTCAGCGCCATCACAAGCCCCTGCTGGCAACTTAACCACTTGAAACCTCTCCAGCTGTCTTAAATACTGGGAGAGTAAGAGTGATTCAGCTTTGAAATTTGAACTTGCTTTTATCTTAAGTTTGAAAGTAGGAGTAAATTTCATGATTGCATAATAAAAGCACTTTGAGAAGCTTGATAAATACGGGCCCTGATGAACAGTTGTAAATAATTGGTAAAAGAGGCTAAATGCAATAAAGCTTCCAATTGCTGTGATCAAAGTTTCAACATTAACATGAATATAAAGAGACTGGGGCTACAGTCTCAGTAATTAAATTTCCTGGCAGTGATTTTGTATTTTGGTTTGAACAGTTACAATTTTATTTTGCTGTAGGTGTTGAGTAAATAAGCAAACACAATAAAACCCCACTGAGTTTAACACATTAGGACAGGGGTATTTGTTTATATTTGTCTGTGCATGTTTTCACTTGTAGGTTGTAATTTCATACAACTTAAATTACTTGCATATTTAATATCTTGTGCGTCATAATTGTTTCACTTTTGCAGAAAAGTTAACAAATATAAGACTTTTCAATTAATGGCAGATGCAGATTTAGGGTGCCGATGATAGTATAGTGTATCGACTGTGTGATATATAGTGTGACAGCATAACACAGCCGCTTATTGGGTTATATTGTTGTCACTGACGTGTGCAGTAAATAAGGGGTAAGAGATTTATTCATCATACAGTGGCAACACCGTACTCGCGATAGACTGAAGTGTGATGTTGTTTGGTAAATGTTCTTTGCTCAGATTTACAAGTCTGCCCAGTGTACGTAGTTGAACAGTCAGAGCCCCTGCTGGCAACTCCGGTAAGGTTTCTCCACTGACTGTGTCCCACTTGCTTTTATACTTAAATATAAGTTCATGAATTTGAAGTCTAAAATGGCACTTTGAGTTGATAAATACTCCTGCATCCTCTGGCCATAACCAGACGAAATCGCCGCAGCACCGTGACCAGGATGAGGAAGAGCTCCATGCGAGCTAGATTTTCTCCTAAACACACACGAGATCCTAGAAAATAAAGTGAATGGACATTATACAAACACACCATTACAGCATAACACATTATTGGGTTATATTGTTTCTCATTCAAGTCTATCCACGACTGAACGTTTGAAGTCCGGTTCTCCTGAGACGATTTTTTTTGTTTTTTTTTTATGTATTGTTGTAGTGATACTAATGTCTCTGTGTGTGTTTACTATTGAATTATGTATTGTTGTAGTGATACTAATGTCTCTGTGTGTGAAATTAAACAGCTCAGGACTGTCACCACTGACACTAGGATAAATGAGTTGCTATTGATAAAGATCCAATGTGTTTTATCATTTAAAGGCATAAACACACCGTTTAATAAAACATATGTAGAACATACCTGCAGAGAAAGGCATGAATGCATCGGGCTTCACAAATTCCCCCTTATCATTCAAGAAGTTTTGAGGGTTGAATTCATGGGGAAACTTCCACTGACTTTCCTCTCTGAGAGCAGATGACAGATAGGGGATGATAATTGTCCCCTGGAAGAACAAATGTTTTGTTTTTTAATCAAAATTAGCAATCCTCCCTTGCTTTTTAGGGGTTGCAATAATAATTTGGTAATGGATTGATTAGTTAAGATTAAATAATGGGTAGTTGTTTTTAGTTCCTTGTTCTTTCATGTCATTTTTTTATATTGTAACTCTACAACTGTGATGTAAAGAAAGTTGTTGCCATACAGTAATTATAGTAAATGTCACCTTTGGGATGTTGTAGCCCTGGAGCTGAGCGTTGGTTGTGGCGGTGTGAAACATACTAAGAGGAACAATGTCACCAACACGCTGACCCTCATGAATCACTGCTTGAACATAAGGCATAGTGTTTCTGTCCTCAAATGTGACATGTTCACGATCACCAAGGACTTCATCAATCTCCCGCTGACATTGTTCTGAAAATGTATAAATAGATGTTAAAAGACACAAGTAGACATTGAAAGACTAATGCTATGAACAACGCGCACAGAATCCAGATGCTTATTTTGCTGCACATTATGCAAAACCGAGCAGGGGAACATTTTGCTCTTTCATTTTGCTCTTTCATTGCAATTTAAAAACAAACAAAACACGTAATTCACAAGTAATCTTTAGCCAAAAAAGGGAACATGGGTTTAATACATGGCAGTTCAACATCCGTCATAAAAACTCAGCAAAAAAAAATGTTAAGTCCCTTTTTCAAGATACTGTATTTTAAAGGTAACTTCAAACACGTAAAATCGAAATAAGCATTACAGATCTCGAGAACAATGTTTTTCTTGCATGTTCAATGAATCATGAACATTATTTCGCATGCACCTGTGGGACAGGCCTTAAGAAACTAACAGTCCAGGTGGTAGGCAATTAAGATAACAGTTATAATAACTTAGGCCAGTAAAGAGACCTTTCTGTTGACTGAAAAACACCAGAAGAAAGATGCCTATAGGGTTTCTGTTCACTTGCATGAACATGCCATAGTCGTGCTACAAGGAGGCATGAGAACTGCAAGAGTGGCCAGTGGCCACAGCAATAGACTGCAATATCTGTATATAAGACACCAAAGACAGGAAGGACAGCTGATAGTCCTTGCAGTGGCAAATCACACGTAACCATGTGTCCCCCCAGAAATGTTCGGGAATGTGCAAATGCCATTGTGGGAGGGTGGAGTAAGATCTCACAGCAAGAACTGGCAAATCTGGTGCAATCCACGAGAATGAGATTTTCTGTAGTACTTTAAGCAGCTGATGGACACAGAATACTGACTGCTACTTTTAATATCGACCTCCTCTTTGTTCCAGAAACTGAATAATGTTTACTCATTATTACATTTCTGTTTGTAAAATGCTGGAAATAAAAGCACCTTTTGCATGTAAATAGTTTGCTTTGACAAAAAAGTTTTTCATATAAAATCTCTTAATTAGAAAGGAAGATAAAGGGGGTCATCACATCTTACCCACATCCCTTACCCTGTATATGAGTGTGCGTCATCAAATAGAGGGTTAAAGTGCGGAGTGTGTTGGAGGTTGTTTCAGTTCCAGCCACAAACAGGTCAAACAGCAAAGTGACCATCTGGGAGTCGTCAAATGTGGTGCCTTGATCTGCTCTCTGAAAACAAAATGATCCACTAACAAATCATTGTAAATCAAAGAATATTAAACTCATATTGTGCTGATAAATTCAATAAAAAATACATGACACACACAAACACTTAAGGGTATATCTTACTTTCTCCATCTCCTCCAGGTAACAGTCAATCAGGTCTCTGGGCTCCCCAGTAACACGTGACTTCTTGTGCTCATCCACAACTTTAAGAATGTGATTTTTGATTCCCCCAAAATACCGAAAAGCCTTGCAGAATGGCAGTGGGAAAATCCTTAACACTGGGGCTATTTCGTAGAGCTGCAATTTAAAACAAAACATTAAAAAAGTCAAATCATATGTCTGTCAACATTCGATCCATTATATACTGTAAGTGTAAAGAAGAAAGTATAAATAGCAGTAGAGTACAAAAAGCATCTTGTTTACACAAAATGTAAATAGAAGTAATACAGTGGGCAGAGTTTGTGTAGATAGCAAGGCTGCCTATTTGCATTCAGTGTAAATAAACAGTGTCTAAACTTTTCATTGTATTTACCATTGCCCATTGTCCAATGGCAATCTTAGTAAGTTTTTCAAGGTTTGTGATCAATGTCTGGAAATATTCATCCTGATAATTGAAACGTGACCCAAAAATGATTGAGGCAATGATGTTTGAAGCAGCTTGGTGGTACAGATGTTCAGGGTCAATTGACTTTCCTGGTAGAGAAGTAGAGATAAAAGAGATGTGGGATCTCCCACTGAACATGTGATTGCATAAATGAACTATGTTGATATAAAGATTAAAGGTGTCACAGATGATTGTATATACCAGCAGATTCCTCCAAATGTGAGCAGATATGTTTGACCTCCTCCAGAATCCTCTGCTCCATACTTCTCTTTCCAAGGCCGAAGTTCCTCAGTGTGGTCAGAGCAAAGCGTCGATGTTCCCGCCAACCTTCTCCATAATTTGCCATGATCACCCCTAAACAAACAAAGTAATCAGCTAGGAAGCCTTTAAGCCCAGCAGGGAGAGTTTCAATGTGCAGTGCACTTGTCTGTGTTATATTATGCTGGCTGCATTTTGTTTAAATTGCATTACCTTTGCTATTTGTTACATGACTGACCATCATGTTGTCTGATCTGCCAGCAAACTCCGCCGCTTGTGTGATCAGTGCCTGTCTGATCATTTTCTGACCTGTCAACACCACTGCCGGCTGGCTACCAATGAATATCCCATAGATTGACCCATAGCGCTGAGCAAACTGCACAAAAGCATACATATTGAAGACCACAGACTCACAGCAGCATGTTTTTGCTGTCATACTGTATGAATGAATTCTGATTTCCTTTCATCACTTGTTTCCTACCTCTAATTATGTATTTTTAATGCAGCAGTCTCTAGTGTGTGTTTGAGACTGATGTGCTTACCTTGTCAAAGTCCTTTAATGGGTTTGTGCGGTCCAGTTGAAGCAAATTTCCAAAAAACGGAACAGGAGTGGGTCCAGGGGGGAAGTTTTTGGGTCGCCAAATTCTGAACTGCAAGTACAGAAGAAAGACTCCGAGACACAACAGAACCAGTGCAGTCAACATGGTTACTGATCTACTGGACGGCCCGTCTGAAACCTGCTATTTAATGCAGACAGAAAACTGATACGCATGCACACTAAACTCCTTCTTTAAACTCTGCTGAACTTTTTAAACTTCGTTGAACTGGAGTCAGAAAACACAGACTATGTAGGTGAAAAGGTAAACAATAATTAACAATATGGTAATATAGAAAGGTAATATTCCACCAGAGGCCAATATCACTATGTACTCTTGATAAAGTTGTTCCTATAGTTTCATTATGTAAACATGCAGAATCACACTGTCCACACACAGTTTTTGCAAAAAAGCATTAACTTTTTTTTTTTTTTTTACTTTTTTTTGTATTTTCTGTCTAAGGTAGTTTTTTTTTATAATTTAGGAAGTAAACAATAAATGTGTGTTTGACTTGTTTTAGTGTTTTATCACATGGTGAGGCTTTATGATCACGTGCTCTTTGAAATTAATTGTATTATAAAAAATAATGTTTAATTGGTATCTTTTCAATTTTATCCACCGTGACTCAACATTGCCTGTACCTATTCCAGCGAGGCACAACCTCAGTCAAACTGAGATTAAGCCAGTGTTCAGATTTCAGCATCAGGTATTCTGAAAATAAAATGAACTGACAACATTGTTCAGAGTAAGCATATTTCACAAATGAAAAGTGCAACTGAACACTATTCAGTTGTGAGACAATGTAAAGTCAAACGTTAAACATTTTCAAACATTTAAACATTGTTCACAACAAATTGTTTTTAGACTTTGCTCTTGGTCTTTGGCTTATCATGGGGAGATATTATGTCCTTCAGCACGGGGACTTTGTTTAACCTCAAAACCCTTTTACTTACTGGGCAGTGACTTGAATTTTTTTTGATTTAATCATATCATATCTAGTCTTTTGTGTTATTTAGTCTTTTGTCATTTCAAGAATTCTCGTTAGTTAATTCTATAGGTTTTAAAAACTTTTAAAATCTTACCTCAAATACAATCTTTAGATCTCCGGTAAATTACCTCTAACACTTATGCAATATATACAGGTGCATCTCAATAAATTAGAATGTCGTGAAAAAGTTCATTTTTTCTTGTAACTTATTTAAAAAAGTGAAACTTTCATATATTTTAGATTCATTGTAAAACATTTCAAAAGTTGTTTTTGTTTTAATTTTGATGATTAGAGCTTACAGCTCATGAAAGTAAAAAATCAGTATCTCAAAATATTAGAATATTTACATTTGAGTTTCAATAAATGACCATCCATACAGTATAAATTCTGGGTATCTCTTGTTCTTTGAAACCACAATAATGGGGAAGACTGCTGACTTGGCAATGATCCAGAAGACGAACATTGACACCCTCCACAAAGAGGGTAAGTCACAGAAGGTCATTACTGAAAGGTGTGGCTGTTTACAGAGTGCTGTATCAAAGCATATTAAATGCAAAGTTGACTGGAAGGAAGAATTTGGGTAGGAAAAGGTGCACAAGCAACAGGGATGACCGGAAGCTTGAGAATACTGTCAAGCTAAGCTGATTCAAACACTTGGGAGAGCTTCACAAGGAGTGGACTGAAGCTGGAGTCAGTGCATCAAGAGTCACCACGCTCAGACGTCTTCAGGAAAAGGGCTACCAAGACACTTCTGAACCAGAGACAATGTCAGAAGCATCTTACCTGGGCTGTGGAGAAAAAGAACTCAGTGGTCCAAAGTCCTCTTTTCAGATGAAAGTAAATTTTGCATTTAATTTGGAAACAAGGTCCCAGAGTCTGGAGGAAGAGTGGAGAGGCACAGAATCCATGTTGCTTGAAGTCCAGTGTGAAGTTTCCACAGTCAGTGATGATTTGGGCTGCCATGTCATCTGCTGGTGTTGGTCCACTGTGATTTCTGAAGTCCACAGTCAACGCAGCCATCTACCAGGAAATTTTAGAGCACTTCATGCTTCCTTCTGCTGACAAGCTTTATGGAGATGCTGATTTCATTTTCCAGCAGGACTTGGCACCTGCCCACACTGCCAAAGGTACAAAAAGCTGGTTCAATGACCATGGTGTTACTGTGCTTGATTGGCCAGCAAACTCGCCTGACCTGAACCCCATAGAGAATCTATCGGGTATTGTCAAGAGGAAGATGAGAGACACCAGACCCAACAATGCAGATGAGCTGAAGGCCACTGTCAAAGAAACCTGGGCTTCCATACCACCTCAGCAGTGCCACAAACTGATCACCTCCATGCCACGCCGAATTGAGGCAGTAATTAAAGCAAAAGGAGCCCCTACCAAGTATTGAGTACATATAGAGTAAATGAACATACTTTCCAGAAGGCCAACAATTCACTAAAACTGTTTTTTTTTATTGGTCTTATGAAGTATTCTAATTTGTTGAGATAGTGAATTGGTGGGTTTGTGTTAAATGTGAGCCTAAATCATCACAATTAAAAGAACCAAAGACTTAAACTACTTCAGTCTGCGTGCATTGAATTTATTTAATACACGAGTTTCACAATTTGAGTTGAATTACTGAAATAAATGAACTTTTCCACGACATTATAATTTATTGAGATGCACCTGTAGTGATAAACAAGTGTTTGTGTGTTTTAGGAGAAACAAAGTATTTTTTTTCTTCAACCCGAGGGGCCTTCCTGTTGTACCCTAAAATACCTTTGGTACCTGTAAGACAATTTTGGAGAAAAACTAAAAATACATTTAAGAACATTGATCTCGAGTCTAGACAGACGTTGAATACTGTACAGACACATTTATTCAAAATGAAAATCTTTAAATGTGTCATTGCAGTAGTCCTGTACTTACATTAAGTTAGCACGAGGTGGCGTCAAGTCCAGTTTGTTTTAGCATCTGACTGTGACGCATGTCCCAAGCGCCGGAAACGTGCTCGCGAATGCTGATGTGTTATTTTGCTTCGGTATTTGTTTGGTTTTGAAGATTATTCTTTATAAGATAATCAGATCCGTTAGTTTTTTAGATGCCTAAAGAGAAAGGCGTCATCAGGTGAAATAGTCGCACGAGAAGGAGAACTCGGGGGAGATGGCGGTATGAGACAATCTTGACTAGCTATTAAAACAGAAACATGATTAATAACTGTGTATTTAAATGTATTCATGTGATAACTGTATATCCTAACTAGTGAGATTTTCTGCGTGTCAGTGCTGTCCTGTTAAGTAATATGTCTCTCTTTAGCCGAAAGGAAAAGTTGGAACCAAAGGCAAAAAACAAATTCATGACGAAAACCAGGATAGTCTCAAGTTCTATTGCAGAATCATCCTGGGAGCAAACGTAAGGCATGCATCTGAGCTTCAGTCTGCCTTCATAAACGTGTTTAATTTTTTAATTGATTTATTTGTTATTCTTTTCAGGCCATTTATGTAGCAGTCAATCTCTTGCTCTTTTACAACTCATCTACATTTTGGACATGGGTGAGTCAGAGTATGATGTGAATAAGAGCAACATCATTTAGCATATGTATATTTTGTGCTTTTGCATTCAGTGGTGTGTGTGAGCAAATCTTACAGATGTTGCATGCATATCTACTCGTGGCAAATAGACCAGGGGTTTTCAATCCTTTAGATGCTATGGACCCCCGTAATTATCCGTATGTAAGGGGCCCCCATTTTAAAACAATGTATAAGGCAGCTGTATTTTGTATGTATAAATATAAAAATATATATTTAGTTTGTATTGTTACTACTCACTATAATACAGTAATGTATGGTGTATTACTTATTTAAATATGTTTATTTGCATCTTGTTTTTGTAATTTTTTTTTTACACTTTTGCAACTCTTTTCTCTTAACTTCTCTATGGCCCCTCTAGCACTTCTTTGCAGACCCCAGTTTGAAAAACCCTGAAAAGACAATAATGTCCATCTCTCCACCTCTGGGGCTTTGCTTAAGTGTTATGTAGACCACTATATATAGGTTTTTTGGTCAGCAGTGAGATGGTAAACTTTTGGTGGTTTCCAGTCTTTTGGTAAATGTTATTCACTTCTCTCTTTGTCTCCCTTGTACCAGTTCTTTCTACTGTTCGCAGTAGCGGTCTACATTGGCAGTTACAGATCTATGTCAGCAATGGCCAAACCTGCATTTGCTGAAGATGGTAGCTTGCTGGATGGAGGGATCGACCTTAACATGGAACAGGGCATGGCAGAGTGAGTTGGATGTTTAATCTGAACATCTTTGTATGTTATATATTTCCAGACAATGATTAATACTCATGATGACCATGACTGATTTTTTTATATTGACATGCAGACACCTGAAGGATGTGGTTCTTCTTACTGCTATTGTTCAGGTCCTCAGCACTCTGTCATCTTACTTCTGGTACTTCTGGCTCTTGGTGAGACTGCATAATTGCACTGATTGTGATATCTTTGAGGTTTCACAATTGCATTTTTACTGAAACATATTATTTTCTTTCTCTTGACACCAGGCACCTACAAGGGCTTTACATTTATTGTGGGTGAACTTCCTGGGCCCCTGGTTTTCTGCTGAATCACAGGCAGCCCCTGAAGAGAACGAGAAGAATGACAAGAAACAGAGGCGACAGGAAAGACGACAGATGAAGAGATTCTAGACTTGTCCGTTAAATTTTTTACATGTATTATACAATTACAAAGAAAATGCAATCTAAATTATTCTGAGAGATAAGACAGGTTAGTCCAGACAATAGATGGGCATTGTAAAGTGTCTTTGACTTTCTCTCACTTGTCATCAGCTGCTCCGTCCTTTTCAGCCCTCTGGTTCCTTTCTCTCACTTTATGTCCATCTTAAAATCTCTAGCTCAGGTGTGCCTCTGAGTGGGGCTCCACATATTTTTTTAATCATAAAGTGAGTGAAACTCACACAGAATGCCTTTGCTTACTATAGTGAGCTTTCATATCATTAGTTTCAGTTGCTAATGAGTACTTTTCAACAGGTGCAGCTACATGACCCATTGACCTCAGCAAATTAGACCTGAGGCTGTACGAGCTTCACCAATCAAATGATGTTTCAAAGCACTTGAGTTTGGCTTTTAGAATTCCCTCTTTGGCCTTTCAGAAAATATTGCTGTGATCGTTCAGTACAGGGCAAATCATGTGCTGATTCTGTATCAAAGTTAATCATCTTTGTGATGTGGTATTCTGTTGAAGCTATAGGTGCTGCCTTGATGGAACGCCAAAGTAGATAAAGATTAAAAAATAATTGACCTTGAGTGGCAATAAAGGACTGTCTGGTTACAACGGTTCAAATGAAACCATGATGATACTTCTTTATTAAAGTTGGATGGGTTAGTATCAAGAATAACTTTTAATAAGCATGACCTCACAGTATTGACTGGCCCAACATCAATTTAACATTTCAATGGACTAAAGAAATGAGCAAAGGAAGATATAAACTCCGTCTTGACAACCTGATTAAAATAAGTTGTTTCAGCTGAAATTTATGGAGACTCACTGATTATAAATAAACTGTTATAAAATGATGAGTTGATGCAAATTTTCTTCTTAATTGATATGATCATTTCTCAGTTCCTGGTTCATTCGGACCCAGTCCTGGATGAGCGAAGGACAGCGGAATGGTTTTTTGGGCAGTGTTCCTGGGGGCCGTCCTAACAGTACATGCTTTGGATTTCAAACACACCTTATTCAATTCATGAGCTTTTTAGAAGTGTATTTAAAGACCTGAAATATATTAGATGATTACTATTGAGGAGCCCCTAGAATTAGACAAGACGTTGTTTTCCGTTATAATAGCCCCTGGTACTGCACAATGTTAATGTTTTTCTTGGTTGACCTTCAGATTGGATTCTCTACTAAATTAATTAATAAATAATTTGTGTTAAATGAAGGCTGCTGCAGAACCAGGATCGAGAACAACTGCATTAATGTGGCCTAGTGGCCATAGTTCCACTGCGCATGCGCGCACTCGGATCTTTTCTCGTCCTAAACTAATCTTTTTCTCATTAGAGCTGATCTGTCTATTTGCAGACTGCAGCCATGATAGTCTCCATTTAACCCAGACTGACCCGTCACCAGCACAAGGAAGGTAAAGAGAACTGTTGCTAAGCTACCGCTAGTTAGCAACCAATCAGAAACAACATGACAACAGCAAAATTTAAGTGTGTAAAGTGGGTCGATGTTTGTCGGGCGAGTGTGTTATCGTCAACTTTAATCTCATAAATATACGCCAACGGTGTCTGGACTTTAACCGCATCACAGAACAGATAAGGCGATCAGGTAAATGCAGGATATTTGTTTACAGTTCAGATGAGTTCGTTAGCCACGCTGTGAAGCTAACTTAGCGGAAAGTTATCCAACAATAACAGGTTTAAGTCTCTAACCTGTTACTATGTTTATTAGAATTACTTGTTAGTAAGGCTTTTAACAGAGTTAAAAATATGTAACTTAATGATCTAAAGTAGATTGATCGCTTTCAAATGGCTAATTTTCACAACTGCTAATTTAGCTGTGATAGACTCGCGTGGCAAAGTCACTTCAACTGGATATGCGTCGATGATTTAATCAATCTTGCATCAGTTTCGGACTTTATGTAAGTGATATGTTTGTGTGGTGCACATGTTGTAGACGTTTAACGGTTTCCGTGACGGCGTCCCGGCGATTCCCCTGTCGTGATATTGATTTTACCTGTGTCTGATATTGATTTTACATCGAATGACTGCTTTAATTGGTGTTATTGGCTCTAAAGAAAAATGTGCATTTACTATTGGGGTAAGTAACCTGACCCCCTACCTGGGACAAGAAGCAACCCTCGCTGGTCTTGTTTGTAATTTACAATTTAGTTACTAACTGAATAACCAAGGATGGACAAAGCAGAAACCCAGTGAAAGAGATTCGTCTGAAATGTAAAAAAAGATTATGACTTGCACACAGGTATAAGAATAAACTAATGTTTAGTTGCCGGTTTTATAATTAAATAATGGCATAATAAAATAATAATTAATAAATAAATAAATAAAATAAGTCATAATAGCAACACTACGATTTAAAGTTAAATGTTTACTTAATTAGCCTATAGGGTTTAATGCAC
Organism: Schizothorax lantsangensis; assembly: GCA_027422415.1. Taxonomy (NCBI): domain Eukaryota; kingdom Metazoa; phylum Chordata; class Actinopteri; order Cypriniformes; family Cyprinidae; genus Schizothorax; species Schizothorax lantsangensis. The sequence goes on along the minus strand of CM049839.1, from coordinate 31,608,552 downwards.
ATCGATGTCGGAAATGTACATCTGATTCATGAAGTTGAGAAACCTAATTAATTGCAATAAGTATTAAATTAATTTAATTTAAAAAGCACTAGTAACGACATGATACTCAAGTCTTACCCCAAAGGTCTAATTGTATTATTTAACTCCAAAATAAAAACTATTTACTCAGCAAACTTAAAAAAAACGTTAGTGTCTACAAATTATTCATTAACACATAGGCACAAAAACGTTGATGTTCAACATAATACAGTGTCCCAGATCACTATTTTCCAGATACACAAAATTATATCAGTTAACCTCAAAGACTTTTCGACTAAGATGCATATCTTTTGACATTCAGAAGAAATGATGAAACTAAGAATAACAGAGCCATTCATTAAATGTTTTGAGGTGTTTTCAAGATAATTTTTTTTTAATTTGGTGTGTTGTAATAGTTCTGTAAAAACGAACTATTCAACTATTCAAAACTATTCTATAAAAGTTCATGAAATGATTTAAATAACTTTTTATCTGTGTCTTGCATCTATCAAATTTGACCCATATTAGACAAAATCTGACATGTTTTAAAATCCAGTAAAATAAAAAAGCTGTATGCATCAATTTTAACCCCTTGCACATTGTTCTCTACAGGCAACTGGACATGATGCAACTATAATCCAAGATTTAAGATGTATTCATGCTTTAACTATTAGCAGAATGTAATATATCCAAAAGTGATTGAAAAGGGACACCTTTAGCATAGTGGTGTGTCCTGAAGTTTAGAGTGATCGTTATGCACAGCATATTTACTCTGCTCTTTGTCTGTCTTTTGAATAAATTCTTTCATTTTAACAGATGGACAGAGAAGATAAAGTAATACCGTCGCATCCCTGACTATGGTGTTGGTGAAATGAGCAGAGTGAGTTGACTCAATCACACGATCATCACGATGGCTCTCACCAGCACCACTATAACATCATGGAAACTGCGTGAGTACACAGCAGAATGTTTTAAATGGTCGGGATCTCCATTTGAAGTTGTGGTAAATGTTACTGGCTTTTTCGTATGTGTTCAGAGGAGATTGTGGCTCACTCCAGCAATGTGTCTTCACTGGTGTTGGGGAAATCTTCTGGTCGTTTGCTAGCCACTGGCGGCGAGGACTGCAGAGTCAATATCTGGGCTGTCAGCAAACCAAACTGCATTATGGTAAAACCCTCTCTGTTATTTGGAGAGAATTAAGTGTCTCGCAGCTATTTGATGCAGTGTTTGTCTGTGTTCTGTAGAGTCTGACGGGCCACACCAGCCCAGTGGAGTGTATCCAGTTCAACAGTTCTGAAGAGCGTGTGGTGGCCGGTTCTCAGTCTGGCTCTCTCCGGCTTTGGGATTTGGAGGCTGCTAAAAGTAAGTGGTTTGTGCTGCAGCTTTTGCACTTTGGTGAACATAAAATCTACAATAAGAAACCGGGGGATTCTCTTGAAACCAGTAAAGAAAATGTGGAGCTTATGTTGACGAGGAGAAGGAAATTAGGGTCCCACTTTATATTGTGAGTCTGCTGTGTATTTATGTCAAAAATTGTTAGGAAACTCATTTCAAAATTCAAAGTGGGTCTGTAAAATATTGTAATGGTCCTAAATATAGACTTCATTTCATTTATGGAAAAAAAAAAAGGTTTTCTTTAGGGTTATAGGATGAAATGAGGCAGAAATTTCTTTGAGATTGACCCACAGGCTTTGAGATTGACCCAATAAACCTTAATTGAGAAGTCATTGTTAAAAATGTGTCTGCCTATCTTTTCTTTTTCTTTAACTGAATTGATGTTCTGTACACTGATGGGGCACCAGGCCAACATTTGCTGTAGAGATGTAGAAAAACAAGATGAAAAACAATGCTATTTCACAAAGATGTAGTGAAATAGCATCTCTCACTTTCTGGGATGATTAAATGAACCTGTTTGGTGGAAGAGGTCCCGTAGTGATCCTTCCACTCTGATCCTTGAAGACACACAGGGGCCATCTGACCAGAAACAATTTTTGAGCAAATTGTTCAGAGTATGTTTACCTATTGTTAAATTAAATTCTTTGTTTTTTTTGTTTGTTTGTTGTTTGTTTTTTATATAATATATAAGTTCTGCGCACTTTGATGGGGCACAAAGCCAGTATCTGCAGTCTGGACTTCCACCCCATGGGAGAATACCTGGCGTCTGGCTCTGTGGATAGCAATATTAAGGTGTGTTAAATGCATTTGCCTTGAATGATGTATAGGAAGAATTTGATTCTCTCTCATTTACTGATATAAGTTGATATATCGTTGTGTGTATTTTTTGAAAGATTAATTTTCATGTCTTTATTTTATTTCTTGTCTAGTTGTGGGATGTGAGAAGGAAAGGATGTGTATTCAGATATAAGGTACGTACAAGGCTGATGTGTGTGTGTGTGTGTGTGTGTACAAGCAGAAGCCTGGCTAATCACCCTTAACACTCAGTTGTGTCTGAACACATGATTAATCTGTGGATTAATGAGGTGCTCTCCATCTATCTTACTCTACTGTTTTGCACAATGGTCTGTTTTGTATCTTGTTGCAAGATTCAGCCTTTGGTTTATGCACTTTAGCTTTAAAAGTCTTGATATTTATTTTGTTTAAAAGTCATTAAAGGGGTCATATGACGCTGCTAAAAAGAACATTATTTGGTGTAATGCAATGTTTATGCAGTTTAAGGTAAAAAAACCCACATTATTTTCCACATACTGTACACAGGGTTCCCATGCTTCTTGAAAGTACTTGAATTTCAGACATATGGATTCAAGGCCTGGAAAGTACTTGAAAACAAACATAGGTCCTTGAAAGTGCTTGAATTAAATTTGAAATAAATTTAGATTATGGCGCTATTTCAAAAATGGTCCTATATGTGCTGTCAAAGACAGAAGTAAATGGCACTAATGATTGGGGTAGCGCGAAAAACTAGCGTGTGTTGATGTGCAGCCTAGAATTTTCTTAAGCCGCGCCCGCTGAGTTTCTGACATTACCGCCCACTCCCGCAACATGTGTGTCCCGCTCCCGCAAGCATTCTAATATTGTATATAATTTTCGCGCTATCGATATGTGGGGTATTGAAATCACATTTTAATGAGCGCTCGCAGTTCACTTTTGATTTCGTGATCACTTGCACTCTGTGTAAAGTGAGCACATCTTGCAGTGCGTGAATAATTAATTATTAGGCACGTTGATATTCTGATCATATTTTTTTCCAAGCACATTTTACCAATTCCAAACCACATCTTAATAACTACTATTAATTTTGTATTTAATCATTTATAAGTGATATATAATTGTCCATGAAGGCTGGAAGTGAAAAACTCCTTATATTCAGGTGTGCAGAATTATTAGGCACGTTTTCTTTTACAGATAAAATGAGCCAAAAAAGAGATTTAACTGAAGTCAAAAATTATTAAATCCCCATGAGAAATAGTCAAAACTAATGTAATACAGAAATTGTAAAGTTAAGACGTGACTATTGGTCAGCGAAATGCACACTGGGTCAGCGGGGTCTGACAGAAACAGGTGGAGAAGAAAAGACACGCGCTAACTGCAAAATAATTAAGAATTAATGTGAAGAATTAGGTGTAAACCATCAAACCTTTAGTCTCCAGCGCCATAATTTTCCAGAACTGCAACCTTCCTTCCTGAGTCTCCAGAATTACAAGGTGTCAGGTTCTCAGAGACTTTGCTTGGGTAAAAAATCACTTAATAAGAATAACATGCTGAAGTGTTGTGAAATACATGAAGACACATTTTTTTTATAGGCTTTATGGACATAAGTTGAGAGTGACTCTTGAAGGACCAGCACCACATCCTCTTGTACCACTGTTTGAAGAATTTATCTTCCAGAATCTAGCAGTAAGTTTTAGGAGCACATTTTTAGTCAATCTCTGCAAGACCGACTTTTCAGGACAGGAGATGGACTAAAAATGAACTCCCAAAACTTACTGCGACATGGAGCTAAGGAGAAAATGTAGAAAAATAAGAAAAAACACTTAGTGAAAAGCGTGTACAGTTTAAAAGCAAATAGAAAGTCCTATATTTTTATTTTTTTATTATTTTTTTTATTTGCAGATTTGCACATGTACAAGGTTTAAAATGTTCAATTGTAAAATTATTTATTTATTTCAATAAATGTAATCGTTTAGATATAATATTATTTATAGACTAAATATTATGATGAATCTGGTTGTTTGTGTTGATGACGTAATATGGAAATGACATGCGTGCGGCCCGTGAGACTTGCACTTGGACTATAGTGCGGCCCGGTGGAAAAAAAGGTTGAGAACCACTGCTCTAGGTCAAAGATGAGAAAATGGGATTTACAATAAGTGATTTACAAAATAATTTTGACTCTATTGAGAGAATGTGCAAATTTTTAATGTTTACAGGTTTTACAGTGTTATTACAACATTTAACCACTTTTTATTCATTTAAATCTTGTACTAGAACTACAGCAAAAACCAGTTTGATGCATATTTTATCAATATTTTAGAAATTGTATTTGAATATTACCAGTATTGACTTCAATGGATTTCATTAAATTCCTTTGAACACGACTGCTCAAAACAGTCTAAATTTATGAAACCTACACATTCAAAACATTATTACTCTGAATTTTTTTATGTAAATGTTAAGTGCAAGTAAAATGTTTAGTACTATAAGGTCTTTCATGACACTACATATGCTGGTGTGTGAATTTGATAGGTGCTTGATATAAAATAAATGGTGCTTAAAGTCCTTGAATCTGGTGTTCATAAAAGAGTGGGAACCCTGTGTACATTATTGTTGTTCCTCTATGCTCCGCCTTTCTGAAACGCGCCGATTTTTACAAAGCTCATCGTTCTGAGAAGCGAGGTGTGCTCTGATTGGCCATCTATCCAGTGCGTTGAGATTAGGGATGCATCGATCCGATACTCGGGATCGGTATCGGCTCCGATCCAGTCATTTTCTGTGGATCGGGTATCGGAGAGACGAGACCGATCCAAATCCGATATTGTGTGTATACTATTCTGTGTTATTGTTAAGCCCCGCGTAAGCACAAAAGCATTATAAAGCACCATAAAGTCAAAGTCCAAGTGTTCTGAAGCCATTCCATAGTTTAATGTGAGGTACAGATGAATATTTAAGTCGTTAAATTGAAGTTCACGTAAACTCTTCTCTCTGCTGCGTCTGTCTGTTATCCTCCGTTCAGCGTTCAAACTGCGTGTTGCGTTCGGTTAAGACAGTCAAAACAATGAAACTCTCTTCAAGAGCGCTCAATAACTGAGATTTAAAACCGTTAAAAGAAAAGGCTCAATAAACTATCGCGCAGATTTAATAAGCTACGCATCAATATCTCTTTCCTCTGTGCTTTGAACTTCGCTATCAGGAGCTGCGCGCTGAGACTCCGTTCTGCTTCAAGTGCATCATTCTGCGCACGGGATGCGCATAAGAGCTTTGTGCCGTTCTCTATTGGAGCTTTTTGTATTATAATACTTTTGCGCAATTAAATTATTTATAGCGTTTCTTGTAACTGTCCTATCAAGGCTATTAATAATCTAATGTATAGCACAGTAATGGAGGCAGGACTCCTCTATCATATGTTGCTGCCTTCATTACTGTGCTATATATTTAAAAGAAATGTCTTTTAATTTTGTAGTTTATATTTATAAATAAATACATTTACCTGTTTTCATTAATGTATTTTACAACAATGCAAAGAGCAATGTGTAACATTTTACCAGGTTTAGTCCTTCACATATTCACTTTTATTTGTTCCCCACTAAATAATGTTATTTCACTAAATGTTTAGATTTGATAAAATTGTGCACTCATGATTTTTCTAGAATAACTTTTGCTGCTAAATTATCCACTAACCTAGTTTATAATAGTATTTTTGTCATAGTTTATGAATGGGCCTGTTTACACCTGGTCATTTCATGCGTTTTCTCTGATCTGATTTCTATCTGATTTGTTGAAACGTTTCCATTTACACTTGGCCACATAAATCTTCACAAAACGGATATAAATCCGATCTTCAATTCCCGCGCTGTATATAAATTTAACGAAGTTCACGTCAACGAAATCAAAAGCGCTGCATTTTATTAATTATCAGCTCATTTCAAGATCAAAGACCGCAATATGAGAGCGCGCGGCATCAGCACTGGAAAGATAAGCTTGTCTTATACTTTTAATGAAGATGATTGTTGAGCGTCTGCGTCTTTCTTTCAGTTTCACTCGCGGCAGTTTGCGCGTCTGCTTGCTGAAGAGATACTCAGCTCATCCTTGTTGCATTAGCGCAGTCATATCTGACTAAAATGTCAAATAGCCTATAACACGGTCTCACACGTTTATTATTTTTACATTTTGGGAGGAGTAAAATTCACATGTGTGGCTTCAACAACCAGATGCATTTACACATGTCCAGTTTCGTCTGGAATGCGGCCCAGACCTCCTCCTGAAGTGTTTTGAGCGATCGGATTTATATTACAAAACGCATGAAGTGACCAGGTGTAAACAGCCCCTATATATATTTTCATGTTATTTTTCATTAAAATGAAGTTGTCTAGTAGATTGTGTTTAACACACAAAAGAGTGAAACAGAAGTATAGAAACTCTACATTGATTAAAAAAAAAACTGGGATCGGATCGGTATCGGCCGATACTCAGAATTTTCTGGATCGGATCGGATCTGAAAAAATGGTATCGTTGCATCCCTAGTTGTGATTGGCCAAATACCCCAAGCGTGTGATGGAAATGTTACGCCCCTTACCATGTTGTGATGCCGTGTCCCGGCGCGATGACACAAACAATAAAAACCCATTATAAACGAGGCATTTGTTGCATCCAGTGGGGACATAATTACTGATTATAATGACTTATACTCTTTTTACTCTTCGTGTTGCATCGCGCAGCGTAAACATTACCATGTCTGCATTTGTGATCGGAGAAACGACAAACAAGCACTACTCTACACAACTCAAAACTCACGTTTGAATCGTCAGTAGCAAATTCTTTAAATAAGAAAACGTACTTGCAGGTTGTGAGTCAGAAGCGTAAGACTGTCCTTGCAAAGTTGGAATTGCCCCACTTTATAGAAACATCCTTTGAGCAAACCAGCATTGTAGGCTACTCTTCCAGGTTCAGGAAATAGTCCTCCGTAAAATGCGCTGCACACACTCTAATATCTGGGTTGAACTGTTCTGGAACAGTGTTGTAAATACAACTTAACCACTGATTTCTAGTTATGTCCTCTTTTGGAAGCCCAAACAAAGTACTTTCTTTTTCACAACGAAACACAGCGTCTCCAGGACATGGCGCCGGCGGTAGCAACAATACTACAGCGAGAATAATAGTTCCGCCTTCTTTCTTTGCGTATACATTTGGGAGGTGTTTTGCAAATCTCCCCACATCGTGACGTAGACGTGTGGGGGTGTGTTTGAATGAGCCGTTTTTGGAGGGCGTGATCGAGTCTTAACTTTTTTTATAAAGAATATCTCTTTGGTTTTGAGACTTTAGTCTTTGCAACTTCAGGGATCTTACCTATGCACAAACAGCTTGTAACACTCCAAAGAGAAAGGAAAACTTGAAATCGCATCATATGACCCCTTTAATGGCACTTATGAAGAGGTTTTGTTTAAAGCACTTTAGTTTGGAAAGTGTCTCTTATCTGTTACACAGGCACAAGCTCTTAATGAATGTGATGATGGCCTTGTTTATGTGGTTAATATGAATGTCTCTTGGCAGGGTCACACTCAGGCTGTGCGCTGTCTAGCCTTCAGTCCTGATGGGAAATGGCTTGCTTCAGCCAGTGATGACAGCACAGTAAAGGTGAGAAAAGTGCTGTCCATCTCACTTTTGGAAGTGATCTTGCCTGGATGAATGAAGAGGTTTTTTTTTATGCATATTCTGTTCCCCATCTAGCTGTGGGATCTGATAGCAGGCAAGATGATCACTGAATTCACATCACACACATCAGCAGTCAGTGTTGTGCAATTCCACCCCAATGAGTACCTGCTCGCCTCTGGGAGTGCAGATCGGTACGAAGTGTTTTTGTGTGTGTCTGT